>CM018694.1:82446690-83103617 GCA_009363875.1 Mikania micrantha | reverse complement strand
AAATTAAAATAAGTTTTATATGTTTAATCACTTTTAGAAAAAAACTACACCAAAGAATTATGTTATCATTAATTTAAATATAGTATTTTGTAGCATTTTTTTTCTATTTTTCAAATATGATACATGATTAATTACATGTGCGTATTCAAATTCTAGTTATGCATTTATAATATTGTATTCACATGTGTAGAATTATTATTATTCTTTTTTTGAACGGAGAATAATGTATTAATGTTAAAATTATTTATTATTTATTTAATATTCGTATATATAAAATTATATATCGTGTATATCATGTGTAAAAAAAAGTCGAACCAAAAAGGCAAAAAAAGACGATGAAGGTAAAAAATGTTATTAATATTGATACACCGGTGTACTAATAACTTTTTTTTAGTGTTAAATATATTTAGAAAATATGTAAAAATAAAAGTTATGTGAGTATAATAGGATTGATGTAAGTTAAGTTTGATGCATTTTAGGGGAGAAAAAAAATTGATTGAGAGGCTGAAAGCACCCAGGTGTAACGCCAGAGCTCTAGCAGAGTACCAACTATATTGGATGTTATCTTATTATAATCTCTGGCTGTAATTGCAAATGGATGTATTTTTTTAAATTAACCTATGCGACTGCGTTACTAAAAAAGCGAATGAAATTATGTTTTATCATTGTCACTTCCTCACAGGCTTAAGTTAGAAACTCTTTTCGCATGCATCCTAATCACTATGACGTCTTACTTTTTTAACCATGATTCTCACATGCATCTTAATAACACATTTTATCTTCAACTCATCATTCTTACATGCAATATCTCTCTTTTACATTTTAAACACATTTTTTTGCTTTGGACTCCACATTTTACCGCCCGTCCAAGCCCTTCCTTACATGTATGGTCGACTCAATCATTTTTAGGGCCATAAGAGAAAGAAAAAGTCGAGGTCCTTCACTAATGGTTACGTTAAAAATTTCTTTCTTTTAAAAATTTATTTCTTTTATCTGGGCTTGCTCCGTCAATAATAAACTTAAAGTTCTTGTTTGGTGGAGATAAAAAAAATTATTTATATTTACATATATAAAATATGTAGATTAATTTTATTTTTATTTTATTTTTTAAAATGAAAAATATTAAATAAAATATTCATAATCAATTTTTTTTTACAAAAAAAAATTAATAAAATATTAGAAGGCTTTTATGTAGCCCTTTGTTGTATCTTTTATTTCTCTTAGATCTCACAAACTAAAAAAAGACATTGATTAGAAAACTCACCAAGTATATCTGTTTTTAAAATTAGGAACCTTAAAAGCCAAACCTTTGCTTTGATTGTTTGGCCATTGGACCGACTTTCCTTACATGGCCACCCAGGGGCGGCTCTGAGAATTCAAGTGCCCCGGACAAACTGATAAAAAAAGGCCCCTAATGAATTATAAACTTGTGTTTTTTCGGTTTTGTATTTGGAGATATAAGTAAATATAAATAATTTATAAACGATTTTTATTTTTTTTGTGCCCTTGCGATAAATGTGCCCTGGACGGAGGTCGGGTTTGCCCCTCCCCTGGGCCTCCCATGTGGCCACCTAATGTGCACCCTCTTCACCCTTTCATCTACACTAGGCCCTCCTAAGTGCCTCCTTCATTACGATGAGACATTGCTTCAATGATAACTCAAGATTCTTTTAAATGGAAGGTCTTGGGTTCAAATTCCCTCTCGCAGCGAAAAAGTGGTCTAAGTAGGGTTTCCTCCTGGTGGTTGTGGTAACTCATGGAAGGTCCTGGTAACTATACGTTGGTGACATGGCTTGGAAACAATGTGTTCACACGATTGAGACATTCGTCGCTAAAAAAAAGTGCCTCCTTCACGTCAGCACGTGCCACCCTTCAAGGCGCACTGTAGGAAGTCTTAGACTATCCACAGCGGTCACCCCACTGAAAACACTTCCCCACTGAAATTTCCAGCCACGTCATCACTCCACTGAAAACCTTAAACACCCACAATGGTCACCCCACTAAAAACCCTTCCCCACTAATTTACTTGGCCCCATCAAAAGCCACCATTTCAAGCAGGACCAATCACATTCCACCGTTTCAAGCGGGGAGCGGGGGCCGTGGGAGGGGATTGGGCGGGGCCGCTGGCTAGGGTGGCGGTGTTCCCGCTGGAACCCGCGGCGGGGGAGGAGGCCGCTGGCCGGGCGGTCTTACCACTGTGGGGAGTCTTAGGGGCGCAAAAAGACAAATGGGGCGTTGTTCCTTTTCTTGTATCGTGTATAATATAATATAATATTTTTTATTCCTTTTCTTCACGATGAACAAGATACAATTTTTACAAGAATCAAATCTTGATGTATTAATTTTGATCTTTTGAACAAAAATGCTCATAACTTTGGGAAATTTTTAGTTGAAATTTGTGGGTCTTTAAAGAAAATTGGAGGCGTTGGAGACAGAAGCGAAAGACAAGAACATGACTAGAAAACGAAGAGGTGGATAAAATTAAAGCAGACCACATACCAAATAAATCAATAGTTTTTTCAGATCAGACCTATAGGAGTGTGTTGGTCAAATTCTTTGATATGGAAAGTATTGAAACCGTTTGGACACCAGGTGAATGCAAACGGTGCAAAGCAAAAAGAATATCAAATCTCAGAATCACTTTGCTTTTGTAATATTTGAAAGGGTTAATGATGCAGAAGTTCTTGAAAGTGAAGTATTGGTATCTGATCAAATCACAAGAACACAAAACCTTACTGGAATTCCTTCCACTTTTATCGAAATCTCATAATACAATCCATCGATTACAAGTTAATGACTATCCAACCCGTGTTCTCCAAGAAAAGTTTTCCTACCTTTAAGAATTAATCCTAATCATCTTTTTAAATTCGATCTAATATTACTAGATAAATCCATCTATCTAATAATAAAATAATTATAATAATAATTACATTAATAGTCCCCTGACTATTTTATTCTTCAGAATTGGTCTAACAAAAAGCACACTTATTAGGTTGAAGATAAAAAAAAGCCTAGGGCTGATAGCAAAAAATGACAAATCTATATATTATTCCTGTTCTTTACTCCTAGATCATTGTTCATGCATAAACACGAGAGGTGTGTGTGTGAGTTAGTGAATATCAAATATTTGTATTATATCTGGCAATGTTAGCCCGTATGTATTAGTTTGGGTTGATATGGACATGATATTTAAATACATGGGCTAGTATAGGCTAATTAATACTACCCAAAGGGTTAGAGTGGGTAAACATAAAAGTTAAAAATAAACCTAACGGGTCATGATGGGCTCAGAGAAAGAGACAGACGCATCCATGATCCATCTGGGCGATTGCATATGCGTCTAAAAGAAAGAGAGGACGATTGTAAAGAAACTAAGAAAGAGATGAACACATCCTGTTCTAGATCGACTACAAGACAATTGCCGGAGAATCGTGATTTGCTCATGGATGGTCAGTGCTTGAATTGTTGTTTGTGATTTGAATCAGTGGTGGTTGGTGTTTTTAGAACTGGACCGGACATCTTACTAGTTACTAGTCGGACCGGTTGGACCGGATTCAACAACCGGATAACATAATAAATATATAAAAAATTCCAAAAAAATTATAGAACCATAAACACATTTAAACAAACATAATTAATGTTCAAACAACATAATCATGTTAAAAAATACAAGGTTTGATTTTAATGTTTAATTCTTTGGATTTTAGTTAAAAAAAACTTGAAATCTGATCCGACCAGTGAACTCGTCCCCAGTCCGACCGGTGAACCAAATCAGTCCCTTGAGGGCAACCACATGTAATTTTTGGGTCGGTCGACCCCTCGGTTCCGGTCCGACCGGCCACCACTTGTTCACATGTGAACAAACTACAATTACTTAAGCCCAACAATAATAATCCCTCCAATTAATATTAATAATAATAAGAAGAAGAAGATGTGTTTACTTACATGTAAAATAGATTACGTAAGTCGAATCTGTCATTGTCATTCGTCTCGATTTTAAGGTGAAGCTGTTTAAACTGGTCCAAAATTAAGAGCCAAATATATGCTTCAGTAGGCAGCTTGACTTGATATATTGAAATTGAAACATTATGTCTGTCGCATAAACTTCTTTAATTAATTGAGCAGCTCCCCCACTTAACCCTTCTCACCAAGATCACGAATTTTTTTAATTGTCCACACATAGACATAGTTCGTGCAATGTTGTTTAAAAACTATGTTTTCATTCGAAATCATGCCCTTTCTAATTTCAAAAAATAACTATATATAATCCAAAACTCACTGCAACCTTATCAATCATCTTTTAATGCTTTAAACTTTATATTTTTAACTTAATTTATACATATTAATATTACAAATTCACACAAAAAACATTACATATATTTAAATTTTCAAACTATTTATGAAACCATCCGCTTGCTCGGATAGTGAATGAGCTTCTAACGTTTTCTTTGGGTTTAAGAGGTACTTGAACATTTTTTTTTTTGATAACCATAGGAATCCACTGAACCCGCTTGCGTGGTAAACCCTCAGGTCCCTCTAATACCCGATTAACCAATTAATTACTTTAGGTGGGGATTGAACTTGAGACATATAACCATATAGGTTGTATTTCCTCCAAGTGGAACACGTTGAAAATGATATTTAGAACTTTTATGATTTCTTGATTCTTTGATCAATTAATCTTTGAGTTTTCAGTCAATATTTGATTTACTTGCATCTACATCATTTGACATAAGAGCTTTTGGTTATCAAATGTTGCAAGTTGAGAAAATCACACCCTACTAACAGATCCATGGCTCGTAGCAGTGATAAAGTCTATCCCAATCTATGGGATGTTAAGATTAAACGAATCAGACAACAAGCCAAAGATCTAGAAACAGGGCCGGCCTTGGGGGAGAGCGAGGTGGGCGATCGCCCCGGGCTCGGCGTTTTTAGGGGCTCGAAATTTTTTAAAAAAGTTATATATTATAAAAAAGAATTAATAAAACTTAGGGTCCAACAAATTTGATAAAATGAAAATAATTTAATTGGTTATGAATTACCCCTAAAAAAAGCCTCACATATTTAAAAATATATTAGGTTTCTATTGAATTCCCCCCAAATTAGTTTTAATTTCCACTCTTCCAATTCTCAGACGTGCTCCAGCAGCCGGACCAACGTCCAACTCCACCCCTCAAACCCTTTAGTCTCACCTTCCAAATCCAACAAAACGAATCTACTGCAGTCTTCACTGCTTCAATTGCACAGCCACGAGGCATCGAGCACAACCTCGGTTACAGTCTCCAACGAGCCACACATTGAAGTATGAAGAACAATTCGATATTGATGCGGATAAATTTTATTTTGAGTTGAAGTTGTTTGAGACATTTTTGTGTTATAAAATTATCACCCTTTTGATGCTATAAAGTATAAACAAGTTGAACCATTTTGGGTTTTTTCCGAATGCATTAATTGCATATAGAGTTTTGTTAACTATCCGGTAACTGTGGCATTAGTAGAAAAAAGCTTTTCTAAGTTGAAGTTGTTGAAGTCTTATTTACGATTGTTAATGTCACAAGACCGCCTTAACGGATTGAAAATGATTGCTATTGAGAACGTCATCTTAGAAAATATGGATACCGAATAGATGATCGAGACTTTTGCGTCAAAAATTACTAAGTTAATTTTTTTAAGAGGGGCCCATTTTTTCTTCTCGCCCTGGGCCCCGGAATTTTTTTTGATTCTCGAGGCCGGCCCTGTCTAGAAACACAAGTGATCAAACGAATCCAACAATGAGTCTGCGAATAGGAGTTGCAAATGAAGAGGTACAAGACGGAAATCGAGTCAAACATCGTTGTGTGGGACGAAAGTGGTGATGGAGAGCAGCGTCCATCATGGTTCGGCGGACCAGTGTATCTGGAAGAGCCAAGCCCCCATTATTGTGCGGAACCCAACCCAACTACTGGAATCGGTTGCACCTTCACCAGGCTAAAACCCAATAAAAACCGGTCAAAACCCAGAACTAATCAGAACCGATTCTTGACTTTGTTACACCAAAGCCGAAACCAATAAATAAACCGGTTTGTGAACCACTATGCACAAGGGCAAAAAACCCGGAACCGATCGAACCTGAACTGGTGGGTATAGGCGGTTCCGGATTCTCAGAAAGCGGAACCGAAAAAAGCGGAACCGGTTCCACCTTAACTTGGCAAACCCGAACCGGGACCAGCCAAAACCCGAACCGAAACCGATCAAAAACCTGCTGGAACCGGTGCCAAAAAACCCGCTTTGCCGACAACTCACAATAACAAAATGTGTGGGCCTTTGATAGAGGTGCTCAAACCGGTTCCGTTTTCAAACCGATCCGGTTTGGTCAATGGATGGTCAAAACCGGTTTGGGAGATGAGGGATGTCAAACCTATAGAACCGGTTTGAAACCGGTTTGGAGGGGTTCAAACCGGTTTGAAAACCGGTTTAAGAGATGGAGATGTCAAACCTATTACAAACCGGCGGTTCGGACCGATTTGGGTGAAACCGGTTTGAGATCATGACTGGACCGGTTTGGAAACCGGTTTGAGAACCCAAACTGGTTTTTTTGTTCCCCTCTAGCCTTTGATTGTAATTGGAGACCATGTGGGTGATAGCCAACAACTGAATAAAATTCAGCAGTCATCCACACTAAGCCCAGTACAATAAAAAAGAACCTACTCATTATGGTGGGCCTCACTTACTGGATAATGTCATAATGATGGCATAATAAATAAAAATCCAGCCCAAGAGTTGCAGCATAATAAATATGGGCTTGTTCTAAAGCCTGTTACCTCGTGAGTGATAGGACCCTTGGCCCTTCTCATGTTCTCATCTAAGGCCCTAAAAAACCCAATAAGACCACACGTGCACTTGAGCAGTTGAGCTCATTCTACATGTCGTGACTCGTGATGATACTAAATAAGAATCGGGTTGATGTCTCTTTTGACCTAGGTGACTTTGGTCCTAGAGCAAAACTCGATTACGAGTTTTTTTTTTTTTGAAAATAGTGAACATGATTCGGAGTTATCTCTTAATTTGAATTTCAAAAGTTTATTTTATGTTTAATCTTCTATTTATTTGTGTTGATCTTCAAAGTTGTGAGGGTGTAATATATAAATATTGTTTATTGGTGACTGTTAATGTTAGTTTTTGGTTGATAGTTACTAAATTGTAAACTTTTGTGCTCTATCAAGATCCTTTAAAGTTTTTGAAGCTTTTGGTTAATTTTTTTTATTTCTAGAATATAATGTACTTGTATTTTTCATACCTAACATTATCTAATATTGTGTAATGCAAAATTTTGTTTTGATAAACTTACAAAAAAAAAATACATATGTTATAGTAAAGTGAGTTTTAATTATAGTTATAGAATTGACATGTGATATTTTTTTATTTTTATAAAAAGAGAATTTTATTTATTATGTTTGGTATGTCAGGTCATAATGTAACATTTCTTCATTATGGTGTTTTACGTTTTTTCTTATTTTGTGTTATTTTATTATTATTTTTATAAATTAAATAAATTTGTTTTTATTTAATTATTATGTTTACATATTAGAAGTACACAATTGTGTTATTTCATCAATTTTTTTTTAAAGAACTCATCATTTTACAAAGCTTATATTCCTGGCATTGTATTATATAGATTTATCATTATGTTTTACATTTTAGACCGTTTGGTGTTATTCTATTATTTTGTTTTATATATTAGATAAACTAGATTAGAAATAAGTACATTACAATATATTAGATCAATAAAATATTGAATAGTTAGTATATGTTTAAAAATAAAATGAAACAGTTAAAAAATATTATATAATAGAAATATTCATAAAGTTCATATTAACAAACAAAATTAATAAATTACAATTTATTTTTTAAAAATATAATTTTTAATATCATTATAATTTAATAAGAGAGAATGATAAATTATTGTTTAAAATAGTTATTTATAAGATAGATAGACGGGAAAATAAAAATAAAAATCTTGTCAAGTGTTATTAATTTTCGTTTATTAGCATAAAGATTTCTTTTATCAATGTATTTTTCATATTAAAATAGCACAATGACGAGTAAAAATAAACAATGATACATTAGAAAATATATGAAGATTAAAATTTTTATATAATAATACTATACTCTTTTTAAGATTAAAAACACGTGTTTTTATGGTATAATTTTGTTTATAAAAATAATATCATATATAAAAGTTTGATTATTTAAGAAAATATGAGAATAAAATAAAAAGCTAACAAAAGTAAGTATTAATAATATCTTTATCTACCAACCTTTTATAGTTTTATGTACAATTTGATTTCAACCTTTAATTATATATATATAATGAGCATAAATTATTTGTATATTTTTTTACATTAAAGATATATTTTTTTTATAATAAATTAAGCCTGTTAATAATATAATGTTACTATCACATAATTTGGTTAAGCAATCATGTTGACGGGATTCTTCCGAAAATATTTTCAAAAATGATAGCACTAGTTTGTTTTTAATTCTAACAAATTAAGTCAACTCATAATAAATTAAATAAAAACGGCTAGTTTTTCTTTTTTTTTTTTGTTCGATCGGTTAACCGGTGTCAACGGCTAGTTTTTTGTCTCCAACGGCTAGTAATGGCTACATTTTTGAACACCTAACCGGTCAAAAAAACCGGTTTTGCTTTAACCGGTTCATACCCGGTTTTGCCTATAAATGGGGAAACCGGTTTAAAACCGGCGGTTCTTTGAGTTACCCCAAACCGGTAGGAAAAACCGGTCTAAAAACCGGTTTGGAACCGGTCTGGAAACCGGTTCGGGTCGGTTAACCGGTTAAAATGTGCACCACTAGAGACACCTATCTATTTATGTTTTTTTTCCGATTAAAATTATCAAATCAAAACTATTTCATATGTATGTAATAATAAATTTATCCATTTTAGCTAAAATGAAAAGAAAATTTAAATCAGAGAAAACTTCTACTAACCGTCAATCAATTTTTATTTTTTTTTTCATAATTTTAAATTTATATAAGGTTATAAATGTTATAATAAACAAAAAAAATTAAATTAAGATATATGTAACTCACGAAGTTATATACATGCAACTTACGAAAATTCGTATGTAACTTATAAGGTTAGATACATGTAACTCAATACAACTTACATATATGCAAAAGAAATGATTGATAATATATAATTGTGATTAATTTTATAAGTTTTTCTTTAAAATTAAGGTTTTGTCATTAACTTTCAACACATCTCACTTAAAAAGAAACAAAAAACTTATCTTTTAACTGCTTAACTGTTTGATGACTTCTTATTATGTAGAAAAAGAAAAAGAAATATATAGCATGCAAATGTATTATTGTTTTTCCGAAAGTGATTGCATTATATGCCTATCATCTCGTTGTTTTTACACGTTTCAAATAAATTAACGAAGCTTAATTTACGTACACATTGATTAAAAATAAAATAGTATTACTTGCAATTTCGACAAATCCTTGAAGAAAATTAAATTAAATAACTAATGATTTAGATTAAAAAAAGGTGAATACGCAAATAATTAACTACTGTACGTATATATAATTCCCAATTACGTTTTTTTAGATATCATTGTTTTTAAAAGACGTGTTAATTCATGATATTTATAGCATCTATATATTTCTTACTTTTACGTATAGTTAATAAATCAAAATAAACATAAAAGCAGTCCCAAAATTCAATAAGCTATGTAATGCATTGATCGATCCGGTTCACCTAATATTAATATATAGAGCTCTAATTTACATCAGTTTTTATTACCGTACGATCTAACATTTTGTTATACTTTTTATATATATGGTAACATACTTCTAATCCAAGTAAATAATTAAGGTATATTACATAATATATCTCAAATCAAAGAAATAAATTAAACAGTACGTATAGCTAGTTACCGCAGCATGATCCTGATGGTAAGGGTTAAGTGGTGGTGCTGTTCAAGGACTCGCTGTGCAGCATATGGCTAGCTCGACTCGTCCATTTGTTAGCTTTCCCGATCCTTTGTTACAGTGTCGATTTGAAAGGGAAACCTGCAGGTGCTCGCTCCATCGATCGAGGAGGAGAAAAGAGGTGAATATGACGGATCATCGACAACCGGTGGATCAGGAAACGCTGCACCAGCAGGACACCGGTGGAGAGAAACAAATATGGAATATTTGAAAAGACCAAGGTAGGTGAGTGTGTATATATACAGTAGAGAGCTAGCTAGAGAGACATATATAAGACAATTATTGAATTTACGCGTATCATATACACGTTCATGTAAATATCGTGGAAATTTAATATATGGACAATAGATCTTTTGAATAACTTGAATATATATTAACACATATTATTGAAAAGTAACATATTCCTTGTGTGGTTCTTTTCTGTATGTATTATATTATCTTTTAAATTATAATATATGGTATATCTTATTTCAGGATTTAATAAATTTTATAATATTTTACTAAACCAACTCGTTTACTAATAAATTAGCGCCTGATTTGATTATGATTATTTAATAATTCAAGATGTTTTTAAATAGAACTTTGTTGAGCAAAAGATAAATCAGCCATTTTAACCCTCCTACAATAAATAAAAAAAAAAATAGTTTAGAAAACTGTTAACTATTTAATTAAGGTAGCTTGTTTAAGCTAATTATCATTATATTTATCTCTGACATGCATTATGCCTTCTTATTTTCTATCAAAAGTTGAATTTGATTAGAGTTTATGAAATTTCAACGTTATATATCAAGTGGAATTAGAAAATAAGCAAAAAATAAAATAAAATATAAAAAGAAGAAATTAATAGCATCATGTGGTCAATTCAAACAGGGAGAGGAAAAAAAAAAAAAAAAAGGCCATCGCTCACAAAAAAAATAAAATAAAATAATAATAGTTATAAATAAATAAATAAAATATAATACAATAAAGGCTGACCTTGAGTTAAGATTAGGCGGAAAAGAATTAAAAGTTGGTAAAAAAACAGAGCAAGCCAGTTCTCATGAGTCATGACATCATTATTGATGCTAGGAAAATAAAATTGAATCCATCCAAATTGATATCTGCAACAGTTCAATATGGAGAGATGAATTTGAACCGATCCAACTCCATATATACAACCGTTTCTTCACCAACTTTTAAAATATAATAATTTTGTCTATGATTGGAGTAAATTAAATTACGAAATTAATGGACTGTGATCCCACCCAATCCAATTCAAAGAGTGTTTGTTGCATCAGCAGACTGACGTACTTGTAGAATTATTAGTAGGCCACATCGCGCTATAATTAAGGTTACATTTCAAAACGACTTGTTATTAAGAGACCGTCAAATAGTGTATCGTATTACAACTTTAATCATGGGAAGGTAAACGCTTTTTAGAGAATAAAGAATGCTATATAGCTTGCTTGTGTTATTAAACAAAATTGCTTGAAGGAATTATCAAATATATTATTAATAATTTCTATCTGTTTGAATATATTTAATTCTTATATTTTAGGTTACTCATCTTAACCTAAATTGTGTTAACGTATTACCCTTTTTAACCTATTCTATACTATCATGCTACTCATTTCGACTCAAAATATAATAATTATTTAACAAAACCAACTCATTTATCTTGCTTAGAGTAAGTCTAATTGACTCTTTAACAAGTAATTTTTTAACGGGTTGAAACAATGACAACCAAGACGGGTTGAAGTAATTGACTCAGTCCGGATTCGAATCCAAGACCTCCCACAGGTACGTTAATGGGGTAACCATTAGGATAGAAATCCTTAGTTACAACAAACGACACAACACAACGGAAATATCCACTTCCAAAAGACTCGGACTTGATATCAAACTAGCTTGCATGTAGCAAGCTTCCTGCCTCGATCTTTCTAACTCAAATTATCCACATGCATTTTAGAGTATTGAATCGGCTTCCAATACGTACCCTCCCTTGATTCCAACTCCTTAAGTGCAAGTGGATACCGAAAATACACAAATTTCTCCCATGATGGTGCTTTTCTAAAGTTATCATCCAATTGATCATTAATGTTGCAATACTCCAGCTTAACGTGTTCTTGTGACACCATTTCCTTGATAAAATGCTACTTCAGCTCAATGTGTTTGGATGTGCTATATATGCATAATCAGGTTTTTAGACAAATTTTGTTGAAAATATGACTGGTCTATTATTCTTGGTTTATTCAATTTTATAATCTTTATATTTAATAATTTTTATGTTTTTTCTAGTTTTCCTTTCTTCATGTGTGATGGATTTTGGGCTGACCCGTGATCACTTGGAGGAATATATAACAAAGCGAAAGTAAGAATGAAGAAAAAAAGAGTCTCTTCACTTTCTATATGTTGTTCGTACGCATTTCTCTCTCACTTTATTAGGGATACTATTCATCTTGATATCTTTGATGAGATCTGTATGTTTGTTAGTTTAGAACTTGTTGATCTATCTTTGAGTCTATGATCCATTTTTTTGACAAATATATAGCATACTTGTTATCAAATTGAATGGTTATTGCATTCTATTGTTTCATACCCATATCATCAAGAATTCTTCGACCCCAAATCAGGTGGCAGGTTGCACCAGTTTATATAGGTCTCAATCGTGTGAACTCGCTGTTTCCAGGCCATGTCACCAAGGTGTAGTTACCTGAACCTCTCATGAGCCACCACAACCACCCCAGGAGGAAACCCTCTGACCCCCTTCAAACCCCTTTTTCGCTGCGGGAGGGATTTGAACCCAATACCTACCATTTGAAATAATCTTAGGAAACCATTGAGGCAATGCCTCATTGTTGCACCAGTTTATATATGTACTCGGTTTTTATGTGCAACAATTGATTGCTTATTTATAGCACCATGTGATCGCCATTTCCCAACACAAAACATAAGTTGAGACACACACACATATATATATAAACATAAAGAAATACACATACATATATATACAAACCAAATTATTCTTAAAACTTAATAAAATTATCAAAAATTCTATCACATAGTATGTGGGGAGGGGGATGACAGCATCTGTTTTCCGGGTGTTATGAAGCCTCCATGATTTGGCTCGGGATCACGTCTTGGTGCAAGATTCAACCCATGTTTGCATTTTCAGTTAGGGACTTCTTGGAAATGCATCGAACACGTACTAGGAATGGAAAGAATAAATTAAAGAGGTGATTCATGCAATAATTCTTACAGCTATGTGATGCATTTGGAGGGATCGAAATGATGCAGTTTTTAACGAGAAGCGACGGTTATTTATCGGATTATTCAAAGAGGTTCAATTGCTAAGTTTTTTTTGGATAAAACCTCGAGCAAGGTGGGTGGATGTTATTGCGAAAACCTTCACGTGCCGCTTTGCTCATCCCTTTCGCAATCCTTTGACTTCCTTTTCATGTCCAAACCTTGTTGAATCGAAATTTGCGATAGGATTTTGAAATTAGTTGCATATCTCAGTCCCATATGCGTAGGGGAATTTGAGAGTGACACAGAGAACGAAGAATAAGCGTTCGAATTTTGAAATGAGATTTAGGGTTTTCAAAATGCTTGTATCCAAGACAATACAAGCTTCCTCTTTTGTATTCGATCTTCAGACTGATTCGCGGGTTGATAAATTGAATTTGATTGAGAAAAATTCTGAGTAAGGAAACAAACTCATACACAACGTATTAACGTGAGTGACGATTTCTTATTCTGGTGTGTAGAAGATGAATACAGAAAAGATAATTGAGGGAGATGGGAAAGTAGGGTAACGAGATAACCATTCAGTATATGGCAAGCAAATGAGTCATAAAGAATGGCTGCATTAAATTGTTGTAACTAAAGCTCCCTCGCTTGTACATTTCTTAAATTTAAAACAATATACCATTCTCTCACTTATCTATACTCTATAATTAAAAACTAACAAATTTGTCACTTGTCATATTCTTACACCACTAATTCCACATTTCACTTTCTTATACTATAATTGTCACTTGTCAACACCTTATAATTCCACTTAATTATCTCTCCTATTAAATAATTATATTTTCTCTCTTATTAAATAAATAATTATAGGGATAATATCATATATCCCCTTGTTAAATATCAAAATTACATATATCCCCAATGTTAAACTAAAATTACAAATATCCTCATGTTTCAAAATTGCCTTAGTAAGGAAAAATATGCAAGTTGTTTTTAGTTAGTTCATTAAGGGTAAAATAGAAAATTCATAATTTGCTTTTTAATGAAATGGATAAATATGTAATATATTTGGTTTAGAAAGGGGAAATATGTAATTTAGTTTTATGATTGGGTAAATATGTAATAAATGATTTTAAGAGGGGGATATATGTAATTGACCCATAATTATAATACTAATAACTAACATATTATTTATATTATTATTATAAAGCACACTTTAAAATTTTTTTATAGATATGAAATTCTCTAAAATCAAAACTTTTAAAGTACAAAATATTTTATTTTCAAAAAACAAAATTTATGTAAAAAACAAGTTATCTTAAAAAATTATTTTTTTAAAATAAAATATATTATAAAAGGATTTTTTAAACAATGAGATTTTTATCATCCAATGACGTTTTTTAATTTAATATTTTATATTAAATCCGTATAATACACGAGTTTATAACGTAGTGCAACATGTACAAGTATTCTAAAAGCATAATATTTCATTTATTTCACCCGTGTAACACACGGGATTTAACCTAGTATCTATTATAATAGTAGTAAGATCTTACTATTATAATAAATAAACATCTTTTTTTTTGCCACATGTCAATATATTAGAGTACTCTTGCCACATGTCATTTTTATACCCTCATTCATTATCTTTCAAATTAAATGAAAGTCATAATTATATTATCTAATTTATTAAATAATTATAAATCTAATGAGTAATTATATTATATACCTTTTACATATTAAAAATTAGTTTTTCTAAAAAACATAATTAAAAAATTTTACAAAACATAATTTTTTTCTATGCAATGGTTGTTTTTTAAAAAAATAATTATTTCAAAATTTGTAGTTTTAGGAAAAATGAAAATTTTGTAAAAATAAGTTTTTGTAAAAATAAGTTTTCTTAAAAATATTTTTTTTTAAAAAAAGTTTTCTTATAAAGTACATATCATTTCAGTTTTCAACCCGTGTAACACACGGGATTTAACATAGTACTATATAATAAATAAATGTTTTGATATGCTATTTTTCAATATTCTAGGCCACTTAAAGATTTTTTTTCCACATCTCTCTTATAATAAATATTTGTATGTCATTATTTATTAAATTTTGATTTTTTTTATCTTCTCTCTCCTATTAAATATTAATGAATTTATTTAACTTAGTAATAATATTATTAAATTATGAATCAATTCTTTAATTTTTTATAAATATCTTTGAAAAATATATATTATGTTATTTTAAACAATAATTTTAAAATTCAAATATTTAACATGTGTAAATGTTTAATACATCTATGTTTAATGTTATATACATCTATGTTTAAATCCCGTGTGTTACACGGGTTGAAAACTAATATTATTAGTATTAATATAATCATGTAAATTTAAAAAGATATAAATTTATTTTAATAATGTAAATTCATGAATAAAAAATTATAAAATCATATTATTTTTTATTTGCAAATCCATGTATTACGTGGGTCTATGACATAGTATATTTATATAGGAGTAAGTTAACTAAACAATCCTCTTAACCTAAAAAGCCTAATTAAGAGAGATCTTGAGTCATTAGATCATTAATCAATGACTATGATTAAATCAAGTTGTTAGAGGGTATTTTAGTCATGCTTACTTTTGTTCACTTTTTATCAAATTCCTCCATATTTTTTAAAAGTTCGTAACTTTTACATACGAAATTATTTTTTTGAAAAAAAATATATCGTAAAAACGAGCATTTTTTTATTTTCAAAATTAGTACAGTTTTGCTATAGAAAAAATTTCTTTTTTTTTAGTTCATTGTGTCTTTTGTACAGGTTATTGTGTCTTTTATACATGACATTGTGTCTTTTATGCAGGTCATTGTGTTTTTTATGTTTCTGATCAATGTTGTGTTTTCGTGAACAATTTAAGACACAATAATGTTGCATAATACATAATGTAAAGTAAGGATGACACAATAACGGGCATAAATAACTAAATTATCTTTAAAAAAGACACAATTACTTGTAAAAAAGACATAATGACGATTATGAACAATTTTATACAGGTCATCGTGTCTTTTGTATAAGCATTGGGTTTTTTGTACATACCACTGTGTCTTTTGTATTTCTGCTCAATATTGTGTTTTCCAAAACAGTTAAGACACAATAATGTTGCAAAATACATAATGTTAAGCAAGGATGACACACCAACAAGTATAAATAACACATTGATATTTAAAAAAAGACACAATTACATGGAAAAAGACACAATTATATGTAAGAGAAACACAAAAAGATAACTATACATAAACGTTTAAAAAAATATTTTATTTAAAAAAATATTTTTTAAGATAACTTGTTTTTTTACATAAATCTTGTTTGTTGAAAATAAAATATTTCTTACTTTAAAAATTTTGATTTTAGAAGATTTCATATTTTATAAAAAAAAATTATGTGTGCTTTATAATAAAAAGATAAATAATATATTAGGTATTAGTATTATAATTGTTTAATAAGAGAAAAATTTTATTTAATAAGAGAGATAATGTAATTGTTTAATAAGAGAGAGAATTAAGTGAAATGATAAGAAGTTGACAAATGACAATAATAGTATAAGAATATGACATATGACAATAGTGGTATAAGAATGTGACAAGTGACAAAATTGTTACTCTTTTAATATAAAGTATAGATATAGATATAGATTTATAAATTAGTGTCCTTTTGTTTTGGGAGACCTTAAGCCATTCTTGAGTTGCTTGACCTATTAAACCAGTCCTAACACTGTGTCTTCTAAAGTAACATGCATTCTGATGTAGTTTGCTCCTTTTAAACTTGAGTCGTTCATGCACTCCTGGAGGGCCTCATCACTTGAAATTGGAAAATAGATGCCCATGCTGCCTTCATGCTCGACACGAAATTTTTTATCCTTTAAATATGTGAATCTCTTTGTCACTTCTTTGAGTAGGTCTGTGAGCCTGGCTGAAAGGGGCAGTCCAAATTTGATCGTATGACCATCGTATTCTACTTTAATCATCTTCCCTATATATGTGGCTTTTAGGCACGTATCCTGCAAAAGGATATAAGCACAAAAAGATGAGTAAATGGCAATTTCAAGAAACATAGCTTTCATTTACCATTAAAATTAACATTTTGTGAACCATAATTCTTAACCAAGGTCATTGAAGATGTATTAATCGGAACAATCAGGGATGATATTTCTGACTAACTGGTCTCTATGTCATCATCCGTTTATCATCTTAGCAATGTCAAATGTATTTTCTCTGAAGAAGAAAGATGGTTCAGGGAATTCTCTCCGATGTGTGTGAATGTGCAGTTATGGACGATGGTGATTGTGAGAGCCATGCTCTCTTTCATCTGCCTTTATACAGGCATTGAGATTGTAGTGGGTCCCTCATATCTGTTTGTTAGGATTATGAGGGCAATTGCTTTTTGGTGGAGCCCACTTTAGAAACCGTTTTCCTCTTATGAATTCTTTTCTTTCGCGCGCTTTGCATTTGTGCATTTATTTGAGGATTTTCCTACATTATTTATGTATTTACAAACACATATATCCTTATATATTATTTTTTTCTCTTATATCTAGTAAAGAATATAGAAGATGATCATATGTCACGTCTTCAGTCGTTGCATTTGAGTTCAAAATATGTTGGTCATATTTGTGGTGTGACACGTACATTCCCTATGGACCATTAGTTCTTTTGAGCAAAACAATGTATTTTGCATTTGTAGCATCCAACCTCTCATACCTCCAATAATATCTATTTTACTCAATAAAAGCTTACAAATTTGTTTTTATTTGCCTCTCAGTGATCAATTTTCATTAGGTCACCTATTTAAGTGGATTGCTCCATTTATGCACCCTAAATTGTAGAGTTATTCTATTGTCAAAAACCTTAAACATTGGCAGATTTTGATGCAAGGAATGTGAACAGAATGTTACAGAAATGATGGTGAACTTCGCATAAGAAGCCGCAACATCTAAACGAGATTTAAATATGGAATAGCTCCAACGGAAAGTTTTTATTTCACAAAAAAAATAACCACTTCGATTTCTGAAATGAGTTCATACAATAAAACTATACATGGATTTGAAAGAAATCTTTATTTCAATAAAATATTAGCTGCATGAATTTGAAAGAAATATTTGTTTTTTAATAAAATAATAAGTAGATTTGTCACTTGTTATCGATCACATACATTCAATCATCGCTCAGAAAATGTCAATACTTTTTGTACAATGTGTTATACGCTACGTCGAGTACTATGCGTGTCGTATATATGTCTTCCCATAAGTAGCAGCCAAAAATTTGTATCTATTTTCATGATATTATGCATGGATTAGATATATCATGACGAATTCTTCAGAAAACATTTTGTCTTCCACAATGGAATCTGATAAGTGAGATTTCGAGTAAGTGTTTCCATAATCTTCTTCTGTCCGAAGAAATGATTCATCGAAATAATGAGTCACCATTGATATCGACACATCTGACAAATGTTCGGGAGTTCCTCTATACAATCCTTTTCCTTCTTCTTGTTGCTGCATATCTCGTTTGTACACATCTTCTCTTTGTTTTCGGGGCCTCTAGTGAGTTACAAACAGAGTTTGAAAAGGTCAAATCTTTGATGATTCCATCATCTATGATTGAGTTGCGAAAAATTCTGGATAGGTATCCTACATCTGAACCGAATTCTTTCTGGTTAAAGGATCTCTTTCTAGTTGCTCTGAAACAATTAGGAGATTCTCTAGGTGGCAACATGCTATTGGGTGGTGGTCCCGCTTATGGGGTCAAATCAATATGTTCTAAGAAAAAATATTTGAATATTAATCTCATCGATCTCGCGAATCATTTTTTCGAGAAATACGAGACATCTAAGTCATACAAGTAAAGAGATCTATTCATTGATAAGAAAAAGAAAAAACATGAACGGGGACTGGATTGATGATAAAATAGAATCCTGGGTTGCAAACAGTGATTCGATTGATGATGAAAAAAGAGATTTTGATTCAGTTCTCCACCTTAACGACAGAAAAAAGAATTGATCAAATTTTATTGAGTCTGACTCATAGTGATCATTTATCAAAGAATGACTCTGGTTATCAAATGATTGAACAACCGGGAGCAATTTACTTACGAGACTTAGTTGACATTCATAAAAAGTATCTAATGAATTATGAGTTCAATACATCCTCTTTAGCAGAAAGACGGATATTCCTTGCTTATTATCAGACAATCACTTAGTCACAAACTTCATGTGGGGCTAATAGTTTTCATTTCCCATCTCATGGAAAACCCTTTTCGCTCCGCTTGGCCTTATCTCTCTCTAGGGGTATTTTAGTGATAGGTTCTATAGGAACTGGACGATCTTATTTGGTCAAATACCTAGCGAAAAACTCCTATCTTCCTTTCATTACGGTATTTCTGAACAAGTTCCTGGATAACAAGTCTCAAGGTTTTGATGATATCGATATTGTCGATATTGATGCTAGTGACGATATCCTTGATATGGAGCTGGAACTGCTAACTAGCATGAATGCGCTAACTATGAATATGATGCCTGAAGATGAAGACCGACTTTATATCACCCTTCAATTCGAATTAGCAAAAGCAATGTCTCCTTGCATAATATGGAAAATAGATAGTAAATGGGTCGGCTTGAAAATAAATGAATTGCTAGTTGTAGAATATTATTCTCGTCAGACTTAAACCTAACAAAAATAAAATCAAAACTAATTAAGGGTTCGACCAATTTTGCTCCTTTTCGGCAAAGTAAATTAACCTAAGGTTAAGATAAAATAAATAAGGGTTTGATCCGGATCAGCTCTGTAAGTTGTTGTACGTGACGTAGTGTATACTACGTGGCGTATAGGTTGTTATACGTGTCGTAGGGTGCTATACGACACGTAAAAAGAGTGTGAGAATATAGATTTGGATGTGAGATTAACACAACCTTTACAATACTATCCTATAGTATTTTGCAGTGGTGTTTCTTTGTCTCTTGTAGTGCCTGAACTACGAAGGAATTTGTATTAGTGGTTGGGGCTGATTGTGCTGAAAATAGTTCAATATCTAAAGATTTGGTTTCTAGAAGGAAACTACACGATAATGTTTGTCAGGGGGCCACGGGGTGATTTCACTGATCTGATTGCATGCCTTACGATTGAAGACTATAAGCAGTGGTGACAATTTAAGACCTTACATGTGCTGGGATTATAATAAATCAATCATTATATAATAATAACTAAAAATAAAATTATACAAATGATATTAATTTAGACCATTTACACACTAATTTTCATCCTTTTTCTATTAAATTAATTTTATATTAAAATACTAAGTTAGTAACCCGTGTAACACACAGTTGATATAAATTATGCAATTCAAAAAAATTTTTCTAATAAAATGATATAATTATAATTGACATAAAACATTATAAATTCAACCATTTTACCTATTTTTTTCCCTAATCGCTATCATATATCTATAATTTTGTATGGCATAGTAAAAAAGAAATAATAATCAATGAGGATAAATACATGAGAATAAACATCGTTTTTTTATTATTTCCTTATTTACGTATATATCATTGTATTTATTATATGTATTTTAAAAGATTACGAAATTAGTGGATAAATTTAAGTAAAAGGGAATGTTGAAGATTTGAAATAAAAACGGTAAAATTTATTCATTTATTGATAGTTTCTCTTATATTTTAATTAACGAATATTAAAAAGAAATTGGTCCAATCATATTTTAATACAAATTCTGATCCGTTTTAATTGTTCTAATTATTTTCATTAATAAATGAATAATCAATTAAAGTTTTAATACGTTAATTAAAATATTAATTTATTACAAAATAATTGACGCTATTTGAATATTTTTTTAATTTATGAAATTATTACATAAAAATAAGTTGATTATATTAAAATTTTAATAAATTTGAAATGTAAAAAACTTATAATGTTCGTTGGCTTCTTAAATTGCTAAAATGTGTTATACGTAGGTGGTGTTTGTTTTTTCAGAGGTAAAACATCTGCGGTCTGCGGACCACATCTACAAACCTCTTTTGCAGAAGAGGTGGACCAAACCTCTGCAAGAAGAGTTTTTGAGGGTGTTTGTTTTCCAAAAACATCTTCAAACAAGAAAACATCTTCATATGAAAACCTAACCCACCGTCCCCCAACCCCACTGGCCACCGATCCTCCGATCGTCCACCACTGTCACCATCACCTCCGATCGTCCCCCTCCACCCACCGTCGACCGTTGATGAGGCAACTCTGACCGCAGAAGGCCAGCTCCGATCGAGAGGATGAACCGTCGAGGAGGGCAAACCCTAGAACCCTAGATCGAGAGGATGAACCGTCGAGGAGGGCGAACCCTAGAGCGGTGGAGCAGGGCGGTGGAGATTGAACGACCTAGGGCGGTGGAGGAGGAGACCGCGATGGTGGAGATCGAACGAGGAGGAGGAGACCGCGATCGAACCAAGGTTCGCGACTAGGGCGGTGGAGGAGGAGACCGCGACGGTGGAGGAGGAGACCACGACTAGGGCGGTGGAGGAGGGCGGCGGCGGCGGGGATCAGTCACCGATGGGAAGAAGAGAAAGGGTTTGAAGAGGTTTGAAGATGTTTGAAGTGGATGGTCTATGTCTTCTCCAAGAAGAGGTCTCGCAGACGTTTTTTAATGAAATGTCTGCGAGAAAACAAACACCCTACATCTTTCCTTGGTCTGCGTGGCGCAGACAAAAGAAGTCTCGCAGACCTTCGCAGACGTTTTTGTAAAAAACAAACAGCCCCGTAGTTTTTGATATACAATATGTTAAAAAATAATTATATGTAAATATAATATTATATGTACATTTGATATCATATGTAATTTTATGAAGTGCAAAATAAATTTAAAATATTGAACTAAAATGACACTTTAGTTCATACTGAAAATTATCTTGATATTACAAACAAAAAAATATCAAAATATTATAAAATATGATTTTTTTATGACATATAATTTTTTCAAAAAAACAAACTTTTTATAAATACGAAATTCTACCAGTCCTTTTGAAAACTAAAAGTTTTATAGAAACAAATTTTTAAAAAGGAAATTAGAAAAACAAAACAGAATTAATTTGAAATCTAATTTCTTAAACCAGATATTTTCAAAAATAGCATTATTTTCAAAAGCATTTTTAACAAAATGTTTAGATATTAAGCTTTATAAAAAAGAAGAGTCAAATTAATTACAATAATGTTTTATTACCTGTTTACTTATAAGTAAATCCATTAGTACTTTATCTCAAAATGCCATTTTATACTTTATAAAATTTTTTCACTAACTGTTATATATTTTCTTTATCTCATTCGTGTTATATATATTGTAATTGTTTAGATTTTTGTATTGGCATTTTCTAAAACAAAATGTTTAAAAAAGAAACTTTTTAAAAAAATAAAAGTTTGAAAAATTATATTATTGTTTTATTTTTTGAATTTTTTACTTATACATAATTTAAATCACATTTTATCTCAAAATATTGTTATAAATTTATAAATCCTTATCCTTAAATATTTAATATATTTTTTTTCAATTTGTGTAATACGCATATACTAGTTTATATTTTTATAAAAAAATAACTTTTTTTTTCAAAACAAACTTTTAAAAATGAAATGTTTAAAAAATTGATATGGCATTTATTACATAAGTATAAACTTATACATAATTTTAAGAGTAAATTACGGTTTGTCTCATGTGATTTAAGTGTTTTAACTATTTCGGCCCAAAATTTAATTATATCAATTCAGTTCCCGTGGTTTAAATAACTAACATTTTTTGCCACAATTGTTATAATAGTTAAATTTGAGGGGCTAAAACAGTTTGTTGTATAAACCACAATGGCTGAATTGAAAGAAGATTCATTTTAAGCCGAAATAGTTAAAACACTTAATCAACATGTGTCAAAACCGTAATTTACTCTAGTTTTAAACTTTTAATCATTAAATGCTTTTTTTTTTTGAACGGCTTGCATTAATTTCTTATAGACACAAAAAATTAGAAAAAGAAAAATATTTACATGTAAACTCAACCAAATTATAAATAATTCCGAGTTGAAAGAAGGTTTTGAAAACTGTTGCTCTTTTGGTTTGGCTACATGCAGGTATTGTCGTATTGTAAACATTCATATGTAAAGTATATTATGGGACTTTGGAGTCATATCCATTAAGATGGTCATGTTGCAACTTGCAAGTAAGATCAAAGAGAAAAACTAACCTCCAGTAGATTCTGAAATTGCTCAAAATCTTCAACGTAACTTTCTTTTCGTCCAGGCGTGACATACTCGATGACTCCGACAAGTTCATTCCCAAAAAACACAAACAAAACTAGCTGCCCCAGGCTCCTATGTCTCTAGAATGTTGATCTTCTATATCAAGCACGTGATGTCTTGTCCTGTGGTCTGCAAACCCTGTTTGTGCTGCTCGGCCAGGTAACCAGCTTCCCACATTTGTTTCTATTCCAATAAAAGGGTACTGGTTTTCGAGACATATGTTCCTGTAATCCTCAAGTCCTTGATCTTGAGTTGGGTTATAGGTTAGATGAGTCAACACAAGATTGCACCCGATCTCCTCTGAGTCAGGATCTCTGCGGTAGGCCCAGAACTGAAGCAACCCTGATTCTTCACGGAAATTAAATTTCCCAAACAATTCACTTAGAACGGACTCTATCTTTGGAACGAGTTGGCATAAGATGACTACCATAATGTTGAAATGGTCCTGGGAATTCATAGCTTCCATGTTACTGTATTGGCAACAATAGCAATGTTAAGATCAAAGAAAATTTTGCAGTGACGGTCCAGAAAATGAAAGCAAACAAAACAAAACAGTAGCTTCCATGCAACCATAAATAAACTACTTCAGAAAGCAAACAAAACAGATTTATTAAATGTTCTCAGTGGACCCGGTGTTGGGACCCAATAATTACGTTGGACAACATTATATGGCATGCGTATTGTGGAGGGGCTCCCTATCTTCGGTCTTAGGTTCTTGATTCAAACGAGCATCATTTGACAGTCAGAGCCAACTGATTTACACTAAGGAGATATGGACCAGCCATAGCAGCAACAACCTTAGCACGAGAGAGATCTTCATGTCAAGGAGGAGCCACTTGAGGACGTGCCACATCAGCATCCTCAACGTATATACAAAGTTGTGTGTCTTCCTGCCCGTATCGAGGTTATGATGCAGGGTATTGCAGATGTCACTCAGCAACTTTTTTAGATGCAGCAGCAACAACAGGCTTAGATCTTTCAGTAGCTAGCTCAGACCACTAAGCAACTGACTCGATGTGTGGACCGGCTAGAGGATCTAATCTCATGGTGGATCCATGTTGATCTTACAGATGCTCATGCTCAGGGTATCTAACTCTATGCCTCTGTCCACTTTCGCATCCACGACAGTATCCCCTCCCCCTCACACTGATTAATTAGTATTTTCAGTTACATTTGTATTGTTATGTATAAACAAATGCTTGTATTTATGTTTATCTATTGTATGTATTTGGTTGTTTTTATTTGGTGATGTGTGTTTTTATTTTTTAAATTTGGTTGTTTATCTATTGTATACATTATTCATCATGTCATTATGTCATATGAATTTGTTCAGACTAATATTATTAGTTATATATCAATTATTAATTGTATATCTAAGAATAATATCTAAATTATTATTAAAAATATTTAAAAATTATCAAGTTTCAAAACTTAACTTAACCTAATGTAATTTAAAACAAAATATAAATCAACAATATATATTTTTATTTGACGATAAACAATTCAAAATAAACTCACTCTTGTGGTTACAAAATATTGATATCTAAGAAACCAAAAGCAAAGTAATAGCAAACTATAAACCATCTTTCAAACAAAATGATAATAAAACAACAAAATTAATTTTTTTAACCTTGTACGTCATGTAGTGGTCACTATGTGAACGCCTAATGGTGGCGTTCACCGTTTTTTTAAGTGGTGTGTAAGTATTTATTTGACACCCGAATGTCTGATGCGCTTAAGGTTGTCGACCAATGTGCTTAAGGTTGTCGACCAATACGCTTTGTAAGGACCACTACGAGACGTATAAGTGGCGAGGGGTTTTAATTATGTTTTTAGGATGTGTAGATAACCATCTAAAAAAATGATAGAGAGCACCCAGGTGCAGCGTGAGAGCTCTTTGACTGTAATTGCAAATGCATGTATTTTTTATATTAACCAAGTCGATTGTGTTATTTTAAAATGAGAAAGAAATTATGTTTCATTCCTTTAATTATAGCATAGTTAATGTTTGTATTAATAAATTTTAGCTTACTCCAATGGTAGAGCTCAAACATTTCATTGTAGAGGTTGTGAGTTTTACTCTCGTTAGGGTCAAGTTGAAGGGCATTTATCTCATATGACGATCCTGAGGTTTATCTCAGGATTAACGATAGGGAGCGAGATTTTACCTATTCCACAGGGTTCTCGCACCTTTGGAGGGACATGTCTCCGGTGGGCACGGTTAACACAACATACGTGAAACATTGCCTTACAAAAAAAATAATAAAATTTTAAAGAAATTAATATGAAGGAAAACTAAGTTTTTTTACCAAATTAGTGTTGGTGGTAAAAATAATTACCAAAATAATATTGTTTAAAAAAAATTAACAAAATAGTGATTTTTAGATATTTAAGATTACTTTTTGCCTTTGACTTCCATTATTAACATTGTCATTACAATTGGTCAAATTCTTTGATATGGAAAGTATTGAAACCGTTTGGACACCAGGTGAATGCAAACGGTGCAAAGCAAAAAGAATATCAAATCTCAGAATCACTTTGCTTTTGTAATATTTGAAAGGGTTAATGATGCAGAAGTTCTTGAAAGTGAAGTATTGGTATCTGATCAAATCACAAGAACACAAAACCTTACTGGAATTCCTTCTCCAGTTTTATCGAAAACTCATAATACAATCCATCGATTACAAGTTTATTTATAACTATCCAACCCGTGCAGGGGTGGTTCTTATTGAGGGCCCGAGGGGGCCCCAGCCCCCCTGTTTTTCCGGTCAAAAGAGTCGATATAGTAGTATTTCGTCGAAAAATCCTTCGGTTCCTCTCATTTCCTTCCTAAAAATCCCTCGGCCTCCTTCGTTTTCTTCCTAAAAATCTTTCGCCCCCCTCCGAGCTATTTTTCAAGCTCCGCCACTGAACCCGTGTTCTCCAAGAAAAGTTTTCCTACCTTTAAGAATTAATCATAATCATCTTTTTAAATTCGATCTAATATTACTAGATAAATCCATCTATCTAATAATAATTACATTAATAGTCCCCTGACTATTTTATTCTTCAGAATTGGTCTAACAAAAAGCACACTTATTAGGTTGAAGATAAAAAAAATACTAGGGCTGATAGCAAAAAATGACAAATCTATATGTTATTCTTGTTCTTTACACCTAGATCATTGTTCATGCATAAACATGAGAGGTGTGTGTGTGAGACTGTGAGTTAGTGAATATCAGATATTTGTATTATACCTGGCAATATATGTATTAGTTTGGGCTGATATGGACATTATATTTAAATACATGGGCTAGTATGGGCTAATTAATATTACCCAAGGGGTTAGAGTGGGTAAACATAAAAGTTAAAAATAAACCCAATTGGTCATGATGGGCTGAGAGAAAGAGATGGACGCATCCATGATCCATTTGTTTGTGATTTGAATCAGTGGTGGTCAATATTTTTCAGAATCGGACCGGACGTCTTACTTGTTACTGGTCGGACCGGATTCAAGATTATAAACAAATGAAAGATTTTCTCAAGATTCTTATTCATCTATAAAAATAATTAGATAGAATGCCATCAATTCGTTATGTATGGATGATGTGATTTCACTCTAACTCTCTCACTCGGAATCAGCTAAGGACAATTCATATATTCGGAATCAGAAAATCTTTTTTTGTAAGTAGAAGTTTTTTTAAACTCTTATGTTAATTACAGGCGGATAACATAATAAATATATAAAAAATTTCAAAAAAAATTATAGAACTATAAACACATTTAAACAAATATAATTAATGTTCAAACAGCATAATCATGTTGAAAAAAATACAAAGTTTGATTTTAATGTTTAATTCTTTGGATTTTAGTTAAAAAAAACTTGAAATCCGGTCCGACCAGTGAACCGGTTCCCCGTCCGATCGATGAACCGGCTCAACCGGCCGGGTCCCTTGAAGGCAACCACATATAGTTTTTGGGCCGGTCAACCCCTCGGTTCCTGGTCCGAACGGTTCGGCCGGCCACCACTTGTTCACATCTGAACAAACTAAAATTAATTATGCCCAACAATAATAAGCACTCCAATTAATATTAATAATAATAAGAAGAAGAAGAAGGGTTTACTTACATGTAAAATATATGAAGTCAGTAGAATCCGTAATTCCGTAATTGCTATGCATCTTGATTTTAAGGTGAAGTTGTTTCAACTGATCCAAGATCAAGAGCCAAATATATGCTTCAGTAGGCAGCTGGATTTGATATATTGAAATTGAAACGTTATGCTTGTCATATATTCTTCTTTAATTAATTGAGCAGCTCCCCGTCTTAACCCTTCTCTGCAAGATCACGAATTCTCTTAATTGTTCCACACATAGACATAGTACGTCCAATGTTTTTTAAAAACCGTGTTTTCATTCGAAATCATGCCCTTTCTAATTTCAAAAAATAACTATATATAATCCAAAAGTCACTGCAACCTTATCAATCATCTTTTATTACTTTAAACTTTATATTTTTAACTTAATTTATACATATTAATATTACAAATTCACACAAAAAACATTACATATATTTAAATTTGTTAATATTTAATTTTTCAAACAATTTATGAAATCATCCGCTTGCTCGGATAGTGAATGAGCTTGTAAGAAGTCTATTGTACGTACGAGTGATTCACTTTCTTATAAAACTTTGTTCATTTCACAATCTAATTAGTTTAAATTTGTAAAATTACACTACCTTTCTTGTTTTTAAGTTATTGACAAACATTTTTCTCTTAAATTAAAACTCACCCTTTGTAATTTTGAATGCTATATATGATCTTCTCAAATTTTTTTTGTGTAAAATTCCAAGTCCCCTAATAAGTAATAACCGACTAACCAATTAATTGTTCTAAGCGGAGATTGAACTAGAGACATATAGGTTATATTTCCGTCAAGTAAAACACGTTGAAAATGATTTGTGCATATACAATATAATAATATATATTAATCAGTTATGATATTATGAACTTTTATGATTTCTTGAATCTTTGATCAATTAATCTTTGAGTTTTCAGTCAATATTTGATTTATTTGTATCTTATTGTATCTGCATCATTTGACAAAAGAGCTTTTGATTATCAGATGTTGCAAGTTGAAAAAATCACACCCTACTCACAGGACCATCGATGGGATGTTAAGATTAAACGAATCAGACAACAAGTCAAAGATAGAGATCAAACGAATTCAGCAATAATGAGTCTGTGAATAGGAGTTGCAAATGAAGAGGTACAAGACGGAAATCGAGTCAAACAACATCGTTGTTTGGGACGAAAGTGGTGACGGAGAGCAGCATCCACCACGGTTCGGCGGACCAGTGTATCCGGAGGAGTCATGCCATCATTATTGTGTGGAACCCAACTCAACTACCGGAACCGGTTGCCCCTTTACCAGGCTAAAAACCAATAAAAACCTAGACCTAACCAAAACCGATTCTTGACTTTGTTAGACCAAACCAAAACCAAAAAACAAACCGGTTTGCGAACCACTATGCACAAGGGCAAAAAACCCGGAACCAATCGTAACCGAACCGGTGGATACCGGCGATTCTGGATTATCTGAGAAATCGAAACCGGAACCGGTTCCACATTTACTTGGCAAACCCGAACCGAACCAATCAAAAAACGGTTGGAACCGGTTATTGACTTTTTTTGACCGACACCGGTTAAAAAAAAAAACCTACTTTGTCTACCTCCGCTGACAACTCACAATAACAGAGTGTGTGGGCCTTGGATAGCCAACAACTGAATAAAATTCTGCACTCAGCAGTCATCCACTCAAAGCCCAGTGCAACAAAAAAAGAACTTAAGAACCTATTAATTATGGTGGGCCTCACTGACTGGATAATGATGGCATAATAAGTAAAAATCCAGCCCAAGAGTTGCTGCATAATAAATATGGGCTGGTTCAAAAGTCTGTTACCTCGTGAGGAATTATTAATGATGATAGACCCCTAGGCCCTTCTCATGTTCTGGCCCAAAAAACCCAATGTCGTGATGGTACTAAATAAGAATCGGGTTGATGTCTCTTTTGAATTTGACCTAGGTGATGTTGGATTAAGAAAAGTACTTGAACATGTGATTATAATTATTGTTTTAGAAAAAAATCAATCCTCAATAGGATTGGGATCATATAAAAACTTATGGATTAAGCAATAACCCATTATAAAATTTATGTTTTTGCATGTGCCGGTTGTGTCGTCCAACGTCTTTAACCGATTCAAAGTAATATTACCGGATTATAGAAAATCACTTTGACACCCCATCTAGTATTCAGAGAGTAACTGATTGACTTGATAGAGTTTATAACATTAGGAGAAGAACACAATATGTTAATACAATTAAAAATACAAAAAGAAACTTGGCACAAACAAAAACCTAAAAAACAAGATAAAAGTGGCGAAAATTGGAATCAAACCATGGACTCAAAATTTTAAAATGTTAGGATTAAGACGTTGAGCTAAAAACCCATTCATGTTTAGAGAATTAGAGTTTGTTTATGTGTATATATACAGAGGAGTGATCTTACAAACTTAAAAAAAAAAATTAAAACATTGTATGTTCCAAAGAAACATGCATTTTGATGAAGTTTGCTCCTTTTAAACTCGAGTCGTTCATGCAATACTGGAGGACATCATCACCTAAAATTGGAAAACAAATACCTTTTTTGTCTACATATTCGACTCGAAATTTTTTATGCTCTAAACCAGTGAATCTCTTTGTCACTTCTCTGAGCATGTCTGTAAATTTGGCTGAAAGGGGAAGCGTAAATTTAATCATATGACCATTGTATACAACTTTTATCGTCTTCCCCATGTATGTGGATTTTAAGCCCTTATCCTGCAAAGGATATAATCAAAAAAAAGACGAGTCAATGAGGATTTCTAGAAACATAGTTTTCTGTTACAATTCAAATAAACATTTTGTGGACCATAAATTCTAATCCAAGGTCATTTGTCCAAAACATCATATTCTATAGTACTAACAAAGGGGCATGAAGCTTATTATTTAGTACATACAAATCCATGTCGCAATAGAAGCAAAAGTGTCCTCAGATTCTACACTACTTGTTTATTAAATAATATATTATGGTTAAATGATTATAATATCCTTTAATATTTTGCAGTGGTGTTTCCTTTGGCTCTTGTGCCTGAACTATGAATTGAAGAATTTGTATTAGTCATTGGCTAATTGTTTTGAAAATATGTAGTTCAATATCCAGGGGTGACGTCCCTGATGATATCATGTCAAAAGATGAAGACCAATTCAGCCATCATATTTTACTTCCAATTACATAAAGCTATGTCTGATTGCGTTGATTAAGACCATAACTAGTGGTGACAATTTAAGACCCTACATGTTTTTGGGTTATTTAATATGCTTAATAAATCAAATGTTTACACTAACAAATAAAAATGTAATTAGATCAAGGTGCATTATCTAATAACATTCACACACTAATTTTTCGACTCTCTATCATTTTAAATACAAATTATATATTTTTTTAATTAGACAACAATTATTAACATTAAATAAGATCTTAATATCAAATTAAAAATTAAAAAAAAACAAAATATTATCATTTTTGTAGAGCAACGAACTTTTTAAAACAAGTTTTTTGACAAGAAAAATTTAAAAGAAACAAAAATAATTTTAAAACGATATATTTTTTAATAATTGGCATTATTTTAAAAAACAATTTTTTTAACAAAATGTTTAGAAATTAAACTTTTTAAAAATTTAAAGGTAATTTTTTTATATTATTTCTCATTACTTCAATTATTTACTTATACGTAATTTCATTACTATGTAAGCTAAAGTATCATCTTTTAGTTTGTAACTTTTCTTTACTGACTATTCAATATTTTATTTATTAGACTTGTGTATGTACAACATCATTGCTTGTATTATTGTATAAAAACACATTTTCTAATTTTTTTTAACATATTGTTTAAAAAAGAAACCTTTTAAATACGAAAGTTTGAAAAAAATGATATTATAGTTTTATTTCTAAAATAATTTAAATAAAACAACTTTTTGAAAACAAAAGGTTTACGAAAACAAGCTTTTAGAAAAAATATTTAAAATTTGATATTGCTTTAATTACTTAAGACATTAACTTATACCTAATTTTGCATCATTGGGTGACCCCGATGACGGGGACTTTTCAGTTAAATCTATTAAAGGTTTTGAACTACAAACAAAACATTTTATTATTAAAGGATCTAACAATTACTATACGTCTATACCCAAAGGGCTTTATGTGCATTTAAAACTCATTAATTTATATTTTAAAGGGCTTCAGTAGATCTGTTTTCGTTATCTTAATTAATTATTATATTATTTTATTCTGAACGGCTTGCATTAAATACTAATCTTATGATTTACGAGTAATAATTGCAAATTAAAGAAAAACTGCTAGAACGTGGGGTAGGGTTGAGATGACGCTGTGGTAGTGAGGTAATCTTTCTGTCAAGTCTTGTTTGCAATAAAACACCAAAAAAAAATTAATAATAATAAAACCAAGCATTTACAAATGTTGTGCTCAAAACTTGATAATATAAATAATATTCCTTTAGTTTAATCATATGTAAATTATATGTAGAGAAAAACTAACCTTCAATGAATTCTGAAATTGTTCAAAATCTTCAACGTAACTTTCTTTTCGTTCAATCGTCACATACTCGATGACTCCGGCAAGTTTATTCCCAGCATCTTCGTCAGAAAACACAGGCAAAACTAGCTGCCCCCTGGCTCCTATGTCTCTAGAATGTTGATCTTCTTGATCAAGCACATGATGTTTTGTCCTGTGGTCTGCAATCCCTGTTTGTGCTGCTCGGCCAGCTAACCAGTTGCCCACACTTGTTTCTATTCCAACAGAAGGATACTCCCTTTCAAAACATCTCTTCCTGTAGTCCTCAAGTCCTTGATCTTGAGTTGGGTTACATGTTATATTAGTGAGCACAAGATTCCATCCCATCTCTGCTTCCGGATCTGTGCTGAAGGCCCAGAACTGAAGCAACCCAGATTCTTTGTGGAAATTAAATTTCCCAAACACTTCTCTTAGAGTAGAGTCTAGCGCTGGAACGAGCTGGTATTCGATGACTATCATAATGTTGAAATGGTTATGGGAATTCATAGATTCCACCGTACTGTATTTGCAAACAATAGTAATGTTAAGATGAAAGGAAATTTAATTTGCAGGTCCAGAAATAAATAAACCTCTTCAACAAGCAAACTAAACCGGATTGTTATATGTTGTCAGCAGATTCGCTGTTGGGACCCAATAATGAATCATTGAACCGTATTACATAGCGGGAAGACTTTAGGTAACACAGGGTAGGCCTAACTTTTTTCTTCCTCCCTTTTTCTATCTATATAATTATAAAACCAATTTTAATATCACGTGAGAATATAATCAAGTACATTTTTAAAGGATTTTTAGAAGGTACAAAATTATTAATCATGCATAAAATAATTGACTGACAGTGGGAGTTGTGAAAAATAAAACTCTTTTAAGATAATTGGGTTTTTGCTTAACACCTCGAAAACCAAGGTTCAAACACCTACAAATGGCTTCTAGCCTAGCGGTATTACAATAAAGGGAAGAAACTGCACCTTATTGAGGTCAGGGTTTCAAACCTGAGCAGGGGAGAGAGTTTATGGATTTATCCGGTTCCCGCTTATCTGGTGGGTGAATAATTGACGACCACGCCTGTCTTTGGATGTGTGCCCATTTGGGCTTAAAATTGTTGTTCAATCTGAAGCCGTTAAAAAAAATAGTGCAAAATGACTTAAAAACCTGAGTTCGTCAAGGCACGATCTTGAAGTGCCCGTCAGGTTATATTTTTAACCCTTTTTTATTTTATTTTTGAACATCAAACTTTTTTACTTTTGTTCATGATAAAACTAAAACTCCCAACATATTTTAAGAAAAAACATCTTAGCACACCTCAGTAACATCATCACAAATGCCGATTAATCCTTTTTTTAATAAAGAACAATATTTCTTAACGTACAATTCTCGTTCCACTCAAATACTTGGATTTTTTATTTCAGTGCTTAAGAACACCTCCTTTTATGTTTTTTTACTCCTTTTATGTTTTTTTTTAATCTCAGGCAACCGATGGCGGAGAAGTGACTGGCAGCGGAGAAGTGTTCCGGCGCCGGTTTTTGTGTGTGTGTGTGTTTTTTTTAATCTCAGGCAACCTGTGGCGGAGGCGTCCGGCGCCGGAGACTTGATTTTTGTTAAATATTCCGGCAAAAAGTTGATTTTGTTTAATTTTCCGGCGGGATTATTTCGGAGTTGATATTCTGTAAAAGATGAGAAAGAAAATTTTAACCAAGAAATTGGTTTCGGACCATCGAATTTGGTTTCACACGGTGGAGTGGATCGAATTATATTTATAAAAAAAAAAAAAAAACCAGTAAGCCATGAAATAATTCCAAACAAAAACCAACCATCTTGGAAATGAAACGGCCGTGGATCATGAACGCAGTTTGATTAGTCTCCAACAACAACTTGTTGCAAACAAAATTCAAGTGTAAATTGAACATTTGATCAGTTATTAACTAAAATCAGACTTACCTAATTCGAAAATGTTGATGAGCAATACACAGATCAGACAAGCTAATGATGCCGGAGCGTCAAATTGATGCAGCGTAGTCTCCGTTCTGACCCGCCACCACTCCTGACCCGAACCGAACCTCTGTGGAGATGTTGAAGTTTAACGAGAGGACAACACGCCTTCCGATTGTGTTCAACTGCCGATCGTTCGTCACCTGGCCGTCCTCAAAGGCTTCCACAGTGGTTCAAAATGTTTCGTATTTGCGTTCTTTTAAAGGGTAGATTAAAATAATTAAATTTTCGTCTTCACTCCTTAAGCTTTAAAATGTACAGATCTAGCCCCAGCTAATTGAAAGTCGTGATGCTTTTTGTCCCGAGACAAATGCGTGTTAATTTTTTTTTTAGCGACGAATGTATCAATCGTGTGAGGTACTACTAAGACAATGCCTCATTGATAAATGTGTGTTAAATAATTCCGTATTTTACTCTTTCACTAAAAAAAGAAGAAAAAACAAAAATAAAACAAAAATATTTGACACCTAACATCCATCTTTCATATCGCCTCAATCGCCTTGTACCCTAGCTCTTCGGTTCTTTTTATATGATGGCTCGTATCCTAGCAAACCCAAGCTACGACGGTCTAGCTCATGTTTTCCAGATCCCGGTAAATGTGGTTGGATGAGGATGATGACAAAAAAGGCATGGACGGATTTATATAGAAAGCACCGGTTTCACCGGAATTCACCATGTTACAAAGATTTGGTAGGAATTTTTTTTTCCAAAAGTTTACAAAATATGGTGAACTTGTTAATATTTTTAAAGGTAAATTCTTAATGTAATTTTCTTAGCATGATCATGTTAAAATCATTTTTCGAAATCAACATTTCTTCCATGATTTGATTTGAGATAATTCAAAGAATTTTGATGATATATGTTTTTTTTTGTATGTTTTTCTGGGCATTTTCTCTGTGATATATCACCAAGAAGTAAACTAGATATTAATGGAAAAATTCGCGGGTTAAGTCTATTAGATCCGTATGTCAAGTTAATTTCGATCATATAAACTTATTAAATTTCGTTTAGGTTTCGGGGCGCTGCCCTAGGATCCCGTCAAGGGAGCTTGTTCGTTGACCCCTCACTTGGTTAGGAGCTCAGAAATATTAAACGAGTATGCACTTCGTATCTCTGAAGTCTTTAGATTCATTTGTATCCATATTACACAAAAATATACAACAAAAGACACAAAACACAGTCTACCACTGACAATTCCACCTATCGCACTGTTATTACGTGATGAATCATACAAGACCCGAATCGTTGTACCAAGGGGGTATGAAAATTATAATTTGATCTTTCTCATCATATATGTATGTTGATTAAAGGAACTAAACTTTGTAATAAAAGAATTTGTGATGGATTTGAGATAAAATAATAACATAAGCAAACATATCATCATTTAAAAATAAAAACAATAAAAACACAATTTTAATCAACACAATAAAAATTAAAAATTAAAAATCAAAAAACTATATATTAACAATCATTGGATTCAAACCCTACACTTAATTTTAAGAGAAAGATATGTGATTTTTCCAATAATAATTCAATCAAATTCAATTTTAGTTCTTTAATTAATCATAATCAGTTGTATTTAAGGAGTTATTAATAAAAGTTTCATGTATAGGTCATGCTAGCAATATGAAATTTAATGCGGTCGTTGTGACTTTGACAGTCATAAACTTATAAGGTAGGTTTGCTCATGTCATAAACCAAATGTGTTATGATTGACCAACAATTAGGTACAATTTTATAATTTTTAAGTTAGGGATAAAATGTGAAATTCTAATAAAGCATAGGGACAACAGGATTAAGGATTTAATTAATTAATTTATTTTTTGTTTCTTTTGATAAATTGAGACTTTTACGGAGAAAGAATAAAACAGTTCCAAGCATAATATATTTGTCTTGTTCCCAAACGTTTCACGACCGACTTGTTTTGTGATGAAACCCCCCCTTTTATAAATTTATTTTAATTATCTATGTTATTTTATATGGTTGAAAATATAAAACCATTATACATATGTTGGTGGTACTTCATGAAAAGTATGTTTTCGTACTAAATTTAATAAAAAAGGTATTTTATAAATGACTTCTTTTTTAGTTTTTTTGTTTTGAACAGCCTATAAATGACTTCTAAACGTATAATTCAGTTATAGAACAACAGACATGATTTCGTTAGTGTAATTATTTATAATAATATAAGTTTATAAAATGAGTTCATTTTCTCGCAGTCTTTTCTTTAACTTGGGGTAGTAGTACTCTATCATTTTATTGACATTTTAAGTGTTCAATGAAAAAAATCGAGGCGGGTGGGCCGTGGGGGATGGACCGTGCACGTCGCATTAAATGCAAGGTACTTCGGACGTAAATTAATGTTGGTGGAGGCCCAACGTTTTTCTTTTCTTTCTTTCTTTTTATTTTTATTTTTAAATTGGGTGATTAGAGCTTAAAAAGGCCCACTCGTCCAATAAGATACAAAGAACATCCACCACTCACCACGTTCCGTTCATACTCAAGTATAATATATATATATATATATAGGGAAGGGTTCTAATACTAACCCTCTCTTACGGCGCTAACCCATTAACTTTGGCAAAACGAAGCCGAATCTTGAATTTTTTTTTAAACAAAATTGTATCACAATTTGAACACCATGTTCTTTTATGAGTTTGGGCTAATTCATCACCGTTTAGGCTCTTACAGTACTGTAGGTGTTTAAATATTTAAAACTTACAGTACTGTAGCACAAAACTTACAACAATGATATTTTTTAAACGGTGATGAATTAGCCCAAACTAATAAAAGAACATAGTGTTTTTAAATTGTGTTACAATGATGTTCAAAGTAGCCACAATTAGGTTTTTTTAGCCATTTAAAATTTGAACCCATGTGGTGAATCCAAAGTAGGAACTATTCATGTTTTGGTATGAAAAAGAAAAAAAAAAGAAGAGAAAAAGAAACAAAAGGAATAAAGATTGTGCAAAAGAAAGAACAAAAGGAGAAGCAAGTACAATACAAGACATGTGCACAAGTTAAGCTTATCAAAGTGTTAGACTATCTAGTTGGATTCACCCATTGTCACCTGTAATAACACCAACCATACCTACCTTCGCCAAAGCCAACCCGAAAAAGTCCTCTTGATTTGTGTATGACTTAGTTATCAATGATGGAGAGTTGATTGCCTTGCAAGCTTATACTAAGGGTGTTTCACCATAGGAGTGAGTGTCATCAACATACTAGTTCATAACTACTAGTCCATATATGAAACCGAGTGGAGTGCGAATTGTGAGAATGTGAACGCATGTAATGATTCATTCGAAATGTAATAAATGTAGTTGTGTAACGTGTTGGCACTTATGGATTGTTTGTTAGATGTAAATCTATTGCACATTGTAAGTCTTGGGGATTGATCATGATTTTTGAGTTCTTTGTTATTGGGGAGGTTATTGACAACCCATTAGTTGAATAATCATGGTTGAAGTGTGCATGAGACTTTGCTTGGGGCAAGCAAAGGGCAAATGTGGGGATGTGATGGTTTGGGTAATTTCATGTGATTTAGGTGCGTAATGATGAGTTTTTAGGCTTTAAATACATGGAACATGGTGATTGGTTGTGTGTTTTGATGATTTGCAGGTTTTCGGGTGAAGAAAATAAGTGGTTGATGTTCAAGAATCAAAGGGTGGTTAAGAAATGGTGCTTGGGAGGCCAAAACATCCAAAAATGAAGGTTTTCACGAAGTGGCGTATTAACACGGCGTATCTGGGGCGTATCACAGAGCCAAAGTACCCAGGAAAGTGTCTGGGGCGTATCATACGCCCCTGGGAGGCGTATGATACGCCGGGTTCAGCATAAAATGCGGAATTTCTCCGTTTTGCCACATATTTAAGCCTAAGGACCTAGGGTTTCTGGATATCTTCGACTTGGACGACTTTTGGAGGTTCGAGGGGGTTTCTAAGGCTTGGGAACTCATCAACTAACACTTCCAAACACCACGGTGATTCCCGAATTGATGATAGCACACAACCGATTGACGATGCAAGGCTAATTCCATTGAAATCACGCCCGGGTGAATGGTTAGTTAGGTTTAGGGGTTTCTATGATTTTAATTGTAATTGACTACAAACAATAGTTGGGTTCTATCTTATTAATTGTTTGTATGTTGCTTTTCGTTTTGGATCGAACGATTTGACTTTTCTGATTTGATTGAGTGTTCATCATTTTTCAGTTTATAATTGTGAAACATTGAATGTCAATTGGATTATCATTTGCAAATTGGTATTGGTAATTGGTATCCTAGGATTAACATTAGTTGGTTTTCATCAATTAATTACTAAGATTAGGTTTTCTACTTATGAATATCCGTTCACACGAGAAGTAACAAATCATGTCTATGTGATTGTCTTGAACAATTAAATCATAAAGGTTCCTACTTTCCTACTAATTCAAATCCCGGGTGTGATTCGTTTTCATAATTAAGTTGCAAATCATTTGCTTTCATTGTTAATTTGTTACAAGATCGTTTTCTTATTAAAGTTCAAACACTCTTTAAGTCAATTTTACAATTTCTTGTCTAGTTAAATTAGATCAAATCAACTAACGTTACACCATCCACTTAAGCTCTTCGTGGTTCGACACCCTACTTACCCTACTAGTTAAGGTAGCTAGGAACACACTCATTAACTCTTATTTGATCGGTACTTCGACGTCGGTCAAATTTTGGCGCCGTTGCCGGGGAGTTAGTGTGCTTGGTGTTAGTTAATTGATTTATTAGGTTTTATTCTATTTTGTTTATTTCTTGTCTATTCCTTGTTACGCGAGGTTTGTTAGTGTGCAGGTAACAGGTTGATTGCATGCATACTCGGTTTTCAGGTCGTGACTCGCCATTGGAATTTGATCCAGAGATCGAGAAAACCGCAAGAATAAATCGAACATTACAAAGGTTAGATAGGATTGTCACTCCGGGTTCGAGAAACACTAACCAAATCGGAGAGAGCTCAAATCAGTCTGTTCCTATGGCTGATCAGCACAATCAAAACCTACAACCACCACCACCAATTCCACCATTTAACCAGTATGCTCACATACCACCACCAAATTCAAACCCAGTCATCCCACCAAATCCATTCAACCAAAATAATCAACCACCAAACATACCACATAATGCCATACCTAATCTTAGAATGGCACAAAACCCATTGTTCAACAATCCAACTCATGGAATTAATCAGGGAAACAACTTGCATGGGGAATATCACATTTCAGGTGGTGGAAGTAATTCAGGGGAGCATGGATCTTGGCATGAGGAGTTACACGAAGAGGAAGCTAACCACAACTACCCACCTCATGAAGAACACCATGACGAGAATTGGCAACCACTAGGCCCACCGAATCATCCAGTTCACAACAACTATGGGCATGGTGGATGGAATGGACAAGGGGGATGGAATAGGCAACCACCCATGAATAACTACAATGGGAGATGGGGTTACAACAACCCTGGTCAAGGATGGCATCATAGAGCTCCTGTTCAAGGAGTTGACAGTCACTTTAGGCCAACAGTGACTCAAAATCCCTCACATATTGTACCTCCATTGCTAAGAGGACGATCTTTTGAGATCAGGCCACAATACTTAGCAATTATTCCTAATTTCAAAGGGACTGCAACTGAAGAACCATACGTCCATCTTTCTGAGTTTGGTGCTATTTGTAGCACTATTGGTGGTCAAGGATTCACCCAAGATGAAGTAAAGTTGAACTTATTCCAATTCTCATTAAAGGAAAGGGCAAAACAGTGGTTTCACACACTACCATCTGGTAGTATCTACACATGGGTGGAGATGCAACAGTTGTTCTTAGATGAGTACTATCCCATGAGCAAGACAAGTGAAGCTCGAAATGCTATCAGAACCTTCCAACAACAATCGGGTGAGTTGCTACACGAAGCCTTCACACGGTTTAAGGAGTTACTCAGATTTTGCCCACACCACCAGATTCCAAAGTGGGTGTTGATTAAGGCCTTTTATGATGGTTTAACACCAGAAGACTTGAAGTTTGTCAGTTCCAGCAGTAATGGAACCTTCTTGACCAACTCAGAGGATGATGATTGGGAATTGCTTGAAAGGTTAAGTAAAGGTTCAAAGACACAAGCTTCAGCAAGCAGGAAGGCTAAGCATGTTATTGGGAAACCAGGAGGGGAGTATGTGACAAAAGAAAGATTTGAAGCCCTCGAAAGACAAATTGCAAATTTCAACAGAGTTGCAGATAAGGGTAATTCTAATGTGGCTAATGTTTATGATGTATGCAATTTTTGTGGTGATATAGGTCATTTAGAGTCGGAGTGCATGATGAACATGAACAGGAATGAGGAGGTGAACCAAATCCAAGGCTCGTTCCAGAATGACAAGAGAAACAATGACATGAACTCCAACACATATCACCCGGGTTTGCGTAATCACCCTAATTTTAGGTATGGTAATTCATCTAATCAATTAAATCCTAATTTTCAGGGTAGCAACCAACAAGGTGAAAATCAAGGGCCTCCACACCAGAATCGACAACAGATTTACAATCAGGGTAACTACCAAAGAGGGAACTACAATCAAGGAGGTGGTCAAGGTGGTTACCAACAAGGAGCATCAAGAAACTTCCAACAAAGTCAAGGAAGTCAAAATCAATTTCAAGGAGGTCAACAAGGAAACAACATCTCAATGGAAGATATTGCCAATCAAATCAATGAGTTAAGGTTGATGCTAAGTGGGGTGGTACAAAAATAGGAGTTGCAACAGAAGACTAGTGAATCGCATGCCAAGCAATTGGGACAATTGGCAGAGCAACTTGCAACACGAGATAAAGGTAAATTGCCAAGTGATACAAAAGTCAACCCACAACATCAAGCATCCGGATCAAAGAATACAAGCAATGTGCACATCAGCGCTGTGAGCACATGTCAAGATGCAAAGGATAGTGAGTTAGAAGAAGAGCAAGATGTTGGAGCACCCCTCATACCAATCCAAATTGGGGAACTAAAAGTTAGCAAAGCACTTCTGGATTATGGAGCTAGTGTTAGCATTCTTCCTGGGAGCTTATATGACCAGTATGAATTTGGTCCACTACAGCCGGTTGACACCACCGTGGTATTAGCAGATATGACACGTAAACACCCTCGGGGTATGCTGATTGGAGTCGCTGTGAAGATTGGGGAATTCTATTACCCCGAGGATTTCTTGGTGCTTGATTATGCACCGAATGTGAAACAAGAGCAAATTATTGCAATACTTGGAAGACCATTCTTGGCAACAGCTAATGCACAAATCAATTGTCGAGACAGTTTGGTCAGCATGACATTTGGGAACCGTAAGTTGAATTTAAATATATTATCAAACTCTTTCACTTATGCTATTGAAAATAAATGTTCTATAATAGGTACTACTAACAAGTGTCCCCTTATTTACAATGTGAATGAGGGTGACACCATAGAGAAAGAATTCATGTTTGCTAGGTCCCAAGTGAAGAATGATAAGAAGGTGATGAAGGAAGAACACAAAGTTGAGGAATCAAACGTTAAACAAGAGAAATTACCAGAGAGGCCTCAAGTAGAAAGCTCAAAAGTCCACATCAAGTTAGAGTCAAAGTCATCAAAGGCATCAGTTAGCTTAAAGAAGCCCTCAAAATTTGTTAAGCATTCATATGAAAATGGGGAGTTTGTGAAGAAGAGAGAGGAAGCCAAAGAAGTTAAGATGGAAAACAAAGGAGATCCAAGTTTTAGTTGGATAGATAACAACCAAAGTGGTAATGATACCATGGGAAACATATTTACCTTTCGACCACCATAAACACTAATCAGGTATGACTATGTCGAGCTAACGACATTAAACTTAGCGTTTGCAGGAGGCAACCCGAGAACTTTGTGGGTATGTTCACTAGAAACCCTCACGAGACTTCACTCGTCCAACCGGGCTACCGGGGGGTTTAAAAGGCTTGCTGCATATGCTAAATGCAACCGTGTACCCTACGAAAGTGTGGTTCTTAGATCTAATCGTTCATTGCGGGTATTTTCATAATTTATAATGCATCAACCTCATCTTGCACCTAGGATTGAAAAAAAATTACATTGGGGACAATGTAAGGTTAAAATGTGGGGATGGGGAAAAATGGGAGATTTTCAAAAATTTTGCAAAAATGTCTCTAATGCAAGTCTAAATGTGCATGAAAACATGGTTTGCAAACAAAATGGTGGACACATGATTGAACCAACTAATAAAGTAGATTCTTAAATTGTGATTGATCTTTTAAGTTGCGGAATAAAGTATTCTTGACAAGCAAGCCGTAAATGTCAATAGTACTACATGACTAAGGATAGGAAGTGGAGAATGAGTTGTTAGATGTGTCACATTTTAACCTTTAACCACCGTTTTCGTGAGATATTGAGCCTATGTCAAGCAAATATGGTAATAGGAATAAATGCTCATTTTCTTTGATGTGTGATGACTATAGTGAACACCTAAGGTAGAACTTGCATTGTCAATGCAATTTAAGATCACAACCTAAAATATGCATAAATATGATAGAGGCATTAGGAAAACCCATTATTTTAGCCTGTTTATTTGTTTTACCTACCCACAACAAAATCCCCTAGTCGCCCCGTTGAGCCAAATACCTATTCGTTTGTTAACCCATGAAATTAGCCACAATTAGCTTTTTTTAGCCATTTAAAATTTGAACCCATGTGGTGAATCCAAAGTAGGAACTATTCATGTTTTGGTATGAAAAAGAAAAAAAAAAAGGAGAGAAAAAGAAACAAAAGGAATAAAGATTGTGCAAAAGAAAGAACAAAAGGAGAAGCAAGTACAATACAAGACATGTGCACAAGTTAAGCTTATCAAAGTGTTAGACTATCTAGTTGGATTCACCCATTGTCACCTGTAATAACACCAACCATACCTACCTTCGCCAAAGCCAACCCGAAAAAGTCCTCTTGATTTGTGTATGACTTAGTTATCAATGATGGAGAGTTGATTGCCTTGCAAGCTTATACTAAGGGTGTTTCACCATAGGAGTGAGTGTCATCAACATACTAGTTCATAACTACTAGTCCATATATGAAACCGAGTGGAGTGCGAATTGTGAGAATGTGAACGCATGTAATGATTCATTCGAAATGTAATAAATGTAGTTGTGTAACGTGTTGGCACTTATGGATTGTTTGTTAGATGTAAATCTATTGCACATTGTAAGTCTTGGGGATTGATCATGATTTTTGAGTTCTTTGTTATTGGGGAGGTTATTGACAACCCATTAGTTGAATAATCATGGTTGAAGTGTGCATGAGACTTTGCTTGGGGCAAGCAAAGGGCAAATGTGGGGATGTGATGGTTTGGGTAATTTCATGTGATTTAGGTGCGTAATGATGAGTTTTTAGGCTTTAAATACATGGAACATGGTGATTGGTTGTGTGTTTTGATGATTTGCAGGTTTTCGAGTGAAGAAAATAAGTGGTTGATGTTCAAGAATCAAAGGGTGGTTAAGAAATGGTGCTTGGGAGGCCAAAACATCCAAAAATGAAGGTTTTCACGAAGTGGCGTATCAACACGGCGTATCTGGGGCGTATCACAGAGCCAAAGTACCCAGGAAAGTGTCTGGGGCGTATCATACGCCCCTGGGAGGCATATGATACGCCGGGTTCAGCATAAAATGCGGAATTTCTCCGTTTTGCCACATATTTAAGCCTAAGGACCTAGGGTTTCTGGATATCTTCGACTTGGACGACTTTTGGAGGTTCGAGGGGGTTTCTAAGGCTTGGGAACTCATCAACTAACACTTCCAAACACCACGGTGATTCCCGAATTGATGATAGCACACAACCGATTGACGATGCAAGGCTAATTCCATTGAAATCACGCCCGGGTGAATGGTTAGTTAGGTTTAGGGGTTTCTATGATTTTAATTGTAATTGACTACAAACAATAGTTGGGTTCTATCTTATTAATTGTTTGTATGTTGCTTTTCGTTTTGGATCGAACGATTTGACTTTTCTGATTTGATTGAGTGTTCATCATTTTTCAGTTTATAATTGTGAAACATTGAATGTCAATTGGATTATCATTTGCAAATTGGTATTGGTAATTGGTATCCTAGGATTAACATTAGTTGGTTTTCATCAATTAATTACTAAGATTAGGTTTTCTACTTATGAATATCCGTTCACACGAGAAGTAACAAATCATGTCTATGTGATTGTCTTGAACAATTAAATCATAAAGGTTCCTACTTTCCTACTAATTCAAATCCCGGGTGTGATTCGTTTTCATAATTAAGTTGCAAATCATTTGCTTTCATTGTTAATTTGTTACAAGATCGTTTTCTTATTAAAGTTCAAACACTCTTTAAGTCAATTTTACAATTTCTTGTCTAGTTAAATTAGATCAAATCAACTAACGTTACACCATCCACTTAAGCTCTTCGTGGTTCGACACCCTACTTACCCTACTAGTTAAGGTAGCTAGGAACACACTCATTAACTCTTATTTGATCGGTACTTCGACGTCGGTCAAATTTTGGCGCCGTTGCCGGGGAGTTAGTGTGCTTGGTGTTAGTTAATTGATTTATTAGGTTTTATTCTATTTTGTTTATTTCTTGTCTATTCCTTGTTACGCGAGGTTTGTTAGTGTGCAGGTAACAGGTTGATTGCATGCATACTCGGTTTTCAGGTCGTGACTCGCCATTGGAATTTGATCCAGAGATCGAGAAAACCGCAAGAATAAATCGAACATTACAAAGGTTAGATAGGATTGTCACTCCGGGTTCGAGAAACACTAACCAAATCGGAGAGAGCTCAAATCAGTCTGTTCCTATGGCTGATCAGCACAATCAAAACCTACAACCACCACCACCAATTCCACCATTTAACCAGTATGCTCACATACCACCACCAAATTCAAACCCAGTCATCCCACCAAATCCATTCAACCAAAATAATCAACCACCAAACATACCACATAATGCCATACCTAATCTTAGAATGGCACAAAACCCATTGTTCAACAATCCAACTCATGGAATTAATCAGGGAAACAACTTGCATGGGGAATATCACATTTCAGGTGGTGGAAGTAATTCAGGGGAGCATGGATCTTGGCATGAGGAGTTACACGAAGAGGAAGCTAACCACAACTACCCACCTCATGAAGAACACCATGACGAGAATTGGCAACCACTAGGCCCACCGAATCATCCAGTTCACAACAACTATGGGCATGGTGGATGGAATGGACAAGGGGGATGTAATAGGCAACCACCCATGAATAACTACAATGGGAGATGGACAAGGGGGATGGAATATGCTTAGTACTTATGCGAGAAACTAATTGCTTAGACTTGAGACTTGATGTTTATGCGAGAAACTAAATGCTTAAACTCGAGGCTTGATGTTTATGATGGAAACTAAATGCTTAAACTTGAGGCTTGATGCTTATGCTATAAACTAGAAACTTGATGCTTATGCTACAAATTGGAAGCCTAAACTATACACTTGATGCTTATTCTATGAACTTCATGCTTCAACTATGTGCGAATGCTTGAAAATATATGCTTGAAACTATGATTGCGCGCGAAATGCTAAGCTTGTATCTAATCATGGGCTAAGTAATTGCTAAACTTCTGCTATAGCAGGGCTTGTACCCATGTATTGAGATACGTTAAGCTAAACTATGACGAGGCTAAGCTATTATCTATATAAGAGACATGTAATTGCTAAACTTCTGCTATAGCAGGGTTTGTGTCTGCTTATATGAGATATGTAAATGATGATTTATTTGTGTATGCATGGCTTGTGTCTATGTATGAGATACGTAATTGCTAAACTTCTGCTAGAGCAGGGCTTGTATCTTATATAGGAGACAAATAATTGCTAGACTAAGCTTAACTAATTCATGAGATACGTAATGGCTAAACTTCTGCTAGAGCAGGGCTTGTATCTAGCCGTGAGCTACGTAATTGCTAAACTTCTGCTAGAGCAGGGCTTGTATTCACGCATAGATTAGTGAAAGCTAAACTATGATGTGTGAAACTATGATGCTTGTTAAACTTACATTGAAGCTAATACATATGCTATAGATTTGTAAACTTTGAAACAGTAAACTCAAGCTATGACGAAGGATGGGTTGAATGGTAGATAAAATGCTTAATTATTATTAACAACAGTGTCATATGCGGATTAGTATGTGGTGGGACGGCGTCTGGGCGGGTTGTAGGCTCGACTCAGAGGTATGCCCTATATATAAGCATACCGATTCGGATATTACATGTGAAGTTAATGAGGTTAAGATTTTACCGAAAGAGGTTTGCTAAAGCTATTTTTTTAAACTTATATACATTATGAACTCACCAACCATTGTGTTGACTTTGTTTTCTCACATGCTTTCTCAGGTGACGCACAGGTTTAAGCTTAAGCTTTTGGATTGCATGCTAGGCAAAATAGATAGAGGACCTAGTTGATTTTGGAAGCACATATTTTGTTATTCATACGAATCACTTTTGGATGTCTTGTACAGATTACAAGATAGAAAACATTTGATTCTTTTGTTAGGTTTACTTAGTTAAATTACTGAACATTGACATTGTAATTTAACTTTGTAATCCTAGTTCAATGTTTGATTGTGCTTTAGTTATTCTTAACATTGATGCTATGTAAACAATCTGATCATCACGATTATCACTCACGATATCGCGCCCTGAGAATCTTCCGCCCGGCGGGAAATTCGATCCGTCCCACTGGCTCGGGGTGTGACAAAACCAAATTACGAAATCTGAATTTTTCAATTAATCGCCCAGGTTACATATATGTAACCAAGGAATCTAGTTTACGATTATACATGAACCAAAGTTACATATAACCAAAGTTACATATATGTAACTAATTTAAATATTTTTGAGTTTACATGATAACCCATATGTAATGGGCATACAATTAGTTGTGTGTTTTCATACGTGTTATTTGATTACATATATGTAATCAAACAAAAAACAACAAAATAATAAAAAAAAACCAACTCATGTCATTTGATTACATCTATGTAACAACAAAAAAAAAAGATATACAATAATTAAACCAAACACATGTTTATCACCATGTGTGTGTATATACGATCTTATTACATGTATGTAATCTACAAAAACAGAATAATGTAATTGTATATGTAACTTGATTACGTATATGTAATCATGCCTTGTGTAAATGCAAATATTAAAAACACCAAGTGTAAGTGCACCTCTAACTTGATTACGTATACGTAAGCACATTATATTAAAAAGGCACGACAGAAAACAAAACATTTATGATTTTTTGGCAAGAAATCGTAAAAGATTCTGAACTTCTGATTTTCGATGAATCTATGTTTCAATTAATAGTAAGAGAAAGAACGAGATGTTTAAGAGAGAAAGAGAGATTTAAGGGAGTTGTATTAAAACTAATTTATTACCTAAATTAATGTGTGTAAAATTACTCAAATGCCCTAGTTTTCTTGGTTTTCTTGTAAATGAGTGGTTTTCTTATGATCCTTCCCCAAGTGTATAGGATGGTTCGAATGCTAATCCTTCTTTATTGCGTTAACCGAATAACGACATCTTATTACTTTAGGACCCACATTAAAATAGATCTAATAGTTTAGATTTCTTCTTTTTTTATTAATGTAAGTGGTCCCTACATTAATTAAAAAAAACATACACATTTAGATTTACTTTAACGTGTGCTCCAAAGTAATAAAACGTAGTTGTTCTGTTAACGCAATAAACATGGAATAACATTTGATCATCTCCGTATATATATATGTATATATATTTATTTATTTGTAAGCAAAGGAAGATAAAAAAAAATAGCCAGCTCGTGAACTGACCAGAGGCTCGAAATTTTTTAAGAGCTCGAGCTCGAATTTTGGACTCGAAAGAAAATTTGGTTTGACTCGAAAATCTACGAGCAAAGCTTGAGATAGGCCTGATTGTATTACAACCGTTCACATGCACTCCATGTCAAACACACATTCTAAACAAATTTTATTGGTTTGGGCCCCACAATTCACCCATCGTTCTAAGGCTCCAAGCCCTTCCTTACATTTTTTTAAACGACTAAGCTTACTTTCAACTAAATTACATCATATTTACACCCTTGTATAAGATTGAACCCATAACCTCTCAATCTAAGAGACAAGCCTGTACCAAGTGGGCTACACTCTACCAAGTGGCCCTTCCTTACATATCGGCCTAATGTGCCCCCTCTTCAATTCTCTCTCTCTACACTAGGCCCCTCCCAAGTGCCCTCTTCACGTCAACACGTGCTAACCCCTCTCAAGTGCGCGCAAAAAGACAAAAGAGGGCCTTGTTCATTCCAACAAATCTGTATCGAGTATGATATAAAATTTTTTATTTCTTTTCTTCACGATGAACAAGATACATTTTTTACAAGAATCAAATTTTGATGTATTAAATTTGATCTTTTGAACAAAAAAATGTTCATAACTTAGGGGAATTTTTAGTTGAAATTTTTGTGTGTTGAAGAAAATTTGAGGCATTAGAGGAATGCATGACAGAAGCAAAAGACAAGAACATGACTGGAAAACGAAGAGGTCAAAGAAATTAAGTCAGTGGTGGAGCTTGGGAGAAGTGAGAGGAGGACGAAAATTTTTAATAGTCAGAATACATGTTAAAATTTTAAAGCGAGGGGACGAAACCACTACTTTTAGTTAAAAATAACATTTTGGCCGAAAAATAAAAAATACGTACGGAAAAAGAGGGGCGGTTGCTCCCTTGCCCTTATAAAGCTTTGTCCATGGTGTTGGTCAAATTCTTTGATATGGAAAGTATTGAAACCGTTTGGACACCTGGTGAATGCATACGTTGCAAAGCAAGAAGAATATCAAATCTCAAAATCACTTTGCTTTTTCTAATATAATATTTGAAAGGGTTAATGATGCAGAAGTTCTTTAAACCACACTTATTAGGTTGAAAATTAGAAAAACAAGGGCTGATAGCAAAATATGACAAATCTAACACCAAAACGGTAAAGATCAACAGCAAGAAAAAGCCGAAGAAATTGATAAGAAAAACGTTGCAAGTGAAGACCAACAAGAAAAAGGACGTACAATTGTTAAAGATGCAAGAAATCTGGTTCCTATAAATCCTGTTAAAAGGCCAGTTAATAAGTATGCATGTCACTTGTATATGTTGAATGCAACATGTCACATTTTTCTACTATTCTTGTTCTTTGTTCCTAAATATTATGTTTGACAAAATGAGCGGGTTGAGTTGTATTGTGTAACGGGTCAGAACGGGTACATGTTAAAATTAGTGCGGGTTATTAGGATGTATTTTAATAAAAAACATGTTTGGTCTAAATGGGTTGCTTATAAAAACATTAATTTAGCTCAACTTAACTGAGATGTAATAAAACAAATAGTTTATTTGATTTTTTTAATGATTTTATCATTAAATATATTCTTAATCAATCTTATTTGTTTGAATTCATTGGATTCACATTTTTCTAAAGTTACCTATCTTGACCCGCATTGTGTTAAAGTGTTGCAAATCTTAACCTATTTTATGTCATAATATTACCCATTTCAACCCAAAATACAATAATTTTTACCAAAATCTACTCATTTTTCTTATTATGGGTCAACATTGTCAGGTATATACACATCATTGTTCATACATAAACATGAGAGGTGTGTGTGAGTCGGTGAATATCAAATATTGGTATGTGAATTCCTTGAGCAAGATGCTATAATTGCATGGAACGTGGACATGCAATCTGAAATTGCCCAAACAAAACCTCAACTAATAATAATGAGGAAATAGAAGGTTATAATTCTTGTGAATACAATACGGGTCAAGATGGTTAACTTAAAAACTATGTAAATACAATGTATTCAAATGGATAATAGTTATTAATAATATGTTAGATGAAAAAATCATTGATATTTATTTAAATATACTATTTGTTCTGTTATAACTCGTTTTGATTTGAGCTAAATTAAAGTTTTTTAAAAACAACTCATTTAGACCCAAGATAATTTTGCTTAATGTCCATCCTGACCTGAATTCGTTCTGACATGTCATTTAACCCGACCCAACCCGTTTATTTTTCCAGGCTCAATAAAGGGGGTTTTACTTGCATGTAAAATATATTAAGTCAGTCGAATCCGTAATTGTATCCATCTTGATTTGAAGGTGAAGTCGTTTCAACTGAACCAAGATTAAGAGCCAAATATATGCTTCAGTAGGCAGCTTGATTTGATGTATTGACACTAAAACGTTATGCCTGTCACATATTCTTCTTTAACTAATTGAGCAGCTCCCCAACTTAACCCTTCTCAGCAAGATCACGAATTCATTTAATTGTTCCACACATAGTACGTGCAATCTTGTTTAAAAACTAGATTTTCATTCGAAATCATGTCCTTTCTAATTTCAAAAAATTATTATATATAATCCAAAAGTCACAGCAACCTTATCAATCATCTTTTAATAATTTAAACTTTATATTTTGAACTTAATTTTTACATATTAATATTATAAATTCACACGAAAAACATTACATATATTTAAATTTGTTACTATTTAATTTTTCAAACTATTTATAAAATCATCCGCTTGCTCGGGTAGTGAATGAGCTTGTAAGAAGTCTATTGTACGTACGAATGATTCACTTTCTTATAAAACTTTGTTCATTTCACAATCTAGTTAGTTTAGTTTTGTAAAATTGCACTACCTTTCTTGTTTTCAAGTTATTGACAAACATTTTTCTCTTAAATTAAAACCCACCCTTCGTAATTTTGAATGCTATATATGATCTTCTAACATTTTCTATGGGTTTAAGAGGTACTTGAACGTCTTTTTTTTTTTTTTGATAAACGTGGGAACCCACTGAACCCGCTTGCGTGGTAAACCCCAAGGTCCATCCAATACCCGACTAACCAATTAATTGCTCTAGGTGGATATGAACTTGAGACATATAGGTTGTATTTCCTCCACGTAGAACACGTTGAAAATGATATTACGAACTTTTATGATTTCTTGAATATTTGATCAATTAGTCTTTGAGTTTTCAGTCAATATTTGATTTATTTGTATCTACATGCTTTTGGTTATCAAATGTTGCAAGTTGAGAAAATCAAATCCTACTGACAGAACCATCGCTCGTAGCAGTGATAAAGTCTATCCCAATCTATGGGATGTTAAGATTAAACGAATCAGGCAACAAGCCAAGATCTAGAAACACAAGAGATCAAACGAATCCAACAATGAGTCCGCAAATAGGAGTTGCAAAGGAAGAGGTACCAGACCGAAATCGAGTGAAACAACATCGTTGTGTGGGACGAAAGTGGTGATGGAGAGCAGCATCCACCACTGTTCGGCGGACCAGTGTATCTGGAGGAGTCATGCCCCCGTTATTGTGAGGAACCCATCCCAACTACCGGAACCGGTTGCACCTTCACCAGGCTAAATCCCAATAAAAACCAGTCAAAACCCAGACCTAATCAGAACCGATTATTGACTTTGTTAGACCAAAGTCGAAACCAATAAATAAACCGGTTTGCGAACCACTATGCACAAGGGCAAAAAACCCGGAATCGATCGTACCTGAATCAGTGGGTATAGGCGGTTCCGGATTCTCTCCAAACCGGAACCGAAAAATGCAGAACCGGTTCCTCATTTACCTGGCAAACCCGAACCGGAACCGGCCAAAACCCGAACCGAAACCGATCAAAAACCGGCTGGAACCGGTTCCAACAAAAACTCGCTTTGCCGACAATTCACAATTACAAAATGTGTGGCCTTTGATTGAAATTGGAGACCATGTGGCCATGTAGGTGATAGCCAACAACTGAATAAAGTTAAAAGTTCAGCAGTCATCCACTATAAGCCCAGTACAAAAGAACCTACTAATTATGGTGGGCCTCACTGACTGGATAATGATGGCATAATAAGTTAAAATACAGCCCAAGAGTTGCTGCATAATAAACATGGGCTTGTTCTAAAGCCTGTTACCTCGTGAGGAACTAGAGGTGGCCAACGGACCTGGAACCGGAACCGGTCGTACCTGAACCGGTGGATACCGGGCGGTTCCGGTTTTTCAGAGAAATTTTAACCGGAACCAGAACCGGCAAAAAATCGGTTGGTACCGGTCAAAAACCGGAACCGGTTCTTGACTTTGTTGACTGAAATCGGAACCATTTGGAACCGAAACCGGTTCTGGAACCGGTTCCAGTTCCAAAAAATCATGTTTGGCCACCTCTACTATTAATGGTAATAGGACCCTGGGCCCTTCTCATGTTCTCATCTAAGGCACAAAAAAACCCAATGAGACCACACGTGCACTTGTGCTCATTCAACATGTCGTGACTCGTGACTCGTGATGATACTAAATAAGAATCGGGTTGATGTCTCTTTTGACCTAGGTGACTTTGGTCCTAGAGCAAAACTCAAGTACGGTTTTTTTTTTTTTAAATAGTGAACATGATTCGGAATTATCTCTTAATTTGAATTTCAAAAGTTTATTTTATGTTTAATTTTCTATTTATTTGTGTTGATCTTTAAAGTTGTGAGGTTGTAATATATAAATATTGTTTATTGGTGACTGTTAATGTTAGTTTTTAGTTGATAGTTACTATATTGTAAACTGTTGTGCTCTATCAAGATCCTTTAAAGTTTTTGAAGCTTTTAGTTAATTTTTAAATTCCTAGAATATAATGTACTTGTATTTTCCTTACCTAACATTATCTAATATTGTGTAATGCATAATTTTGTTTTGATAAACTTACAAAAGAAAATAAATAAATAAATAAATAATACATTTGTTATATTAAAATGAGTTTTAATTGTAAAAATGATGAGAATAATTATAGGGTTGACATGTGATATTTTTTTATTTTTATAAAAAGAAAATTTTATTTATTATGGTTGGTATGTCAGGTCATAATGTAAAATTTCTTCATTATAGTGTTTTACGTTTTTTCTTATTTTGTGTTATTTTATTATTATTTTTATAAATTAAATAAATTTGTTTTTATTAAATTTTTATGTTTACATATTACAAGTACACAATTGTGTTATTTCATCAATTTGTTTTTTTAAGAACTCATCATTTTACAAAGCTTATATGAATTTATCATTATGTGGTGTTTCTATTATTTTGTTTTATATATTAGATAAACTAGATTAGAAATAAGTGCATTACAATATATTCGATCAATAAAATATTGAATAGTTAGTATATGTTTAAAAATAAAATGAAACAGTTTAAAAATAGTATATAATAGAACTATTCATAAAGTTCATATTAACAAATAAAATTAATAAATTACTATTTATTTTTTAAAAATATAATTTTTAATATCATTATAATTTAATAAGAGAAAATGATAAATTATTGTTTACAATAGTTATTTATAAGATAGATAGAAGAGCAAATAAAAATAAAAATAAAAATCTTGTCAAGTGTTATTAATTTTCATTTAATAGCATAAAGATTTCTTTTATACTACAAAAAAATGAGCCAAATGCAACTTTATTAGTCATAAAAAGGTTGTATAATAGTTGCATTAGGTGGCATTGCATTAGACCTAATGCAACCTTTTTGTAACCTAATGCAACCTTTTTTTCAATTGCAACTTTTTTCAGATGCAACTCTTTCAAGAAAACGTTGCATTAAGTAGTAAAAAGGTTGCATTAGGTCTAATGCAACGCCACCTAATGCAACATTTATGCAACCTTTTTATGAATAAAAAAGTTGCATTAGAAAATACTTGAAAATACATGAAGATTAAATTTTTTTTATATAATAATACTATACTCTTTTTAAGATAAAAAAACACGTGTTTTTATGGTATAATTTTGTTTGAAAAAATAATATCATATATAAAAGTTTGATTATTTAAGAAAATATGAGAATAAAATAAAATTTTAACAAATTAAAGTGAGTATGACTAATATCTTTTTCTACTAACCTTTTATGTACAATTTGATTTCAACCTTTAATTATATATATAATGAACATAAATTGTTTGTATATTTTTTACATTAAATATATTTTTTATAATAAATTAAGCCTGTTAACAATATAATGTTATTATCATATAATTTGGTTAAGCAATCATGTTGACGGGATTCTTCCGAAAACCTTTTCAAAAATGATAGGCTGATAGCACTAGTTAATTTGTTTTTAATTCTAACAAATTAAGTCAACTCATAATAAATTAAATAAAATATATACTTATAAAGAGACACCTATCTATTTATGTTTTTTTTCGATTAAAATCATTAAATCAAAACTTATTTTATGTAATAATAAATGTATCCAATTTAGCTAAAACAAAAAAAAAAATTAAATCAAAGAAAACTTCTACTAACTGTCAATCAATTTTTATTTTTTTTTCATAACTTTTAATTATATAAGGTTATAAATGTTATAATAAACAAAAAAAAAATTAAATTAAGATATATGTAACTCACGAAGTTATATATATGCAACTTACGAAGTTTCGTATGTAATTTATATGGTTAGATAGATGTAACTCATATAATGTGTGTGTATTGTACAACTTACATATAAAAAATGATTGATAATATATGATTATGATTAATATTCTAGGTTTTTCTTTAAAATTAAGGTTTTGTCATTAACTTTCGTCATATCTCACTTAAAAATAAACATAAAACTTATCTTTTAACTGCTTAACTGTTTGATGACTTCTTATTATGTAGAAAAAGAAAAAGAAATATATAGCATGCAAATGCATTATTGTTTTTCCGAAAGTGATTGCATCATATATCTATCATCCCGTTGTTTTAACATGTTTCAAATAAACTAACGAAGCTTAATTTACGTACAAACTGATTAAAAATAAAATAGTATGTATTACTTGCAATTTCGACAATTTTTGAAGAAAATTAAATTAAATAACCAATGATTTAGATTAAAAAAAGGTGAATATGCAAATTAACTACTGTATATATAATTCCCAATTACTTTTTTAAATATCATTTTTTTAAAAGACGTGTTAATATTTATAGCATCTATATATTTCTTACTTTTACGTATAATTAATAAATCAAAATAAACATGATACCAATCCCAAAATTACATAAGCTATGTAATGCATTGATCGATCCGGTTCACCTAATATTAATATATAGAGCCCCAATTTAAATCGGTTTTTGTTAACGTACGATCTACCATTTTATTATACATTATATATATGGTAACATACTTCTTATCCAAGTAAATAATTAAGGTATATTACATAATATATCTCAAATCAAAGAAATAAATTAAGAAGTACGTATAGCTAGTTACCGCAGCATGATCCTGATGGTAAGGGTTAAGTGGTGGTGCTGTTCAACGATTCGCAGTGCAGCATATGGCTAGCTCGACTCGACCATTTGTTAGCTTTCCCGATCCTTTGTTACAGTGTCGATATGAAAGGGAAACCTGCAGGTGCTCGCTCGATCGATCGAGGAGGAGAAAAGGGGTGAATATGGCGGATCATCGACAACCGGTGGATCGGGGAACGCTGCACCAGCCGGACACCAGTGGAGAGAAACAAATATGGAATATTTGAAAAGACCAAGGTAGGTGTATGTGTATATATACAGTAGAGAGCTAGAGAGACATATATAAGACAATTATTGAATTTACGCGTATCATATACACGTTTATGAAAATATCGTGGAAATTTAATATATATGGACAATAGATCTTTTGAATAACTTGAATATATATTAACACATATTATTTAGGGCTGTTCAAACCGCTCGGCGCTCGACGCTCGCTCGTCGCTCGCTCGGAAAAAGCTCGGAAAAAGCTCGTTCGAATTCCGCTCGGTTTTAAACGAGCCGAGCATGCTCGGTTCGGTTTATAAACGAGCCGAGCACGAGCCGAGGTAAGCTCGCTCGTTGCTCGTTCGGATAGTCGCTCGGTTGGCTCGCTCGTATAGTCGCTCGGTTGGCTCGCTCGATTGGCTCGCTCGGTTGGCTCGAACTTGTAAGTATAACTAAATTATATATATATATAATTTTATTAATGTATAAGTAATATAATTTTTTTGTTATTTAAACTAATTTTGATTTTGAAAAAACAAATAACCACTGTCCACAAAAAGACCCAAGGCCAAGGATAATTCCTAATTTCCTATTTCCCAATTCACGTAAACCTAAAAACAAATAATCCCTCTTTTCGTCATTTCCTTCCAGCCGTCACTCGCCAGCCGTGACCAATGCCTCCCAGTCGGTGCTATCGACTTAATGAAGGATGATGTTTTTTTTTTAACTATTTAGGGCGTGTTTAGAATAATCTGCACATTTGATCTTTTTGCTTAAACTTGTATGGATGTTTGAATGTGTTTTTATTGTTTTAGACTCCTTGCATTATGTTTGGATGTGTTTTTATAGGTTTGGACTCCTTGGTAGTTATTAGTTGCATAAAATTTTATTTTTTAAACCGAGCAAAACCGAACCAAGCCGAGCCGCTCGGTTTTAAAACGAGCCGAGCAACGAGCACAAGATTTGGCTCGATTCCGCAAATCCGAACCAAGCCGAGCCGCTCGGTTTGAAAACGAGCCGAGCACGAGCATACCCTCGCTCGGCTCGGTTCGGCTCGTGAACAACCCTAATATTATTGAAAAGTAACATATTCCTTGTGTGGTTCTTTTCCGTATGTATTATATTATCTTTTAAATTATAATATATGGTATATCTTATTTCAAGATTTAATAAATTTATAATATTTTACTAAACCAACTCGTTAATTTACTAATAAATTAGCGCCTGATTTGATTATGATTATATATTTAATAATTCAAGAGTTTTTAAATAGAACTTTGTAGAGCAAAAGATAAATCAGCCATTTTAACCCTCCTACAATAAATAAAAAAAATAGTTTAGAAAACTGTTAACTATTTAATTAAGGTAGCTTGTTTAAGCTAATCATCGTTATATTTATCTCCGACATGCATTATGCCTTCTTATTTTCTATCAAAAGTTGAATTTGATTAGAGTTTATGAAATTTCAACGTTATATATCAAGTGGAATTAGAAAATAAGCAAAAAATAAAATAAAATATAAAAAGAAGAAATTAATAGCATCATGTGGTCAATTCAAACAGGGAGAGAAAAAAAAAATGGCCATCGTTCACAAAAAAAATAAAAATAAAAAATAAATAAATAAAAATTATAAATAAATATAATACAATATAGAAAACATCATATTAAGATGAGGCGGAAAAGAATTAAAAGTTGGTAAAAAAAAAAACAGAGCAAGCCAGTTCTCATGAGCCTTGACATCATTATTGAAACTAGGAAAATAAAATTGAATCCATCCAAATTCATATCTGCAACAGTCCAATAGTGAGAGATGAATTTGAACCGATCCAACTCCATATATACAACCGTTTCTTAACCAACTTTTAAAATATAATAATAATGTCGATGATTGGAGAAAATTAAATTACAAAATGAACTGTGATCCCACCCAATGTTTCACCTCCAATTGAAAGAGTGTTTGTTACATCAGCAGACTGACGTTAGAATTATTAGTAGCCCATATTGCACTATAATTAAGGTCTCATTTCAAAAGCATTTGATATTAAGAGACTGTCAAATCATGCATTGTATTAGAACTTTAATCATTGAAAAGTAAACGCTTTTTAGAGAATAAAGAATGCTAGATATTATTATTAATAATTTTTATGGGTTTGAATATATTTTATTCTTATATTTTTATGTTACCCATCTTGACTTGAATTGTGTTAAGATGTTACACATCTCAACATGTTATATGTTATCATAGTACCCATTTCAATTAAAAATACAATAATTATTCACCAAAATCAACTCATTTATCTTGCTTCAACCCTCCCCAAGACAACATAGCCCTTATTGGGTCAAGTTTGCTAGGTCTAATTGGGGAAAATACCCAAAATGTCCACAGACGCCTGAGTTTTTTCCAAAATGACCAAATCTGGCCAACTGGTCACCCTCTATGCAGGCGTGGACGCCTGCATAAAAACGATTGTTCCAAGCGGGCGGACGCCTGTTCCATGCGGGCGGACGCCTGATTTGAGTTTAAAATGGTTAAAACCTTATGTAGGTGGACGCCTGTTCCAAGCGGGCGGAGGCCTGTTCCAAGTGGGCACCTGATTTGAGTTTAAAATGGTTAAAACCTTATGCAGTCGGACGCCTGTTCTTAGTGGGACTACATGGGAGTCAGCGACCTCATAGGACACGTGTTTTCTTCTTATTGGCCACATATGTAGGCGTTTGGACATTTTAAGCAGGCGTTCACGCCTGTATAGAAGGTGGACAGTTGACCAGATTTGGTCATTTTTGGAAAATGAGGGACGCATGTGGATATTTTCGGAATTTTCCCGATCTAATTGACTCTTTAAACTGTCTATTTCATTTGACTCTCTGGGTCATACCCCCGAGACCACCTAAGAAAGAACCCTAAAACTGGGTAAACCCTCTAACCTCACCTTAGCAAACAAACCTCGGCCCAGATTCGAACCCATGACATCCCATAGGTAAGTCAATGAGGTAACCATTAGGCAAGAAATCCTTAGTTACAAGCAAACAAAACAACTCGATGGAAACATCCACTTCCAAAAGACTCGAACTTGATAACAAACTTGCTTGCATGTAGCTTCCTGCCTCTTTCTAACTTGAATTACCGACGTGCAGTTTAGAGTATTGAATCGGCTTCCAACACCCTCCTTTGATTCCAACTCCTTAACAACAAGTAGATGCCGAAAATACCTAAATTTCTGCCATGATAGTGCTTTTCTAAAGTTATCCTCTAATTGATCATTAATGTTGAAATGCTTCAGCTTAACGGCGTTCTAGTGCCACCAGCCTTGATAAAATGCTACTTTAGCTTAATGTGTTTTGATATGCTACATATGCATAATCAGGTTTTTACTTTAGACATATTTTGTTGAAAATATGACCTGTTATTCTTGAACCTCTTGGTTTATTCAATTTTATAATCTTTATATTTAACAATTTTTATTACCAAAAATTTAACTAAAAACAGAAAATGTAAACTTGATTTGAGAGTTGTTGAAATTAAGCTAAGAAAACCAATTGTAGTTAAGAAACAACTAAAAGTAAATGATTTGTAGTTCAAATGTGGAACCTAATCATACCCAGGTTCTTGGTTTAGCAAAGAATTAAGTGATCTTATGGTTTGACACATTAGAAAATAACATAGACATGACTTGCTTGCAATTCGTATGAACGGGCAATCGTAACTCAAAATGCTGATTTTATGAATTAATTTATGAAAACCAACTAATGATAAACCTATGTTCACAATTACAATTACCAATTTGAAATCAATAATCCAATTAAGATTCAATGTTTGACAATATGAATGTTTGACAATATGAAACTGAGAAATGATGAATACTTAATTGAACTAATTAATGCAAATCATTCAATCTAATACGAAATCAAACGTACAAACGAATATAGATCCTCAAATCCAGCAAAGTTTGCATCCAATTACATGATCACGTGGATTTTAGCCTTGCATCTACATTTTGGATCATCTAACATCAATTTGGTAGTCTACGATGTAATTGGAACGGTTAATTGGTGATTCTCAAGTCTTAAAACTCCCCCAATATCAAGAAAAGTCGTCACAATCGAGGATAAGTCGAAACCCTAGATTTCCGGACTTAAATAGGTGGCAAAACAGAAAAAGCCCGCAATAAAAGGTGACCCGGCGTATCATATGCCAGGCCCCAGCGTATGATACGTCGGCCTGGTCTTCTCCGCCCCAAATCTTCTGTGATACGCCACCAATACGCCATTTTGATACGTCACTTCAAGGAAAACTTCATTTTTTGCTATTTTGGCCTTCCAAACTCCCTTTTTCAACTATCCTTTGGTCCTTGAACTTCCAACATGCATACTTTTCATCCGAAAATCTGAAATCACACACAACCAATTACCAAATTTCATGTATTTATCTAATAACAATGCACAATTACGCACTTAAGTTACATGGAAATACCCAAACCATCAGATACTATCCGTCTTGATATCTTCGATGAGATCTGTATGTTTGTTAGTTTAGAACTTGTTGATCTATCTTTGAGTCTATGATCCATGATCCATTTTTTGACAAATTTATAGCATACCATTTATCGAATTGAATGGTTATTGCCTTACTGGCAAGTTCCACTAGTTTATATATATACTCTGTTTTTATGTTAGAGCAACAATTGATTGATTTTTCTAGCACCATGTGATCGCCATTTCCAAACACAAAAACATAAGTTGAGACATACATATAGACATACAAATACAAACACACATACAGTCTCTGAGGCAAACCTCATCGAGGATGATGAGTCTCTAAGGGCGTGTATGTAACATCTTAGGCAAATCCCATATCGGCCGTGAACATAAGAGATTTATGTCTCATAAGTAACGATCCGTCTCTCAAATCATCAATACGTTTTAGGCTTAGCTGGCTGTGAAGCATATGAAAACTCCACACTTAAGCGTGCTCGGGTTGCAGCAATTTAGGGATGGGTGACCTACATGGAAAGTTTTCACCCGGGCTTGATTAAATGCATAAAGAGAAAAACTTAATTAAGTGTGCTCGTAGTAATGATATTTACTTAGTTAAATGCATAAAGAGAAACATATAAAATTGCGAAGGCTTGGTTTTAAATATTAAATAAATAAAAAATGACACAATTCAAAAAGTAAGCATTACAAAATATGAAAGCATATTGTTTATGAAAACAAATAGGTTAAAAAGGATAAATATAACAAATGCACTTTGGTTGCAGCTACTTACCTATTATTGTGGATCTTATCTACCAGTATTATGACCAAAAAAAACAATGATATAATTATATAAAGTATTACATATATAACATGTGTCGTCTAATAGTTGTAACACTATGCAGGGTCAACTCAGTTATTTGAGGACCTCAAACGTAATAAAAATTCTGGTTCATTCAATAACAGTTATATCAAAATCGTTTTTTTATTCGGGCTTAGAATTGATAATAATAAATTATAAATTTGTCATTGATTTATAAACTACAATTTTTTCATAAATATAAAAAAGAGACTTTTATTTAGGTTTTTCTTGTACTTGTATTCCCTTTAGAACCCATAAACTAAAAAAGTACAAATGTAAAAAAACCAACTATAATTCTTTTAATTTTCAAGTAACAATAGTTTTCAATTGTACATCCGCTATATATATATATATATATATATATATATATATATATATATGTTTATAAATTAGAGTCCCTTTATTTTGGAAGGCCTTAAGTTGTTGCTTGAGTTACTTGACCTACTAAACCGGTTCTAACACTACGTCTTTCAAAGAAACATACATTCTGATGTAGTTTGCTCCTTTTAAACTTGATTCGTTCATGCACTCCTGGAGGACCTCATCACTTGAAATTGGAAAATTGATGCCCATGTTGCCTTTATGCTCGACACGAATTTTTTTATCCTTTAAACAAGTGAATCTCTTTGTCACTTCTTTGAGTAGGTATGTGAACTTGGCAGAAAGGGGCAGTCCAAATTTGATCGTATCCCCATTGTATTCAACTTTAATCATCTTCCCTATATATGTGGATTTTAAGCCCTTATCCTGCAAAAGGATATAAGCACCAAAAGATGAGTAAATGGCAATTTCATGATACATAGCTTTCATCTACCATTAAAATAAACATTTTATGGACCATAATTCTTAACCAAGGTCATTGCATTTGTGTTCAAAATATGTTGGTGATGTTTGTGGTGTGACACGTACATTCCTTATGGACCATTAGTTCTCTTGTACAAAACAATGTGAAATCCATATAAGGTGTCACAAACACCACGCATTGAACTCACTGTTTTTTACGAGGTTTAGCCTACATTAAAAACAATTCGAGCGACTCTATTATCATTTGTAGCATCCAACCTCTCATACCAACCAATAATATCTATTTTGCTCAATAAAAGCTTACAAATTTGTTTTTATTTGCCTCAGTGATCAATTTTCATTAGGTCACCTATTTAAGTGGATTGCTCCATTTATGCACCCTAAATTGTGGAGTTATTCTATCGTCAAAAACCTTACACGTTGGCAGGTTTTGATGCAAGGTATGTGAACAGAATGTTACAGAAATGATGGTGAAGTTCGCATAAGGCCACTCGGAGTGAGATGTCGGGAAGAGCCGGGGAAAGCCTCACCGAATCGGGGAAGGATGGGAACACCGGGCCCCCGGATTCGGGGTGGGGTAAACCGGCGAGCACCCACCGAATCAAGCTGAAGCCGTGGAGGGGAAAAGTAACCGTTGGAGAGTCGACTGTTGCTCCATGCCGTTGGGATTTAAACAAAATAATAATAATAATAATAAATTCCAATTTTATTCCTATTTAAACAAATTTAAACAACCAAAAATCTCACACTTTTCTCTCATCTTCTACAATCTATACACTAAATTTTTAAAATTTTCAAGTAAAATGGAAGGATGTTCATCACATGGTGGGTCATCAAGCAAAAAATTTAGAAAACCACGACCAAAAAATATACAAACGGCTCAAATGAACCCGTTCAACACACCCGGGTATCGTCCGCAAATGCCATCTCCGAATCAACTAAACTTCTACTACGATCCAATGAACCCGGCTCAATATTTGCAATATTCACCGGGCACTCAACAACAACTAGCTTTATACCCGTCCGGTGGCGGAGTATTTTACAATGAGATAAGCATTTTTATTTGAATTGTAAATAAAAATATTTTTGTTAATGGAATGAAAAAAATTAGAGAAAAACATTATTTGTTAAGAAAAACATTACTTGTTTGGTGATCGGATATTCAACATGATTATGCGATCGGTGTTATTCTTTGTATTTTAAAAAAAAACCTTAGTGATTAAGTTTTTTTAGGATTTAAATTTGTTTTTTGCATAAATGCAATAAACCAATTAATGGTGCATTTACTAATAAAATTAAATACTTCAACCTTTTCAACATCTCCCGTCCAAAAAATAAAAGAAAAAAAACCAAAAAAAATCATTTTATGGTGTAATGAAATGAATGAAAGTAAATGTTTTAATTAAATATCAGTCGTTTATTTGTGTATTTTTTGCAGACTACATTAAATTTACTTTTTAGGAAGAAAAGATGAAATACATAGTCTCAAATTCTATCTCTTAAGTTAATCATCTTAAAATTGACTAAAATTATCATAACTTTGATACTGTAAAAGCTTTATTTTATATAAAAAAAACATAAATTAACACTTATAATCACAAATTAAAACTGGAATCATGACACCAAACAAAAATAGGTATAAAAATCAATAAAAAGATCACATGTTTCTATCATAAAATATGAAGAATTATCAAAAAGGAAAAAAACAAAAAAATAAAATAAAATAAAGAATATTTTTCTAGGAAACCTGAGAAGGACCATACGGTAATTAAATAAGAAAGAAAAAATAGAAATAAAAAAGGCCTGCAAAAAATCCACAACCATTAGATCATCTAAATCCAATGGGTATCAAAAAAACTCAAACCCGAATGTTACGATATGATTGTACTTTGCCTCCCATAGATTGCAAGTGATCCTTCATCTTTCACATAGGCTTTTCATCATCAATTGCTGGGTCGGAACCCTAGTTTTCCCTCATGGTTGCAGCCTCGTCGGAGATCTGTTGCCGTGTACGTCGTGTCGATTCCTTATCTCCGTCGTAGGAGGTCATCAAGGTCAGAAGAGGCAATGGGGTGGTTGTTATTCCAGATTCGCCACTGCAATACCGGTTTCTCCCCCCTCCCCGCTAAGAGTTGCAGCGTCGCCAAAGATCCACCGGCGTGCACTTACTGATGATTTTCTGTCTGTAGCACACCTGCCGATTTTATGTCTGTATCTCTTCCTATGGCCGAAGAAGATTTTCGAGTAGCATGTAATGATCCATAACCACCTGTTAAAACATGGGATTATGACGGTTTCACTGGACAGGTGGCTTAGATCCGTCATATGGTCTGAAAACCGTCCAAACTGCCAGAAAACTGCTGTAAACCGTCGGGTAAGTGAGGTAACTGCCTATTTTGAAGGGTCAGGATTTCATTCTTATGATTTTAAACGGCTGAGAATTCATGTGAGGGTGGTTGATTCCACCGCTGTCTATAGATATATAATTTAATCGGTGGGAGCAATCGTATCAACAAGATCAACAATTCGATCAACAAGCTTTTCAACAACAATCTCCATTTCAAGGTATTTTTTATACGTTTATTTATATTTTTATATTTTTATTTTTATACGTTTATTTTTATATGTTTATATTTAAAGTTTATTTTTATGTTTAGACTATCGTGACCATAATCAAGATGACTCGGATTCAAGCGAACATAATAAAAGTGTTCAAGTCGAGTCGGAAGAAGAAGAAGAACCGGTTAGGCGAACGGGAAAGAAAGCAATAGGAAAGAAAGTACCGGCCAAGCATTGGTCCGATGAAGAAGAGGTTGCGTTGGCTGGATCTTGGCTAACTATTTCTGAAAATCCCGATGTTAGTAATGCGCAAAAAAAGGATGGTTTTTATAGAAAGGTATTTTTTAACATTGTTTAAGTTAACAAAAAAATTCACAATTGATGCTTAAATTTATGTTGTTTATATGTAGGTAACCGACCATTTTTACCATCTCATGAAGGATAAGTCGAGGACTGTTGATCAAATCTATTCCAAATGGAACGATATGAACTCCTCCATGAAGAAATGGAATGGTTTTTACCAACAGGCTTCAATGAATCGCAAAAGCGGCGAAGAGGATGAACATGTTTTGAAAAAGGCCATGAAAAACTACAAAAGCGTGGTCAAGTCAAAGAGATTCGCTCACATCCAAGCGTGGGAGATGGTTCGCGATAACTCTTTATGGTGCGACATTCCACAAGTAGGTTTGTCAGTCGCAATCTACAACAAAAAGGACGAAGCCAAACGAGTCAATGGGTAGTGCGGACGCCCACATCAACGGCCAACATGATCGTGACGGCCCACGCATTTACTATTAACCGGATAGGTCAACAAGAAAGGAAAAAAGATCGGCCGCGTCCTCCTCGTCGCATGAGGAGTTAATTCAAGAAATGGCGGAATTCAACTCGTTCAACAAAAAGGAATTCCAACAAAGAATTCGCCTTCGAGAAGAAAAACTCCGTGTTTTGCAAGAGGAGAAAGACGCACGCATCCAGTTAATGCGCCGACAACAACATGCCTTAGACGAACAACAAAAGACTGTAGATTTAGAGTTCATGATGAAAGACCACACAATTTATCAAGAACCAATGGTACAACTGATTCTCGATCGTAAACGAGAAATTGTTGCACGTTGGGGATGACATTGTCCTTTCTAAGTTTTTTAATTTAATTTTTTAGGTTGTATTCTCCTTTATTTTTTTTTGTTGTATTATTTTTATTTTATTTTAAATTTAATGAATCTTTTTTTATTTTATTATTATTATTATTTATTGTTAAAATAATTAATTAAAAATAAAATTTGAAAATGGAGAAAAGTAAGAAAAAGTGGGACGACACCGTGCAAAATGAGGAAAAGTAAGAAAAGCTGATGTGGCAATGGGGAAAAGTGGGATGACTTCTTGTGGCCTAAGAAGCCGCAACATCTAAACGAGATTTAAATATGGAGTAGCTCCAACGGAAAGTTTTTATTTCACAAAAAATAACCACTTCGGTTTCTGAAATGAGTTCATACAATAAAACTATACATGGATTTGAAAGAAATCTTTATTTCGATAAAATAGTAGCTACATGAATTTGAAAGAAATCTTTGTTTAATAAAATAATAACTAATTTGTCACTTGTTATCGATCACGTACATTCAATCATCGCTCAGAAAATGTCAGTACTTTTTGTACAATGTGTTATACGTTAAGTAGAGCACACTATGTGTGTCTTATGCCTTCCAATAATTGCCCAGAATGTGAGCTCTCTAAGTTGTTGTACTTGACGTACTGTACACTACGTGGCGTATAGGTTGTTATACGTGTCATAGGTACTATACAACACATATAAAGAGTATTAAGTGAGAATATAGATTTGGATGTGAGATTAACACAACCTTTACAATAGTATCCTATAATATTTTGCAGTGGTGTTTCTTTGTCTCTTGTGGTGCCTGAACTACGAAGGAATTTGTATTAGTCGTTGGGGCTGATTGTGCTGAAAATAGGTCAATATCTAAAGATTTGGTTTCTAGAAGGAAACTACACGAGTTCACGATAATGTTTGTCAGGGGGCCACGGCCGGGGTGATTTCACTGATCTGATTGCATGCCTTAAGATTTAAGACTATAAGCAGTGGTGACAATTTAAGACCTTACATGTGCTGGGATTATAATAAATCAATCTTTATATAATAATAACTAAAAATAAACTTATACAAATGATATTAATTTAGACCATTTACACACTAATTTTCATCCTTCTTTTATTAAATTAATTTCATATTAAAATAACAAGTTAGCAACCCGTGTAACACACGCGTTGATATAAAGTTAAGATGCAATTCAAAAAAAATTAATAAACCAATATAATTACAATCGACATAAAATATTATAAATTCAATCATTTTACCTAGTTTTTTATATAGTTTTGTATGGCATAGTAAAGAAATAATAATCAATGAGGATAAATTCAAGAGAATAAACTTTGTTTTTTTATTATTTCCTTATTTACGTATATATGATTGTATTTTTTATATGTATTTTAAAAGATTGCGAAATTAGTGGATAAATTTAAGTAAAAGGGAATGTTGAATATTTGAAATTAAAACTGTAGAATTAATTCATTTATTAGATAGTTTCTCTTATATTTTAAGTAATGAATATTAAAAAAGATATTGGTCCAATGATATTTTAATACAAATTCAGATCCATTTTAATTGTTCTAATTATTTTCATTAATAAATAAATAATCAGTTAAAGCTTTAATACATTAATTAAAATATTAATTTATTACAAAATAATTGACGCTATTTGAATATATATATATATATATATATTTTTAATTTATAAAATTATTACATAAAAAATAAGTTGCTTATATTAAAATTTTAATAAATTTGAAATGTAAAAAACTTATTGTGTTCATTGGCTTCTTAAATTGCTAAAATGTGTTATACGAACTTTTTGATGTACAAGATGTTAAAAATAATTATATGTAAATATAATATTATATGTACATTTGATATCATATGTAATTTTACGAAGCTTAAAATATTAGTTTCAATTATGTAACAATTAAATTTAAATATAATAATTGCAAATATGAAGACATTTTATCAAAATATAGGTCAACATTTTTTTAATTATTATAAAAACATAAAACATAACAGTTGGATTTTTTTAACAACGTTTGTTTTATATTTATTTACTTTAATAAATCAATGAAAAGTTATTGTTAAATTTTTAAATTTTATATAGTAGTAAATTATGGTATAAATAAGGCTAATAGATTTATGTTTTGTGTTAACGGAAATTATTAAATAAAAATAAGTTGCTTATTATAGTTTTCGAGATTTAAATTTTAAGAATTTAATTTTTTTTAAATTTATTGTGCATATTAGTTTTTTAAATTGCAGCTAAAATATGTAATACATAATCTAAATAATACAAAATGTTAAAAAATTATTATATGTAAAAATAACATGACATGCAGACTTAATATTATATGTAATTTTATTAATTGCAAATATGGGGTTATTTTACTAAAAATAAAATACGCTATTTTTTTAATTATTATAAAAAACATAAAACAGATGAATTTATTGTCAAGGTTTATTTTATATTTTAAATAATGAAAAATTGATGGAAATTGTTTAATAATAAATTAATGCAACTTTGAATAATTTAGTTTTTGTACTTATTTTTTTAATAACTCAATAATATGTTATTATTTAACTTTTAAATTTATTATAACAGTAATTAGGAAACAATTAATGCTAATAAATTTGTGTTTAACGATAATGGAAATTTTAAAATTTTATTGTGGTGATAACATGTATATATATAATAATCTTATGTGACAGCATTTTTATAGTGACATGTAAATAAGGTATATATGCTAGTTAAAGGAAACTAGTATACAGGACCCGCGCGTTGCAGCGGGGTCTGATATACTGACTTAAAAAGAACCAACAGAACATGAGGTTAAAATCGTGTACAATAAAATGCACGAAAATACCGTATACAACATCTATAACGTAAGCTTTGAAACTAAGGGTTGAAGATTAAGAACTTATTTAATAGTAAAGAATGTGATTACAGAAGACTTAAAAAAAAGGTCCTGCGTAAATGTAGAATTTATAAATGATACAAATATTATAAAATTATTATATGTAAATCGTATATATATGTAGTGTATATAATACTCATGGTTTATAAAATTATTAAATCTAAATCGTTTGTGAACTAATTACGATCAAAATGATGTAAACGATACAAATATTCGATAATGTACGGATGCGTTATAAGCATGTAAACAACGCACAAAATTTCTGTGATCGTTTGGGTTAGAAATTTATATAAACGTTCATGAGGCCATTACGATCAAATTAATATAATTATGACATTTATCAGATAACCTAATGACGCGTTAAAATAAGTGTTTCCATTTTTAAACGATTTTTTGAAGCCATTTTTAAACGATTTTTTGAAGCGTTTTAAACGGTTTTTTGAAGCGTTTTCATTTTTAATGAAGCGTTTTAAACGATTTTTTGAAGCGTTTCCATTTTTGAAGCGTTTTAAACTATTTTTTTGAAGCGTTTAACGATTTTTTGAAGCGTTTTCGATATTTTTGAAGCGTTTTCTTGGATAGTTTGGATAGATACATGTAATGTATGTATATATGAGTGAATAGTAACGATTTTTTGAAGCGTTTTCGATATTTTTGAAGCGTTTTCTTGGATAGTTTGGATAGATACATGTAATGTATGTATATATGAGTGAATAGTGTTTATGTGAGGAAACGAATCTTTGCAAATTAATATATATAATAATTCGGCATTAAATTTATTCTTTTATTAGTATCAGAAGATCAGTTATATTTTTTATATTTTTTGAATTAAAAAAAGGAATTCTTAATATACTAAAGAGTAAAATGTCATTTAAGTACCTGTGGTTTGGCAATTTTGGTCATTTTATTTAAATAGCTTAGAATTTGTCATTTTTGTCATTATAGTTTCCATTTTATTTTCATTTTCGTCTCTATGTTTTGGTTAATTTTATCATTTTAGTCCAAAAGTTTAAAATTTAATTGGAATAAAACAATAATAAAATGGAAACCATAATGACCAAAACAACAATAAAATGAAATTATAATGACCAATGATAAAATTTAAATTATTGAACTAAAATGACAAAAGTTGTCAAAACACAGATACTAAAATGACATTTTACTCCATACTAAAAAATATCTTAATATTACAAAAAAAAACTTTTAAAAAATCAAAATATTATAAAATATGATTTTTTATGACATAATTTTTTCAAAAGAACAAACTTGAAAACTAAAAGTTTTATAGAAACAAATTTTTAAAACGGAAATTAGAAATAAAACAGAAATAATTTAAAATCTAATTTTTTAAACCAGATATTTTTAAAAAATAGCATTATTTTCAAAATCATTTTTAACAAAATGTTTGGATTAAACTTTATAAAAAATAAAAGCTAAATTAATTATAATAATATTTTATTACCTGTTTACGTATAAGTAAATTCATTAGTACTTTATCTCAAAATGCCATTTTATACTTTATAAAATTTTTTACTAACTGTTATATATTTTCTTTATCTCACTTATGTAATATATATCTTGTAATTGTTTAGAGTTTTGTATTGGTATTTTCTAAAACAAAATGTTTAAGAAACGAAAGTTTGAAAAATTATATTATTGTTTTATGTTTTGAATTTTTTACTTGTACATAATTTAAATCACATTTTATCTCAAAATACTGTTTTATAATTTATAAATCCTTATTCTTAAATATTTAATATTTTTTTTCAATTCGTGTAATACGCATATACTTAGTTTATATTTTTATAAGAAAATAACTTTTTTTTTCAAAACAAACTTTTAAAAATGGAATGCTTAAAAAATTGATATGGCATTTATTACACAAGTATAAACCTATACACAATTTTAAGAGTAAAGTACGGTTTTGTCTGATGTGATTTAAGTGTTTTAACTATTTCGTCCAAAAATATAATATTATCTCAATTCAGTTTATGTGGTTTAAATAACTGACATTTTTGGCCACAACTGTTATAACAATTAAGTTTGAGTGGCTAAAACAGTTAGTTGTATAAAACCAAAGGGGCTAAATTGAAGAAAGATTCATTTTAGGCTAAAATAGTTAAAACACTTATTCAACATGTGCCAAAACCGTAATTTACTCTAATTTTAATCATTAAATGGTTTATTTTTTGATGGCTTGCATTAATTACTTATAGACACAAAAAATTATAAAAAGAAAAATATTTACATGTAAGAGTAAATTACTTATTGTTTGCTTTAAAAATGTAGCAACTTTTTGGTTTCGTCCTTTAAATTCAAAAATTACTTGAGGTGCTCCTATTTTAAAATTTTTGCAATGGTTATGTCATTTGTCACGAGGGTAAAATCGACAATTTTTGCCCCTTCTCCTCCCAGCAAACACAAGACCATATCATCTCCTTCCTATCTTCCCTAACAAATCAACAATCCAAACTTCATCAATGGTGGCCAAGAACACCATCATGTTCCATTCATGGCACAAGGCTATCATCCCCTTCCTATCTTTATCCCTTCAACATTGCTAGTCTTCGCTCTTCCGCCTCAATGAAACTCCCTTCAACCCCACCGATCACGGCCTCCCTGAAAACTCTAAGAACACCGATACACTCCTGCCGCACAAAATCTACGATCTTCTCGCCGCATCCACCACCCTCAAACCCGCATCAGAAACATAAATCAAAGAACTCGTTTCCGCCAGATCTCCGCCGCTGTGTGGTGGCAGATTTCTTCTTCGGGTGGTCGGCGGAGGTGTCACGTGATTTCGGGATCTTTCATGTGATCTTCAGTGGAGAGTCATAAAAGTGATGAATTGTGTGGTAAAGTCGTAAAGATGCCGATGGTTGTCTTCGTTGTTCTTGTGGTTGAAGGTGGCAAAAAGGGTTTGCTCAAACTTGGTACACTATCATACAAATCAATCGATTGCTTAAAACATTAAACATCATACAACAAAATCTGGTTTTTGAGGGTTTTGAGGGATGTGTTCGTTGATTTGCTGGTTTCTATGGGAAATTGGGGAAGAAAGAGTGGTATGGACTAGTTTGATGATTTTATCTCTCATGTGAAGTGAATGAGGCATGAGAGTTTTAACAGAATGATTTAACGGGTTCAGTGCAAAAATTTCATAATAGGGACACCCTAGTAATTTTTGAATTTAAAGAACGAAACCAACAAGTTGCTACATTTTAAATGACACAATCAGTAATTTACTCTAGATGTAAACTCAACCAAATTTATAAATAATTCCGAGTTGAAAAGAGGTTTTGAAAACTGTTGCTCTTTTGATTTGGCTACATGTAGGTATTGTAAACATGTAGCGTTGTATGATTCAAATGTAAAGTATATTCTGGGACCATCCATATGGCCATGTTGCAACTTGCAAGTAAGATCAAAGAGAAAAACTAACCTTCAGTAGATTCTGAAATTGCTCAAAATCTTCAACGTAACTTTCTTGTCGTCCAGACGTGACATACTCGATTACTCCAATAAGTTCATTCCCAAAAAACACAGGCAAAACCAACTGCCCCCTCACTCCTATGTCTATAGAATGTTGATCTTCTTGATCAAGCACATGATGTATTGTCCTGTGGTCTGCAATCCCTGTTTGTGTTGCTCGGCCAGCTAACCAGTTGCCCACACTTTTTTCTATTCCAATAAAAGGGTACTGTTTTTCGAGACATTTCTTCCTGTAATCCTCAAGTCCTTGATCTTGAGTTGGGTTATAGGTTAGATCAGTCAACACAAGATAGCACCCGATCTTCTCTGAGAAAGGATCTTTGTGGCAGGCCCAGAACTGAAGCAACCCTGATTCTTCGCGGAAATTAAATTTCCCAAACACTTCTCTTAGAACGGACTCTATCTCTGGAACGAGCTGGCATATGATGACTACCATAATGTTGAAATGGTCCTGGGAATTCATAGCTTCTATGGTACTGTATTGGCAAACAATAGCAATGTTAAGATCAAAGAAAATTTTGCAGTGACGGTCCAGAAAATGAAAGCAAACAAAACAAAACAGTAGCTTTCATGCAACCATAAATAAACTACTTCAGAAAGCAAACGAAACAGGTTTATTAAATGTTTTCAGCAGACCTGGTGTTGGGACCCAATAATTACGTTGGACCACATTACATGGCGGAAATTACTTCTCACAACGGTAGATCTAACTTTTTTTTTTCTCCTTCTGTTTTTTTTTTTATCTGAAGTAAATTTCTTTTCTCTTTTTGTGAAAACAAAATGTTTTTTTTTAGAGTTTTATGAGGTACAGAATCATATATAATATAAATGAAATACATTTTTTAAACGATATTTAGAAGGTACATAATCATTTATAATAGAACTGACTGACATTGCGAGTTGTGAAATATAAAACTTAGCGCCGATCCTAAGAATTGAGGTGCCCAGAACGAGCCGGGAAAAAAAAAATCCTTAACGAATTCAAATATATAAGCAATAATTTGTATAAATGACGAGTGATGACTAACGTTATAATAATATACTATAAACACAACAAAATCATAGTATGAAAAATACATACTATAATAGATAATCGATGATTCGTGAAGTTCTCATAAAGTTCTTCTTTAAAAATTGTCTGATCAGTTTTTCGTAGTTTATACTCTATAAGATTTTTTTATCGATAACTATTATGACCGATCCACTAAATTTTTCTTGAAACATTGGTAATCGTGAGTAAATATTCAATAACTTTAACATAGAAAACCTCTTTCTGCAAATACAATCGTGCAACTTGAACTGCTCTTGCTCTTTGACATGCGTTTTTTATTCATAAACTTATACATAACACCACCTTGTGAGACTGTAGGATAATTAGTTATCCACTAAATTTCTTTTTCTCGTTTTTCATTTTTGACTGTAGGATAATTGTTTACGATGCATAATTCATGAATTCTTCTTTTTAAGCTTCAATAAGTTTCATTTTAAGAGATCACAAATTTAACAAAACGTTAAATTGAATGAGAGTGAATTTGGCTGTATACGGTTATAATTTGGGTTTTAAAAACACAAAAAAAAACAGAAGAAGAAATTGTTTAAAGTGCTCAAAAGATTAATAACTAGCTAACCATTGGGCTTACACATATTTAAATTATCAAGAAATTAAAAACAGTTTAGTTTTTATAAATTTAAATCTAAAAACAATTTGCATACCTTCCCTAAAAAGATTTTGTTGGTATACTTGATTCTTGAAAAATTGAACCAGAGATGTTTGAGGGGGGAGGCATTGGGGTTGATTGTGATGTATGATATAATTTGGAGCAAAGGTGTTTCTAAACCGTTTAAGGTAAGTTTCTTTTAATTGGTTTTATAATACAAGCATCTTGAAATGGGTCAGGTTGACCCGTAAACAGTTTGTTTTGTCTACTTAATCTCACTTTTAACAATTAATATGTTGATCTATCTACATAAAATAAAATGATAGGATGCATAAATAGTTACTTTTTTTAAAAGGCAGAGGGTCCCGTCATTCTACCTTCAGTTATTCTAGTAGTTGGTAACTAAGATCGATTCCTCGATCACCGACCGTGAGACCCTACGCCTTGATGCGCGAGAACCCCGTGTAATAGGTAAACCTTCCCCCTCCTCCCTATATTGGTTCAGTGAGACTTGAACCTTGGTCTCCAAAAAGAAATAACCAAGATTTAACCATCAGGCTAACTTTTAAGTTGATTGAAGGGTCGAAAGTACTACATCTAAACATTCTTATATCATCCAAAAAGTTTATTATCTCTTACTTATTTAGTGATATTACCTAGAGGTGGGCAAAAAAATGGACCCAGAACCGGAACTAACAACCTGAACAAGAAAAACCATAACTGATTCCACCTGAATTCGGTCAAAACCCAAACCGGAGCCGGTCAAAACTAGAACCGGTAGAAAACTTTTCGGAACCGGTCGAAACCCGGAACCGGGACTTAACTTTGTTGACCGGAACCGGTTCCAAAAAACCCGATTTGCGCACCTCTAATATTACCTTTGGGGGGAATGCTTTATTGGTATTTGAATATAGGAGCATTTTCATCAATAGGTTTATACATCATTTTGGAATTCAAAGATGTATGATCCATACGGGCATCTTTTGTCAGCCGGAGCCAAATGATTTACTTTACAGAGATATGAACCTGCCCCAACAACAACAACCTTAACACGAGGGAGATGTTCTCGTCGAGGAGAAGCCATTGCAGGACGTGTCACATCAGCATCCTCAACCCATATAAAGAGTTGTGCGTCTTCCTTTCCGTGTCGAGGCTATGATGTAGGCTATTGCAGATACCACTTAGCAACCTTTTCATATGCAATAGCAGGCTCAGATCACTCAGCAGCTAGTTCAAACCACCGAGCAGTTGACTCGACGCGTGTACCGGGTTGAGGATCTAATCTCATAACATCCATGTCGATCTTACATATGCTCATGCTCAAGGAATCCAGCTCCCTTCACTTTCACAGCCACGACGGTATCCCCTTTCATCTCACAGTGATTGCTTAGTATTTTTTTAGTTACATTTGTATTGTTATATATAAACAAACACTTGTATTTATGTTTATCTATTGTATATATTTGGTTGTTTTGTTTGGTGATATATGTTTTTATTTTTTAAATTGGTTGTTTATCTACTGAATACATTATTTATTATGTCATTATGTCATATCAATTTGTTCAGACTAATACTATCATTTATATATCAATTATTAATTGTATATCCAAGAATAATATCTAAATTATTATTAAAATAATTAGAAACTTCTAAGTTTCAAAACTTAACTTAACCTAATGTATTTTATAAAAGGGTCAATTACATATATCCCTTGCTAAAACCATTTATTACATATTTATCCAATCATAAAACTAAATTACATATTTCCCCTTTCTAAACCAAATATATTACATATTTATCCATTTCATTAAAAAACAAAATATGTATTTCATATTTTACCCTTAATAAACTAACTAAAAATAATTTACATATTTCTCTCTACTAAGAGGCAATCTTGGAACATGGGGATATTTGTAATTTTAATTTAACATTGGTGATATATGTAATTTTGATGTTTAATAAGGGGATATATAATATTATCTCTTTATAAAAATATATATATATAAATTGAAAATATATATTTTTATTTGACGATAAACAATTCAAAATAAACTCATTCTCATGGTTACAAAATGGCTAACCAAAATATTGATATGTAGGAACCAAAAGTAAAATAATAGCAAAATATAAACCATCTTTCAAACAAAATGATAATAAAACAACAAAATTAATTTTTTTAACCCTATAAGTCACGTAGTGGTCACTACGTCGCGTGTAGTATTTATTTGACACCAGAATGTCGGCTGCAATTAATGTTATCGACCAATACGTCACAAAGCAACAACTATGAGATGAATAAGTGGCGGTGAAGTGTTAAAATATGTTTTTGATGTGTGTAGATAACCCCTCCTAAAAAATGATAGAGAGCACCCAGGTGCAACATCAAAGCTCTTTGACTGTAATTTCAAAGGCATGTATTTTTTTATATTAACCAAGTTAACTGTGTTACTTTAAAATGAGAAAAAAATTATGTTTCATTACTTTAATTAGCATAGTTAATGTTTGTATTAATGAATTTTAAAAAAATTAATATGAAGGAAAGCTATGAGTTTTTTTACCAAATTAGTGTTAGTGGTAAAATATTTACAAAATAGTGTTGTTAAAAAAATAATTAACAAAATAGTGATTTTTAGATATTTAACATTACTTTTCACATTTGACTTTCATTATTTACACTGTCATTACAATTTATGTCTTTTTTTCATATATTTGTTCTTAACTATCATTTAAAAAAACTAATCAAAATTTATAATTCAGTTTATATATGTGTGTATATAATGGTAAAAAGATCTTTTAATATAAATTCACATGTACTTTGGAATTAATATTTGATAACAATTTTTGCTGGTAAAAATAACATTTTCTGAAAAAACTATGTATATTATGCTGGTTTAGTTAAGGTTTAATTTAGGTAAATATGTTTTTTTTGTTCAATGTTAATTGTAAAATACATACGTATTTTTAGTAAAAAGTTTTTTAATTTATATATATATATAAAAAGTGAATTCTAAATCTTGACTAGTTTTTATTTAAATTTTGGGAAATTTCATAGAAATATAACCAACTTTTAATTAGTTTCTACTCAAATAACTCAAATTATTTTTGTCTCAATTAAGTTATTCAAGTTATTTTAGTGTTAAAGTCTTACGTTTTTAACAAAAATAACAGGTAATACATGTTAATATAACTTTTAATGAATTCTTTTTTAAAAAAAATTACTCACTTGAATCAATAATTATTAATTTAAATTAATATTTGAAAAAGAACAAAAAAATAATAATTAAGTATTATTAATTCAAGTCTGTCATTTTTTTAAAAAAAATTATTCACTCAAACTTTTATTAACATGTAGTATTTGCTATTTATGTTAAAAACAAAAGATTATAACATTAAAATAACTTAAATGAATTAATTGAGACAAAAAAGTTTAAGTAACTTAATTGAAACAAAACTAAAAATTGATTACATTTTTATAAAGTAATCTCTTAAATATTTTATGAACAACTATATAAATAATATTAATTATAAAGAGAATACAATTAAATAAAGTTAAACTCAAAGGGTAATGTTAGATGCATAGAAGCCTAGAAAACATGATTTTATATGTTTTAGGTAACGAGAGCTAAGACATTATTTTTTACAGGGGTTAATACGTTTCTCATCAATACAACTTGTTACGTGTCCCTCTTTAAGACCACTTCTTTTTTGCTTTTCCCGCCTAAACCATATTACTAAAAAAATCCCTGAGGCCGGATCTTAATGGGACCAAATAAATGCTATACGGGTAAAACTATCTCCCCCTCATTTACTCTGGAACCCTAATGACGGAAAAGTTTCCTCTTCCGCCTCCACCAACGATTACCGTCTTAATCGGCACAACCACCGTGAAATCGCCACCAGCACCATCATCAACTCAACTTCTACATTCCCTTTCGATCTTTAGTTTGTATCAATTTTGGAATAAAGATGCTTTTTTTTGCATCTTTGTTCGACAGGTATTGATTTGCATCATCATGTTCAAATTTTGAAGATATGAAAGTTTTTAGCATAGATCTTCATGTGGGTATTCTTGATTTTACAGTTTTATCTCCTTTTTGTTCTTGGTTTTTTTTTTTATATATTTTTAGGATTCTTGAATCATTTTTCAGGGATAACGATTCAAGCATCCACTCAAATCCTTGGATATATCACTACTTATATGTTCTTTTCAATCTCAGTCAGCCGATGACGGAGGAGTGACCGGCAGCGGAGAAGTTTCCGTCGCCGGATATTATATTCTGTTTTCATCTCAGGATCTAATTATACTCATAAAAAACAAAGAAATCATGAAGGCAATTTGATTAGTGTCTACCAACATCATGTTGTAAAAAAATTCAAATATTTGATTATTAAATTAGACTTACTTCATGGTAAAATGTTGATGAGCAATATATAGATGGAGCAAGCTAATGATGCCGGAGCATCAAATTGATGCAGCGGAGTCTCCGTTCTGACAAGTCACCACTCCAAACCCGACCCGACCGTTTTGGAGATGTTGAAGCTGAACGAGACTACGAGAGGATCAAACGCCTTACGATAGGGCATAGCAGTAGATAGTTATGCTTCTTTTAAAGAATCAAAATTTCATCTTTACTCCTTAAGTTCTGTAAAGTACATATTTAGCCCAACTAACTGAAAATCGTGATGCTTTTTGTCCCCGAGAAAAATGAGTGTTAAATAAATAAATAATGGGTCATTATAGGCCTTGTTTGGAAATAAGTTATAAATTATTTTAAAAAATTAAAATTTTTAGCTTTTTAAAACAACTTATTATCATTTTACAAAAAGTCATTTTCAAAAGTTTTTTAAGTTTGACAAAAAACTTGTTAACTTCTTTGCTTTTTGAAAAAGCCAATAAGTTAATAAGTCATTTTTAAATAAAATCCTAAAAAGACTATAATCACACATAAAGCTCGCAAAATAAGTACTCAATAAGACATGATTAAACATACTTAACAAAAAAATTAATATTTAATTTTATATATATTTTATTATAATAAAAATTAGGAGGCTAAACTTTTTTTTTTGCTATATAAAATATAATTATAATGTTTAAATTATCAAACCAAGTGTTAAATACGTCGTTTTCGTGTTTTATATTTGCATTAACTGTGTTGTCTCAAACCTGTTAAATTTGTTAAGATCTGCTATGCTAGCATCAATCACACACCCAAATCTATATTCTCACACCCATTAATACGTGTCGTAGAACACCTTACGACACATATGACAACGTATACTTCACATACCAATCTTTATGTCACCTACAACAACTGGCAGGCTTGCCATTATTGACAATGATCGGAAGTCATGCGACATGTACAGTTCTATACGCTACGTCTAATACTGCGTACAAAAAATATTGACAATTCTGAGCGATGATAGAATGTTGTACGTCACGTAGAGACATATACGTGGCATATAGAGGACAATTATATGAAGTACAGTCTAGGGCCTGCCAGGTTAATAAAGTGATATGCCTTACCATGGTTGCAAAAGTCGCTAGGTGCTCCTAGGTCGGAAAAGATCCTTTAAGCGAGTAATCGGAGAGTACTCGGCCTTAGGCGGGAGTACTCGGGTAATACTCATGAAGTACTCTGCCTCGAAACAACTCCTTGGAGCAAGTATTCGGAGAGTACTCGGCCTTGGATCAGGCCGACTTTTACAATAGTGCGCCTTACGTAGCGTATAGAGGACAATAATTTGAGATAAAGTCTGGTGGTTTGACTAATGAATGTATGATATGTGGCGTATAGCACTGTACGTGTCGTATAGATGACCCTTACACGACATGTAGTGAGCTATACGACACGCATATACAAATTGAAAATTAACTCTCGTACACTATGAAACGATGTAAAATTTTAAATATATATAAAACGAAAGAACGATGCGGTGATATTATACCCATTTTTTCAACTTACCCAATCTACATAATGCAGTATACACCACGTACAATCATGTACGTGATGTTTAGGTCAACTTTTTTATTTTTGTTTGTAACTTTTATTTTGTTTTTTGTGCAAATGTGTCTTCTGGATTAGACAACAAGGGCGACGAGCTACGCGACCACCCTATCCTATAGTTCCTGGAGAGTTACGCCACTACCAGACGGTGCGAAAAGTTTAGGAGGATGCACATTGGTCATTAGAAGGCCATCTACTAGGCAATTTAAAGATCTTTATATATGCATAATTTAAAGATCTTTATTAAATAAATAATATATATCTTTGTAACTGATTGCATAAACTATTCTTAATCAAAATGCATAATTTAAAGATCTTTATTAGATAAATAAAAGAAACTGAAATATTAATTGTAAAAATATCAAACCATCTAAAACATATGGCGGGAATTACTATGCAGTTATTAAGTTTGAATGTTAAGCATGTGCCTTAAATTTAAACTGGTTAGTGATTTAGTGGAGACGTAGGGTGGTTGGCCATTTGAGATGAGAAGTTTTTTTATTTACTTTATTGCCTATATATATCCATCATTATAAACATAATCGCATACTTATTTTCACAGACACAGTAGCATTAATATTCTACACATATTGTAGCATAGATTAAGATCGAGCATATTGCAACCAAAAGTTAAGAGCAACCTTTGAAGGTACTTTACTTTGATTGCAATCTATGTTTGTTTATGTTAATATCTCCTCTTTTCTTTAATTTAAACTAAGGTGAAATTTTAATTGTGATGAATGTTTTTTTTTAAATGCAATAGAAGTTGATGACTATAGGATGACATGAAGGTATGTTTAAATGTTTGTAGTGTAACTTACTATAAGAGTGCAATATATAAAAAAAATTCAATGACTTTTGAGCATGTTTGTGCAGCTACTTTACATGCAATTAACACTCAAACGGAGCAGATACCAATAAATCAACATATCAACTAATGTTTTAAAAACCGACATTTTAAGTGCACCGGATTTGACTCAAAAAATGGTTCAACCGGACACACTAAGTAACCATAGAATTTTATAAAAATACAACTTATAATACTCAAATAAGTTTACAAAAAATATACAAATTCATCCAAAAAGAATTTAAAAGGTACTTAAATTCATCCAAAACAATCTAAAAGTACTCAAATTCTAATAATTTTTTTTTAAATAAAAGTGCATATAGGATTATGACAATGGCGTGTTAAACGCATCAAGTTCACGATCGTTTAAAAGTTGAAATTTTGTGTTTTTTGGAAACCGGAAATACCAGTAAAACCGGATTAAACCGCCGGCACGATCGATCAAAAGAACCTACATAATACCGGAGGGTTTCATACCGGCTTAGTAAGCGGCAGCCCGTTGAACCGGTCAAACCGGTTTTTAAAAGATTGATATCAACCAACAAAGGTAAGTTCATTTATGAAGTTCAAATTTCAACGTTTAATTGTAAAAGTTTTTGGAATATAATGTCAAGTAGATCATAAGATAATGGTGACAAATGATACGCATAAGAAAAACTATAGTCCATGCACTCTATATCTAGGGCTGTTCAAAAAACTCGCGGCTCGAGGCTCGCTCGAAGTTCGCTCGAAAAAAGCTCGAAAAAAGCTCGGCTCGAAAAAGGCTCGGCTCGAAAAGAGCTCGGCTCGAAAAAAGCTCGATAAAAACGAGCCGAGCCCGAGCCAGGGTTGGCTCGGCTCGTGGCTCGACTCGTTGGCTCGGCTCGTGGCTCGGCTCGTTTTTAACATATATATATATATATAATTATATACACACACATATGTTATATTACACACAAATATATAAATATATGTATATAAATATATATACATACATAATATATATATATATATACATATATAGATATATATTTATATATATTTAATATCTTATACATAAATTTATATAAATATATATGTGTGTGTATATATTATGTATAATATATATATGTATGTATATAAACACACACATATAATATATATATATATATATATATATACATATACATATAGATATATTAATTTTATATATAATTATGTATATATATAATAGATATTAATTTTTATATATAATTATGTATATATATATAATAGATTTATATATATTTAATTTTATATTTAGATTTTATATATATTATATATGTATGTAAAGTGGAGGAGAAAGTAAAAAAAAAAAAAAAAAAAAACCGAGCTGGCTCGTGGCTCGGCTCGAGGCTCGAGTTTCTTTACGAGCTCGAGCTCGATTTTTTGGCTCGAAAAAATTTTCGAGCTGGCTCGGCTCGGCTCGAAATGTCTCGAACTCGAGCTCGAGCTCGGCCTGGCTCGGCTCGGCTCGGCTCGATTACAGCCCTATCTATATCTAATTCTTTTGCCTATTTTTAATCCCAACTGTTTAGTTTTCTTCATATTACAAAAAAAAAATGATGAGTTGTATTGATACAGTCCACGTTTGCATTTTATATGCATAAATACTAAATTAGTTAATTTGTTAGATATATGTTGTTTTGAAAATTGATGCAAACCATCTTGAGAGTAATTCCTAATTTTATATTTTTATGATGTCATGCAGTAATGAACCATTTTATGAAAAGTGAAGGTTGAATTAACTTACAATTTGCTCCAGCAACCAGTTAGAGTTGGAAGATTTTCCGAGATTCTGTTTCAAGAGTATGAACCATTTTGCCACTTCTTATATCCCGTAGCCTATCCTCAAATGATTAAAAAAAATTTAGAAAGTTCATTCACAAGTAAATAATTTGATTTGCAAACTTTGTAGTTTGGCATTAAGATTAATAAAATAATGATCACAATTATAAGAAGGTATTCATTAGAATAAGCAATAGCTATTAAAGGGTATTAAAAAATTACTTGAAACAAAATTAAGTTTATAATATTCTAAACATGAGAGGCATGGAGTGGGCAAATCCGACCTCCGTTTAAGGCCAATTTTCTTAAGGGGCACAAAAAGTTTAGAAATTATATTTATATTATATACATTTACTTATATTTAAAAATATAAAACTAAAAAAATCATAAAATTTATAATCCGCTAAATGTTTTTTTTCTTAACTCGTCCGGGGCACTTGAACTCTTAAGACCGTCCCTATTTCTAAAGCCTCTTGATAACTAGATGTGACAATTTTTACCCAAATCAAAAGAAATGGGTTGGTTTGGGTAGACAATTGTAATATAATGGGTTGAAACATGTAACATCATAATATTAAATAAGTTGAGATGTGTAGCACTTAAACACAATGCGGCTCGAGATGAGTAACAAAAAAACTATATAAATACAATGTATTCAAACATTTAATAATGATTAATAACATATTTGATAAAAAAATCGCTAAAATTATCCAAATTGACTATTTGGGGTTGCGACAGTGGCTGAAGATGAAGGCTGAATCGAGCCGAAGCTGGAGGCAGAAGATTTGGCAACGGTGGCTTCTACGGTCAGGTGGGGCGACGGGTGGGTGCTGGGTATTTTAGGGTTTTGAATAATTTTTTTTTAAATTTCATTCAGATTCAGATTCAGATGTGCAACCAAACACTAATGGTTCAAAAACTCTTAACCATTGAGCCATCTTTATCATTCAGTAGTTAATGGTTCAGATTCAACCAAACGACACTAAATCTTAAAATATAATCGAAGACAGTTTATCAAAAGGTAAGGCCACAAGGAGTGGTCTAGGAACTCCCCACTTTTCCCCACTGCCACATCAGCGCCACATCAGCTTTCCCCACTTTTCCCCACTTTTCCCCATTTGGCACGGTGTCGTCCCACTTTTCCCCACTTTTCCCCATTTTCAAATCTTATTTTTAATTAATTATTTTAACAACAAATATAATAAAATAAAAAAAGATTAATTAAATTTAAAATTAAAAAAAAAAGAATTCAAAAAAAAATACAACTAAAAAAAAATACAACAAAAAAATAAAAATACAACAAAAAAAAGAGTACAAAAAAAAGAGTACAACCTAAACAAATAAATTAAAAACCTAGAAAGGGCAATGCCATCCCCAACGAGCAGCAATTTCTCGTTTACGATCGAGAATCAGTTGTAGCATTGGTTCTTGATAAATTGAGTGGTCTTTCATTATAAACTCTAAATCTACAGCCTTTTGTTGTTCGTCTAAAGCCTGTTGTTGTCGTCGCATTAATGCAACGCGTGCTTCTTTCTCCTCTTGCAAAACACGGAGTTTTTCAACTCGATGGCGTTCTCTTTTTTCGTTGTCCTCTTTGTTCAACGAGTTGAATTCCGCCATTTGTTTAATTAAATCGTCATTTGTGGAGGAGGACGCGGACGATCTTTTCCCTTTCTTGTTAGCCTATCCGGTTCATAATAAATGCGTGGGCCATCACGATCAAGATTGATGTTGATGTCTTCGTCATCATCAAGGTTGAGGTCGATGTGGGGTTTCGCACTACCCATTGACTCATTTGGCTTCGGCCTTTTTGTTGTAGATTGTGAGTCACAACCTACTGGTGGAATGTCGCACCATAAAGGGCTATAGCGGACCACATCCCACGCTTGGATGTGATCGAATCCCTTTGATTTGACCAAGGTTTTGTAATTTTTTCATGGCCGTTTTCAAAACCTGTTCGTCCCCTTCACCGCTTTTTGCGATTCATGGAACACTGTTGGTAAAAACCATTCTATTTCTTCATGGAAGCGTTCATATCGTTCCATTTGGAATAGATTTGATCAACAGTCCTCGACCTGTCCTTCACGAGATGGTGAAAATGTTCGGTTACCTACATATAAAGAAAATAAATTTAAGCATCAACCGTTACTTTTTTTGTTAACTTAAATAATGTTAAAAAATACCTTTCTATAAAAACCGTCCCGTTTTTGCGCATTACCAACATCGGGATTTTCAGAAATAGTTAGCCAAGCTCTGGCCAACGCAACCTCCTCTTCATCGGACCAACGCTTGGCCGGTGCTTTCTTTCCAACTGGTTTCTTTCTCGGTCGCCTAAACGGTTCTTGTTCTTCTTCTTCTTCCGACTCGACTTGAACATGTTCGCTTGAATCCGAGTCGTCTTGATTATTGTCACGATAGTCTAAACATACAAAATAAAATAGACTTAAAAAATAAACTTATAAAAATAAACAAAATAAAATAAAATATAAAAATAAACGTATAAAAAATACCTTGAAATGGAGATTGTTGTTGAAAATTTTGTTGGTCTTGTTGAATCGATTGCTCCCACCGGTTGAATTGTTGTTGAGTTCCCGGGAATATTGCATTGTTGAACGGGTTCATTTGAGGCGTTTGAACAATTTTTTTGTCGTGGTTTTCTAAATTTCTTGGTTGATGACCCACCACGTGATGAACCTCCTTCCATTTTAGTTGAAAATTTTATAAATTTTGGTGTATAATTTATAGAAGATGAGAGAAAAAAGTGAGATTTTGGTTGGTTTTTGAGTTGTTTAATAGAAAAAAAAATTGGTTTTTTTTTTTTTTTAAAAAACAGCCGTTGTGCAACGGCTAGATTTTAAACTCCCCATCTTCGGCTTGAATCGGTAAGGCCACACCGAAATACCCCACCCCGAATCCGGGGGGGTGGTGTTCCCGATCATCCCCGGCCGGCAAAACACTTCCCCGAGCTTTCCCCGGGTGCCACTCCGTCTCCCCTTAAGAGGTGCTTTTGATGCAAGTTTTTACCAACTCCACTTCCCTTGATTCTAGGTTTGTTTCTCACGTCACTTCCGTTCAATCCCATGGAAAACCACCTAAAACTTTCTCACTGTACAATTCTTCATCACTTCGCCCAAAATTTCCCGGAAAACCAATCGAATTTGCATCCTATCTTAGGCTTCTCCTGTTCCGTCTCAAAATCACACGGTGATCAGATGGGGTTTATGGATCTTCCATACGTCTCGGTTTCTCTCACAGATCTTACAGCTCATGCTGCTCTCCATCTTCGTTCCCGCGTCCAGTCCTATTTGGTACTTTCTGCCTTCTGATTTAATTTGTTTTTTTTATGCATATGCCTTGCTGAAATTGGAGTTGTTTTCTATGATAGTGGTGATTATCATCTATGATTGTTGCTTGAATGAACCTAGGGTTCTTAGCCCTAATATAAAGTGAAGCATACATGCATAGAGATTAGAGGAGGATTCTACTTTTCTTCTTCTTGACTTTGAAATTCAAATCAATAATTATTCATCCCAACCATATTTTCTTTTTGTACCACGGTTTTGTCTACTTCAACCATCAAAAATACCATAGATGAGTAGGAATTTGGCACGGGCTATTACATAGGTCCTTTTTCATTGTATGGGTTTTTTATGATAGATTACGCTTGCGTATTACTGTGTATTGTAGCATCATATAAGCTAACCAATTATTACTAAATTAATAATAAAGTACAATATTTTTTTTAGCTTTTGCTTAGACCTAATTTTAATGTTTGTCTACATGATAGGATGTGCATGTAGCAGATGCTGCACAAATGTCCTAAATGTATGCCTTAGTTGATGTCAAAGGTAATATAAAAATTAAAATAAGTTGTTTTGATAGTGCATACATTGATTGAAGATCTTTGATACGGTGCTTTTAATTAATATTAATATTCTATAAATTATTGTATTTATTTAGATTGGTTCAATTGTTTTTAAATATGTATTTCAAAAACTTGCACCTCCTCTCAGAAGTTCTTTTGATACTATTAAAAATCATAAACGATCTGTAAAAAAATCCTCCAAAAGTTATATCAATCAACGTACTCAGTATATCCCGCCATTAGCATGCTAAGGCAGGGTCTGAGGAGGGTGAGATGTAGACAGCCTTACCCCTACCCCGTAGGGGTAGAGAGACTGCTTCCAGTGAGACCCTCGGCTCATGATGCTTGATCAACCGTCCGAAACGATTTTAACGTTATTTTCACTGAATAAGTAAAATAACGTTAAATTAGTGCAATTTTACTTTTGCCCCTCAAGAGCTGTCGACACATATATACATTATATGTGTGCACCGCTAACGGGGCGTAAACCCATAAATTTTACTTTAACGTTATTATCCTCCAAAAGTTATAATTCCCTTAAAAGAAATACCTCTACTTACTTATGACCCTAAACCCATAAATTAAGATTTACTCTTGTACATAAAAAAATGATTAAAGCTGATACCTATTGCTTTGATCTTTTCTTTAGCTGGATGTTAATTTGCATTTATCATGTCAATATCTTTTTTTTCTTAGAAAATTATTTCTTAAAATATTGTATGAAAAAGTGAAGCTAAAGCAAATGGTTCAACCCATGCTTATTCGTGTAAAAATAATTAAATCACACATTTTAATTCGTTTACTTGAACATTATCTTTTTCTTAGCTAGGAGATAAGTTGCATAATGTACAAATATAATCTTATGTAACTTATTGCTTAATGATGAGACATCTATGAATTGAACTGATGATGAGGTTATGTTTTAAAACTTATTTGATTCACCAAGTTTTAGTGATAATAGTATTATATTATATAGCCTGATAGTTAAAAATCAATAATAAAGTTTACTAGTTCAATAAACTGTTCAAACAAAAAAATCTGACCGTTTAAAATACCTGAGATGAAATCCTGACCATTTAAATTCATTTTATCAAGCAGTTATTAGACCAAGCAGTTCAGGGAAGTTACACACCCTTTCTCGTGTGTTTTGTAACAGGAGGTTTCAAGTTGCCTGAAAAAGTGGCACACGTCGCCTCGTCCTTCCCTGTATCATTTGCATGATAAGCGCTTCACCCTTAACTATCACAAATAGTTATCCATACCAGTCGTATATTCTTTATGACTTCTTTCTTCATTCATTTTTCTAGCGTTAGGCTTTCTTTTGCTAAACTTTCCACAATCAATTCTTTCACACCATCGACGTAATGCTCAAATCAGAATCTTCTTGACTTCTATATTCATCTTTTCTAGGGTTTCTTTGGTTATGAAGAACTGTCACACTCTTCATCACCTTCTGTCTTCAATCTAATGCACTATTCAACCAATTAATCGGCCACACGCTTTGTCTCCTTTTATAGAATTTGGTTTTAGAAAATTAATTGATGTTGCTATATTGAATTTGATAGTAAAGTTATTTGATGATTGCAACAGCGGGTTCATTATCGTTCTCAGTGGCACATGTGATGGAAGGTGTTCTTTGGCAACATGATAGTCGAATAGTCGATACAGATAACGGGATATGGATTCCCGTGGAGCATAAGAAGCAGGTATGTGTTTAAATTTTGTTAAATCGTGCAATTACTTCATGCTTTCTATGAAATTTATTCTTTCACTTAAGACTTATATGATTTTCTATATAATGTAAGGAAAGGTGGTTATGCCATTTCATCACATAAATATGCCCGGCCAAAGGACGGGTATAAAATTAGTTCAATGGGGTAAATCAAGTTTTCTTGGTTATTTTTTGAAAAAGAGAAAAAAAAAGGTTTTGTAAAAGCAACCGGAGTATATAATTCCAAATTAATATCAGTTCGGATTTTGCTTAAAACCGAAACCGACATAGTCAGTTTTTAGTTATTACGAACCAATTTGGTTTTAGTTTTTTTATCGGTTTTGGTTTTTTCGTTTTTTTTTTTTTTTAATTTTGTTCTCTCTCTCACACCCAATATTGAAAACACAAACATATTAAATAATGCATAATTCATAAATTAATTATTTGAACACCAGTTACTTACAATAAAATTAAATCATTTTCATTCACTTAAAAAAACAAAGTTCAAAAGTGATATACAATAGTTCCAACCTTCATCATCTTTTAAAAGTCAGAGTTCACCTAATCCAAATCTTCATCATATTCAACGGAAGACTCTTTATGTGATTACTTCCCATTAAATAAGTATAAAAACACAAAGTATATGTAAATTGTTAAATAAGATTAATAATCGGTTCGTTCGTTTTTTTCGGTTTTTGTATTATGAAAAACCGAAACCAAACCGAAAATTATGTTCTGTTTCGATTTTTTCGGTTATTCATTCTGTTTGGTTTGGTTTTTTCAGTTTTTTTGCTCACCCCTGCTGAACTAGTATCGGAATTTGTATTAATTTTTTGAACTAAAAAACCACCGTAAATGTTATTAAATAAGGTGGTTTTTTATTCTTTTAAAAAATTTGGTTAAAAACATTAATTATATATTAAACCGCTTAAAATGAACCCAATAGGTCATTGTTAGACCATGGGGTATGCCCCTTGGTCCAACCACTCCATGTAGGCGCCAAGTAGGCGCCACGTAGGCACCCACAACAATCACCCACTCCTCTCTTTCTCTGCCTCTTTCTCTCGTTGCTGTGGTCACGCCCAACCCACCCATGCCCGCCCACGCCCCAAAGGGGGCGGTGTTCCACGCCATTTTTTGCCCATTCACGCCCCAACCAAGGGGCACACAGGAGGGTCTTAAAGAAAGTTTTTGTTCGAGTAATATTTTTATTAAATAAGGATTTGATTACTTTTTTTAATTCACTTAGAAACACAAAACTTAAAAACATGTAATATAAAAACATATGCATCACAAAAATTAAATAAATAAATTTTAAAATTTTTTATTTTTAAATAATATCATATATTTTTTAAAATGTTTTATAAAAATATAAAAACCATGACTTATATTATAATTATATTATTTATTAATTAAATATAATCATTATTATTTATATAACCACCAAGTAAGCATGAATAGTATTTTGCTTTGCTTTTATTGGGTCGGTTTTTTCTTTCCGTTCTATTACCAACTCCTTCAAAAGATCAGAGATTTCGTTTGATTGGTTTTTGGGTTTGAAAAGCAACTTTAAAAGTCACACTTAAATGTGAAACAAGATTATTAGTAATAAGAGGCAACGTGCGTTAGCGTTAACTAGTTATTTAATAGAAGAAAAGGAATAAAATTTTCAGCAAACCTATTTTGAAATTATATAAGAATATAACATGTGTTTTTAATTAAAAATCAAAAACCACATTCCCTTTTCCAAAGAGCATTTTTTAATGACAAAGGTTATTCTCCTCCCAAACTACTTCAAACTAATTACCATTGCATATGATAATATCCATGATCTCTTATTCTAAGAGGCAAAGCCTCTATCAAGTGGGTTAGTCTCACATTGGCTTCCAAAGAGCATCTAAGTAGTAACAAGTGTGATCAAAAGCTTATAACAAGTTCATAAAATAAAGAGCTTTAACCAGCAATCCAGATGTAATATGCTCGTTAATCCCAAGCTTGTTTATAGATAAACTCAGGGTCATCCTGAGATTTTGAATGTCATGCATGACTAATAAGCTCCTAAAACATAAACTAATATGTACAAAAATATGTTAATAAGACAATAATTGTTATAACAATAGTACAATACACAAAACAAATTTATTGTATCAAATTGGCATATATTACATACACAAACTTATAATTCTTAAACCATGAAAAAAAATTAGGCCGCTTCATGGGCCTGACACGTTCGCATATTCTGCCTACCTTTAAATATGCACTTGGATTATAAAAAATTTAGGCCCTTTCACTTTTTAGCGGGCGACCTTTGCCGCAATTAACGTCGCCTCTATTGGTATTGTCCGGTTGCGTCGATTGTCGCCGCTATTGACGGTGTCGCTGCTTAAGGTGTCACCACTATTGCACCTTTTTCCTATAGTGTCAGCCATTTGCACGATTAATTTTATAGTGTTTTTACCAACTGGAGAAGCCGAAAATGGCATAAGGTTATGAAAGTCGGCATCACAAGAAATGAGTATTAGATCATCATCTTCATCTTTGTAATTAAGACAGATTCTTGTAGCTTCTAACTTAAACCTTTGAGCCACTTGCTTTTTTAGTTCTGACAATCCTGATGAAAGAGGAAATATAAACTTAATCATATCGTCTTTAAAAGTAGCTTTCACTGTGACCATCCTTTTATCCAAGACATTAGACACCTTGTTCTTCTTTGGGCATGATTGGTATACACCAGAATGTGCATATGACCCACAAATGGTCTCGCGTATATGAACAGATGGATTTGATTTGCAAACAAATTTAGGATTGGCTATACTTACCTCACTGCAAACATGCTGATCTTGAGCATTGGTTTGTTGTGATGTTTGTGTCTCTCTTGAATCTTGCTGTAATATTTCTCTTGACAATGATTCAAGGCTCATGGTTGCTTCACCTACTAAAATTTTAGAGTAATTACGGACGTGCTCTGAAGCAAGAGAATCAGTTTTATGTTTTGCCCATTTTTTCATAGAGGAAGGTTTTTCTCCAGATTTGCACTTTTTTCCTACTGTGACTATGTCAATATTCTTACTTGTAATACCATCATCAACATACATTTCTTCTGAGCTAGTGATACTTGAGTTCATGTGGGAAACTTGACCAAAATCACATTGATTTTGAGCATTTAGGCAATCAATATGAGTACAAGTATCCATTAATACTCTCTGTAGATCTAGCTGCATTATTTCTCTTGAAGATGACTTCTTGTTTGTATCAAGCTGCATTGTTGATGACAGTTGAGTAGCCTCTATAGGCATTCCAATCACATCCATGACCAATAGGTCTCCAAATTCAAAAGAAGTGAACTTAAAGTGCATCTTCATCTTTTGTACCAGGTCTTGTAGGTCTTTGTCTTCTTTCATGCTGATGGGTAGGAAAAATTCCAATATATAACCTTCATCATGTTCATTGCTATGCAAGTAGACAGCATAGCAACTAGTTAGCCCACTCATACGAGCATTGTGAACCAAAGAGTACTCATCTTCTCCTAGTTTGGCTACATCAAAACAAAGACACGAGCCATGAGATGACAAAGCCCTCCCAACAACACCCTTTGATTTTAGCAAGTGATGCTTTCTGCAGGCTTCTCGAAAATGCCAAAAACGCAGGTCTTTAACATAAAATGGTAGCCCAGTTGTTGACATGCATACTTTACCTATGCATCTAGTGTTGAAGCTATTACATGCCCTTTCCATGTTTCTTTCGGTTGCCACGTAGCAGCTACTCCTTGAGGACACGGTCCACGTTTGTGCAAGTGGTAACTTGTGAGTGTCGCAAACATCTTTCAAAAAGTTGAAGATATCATCTAACTCATGTTGTTTGTTCTTGTAGTTTACCTGTGTATAGAATCATTTTCCAACATTAGAGGTAGATGAAGATAATATATGGGATTAAGCATAATATTCACACCCAACTCACAGAAAACGGACAATCAAATGCTTGTGGAGATGTCAAATTTGCTTCCTGTAATATATAAAAGTTAGAAAGATTATTGAGGTTAAAAGATGAATAAAAGCAGCTTGCTTCATTCATCATCTTACTAAATTTAGATAGGAATTACAATGGTAACTGAAATTACACTAATTAAAAAGTAAATGACATTAAACTTGTAAAATACAGTAATTAGAGGAGATTTAATGAAGAATTGAGAAAAGGGTCAAAATATCTTCAAGGCTTCGAATATGTGACTGTGAACTGTGAAGGTAAGAAGTAATTAAGGCTTCGAGAATTGAGTGTAAATCAGCAAATAATATCTGACAAACTATTGATTCAAACTACATCCTTTGCGCTTCAAATTTTCTTTTGCTTTTTCACATGTGATCTAAATCAAGATTAGTGTTGCAATTTATTCTCGTAAATTATTTCTTTTAAGACGAAATTCATATTAACTAGTGGGTTCTCCCGTGCGTTGCGGCATAATTCCGAAATTAGAACGTGTACATGATCCCGTATATAAAAATGAAGATATAAAAACAGGGCACGAAAAAATGGGTCGTGCTTAGTTGCAAAATTTAGCATCAAAAAATATAAACATAAGATCGAAAAATAAAACAGGAAAATAGAAATAATTATTTTTTTTAATTAGTAAAAAATTAAAAACGACCTAAACTTGGTTACGACATCATTGGTTGTTAATCCGTCCTAAAACAATTAACCAAACAATTGCAACAACATGAGATACTATTACCGCTATAAATAAATATTATTATTTAACTATGATTTTTATTTAATTATAATAGTATAGGAAAACAAAACAAAAAAAACAAAAATTAATCATGCCAGGATAAGATTTGAAATGCTGACCTTCAAATCAAAAAACAAGACTTTTAACCACCATGCTAATGCCACATAAACAATATATACAATGATTACCTCTGTGTTTTTTTTCGAACGACGACTTTCTAAATTTTTGGGAGATATCGCATCTCTTTCAACAGAGAGACCCACACCCCACTCTGGCCAATGTGTTGTCTTAACCGGGCCCACTAGGCATCAGAGTTTGGCTTGGCATTCGACTAGGGAAAACCCCACAGGACCGACCCACTACTAGGTTTGCGGCTCACAGCCTTGGTCCATGGGTAAAACCGGTTCAGGCTCAGATACCTTCATTGCCCATGATGTACTTTTGAAAACCTCCCAGAGGGAGACTCGAACTTGCGCCCCTTAGGACAACAAATGGAGTCCAAACCACTGGACTATCTTCGCAGTACAATGATTACCTCTTTGTAATGTATATATATAATTCGTACGGCATCGGTTCCTTAAGACTATTCACAGCGGTCACTCCACTAAAAACTATTCCCCACTGAAATTTTTTGTCACATCATCACCTCACTGGAAACCTTTAACACCCACAATGGTCACCCCACTGAAAACCCTTCTCTACTATTTCACATCATCAACAATTAAAAATAAATAAAAAACATTACTCTAATTTAAAATAATTCAATATTTTACAAAAAAAAAACACATTACATTAAAAAAAACAAAAACATATTAAAAATCTACTAGTCGCCTTAGATGCTACAAACAATAATATCGGTGCGAACCCTTTCGATATGTTCGACCAAATCGGCTTTTAACGACTCGTGAATGCTTTTGTTTCGCAACGCCAAAATTTTGTTATCTCTGCGCGGGTCATCAATGTCAAAAGGAGATGGCGGTTCGTCTTCATCCGGTACAAACGGGCTAATCGACTTGCCCTCACATTCAAGTATCATATTGTGTATTATGATACAGACATACATAACGGATCAAATTTTTTTGAGATGCCATGCTCTAGCCGGATTTTTTATAATATGAAATCTTTTTTTAAGAACACCAAAAGCCCGCTCAATATCCTTCTTTGCACCCTCTTGAGCTACTTGAAACCTTTTCCGTTTAAAGGTTGTTGGGCATGTTATTGTTTGCATAAAAACCGGCCATTTTGGGTAAATCCCGTCAGCAAGCGTACTCGTTATCGTTACAAAAAAAAATGATTGTGGAAACACACCGTTTTCCATATCATTGAGTAACGACGACGAGTTTAGAACGTTTAGGTCGTTATTCGCACCGGGCATGCCAAAATATGCATGCCAAATCCATAAATCCTGTGAAGCAACTGCTTCAAGAATAATCGAGGGGCATCCGTGATCGCCTCTCATAAATTGTTCTCTCCATGCAAACGGACAATTTTCCCAATCCCAGTGCATACAATCAATACTACCAAGCATACCGGGAAACCCATGATAATTTTCATAGTGTTCATACAAATTCATAACATCATTATAATTTGGTTTGCGCAAATATTTAGGACCATAGAGTCAACGGATATTCTTACAGAAATTATAAAGGTATTCTCTTGAAGTGTTGTCTGACATCTGTAAATAGTCGTCCATTAAGTCTGCCGTACTCCTGTATACCAATTGTCGAATAGCCGACGTACACTTTTGTAAAGGTGTAAATTCTCGCTTGCCGCGAGCATCCCATCTCAATTGAAAATAAGTATCCGCAACCTCCAGGTCGTTCACGATACGTTCAAATAAAGGTCGTTGCATCCGGAAACGCCTCTTGAACAACGTCTCATTATACAACGGTTCGTTTCCAAAATAATGACGTATCAAAAGATCATGGCCCGCTTCCCTGTCTCGATTAATTTGAACTCTTCTAATTATAGGCCAAGGAATCTGAGAAGCGTTTTCTTGAGCCATCGTAGACAAAGACGAGATAAAAAAAATCAATACCCTCGCTATCAGAAGATGAAGAGGATGATGATAACACCGGAGAGGATGATGACATTTTTATAAAAAAATAAATTGTATAAAAATTAAGAGAGTTTGAATGAAAATGAGTGTGTAAAATGGTTGAAATGAGAGGTTTATATAAAGATTGATTTTATTATTATTATTATTATTATTATTATTATTTTTTAAATTCTAGCCGTTAAAAAGGTGTATGGGGCCCACCATTTTGAACCAACCAATGAGGATCATGGAAACCGAACGGGGAGCGGGCGGGGCACCGCTGGCATAGGGGCGATGTTCCCTCTGGGCACCGTGGCGGGGGAAGAGCCCGCTGGCTGGGCAGGGCTACCATTGTGGGGAGTCTAACAATGGTTCATTTGAATTATCTTTCGACACCACCCCTTAATTCAAACTACCATGACTCCTAGTGCTTTGGTAAGTAGATTAGCTAGCTATTCATGCAATGCAATTACTTTCTTATCATCAACTAAACCTAGAATGAATGGAATTTGGTGTCGATATGATTGCTTTTGACTATGGTATACGGCTTCTTTATAAAGAATATTGTTGATTTTTAACGATTAATTACAAAGTCTGTCATCCAAAATTTTGTTGGTCGCCTACAAAGAATTTGCTATTAAAAACTTGGGTTCCTTAAACTACTTATCAGGACTTGAGGTTGCTCACACGCCCATCTCTTGGTGTTAAACCCATGGAAACTCCTCTCAACACAACCAATTCCTTCCATTTGTAGGGCTCATCGTTTCATGATCCAATGCTATACAGGTAAAAGAGTCAGGGATTTTCAATATTCAAGACCCAATCTCTCTTATGCCATGAATCAAGTGCATGAACCAGTTTCTTCACTCTCCCATTACATCTAATTTTAATTGTTATAACACATTCTACACTATGTCAAAGGTACCATTTCATACGGTCTCATGTTTGATAAGCCATCCAAAAGTTGTCTAGAAGGCTACTTAGATGTTGATTGGGCTCAAGTTATTGACTCTAAAAAGCTATAGGTCTCGATTCGAGGATTTTTAGTATCTTACAATCACAAAACCCAATTTCTCCTACACCTTGAATCAAGCGTGCCAATTTCTTCACTCACTCATTACATCTAATTTTCAATTGTTAAAACACATTCTACGCTATGTCAAAGGAACCATTTTATATGGTCTCATGTTCGACAAACCATCCAAACGTCTTCTTGTGGGCTACTTGGATGTTGATTGGGCTCAATGTATTGACACAAGCGTTCCACATAAGGCTACTCTATTTATCTTGGTGGTAATCTTGTTTCATGGAATGCGAAAAAGCGAAGTGTCTATATTAAGTTGTTTCATGGACGTCTACATACCAAATTTGTTACCACAAAGTTAAAAGTAGCTGGCATCTTCACACGAAGTCTTCATAGACCACTCTTTGAACATTTTGCGGCATGATCCACGTTAGTTCCTCGTCTGTTCGCTTGAAGGGAGGTTAATAAACTATAATTATAGTAAATATACTATTAGTAAACTTAATTTTGTTATTTTAAGTAGTTATATCCACAATTATAGGAGTAACTAAAGGAGACTTCTATGTATGCAAAAGAGAGTTTTAAATACCAAGTCATCACAATCATCTTATTATAGAAATTAAATAGGAAATATAACTGTAACTGAACTCATAGCAATAACAAAATAGCATATTGAGGGAAAAGATTGAAACCTTAAGTGTTCGATGAACTTCTTGAACCTCATAATGATAATCAAGATGTTTTGAAGATGTGATGAGTTCAAGCACACCAACACATAACATGGTAATGGAATCTAACACCGGCAAAACAAGATATCCCTGAAGATTCCAACGGATGGCACAATCTTGTAATGGATGCTTCTTCAAACGGTAATTTTTTAAATCATAAGTCCACTCTGGCAATCGTCGTCTAAACACGCGTACAATAGGAATAAGGTCTTCTTCTTTGCATTCCTTGTCCACAAGAAAAAAATGACGCTCAGATTCACTCCTGTAATTAAGAAGTCCTGGATTGTGTATTCCAAGGCCAAAGGGATCAACAACTTTGAGTAAGTTATACGCTCCACTGTTAGACCGTGACCAAAATTGAACGAGACTATACGGGTCACGAAGAGCTAAATGTTTAAATGTTTTTTGTATCTTGTCATTCAATTCTTCATCACGGTTGGCAATGTTTTCAGATCTGTCCATTGAACCTATATGCATATATATACATATACTAAATTAATACCTCGTTTATTACACGTATTAAATAAATAAATATAACGAATAATTATCAATGAAAATTTAGAAAATATAAGATGATTGTTAATATAAAATACGGTTACAATTCGTATGATTTAATATTTTAAGTATTAAAATAATTATATTATTTATTTAAACACAAACTCTTTTTTTTTAGTTTGTTTCTCTTTAAATGTTGTGTTTCAAATAACTGTTTTTAAATTTATAATAATTTTTAAAAAAATGTGTTTTCAATATTAATATATTTTAATGTATTAAAAAAATCTTTTTTATTTTAAAAATGTATTAAAGTATATTTAATATTTAATTTTATTATTTAATACTAGATGTATATATAAAGAGAACGATATGAAAAATGAATGTTGAGATGCTCTAGAAGCATGTCATGTGCCAATAAAAATCTTTATGTATTAGTATATGTATATATATATATATATATATATATATATATATAGGTATGTTCAGATACAAAATGAGATTTTTGTAAAAAGTGTAAAAAACAAAGTGCTATTATAAATAACAATGTGCTATTATCAACAATGAACTGTTAAATATTATAATAGCACTGTGTTAATATTATAATAGCACTTTGTTATTTATAATACCACTTTGTTTTTTATACTTTTTACAAAACTATCACTTTGTACAATAACATTACTCTTTCTCTATATATATGTATGTATGTATGTATGTATGTATGTATGTATAGGTTAAAATACCAAATATATATGTGTATATATATATATATATAATAAAATGCAACCAAAATGAATACTAGAAATATGTATATTATATTGCAATACTAAATATATATATTATATTAAATATTATGAATACTATATGTATATGTATATGTATGTATTGCAAAAAAAAAAAGACATGGTTCTTTCTAGGATTTCGGTGATGTTTGGAGAAGTTAACGGTGATTTATTTGTTTTCATATATAATTGATGTTTACTTAGAGATTTGAGTTTTTTTTTTTTAATTCAAACAATTAGTTGTCGGTAAGAAAAATTTTGTGAGTAATTTTTTCTATTACTTTTGTAACATATTTTATATAGATTTTGTATGATTTTATGTTTTAATGGGAAATTAGTATAGAGTTCGTTATATATGAGATATATGATTTTGTTATATAACTTATACTTCTGCATATGATATATAATACCCATTATCTGAAGTGCACTGCGATAACACGCTGCAACACGCGGCTTGAGAAAAACTTAGTTAATATCAAATCCTAGACATATCGGAGCAAGTAACTTTGCTTTCATGTACGTAATGAAACAACACATTCTATTGTTGTTAAGTAACATATAAAATATAATTTATTAACATTCATAACTTTTTGTTTTTTTAAGTAACATATATTTTATGACATGCTGATTATTTAATATAAGAATATTACATAATTTACTTACTAAAAATTAATATTTTCACTAGGAGAGAGATAGGAAAAATATTTTTATATTTAACCAGTCGTCACATGTATCTTATAAAAATACTCATTTATTAGAGTATGTATATTGTAGGGGTGAGCAAATAACCGAATTAACCGAATTGTAACCGAATTAACCGACTTAACCGAACCGATTTAACCGAACCGAACAATTAACCGACGGTTTGGTTAAGCATAATCGATTAACCGCACATTGCGGTTCGGTTTCGGTTTTGATGTATAAATTAACCGCATTAACCGAACCGAACCGATTGTTATATATTATTATTACTATTACTATTATTATTACTATTACTATTATTATTATTATTAATTATTATATAATTCTTCAAAACATATGATGTTCTTCATGATATTAATCATATTAACACAGTAGATGCTATCAGTTTCACTTTATATATAGTAAAATACACCTTAATCATAACAGTTTATTAATCTTACTGATCACCGTTCCCTAAACTCATTATCACCACAAACAACAGAAGTAGCACATCGATGAAAAAATAAACAAGTAATGAAAACTCACTATAAAAGGACAAGTTCGGCTATGAGATGACTTGATATATTAAAATTGGACTACACTCGACAAAAATACACATTATTTTAAATTTATTATTTTAGGTTATAATAGAATGGTTAATTAACCGATTTAACCGAAATTAACCGAAACCGGCGGTTAACCGAAGTGCGGTTAACCGCATATTGCGGTTCGGTTATGGTTTTAGAAATGTCATTAACCGCACATGCGGTTATGGTTTTGAAATTGGCCATAACCGCACCGAACCGCACCACGCACACCCCTAGTATATTGTTACGAGAAGCTTGCATAACATAAAAAAAAAGGTATATAATTACCTCCTGCCATAAAGTATATGTGTCGCAGTCTATTTAGCTTTGTAATTTTTAAAATTTCTATTATATCTTCAATTATTGTATCAACAACTAATACCCTTGTCAAACATCAACGATGTCATGAGGTGAATATTAAATATAAGAATATTACATAATTTACTTATTAAAATTTATTATTTTTCACTAGAAGAGAGATATGAAAAACATTTTTATATTTAACCAGTCGTCACATGTATGTTCTAAAAATATTCATTTATTAGAGTACGTAGATTGTTACGAGAAGCTTGCATGACATAAAAAAAACAAAAAGGTATATAATTACCTCTTGCCATAAAATATATGTGTCGCGGTCTATTTAGCTTTGTAATTTTTAAAATTTCTATAATAACCCTCGTTTATTATATCTTCAATTATTGTATCAACAATAATACCCTTGTCAAACATCAACGATGTTTTATTGGTAAGATAGAGGTATGAGAAAAGTGATAAAGGACCCAGGTCCTGGGTTCGATCCTTCGTCCCACCCGGTTTCACCGGTTTTCTACCGTCGTGCCTTTGAGCGGCTGCTTGGGTCGGGTTTTCTCCAGGAAATGGTGGCTTGTGGGCTAAAGATTACTCCGTCTGTCTGGACTAGTGGTCAGCTTGGACATCCTTTAGCCATTAAAAACCACGTATGAAGTACCTATCAGTTGATTAATTGGTCATTAAAAAAAATCCAGCTGTCAAACTAACTATTAAATCCAAGATGTCCTTGTCTAATAATTGATGTAAGGTGGCTGTGGCTCAGTCGTTGTGGCCTACAACGTGTTCCATACGTCAACACGAAAATGTCATATGGAAGGTCCCCACTCGCTCTGGCTCCATTAAAGTTTTTCTACGGATAACTTCATAGTAGATACCAATGATCCTCAGGTCAAGTGGTTGAAAAGAGATATCATGTGCCTTCAATATTGGGGAGATCATGAGTTTAAGTCTTAGCATATACAAAATAGGGGTTTCATGCTGAGATAGAGGGTTTTCACGCACCTATGGTGAGTTTCCTCCTATTAGGTGTGGATATGATCGGATAGGTATATGACTAGTCAGCGATCCAAATTGCTGTTAAAAAAAAACTGCGTGGTACATACGAACGAGTGGTAATACTGATGACGTGATAATACTCCAGTAATACGTCAGTGGTCCAAAAATTAATCGTCGAAAAAAGATTTTTTTTAGTATTATGTTTCTATAATTCGCAGTTTACGAGTTTGTTTTATTTTAATTTCTTTTTTATTATTTTTCTTTGGGTTTATTTTAATTTCGTTTTTTCAACTTAGAATGGTTTCGTTAAAAATCCTTCTTCATTTACTACACTTAAGATCGACAATAATAAACGAAAAGTTTATATCTGGTAGAGTAAAAATATATTTTGTTTATATTTACATGTATAATATATTTAGAATAAATTATTTTTCTAGTTTTTTTAAATACAAATTCTTTAATAAAATGCCCATAATCAATTTTTTTAAAAAGTCCTTTTCAATTGAATATTAAAAAAAATTTATATGGGTCTTTGCTAAATCTTCTTATATTCGGAGCTCACAAGGCACAAGCTAGGAAAAACCCACGAATAAAAAGGACCCATTACATATAAAATATTCCAAAAAATATTTAAGACCTTATATTTTTTAGGTCCTATATTTTTAGAGGTTTAAAGCTCTTGAATGCATTGTTTGCCCAATTAGACCAGCTCTACACAAGCCAATTAAGAATCCTAGATTACCTCTTTTTTATTTTTATTTTTTCAATTCATTATCTTCTTTACCTTATAAATATATGTGGATTATATAAAGCCACCCCTCCCATCTCTAAAGGTGTTAAAAGAAATTAAAAAAAAACTGTTAAAAGTTTAACTGTATTCGTAACAAGAAAAACCGAACCAAATTACAAATTTATTTTTCAGTTTAGTTTTCAGTTCCATATATTTTTTGGATTCAGTTTGTTCAAATTATTCGATTAATCTATTAAACTGAATTTACATGTAAATTTATTATTTTTATTAAAAAATAAATAAGGTTGAATTCAGTTTATTATGTTGAATTTGTTTTTATTCGATTAGGTTTCAATCAATTTACTCGGTTTTTAAACGATTTAATCGGTTTTAAATAGGTTTATTTAGTTGAATTAGAATCGGTTAAAGATCTTCCAAATTGCTTCGGTTCTATTTTCGGTTACAAAAAAATAATCTCAAAATCGAACATACCGACCAAACCGACTTAACCCTCTCCTAAAACACACACGCATATCAGGACACGCTAGAGATGCGCAAAAAAAAACGGTTAACCGAACCGGTACTGGTTCATAACTGGTTAGAAACCGGTTTTTAAACCGATTATTCGTATCGGTTATAGGTTTTTGAAAAGACCGACGGTTTACGACCGGTTTAGGTTTCAAGAGACTAATAACCTTTTTTTTCAAACCGGTTAACCAGTCCATCTTACTAAAAAATTTGTTATTTTGCCGTTAACCGGTTTCGGTTATTATATCGGTTTCGGTTTTAGAGGTTGTAAAACCGGTTATTGGTAAAAACCGGTTACTAGCTTTGACCGGTTAACTGGTTCAGTTACTCCAAAACCGGTTTTTGACCAGTTAACCGGTTTGTGCCCCTCTAGCACAAACCGTGACACAGAGGCCGGAGTTAGAAGTTAGATTGAAATAAACATCAGCTTGTATTGTCTTGGTTCCTACTTTCAAAGATATCTATACTCCCTTTTTACCCCGTTCAATTCTTTTGTGAAAGATTATATCATGAAATTTAGGTTTACCTTGATTTTCTTAAACTTATTGGGACGTATATCATAAACTCCGATCGGCTTGTTTTGTACGTACAGATTAGATAGCTGCAGAGAACAAGAAAGAGATTGATGCTGATCATGAATCCTGTTGGGCAAACCAAACCAAATCAATCATATATATCAACATAATTTACCAATATACACACATGTTATGATACAATATTAATTATATATGTTCAAATAAAAAATTTAATTACCATTGATTTTGGTATCGTGTTCCTCTAGAAGCTCAAGTGGCTGGACAACCATGGATCATGTCAAGTAACTCTCCTCCCCCCTAATGATGAAACTGTTGGAGCTGATTGCTGACTTTTCCCTATCATATTTGAACTGAGATCAGGTTTATGTAGCCACGTAAAAGGTTGGTAACCGACGCTTTAATAAGGGGGTTGCAGGTATGAACTAGCTAAGATTTGATTTATCCAGCAAAGTTGGTCTAATGGTTGACGTTTGGCTCTTTCTCTATGGAGATAAGGGTTTAAGTCTTATTGGTGACACTTTAATAGATACCAGGTGAGGAGAGAAATCTTGAGATTAATCTCGGGTTCTGAACCAATGAGGGGCGAGGGTTACCTATTTCACAGGGTTCCCGCGCATCAGGGGTACGGTCTCACGGTCAGCGATAGAGGAATCGATGTTGGTTACCAACCATCAGGATAATTGAAGGTGATACATGTGACTCTCTGCCATTAAAAAAAGGGGCAGGTTATTTGGACACCCCCTATGGATCATTTGACACCACCTAGGTCTATACGGGTCGTATGGGTGTCAGATTTTGTCAGACTTTGTCAGAATACTGTCTGACGGTTGAAAGTACATACGACCCGTATGTACCTATACGGGTCGTATAGGAACAAAATCAAAACCAAAATAACGTCTGCAACTATATTCACAATATCTAATTAATTACTATTTCTCAATCTTTATCTTGAAAATATCTCCCAATACGACCCGTAAAGAAATATGAGAATACTTTTGTGTATATTTTCCATTGGTAAAAAACAACAGTGGGGGATTAAAATTGAAAAGTCATTGACTTTGAAAAGCTCACGTACAATCGAGTACTATTCCATCACACTTGTGTCAGCTACTCAGCTGCCCCTCCCTACTTTATTCACTTTTTTACTGTAGTTATTTTTTATTTTCTTTATTTATAATAGGAACACTATAGACTGATTTTACCTACAGACAGGATCTTTTGTGTATGGATTTGAGTTTGAATATATATTGGTCGGAGTATCATATCAATTATCACAATCCCAATCCTTTTTTTCACTGCAAATAGCTTAATACGACCCGTATTGCCCTATACGGGCCGTATGTACTGCGTGTCAGACCTGCGTCAGTCCTATGATTTGACGTGTCAGCTTTTGTCAGATTATTTTTTTCAATACGACCCGTAAAGCCCAATATGGGCCGTATTGATAGTGTCCAGTGATCCACCCTTGTGTCTTCCTAACAGGCCCCTAAAAAAAACTAAGATATGATTTGATTTGGCGGGATGAAGCACCACATTTGTTATGTCTTCTTTTAAACTTTGGTTTTTGAAGTTTTCAGGATTAGATATTTTATAGACAAAAGGCTGCATTAGCCTCCCTCACAATTATTAAAACGTTTTTCAAAATAAAATTTCAAAAAATCAACTTTTATTTTTCTCTTCCACAAAATTCAATACCGGATGATACAATCTAAGAGGGAATAAAAGGCTATCTACAGCGGTCATCCACTGAAAATCCTTCCTCATCGAAATTTCTTGTCATGTCATCACCCCACTGAAAACCTTAAACTCCCAGAGTGGTCATCCCACTGAAAACCATTCCCCACTATATGGCTTGGACCAATCAGAGCGAGAAACAAAGCCTTGGACCAATCAGAAAGAGAGAAACAAAGCGGGGAGCGGGGGCCGTGTAGCTGCTTTGGGTGGGGCCGCTGAAGGGGAGGAGTGGTGTTCCCACTGTTGGCCGCTGAAGGGAGCAAGACTGCAGGAGGGGACGGGGAACCACTACGTGTGGTCTAATAGACCTCGTAATTTTAACCTAAAAGAAGATAGAGGAATTGATTTGAGTGACTATTTGTTAAATATTGAATTCAAATTGATAGCATCCTAACTAAGGGGTCGTTTGGTTGGGTGTGAACCATTAAGTGCTGAATGATTAAGATGTCTGAATTGTTAAGAGAGTCTGAATCATTAAATGCTAAACCGGTTAAGACTGTTTGTTGTATGTCTGAATGAAAATAAAAAATAAAAAAAAAATCTTTTCTTTTTGTCAAAACCCTAGCCACCGGCCACCCACCGCCCCCACCCCTCGTCTTTTATTTCTGTTCAAACCGTTGATGCCACCGTTGAAGCCACCATCAAGCAACCCCGTCGATGCCACCGTTGAAGCCACTGATTGCCGTCCACTGTCGCAAGGACGAGTGGCGGAGGGGAGCAGCGGTCTGAACATGAACTATTCAAATATAGACTCATTCAGATCTATTCAGATGCTACCAAACAACCCTTAAGATTGACTTAACTAATTTAAGGGTCCTAAGCGACATTAAATCTGGGACGAAGTAGCTCATATATGATTTAATTTGCACGGACAAAGCACCAGATATGTTATGTCTTCTTTTAAACTTTGGTTTTCAAAGTTTTCCAAATTGGTTACTTGTTATATAAAAGGCCTGAGGCTCACTAGGAGTGTTTGGGTCCGGTTTTTACGGTTTTTAAGTGGAACCGTAACCGAACCGTTAACAACGGTTTTGAAAAATGAAAATCAAAACCGAACTGTTCAAAATAAAAACCAAACTGAACTGTTATCAACGGTTTGGTTTTGGTTTGGATTTTGATCCCGCTAAAAATAAAATCGAATCAAATCAAACCTTTATAGTTCAACATGGACTATTTACACCATGTTCATGTGTATTTTTTTTGAATCATGAATAAATCAAGAATTTTATATGTGCATAAACACATATGTATATAGGGGTGTTCATTTTCGGATATCCGAAAATTTCGGATAGTAGTTTTCAATATCCGAATCCGAAATTGGAAAAAAATAATAAAAAAAAATTTAAAAATATATTTCGGATATCCGAATGTCCGAAAATTATCCGGATATCCTCGGATAGTGGTTTTTAATATCCGAATCTGAAATTTCGGATATCCGAAATAGGAAAAAAATAATAAAAAAAATTTTAAAAATATATTTCGGATATCGGATATCCGAACTATCCGAAAATTTTCAAAATAGGTATCCGAATCTGAACTTTCGGATATCCTACCTTCCGGATATCCGATTTTTTCGGATATTACGGATTCGGATTTTTTTGAACACCCCTACATATATAAACACCCCTACATAAACACCTATATATGCATATCTATATATATGCGTGCACACACGTACCCGGTCCGGTCCGGTCCGGTTTTTTACGATTGGTTTTTTATGAAAACCGTAAACTAAATTGTTTATTACGTTTTAAACTTTTGAAACCACCGATATAATGTTTGAAAAAAACAACCGTAAAACCGAACGAATGAACGGTTTGGACGGTTTCACAGTTTAAAACTGGATCGTGAACACCCCTTGGGCTCTCAATCATAAAAAACGTTTTTTTTTTCTCTTCCACAAAATTCAAAATTGGACGGTGCAATCTAGGAGGGACTAGCATCACAACTTACATGACATGCAAATTATCTTTTAGGTTCTTACGTCCAAACCAATTATTATAAAATTAATATTTTTATACTACTCTCGTTGGCAACTTAAAATTAGGTCGGGTTGCTCTGTAAAAAATAAAAATACGTAAAATACTTTTTTTTAAACAACCTCAAGCATAACCTTGTTGGTCGAGCAATACAGGTTATAAGTTATAACTGAAACATTGACCGTTTTAATAACTTTTAATTTTTAACTTATTAAAAAGAATTAAATACACAGACTTGTTTAATTATTTTTGAGAACATTCCGTTGTCTTTTTTTAAACATGAGTATTTACGTTTTACAAACTTATCTTGTTAATTTTTCTAGTTTCATGTTTCAAATTAAATTCATTTTTTGAAAGAAAATGAATATTTTAATGTTGTAAAAATAATTATAAATCATATTTATATAATAAAAATTAGGTTTGGTTGTGCGGTAATAGTTATGAAAATTTGTATTATATTGGGTTATGCAGATTGAAATAAATTATTTTTTATTAAAAGATAGGTTGGATTGACTTGTGAATACAATAGTTTTAAAAATGTCCATTTAGGTGTTGTGGTTAACGTGTACGGTGTATCTAACCTCTTTAGTAAACAAAATTTATTTAAGTTAGCATGTTTTACTTTTTTTAATTATGAAGAAGTATATATTTCACATGGGTAGGGTTATAATAAAAAGGGTTAGATTGGTGAGAAGTGTGGGGATGATTGTGGGCCATTAGATACATAATTTAATGGTTGAGATCAAAGTTGTATTAAAAAAGTTAGTGCAAAGGTATTTTAGTTATAGACACTTTTGTTGACTTTTTATCATGTTCCTCCAATTTTTTTAAACGGCCATAAATTTATATAAGATATCATTTTTTTAAAAAAACTACACCAAAAAAACGAGCATTTTTTTATCTTTAAAACGAGCATAGTATTGTTATATAAAAAATAAAAAAAATACGTTTTCCTCCACTTTTTATATTTGTAATGCATCATTGTATATTTTTGTTTATTATTATGTCTTTTTGTTTTGGATTGTTTCTTTTTGTTTGATGTTGTGTCTAACTATTTTTTTTTATAAAATGACGAGCTTTAAAGATAATATTAGCGAAACAATGACCTGAACGTAAAACACAATGACCTAAACGTAAAACACAATAATGGGTATATTACATAGCCACTTAAATGTAATACACAACTATGAGTATATTACACAATGACCTGAACGTAAAACACAATGACCTATGGGTATATTATACAATGACCTGAACGCAAAACACAATGATTCGTATATTACACAATGACCTTAACGTAAAACATAATAATGACTATTACACAATGATCTGAACGTAAGACACAATGATGCATATATTACACAATATTCTGAAGACAAAATACAATGATGAATATATTACACAATGACCTGAACGTAAGACACAATGATGAATATATTACACAATGTTCTGAATATAAAACACAATGATGAATATATTAAACAATGATCTAAACATAAAATACAATGAAGAAAATGTATTTTTCAAAAAATTAAAACAATTTATGTTTTTTAAAATTATGAGTTTTAAAAACATGATGGTGAAATAACATAATTATGCACTTTTATTAAATAAAACATAAAAAATAAATAAGAACAATTTATTCAATGCATAAAAAACATTAACAAAATAATACAAGATATAAAAAATAAAACATAGTAATAAAAACATTAAACACAGTGACCTGAAGCATTAAACACAATGACTTGAAACATTAAAAACATTGACCAAAATACTTTTTTTATAAATTTAGAGAAATGTCACTTGTGAATTCCATAATCCTTCTCACCTTTTTCACCAATCTCACTCTTTTTACTTGAACCTAATCATATTTTACATTTCTAACTTGCAAAATTACATATTTATCTAAGGTACACATTTTTAGCAGATAATGTACAATGCTTTTAAATCATAATTTAAAGAAATATAAAAATTAAAAAAAAAAGAAATACTTAAATGTCATTTTTAATTAAAAAGGTTCCCGACAACCTATATGTGACTCCTTTGATCCTTTTATTGAGACTAGTTAGCAACCTAATTAACGAGTTTATAAATTTATTATTACTCGTGAATTTGTTTGGCATGTTTATACAGATGTGATGAATAGGTAGTGTTTTGAATAATGTGATTCTAAATTAGGGTCAGCTCAACTAATTTAAGAGTCATAGGTGACATTAAAATATAAGGCCCTTTATCTCTTTAAGAACTTACATTCTTCCCCAAAGTTTTTTTAATTCATTCGTTTCCTTGCAATCTTACGCAACCCTTTATGAGGGTGTTTTGTGGTATGATTTTTAGGTGAAATAGTAAATAACGGTTAATGAATAATTAAAACCAAAACCAGACATTTAAAAATAAAACCAAACCAAACACTTATTAACCGTTTGGCTCTATTTTGTTTTACGATTTGAGATTTCTGGGTTTCGGCTTTCAGACATTGGGATTTTTGAGACTGTTAAACTTTAAAACGAATCAAACCTAAACACTTTACGGTTTGAGACGGGCTAATCATATTGCAATCCCAAATATATATTTTTTATTTAATAACACCTAAATCATCAACTTTATACATAATATATACATAATACATACATAGATACATGTATGTATGTATGTATTCATGCATTACAGGCACGGTCCGGTCCTATTTTTAATGATGACCATTAACAAAACCGTTCACTAAGTTTTAAAACCAATCGACCAAATGTTTGAGAAAAAAACCGACTGCAAAACCGAACCATATGAGGACCAAAAACACATGAGACCCTAGACCATTGCCTTTTTTTTCTAAAGAGGGCCGGCTCTGTTCTACATATGTTTGTATCAGAGTTGATTTTTACAAATGAATGGATATATGATTTCTATAAATGAAACTAGTCAATTCCACAACATTTATTGACTATTTTTTTTGAACAGCAAACGTCTTGTCATCTGGAATTATCTTTGAAATAGATCACTCTTCCGTCCAAATAAAAGAGCATGGTGACCTTACCACATACACAGAAGGAAACCTACAACTAAAATAACCACTGGCTAACCAAAAGCAATATTTGTTTTAAGTAAGACTTCAACCTAATACATCTTATAAGAGAAAAAAAATTAAAAGGCTACACAATAGTATTAAATGACAATAAATGATTAAGCGACAACTATTGAGTTTTCATGTTCAATGCATTTAAGAAACTCAATTATTGTACACAGTCTTTAAATTTTGGATTTTAAATCTTAGAGTTTTAAACAATGATCTCTTGTTCTAGTGGTAAGATAAATGTATGAAAGAAGTGATAGAAGACACAGGTCCTGGGTTCGATTCTTGATCACACCCGGTTTTACTGACATTCCATCGTAGCGCCTTTGGGCGGGTGCTTATGTTAGGTTTTCCTATGGAATTGGTGGCTGGTGGGCTAGGGACTTCGTATGATTTAATATTTTAAGTAGTAAAATAATAATATTATTTATTTAAACACTAACTTTTTTTACAATTTGTTTTTCTTTAAACGTTGTGTTTCAAATAATTGTTTTTGAAAATTTTATAATCTATAATAATTTTCTTAAAAAAAAAGTATATTTAATATTAGATATTAAATAGGAGAGAGAGGAGGGAAATAAAGGTTAAGAAGCTCTAAAAACATGCCATGTGGCACTAAAAACCTTTATTTATTAGTATAGGTAGAAGATTATATATCTTAAGAAACCAAACCAAGCGATCTAACCTTTGTTCGTTCTTAGTTTGTTTTCAAATTGAACCTAGCCAGCCAAACCGAAAATGAATGAGTTTTCTTCTAGTTTCAAAGAGTTTTGAGTGTCATTATTTAAATAGTCTCGTTTCTATTCAAGATAGTCAAACATGTTTAACCGTATGAAAACAAGATCTTATCTTTAACCATAGATATATGGAGGTGTTGGTGTGTCTATAATGAAACTACTCGGGGAGAGCATCAGAATTATAATTGTTGAATTTAACCACAAGTGTGTGGATAGTTGGATGTGTCGATGTGTCTATGATAATACCAGGGAGGGATTATTAACTTATCTGGACATCTATATAGCGACAACATATCGTTGCTATAGGTGAGAAAGGGAAAATTTTTCTTGGCAGGATGATTTGGCAAATAATGGCGCCATGTGTAAGTTTTTAGTGACGGCATGTCGTCGCTATAAAGTGACCGATTTTTTTTATTCCGGGACTTTATCATTTAATTAAACGAGGCTGTTTTGGGACAACCTATTTCGTCACTATAAGTTACCATACCTAATTTAGATCGCAAATTCCTAATTTTCTCATTTTGGCCGGTCAACCATTTTCCCTCTTCGTCGCCCCTCTCTTTTCCAGCCAAAGGTTAGTGGTTTTTCATTAATTTATTTTGCATACATAAGTGTTTGTATTGATTATTTGTTCCATAATATTACTAACTATGTTATCAACCGGTGTATTGCATGTGTTTAATATAAAGTATTAAATAATTAGTAATGAAAATTTAGCAATTATAAAACGATATTTGACATACTAATAAATATTATAAGTAATAAATAAATAATAAAAAATTTTAATCACTATACAAATAATATATGACCTTATGATATATACCAATTAATATTTTTGAAATAACTAACGTTAAAAACTTCAGTTTGTATTATATTAAAAACTGACTTTTATAAATCAATAATATAAAATATATTTTTGTAATTATTAATGTTTATCAACCCAATATAAAAATAGCGTTAAACATAACAGAATAAAGATCTAACTTTCTCTATCATTTTTATTACTTAAGTTTTTAAATAAATTAAAAAAATGTAATTTTTTTAAAAATTTCATTGTTTAAAAACTCATTTTATGGTATACTTTAAAAAAAAATCATTTTATAAGATCACTTGTTTTTGACATAAATTTTGTTTTTTTGAAAATAAAATATTTCTTTTTTTAAAAAAATTTGATTTTATAAATTTTGATGTATTTTATAAAAAATTTTAAGTGTGTTTTATTGTAAAAAGATAAATAATATATTAGTTATTAATATTATAATTATTTAATAAAATAAAGAATTTATTTATAAGAGAGATAATATATATTTTTTTAATAGAAGAGAGAATTAAGTGGTATGATAATAAATTGACAAATGTCAATAGTGGTGTGAGAATGTGACATGTGGCATATAGTGGTGTGAGAAGATGACATGTGACAAAAATTTACTCTTCTATTATTATAGTGTATAGATTTGAGTTCACCCACACACCGTGAGCATCTCTCTAATCTATATAGGTTGTGTATTTGGTAACACCACCCACACATCGTGGATTATTATTTTTTAAATATGTTTGCATCACAGTTAGACGTCTCATTTATGGTGCATATATATAAAATACTAGGTTATTGACCCGTGTATTATACAGAATTGTATAAAAAATGAGGATTACAAAACAATTACTGATAAAAAATAGATATACAAATAACGTAAAATTTATAATATTTAAAAAATAAGAAAATTAAAGTACATTTTATAAATGTCTAAATATTTTTTAGACAATACAAATTAGATTTAAAAATTATGAATTTTCAAAATTATTAATTGAAAATAGAAACTTTGAAATGATTAAATTTTCATTACATTTAAAGAGTATTAATTTTTATTTTGAATATGGAGGAATGACTTGATTGCATTAAATTAAATTAATCTATAAATTTGTCAAGTATGCCATGTGTATTCATGTGTATAGCTTAAAAAGATGCCATGTGTCAAATATGATGTGTATAGTGTAGAAAAATGACATGTGTTATATTGTTATTCTTTTATTATATAGTATAGATATGTGTGCGCACACTCAAGGGACAATATTAAATTGCACTAATTTTAATGTTATTTTACTTATTTTGTGAAAATAATGTTTAAAGCGTTGGGATGATTAGCTTTAAAAAATAACTTTGAGTTGGGACTCCTTTGAAGCAACCTATTTATATCAACTGAGATAGGGGTAAAGTTTGTTCTCATTCTTTCACTCTAAACCCTAGTGAAAAGTGATAATATAGTAGGTAATTTTATTCGTTGCATCGGGAGTTAGATTTTTTTTAAATGAATAGATATATGATTCGAATTTAGACCCTGTTTGGGATTGCTTATTTAATTTCAAAAGGACTTTTGTCAAAAGTGCTTATTAACTTATAAATTTTTGAAATGAAGTTTTTAAAAAATGTGTTTGGATTAGCTTTTTCAAAATTAATTTTCAAAATGACCAAAAATGACATTTTTTTTATTGACAATATTTAATGTTATTGGGTAAAGGGTAAAAAGTGGGGTATATTTGTAATTTTATGTTAATAAGTCATAAATCATTTTGAAAAGCTAGAATTTTTAGCTTTTAAAAAACAACTTATCACCCTTTTATAAAAAGTTAATTTCAAAAGTCCTTTTAGGTTTGACAAACAACTTATTGGCTTTTCGAATAAGCCAATAAGTTAATAAGTCATTTTAAGATGAAATCCCAAACAAGACCTTATAATTACACAATTTTATACGTCCAAGGGAAACTAGACAATTCGACACCATCGACGAACCGACGACTATTAAATTGCATATCAATGCATTTAAGAAACTCAATTATTGTGCAAGAAAAAGTATACTTTAAATTTTAAATTTTGAATTTTAAATCTTACCGTTTTATCATCTATTATATTGATATTATTTATTATATTGATATTATGTTTATATAAGTCGCTAGACTTTAAATTAATAGACTAGAAAGTAGTGAGTATTTGAACTATTCAACAAGTACTTGTAATACATTTGACTATTATAAGATTCGTTTTTTAAATTTTTTTTTTGAAAGTTAGAGCAAAATTATCTTTTATAAATATACCTTATTATAAGATCCCTTGATATCATATTATTAATAATAGATATTAAAAAGTAAAATTTTACTCACTCACATAAAACACTATTCATTTAACCGCGACAAAAAATAAGAACCGCGTCAACAAATAAAATAACGATATCTATCAAATATTTTTGCTCTTAATTTTCTCATAATCTCTTTCTTCGTCGCCGAGTTCTTCGAGAGGCACAGTACCCATAAGTTTGAGGTCGGCTCGGAAAAGTCGATACTCGTGTTTTGTTTTTTGAACTCCTCAAGTTGATGAGCGAGTTCGTTTATTGTCGGGATAGAGGAGGACGTTTGACGACTCGAAGACGAAACCCGTTTTGCCGTATCCCGTACAACCAGTCTAACCGGTTTATGGATTTCGAATTCATCATATTCATCGTCTTGTTCGAGGTTAACCATATGTGCATCCGAACCCCTTGGTGAATATTCGTTCGTCTCGGAATTTTTAGTTCTTTTTGAAGAACTTTGGCCCTCGTTAGCTTCTTGACAAAGAACGCGAAATTTTGGAGCGTCTTTTATCGCGGCCCAAACATGATAGTGGTTAAATGTATGGCCGTTCGACTTTAGTCGATATTCTTTTTCCGCCCATTTTAACACACCTTCGTCGTTCATACCGCTTTTGCAGTTGTTGGCAAAGTTGTTGTATATACCACTAAACCGCATCAATTTCGTGCCCATATCCTTCCATTTTGAACATAGTTGATGATATATGCGGTATTCTTGATCGGCTCGTGCCAACTTTCGGTTAATTTTTTCCAAAAGTTTTCGCGTTTTTGTGAATCACCTTTGGTCTTGTTCTCGGAATGATCGATGTAACATCTTCCGAGTGCGGTTTCTTCGTCACGAGTCAATGGTTTTGGCTCCATTGGACCGCTACTTCCGCCCGTTTCCATGTCTTTCGCCTACGTTCCTTTTTTTCTTCCTTTTTTAGTGTTTCGTAACAATTGTTTTTACACCTAGGAAGTTGCAATAATATTGAAGAACCGGACATCGTTGATTCAACGCCGTAACCTATTTTGCGGCAGCGTTTCGATCATGGTTACAGGGTTAGCAAACGCGCCATGTACACATTAATATTATTGTGTAGCCCGCATCCCGTTGCAGCACATGGGGTGAAAAACTCGGTTTATAAAAAAAGAAATAAATGGAGACGTTTTAGACGTATGCGTCGTACTCGTTGAAGGTAACTTTTTGATTTTTTTTAATGCTTAATCATTATTTCTTAATCTAACATATCGAAAACCTTTTTAGGTGCGTGTTCTAACGGGATAATATGATGACTCTAACATTATAAAAGTCATCCATTTTACCTTAGTGTTCTGACGAGATAATATAATGATCCTAACATTATAAAAGACATGTTTGTAAAGTTCATAATCAACCTCAAAATGTTGTTAGGAACCTTGTTATGATGGTAAAATCAACATCGTCATTTACTTAAAGAGAAGTGTATCATTCATGGTTCTAAAAATGATTGATAACTAGTTTATAAATGACACAACTTGTTTATAAAATAGTTTACGATATAATGTATATCAACTCAAATTGAAAAAAATATATACTTACTTGACTTGTTTACAAACAAAATTTACAATAAAATAAAAATCAATTCAAATTTATTACGACACATATATAAAAAATAGTTAAAATACCAAATTATTATTATTTTTTTAATTTAATGAACATTAATAATGAAAAATCACATTATATATATATATATATACACTACAAAAGCTTAGCTTAGCTTGAAATTTTTTTAAAAAAATTAGGAATTAGTTTTTTCACTGTCAAAAGCCACGAACATTTCTAAGTAATATAGAGTAATTAAGTAAAACACCAAATAAAGAAATTACGCTAGTATAATTTTTTCTAGATTCAATAGTAATTGTATGCACCGTGATCTTTTGTCTCTATGATTTTACATGCTAAAGAGCTTTTTGTTTAAATATATTCAAATTATATATATATATATATATATATATATATATATATATATATATATATATATATATATATATAATGTCTTTTAACATTACAATTTGCCAATAAAATCAAAACGACTCCAATTGAACCAACTCGAATTCGATTCGAATTTTGAATTTGATTTGGTTTGTTTGAATTTATTTCAAATTCGAATCGAATAGAATCCTACTAAAAAAATTCAAAATTCAAAAGTATTCGATTTGAAATATTCGAGTTATTCGAAATTCAATTCGTTGAACAACCCTAGTCATTAACTTATACGCCATTTTTGTTTCACACACACCAACTCCACCCAGATGATGTCTCTTTCTGGGCACCTCGACCGGACAATACAAATGTTATTATAGAGTTAGATTAAGTCGGTGTTTAAATATAATTAAAATAATTTTTTACTTAAAAAAACTTTAAACATAACTTGTAAACATAACTTTTAATAAGTAGCAAATTCTAGTTGACCTAACATCAAAGAAAATAATCCAAATTGATAATTAATCAACCAATTGTAGTTGGTATTAGGTGAGTTATTTATTTACTTATTTATTTTTCGAGCCTCTAAGACTCCTTCACCTAACTTACGCTCACAATCAATTTCCTCCCACCTAAAGAACTGGGTGTCAATGAGCTCTCGTTATCCAAGAGAAAACCAACTTTAGAAAAACCCCTAACTCAATATATAGCATTTTGTTATATATGAGATTTAAATCCAGGATCTTTCATCATGAAAGTTAAAGAGGTATCACCAAAGAGTGACCAAGCTATAAGCTCTTTGGTGTTTGGTGAGTTGAATAAAGTTAGACAATTTTTATAATGTTCCTTCCATTGTTTAGCTGCCCATTCTCTTCCCTTCCAGTTTATTATCAAATACTTTAAAAAATTATCATCAATAATGAAAATTAAACATTGGCATCAATCAAGCCTCATTTGACCACCTGCTTTTAAAACTTTACCTTTTAGCATTTTCAAATGTTACAATTTTACTATTCAGGGTTCATTTTTTTGTATGATACAATATGTTAATAATTAGTCTATTAGGTTGTTTTGCTTTTTTTGAAATACAAAGACAAGCTAGTGGAACAGTTAAAAAGCAAGGGATACTTGTCAAGTCATAAAACCAAAGCAAACCAGAACATTTCATACATACGACAGTACTAGACTGAATAATTAAATATTTTATTTTATACCGACAGTTTTACATCGATACGATGGGATTTCAAACAGGTTTTGGTCTCAAATCATATGGAAAACCAATTCAAACTTTAAGCGAGTGATTTTAGTACTTTTTTTTATATATGATGAAGTTGTTTAGTTAAAAGTAACAAATGTAATATGATTTGGGTCTCTTTTTCTATATGATCGGTACAGATATATCCTACCCTGAATACATAGTTCTATCTTGAAGGGTACATTCTGATTGTAAGCTGTGTCTCCTCAATCCAAAAGTTCTATAGTTCAAATCCTGCAAAATGTAAGCAGATGTGGTTAATATAACTAGATTAGATTTCATTAAAAAAAAACAAAGAATAATAATTAGTTCAATGATAGCTCCATGACTTTTTATGAGTGAGGTCATGAGTTGAAGTTTCGTCTATAGCAAAATTTGTTTCGAGTTTAGCCAGATAGTTTTTCTATCTGTAAATTCATTTTAAGATTGATAGGTCATGTTATTATATTATTGTTTTTCAGGAAGAGAGGATGATCGTTTTGTCAGAGGTAATCCTAGGGTGGTATTTGGTAGAGGTGTTCAAAATATCCGAAACTCGAAAAAATTCGAAATCCGAAACCCGAAAAAACCTTATCCGAAATCAATTTCGGGTTTTTCGGGTCGGATAATATGAATTCAGATTCTGGTCGGGTCGGTTTCGGGTATGCAAAAACTATTTTTTCGGATCGGATAACCCGAAAAAAACAGGTTTGTTCGGGTTATTCAGATGCACGAATTCGGGTTATTCGGGTTTTCGGGTCGGATAATATATTTTGAATTTCGGGCTGGGTCAGGTTTCGGATAGACCAAAAAAATTTTCAAACCCGAATAACTCGTTATCCGACCCGATGAACACCCCTAGTATTTGGTGTTTAAAAAAAATTAAAACAATTTTATAAAAGGGAAAGGGAGAGGAGGTTTAGGAGACTATGAATATTTTCTTTTGAACAGCAAACGCCCCATCATCCGGGACCACCCTGGCAAATAGATCATCCTTCCGCCCAAATAACAAAGTGTAGTGACCTGACCCACCTGCTAAGATGGAAACCTACAACTAGGAAAACCCCTTGCTCACCATAGAACAATATATATTTGCTCTAGGTGAGACTACAACCCAAAACCTCTCATAAAAGAAGTCAATGGGCTATCACTAGACTAGAAGGCCGACCCAAAATGAATATTAAATGTCGGAAAAAATGAACGGTAAAGCATGATCTGAGATAGTTTCCTGGAAATTCGTTAAAACTTTGAAAAGTCATGATGAAACAGTGAACCCAGCTGACTACGACGTCTGTCACGCGCGCAGCCTAACCTTCAAAGCAGACTGTAAGGTTCTTTTTTAGCCATGAAAGGTGCATGCTTGTCCACCGAAATCTACCCAAGGCCCCGGACGTTTGAACCTGGTGTCGGTTCATGAATGTGAAATGGGAACTCCTTTCCACCGGAAAAAAAAAGAAAAAGAAAAGGCATATGCATATGCATAGGTCATTTTTTTTCTTTGGAACATATCAAACCTATTTGATCAGAATATTATTAACGTAAACTATTGACAAAACTTGAAAAAAACTCCTAGAAAACTGAATGATTTTAGAAAGAAAACAGAGGAGGCCGAACTCAATACCTATAAAATTTTTATTTTTCCAACAAAATATGTCACACCCCAAGCCGGCAGGACGGATCGACTTCCCCGCCGGGCGGAAGGTTTTCGGGGCGCGATATCGTGAATGATAATCGTGATGATCAGATTGTTTACATAGCATCAATGTCAAGAATAACTAAAACACAATATAACATTAACTAGTATTACAAAGTTAAATTACAAATGTCAATGTTTAGTAATTTAACTAACTAAACTTATCAAAAGAACAAAATGTTATTATCTTGTATCTGTACAAGATATCAAAAGTGATTTGTATCAATAACAAAATATGTGCTTCCCAAAAGTCTACTAGGTCCTCTATCTGGGCATCCTAGCATGCAATCCTGAGCCTTCGCTTAAACCTGTGCATCACCTGAGAAAGCATGTAAGAAAACAAAGTCAACACAATGGTTGGTGAGTTCATATGGTTTATAAGTTTAAAATAGCTTTAGCAAACCTCTTTCGGTAAAACCTTAACCTCATAAACATCACATGTAATATCCAAATCGGTATGCTTATATATAGGGCATACGAAAGGGTCGAGCCTACAACCCGCCCAAACGTCATCCCACCACATACTAATCCGCATATGACACTGTTGTTAAGGATAATTAAGCATTTTACCTACCATTCAATCCAGTCTTCATCATAGCTTTAATATACTGTTTACAAGTTTATAACATTCATGTAGATTAGTTTTAAAGTAAGTTGTACAAGCACCAGCGTTTCACAAATCATAGTTTAGCCTTCACCAATCTCATGCGTGGGTACAAGCTTTGCTCTAGCAATGTTTAGTATTTACGTAACCCACGGCTAGATACAAGCTTTGCTCTAGCAATGTTTAGCCATTATGTATCTCATGAATTGATTTAAGCTTAGCATCCGAATAGTTTAGCATTTACGTATCTCCTATATAAAGATACAAGCCTTGCTCTAGCAATGTTTGGCAATTAAGTATCTCATATATAGACACAAGCTGTGCACACACAAATAATTTAGCATTTACATATCTCATATATAGACACAAGCCTTGCTCTAGCAATGTTTGGCATTTACGTATCTCATATATAGATAAAAGCTTAGCATCCTCATAGTTTAGCTTTCACGTATCTCAATGCATGGGTACAAGCTTTGCTCTAGCAATGTTTAGCAATTACGTAGCCCATGAATAGATACAAGCATAGCTTTGAGCATTTAGTTTCAAGTATTAGCATATAGTTTGAGCATAGAGTTTATAGCATAAGCATCAAGCATCTAGTTTAAGCTTCAAGTTTATAGCATAAGCATCAAGCACATAGTTTTAAGCTTCAAGTTTATAGCATAAGCATCAAGCATCTAGTTTAAGCTTCAAGTTTCTAGCATAAGCATCAAGCATCTAGTTTAAGCTTCAAGTTTATAGCATAAGCATTAAGCACATAGTTTTAAGCTTCAAGTTTATAGCATAAGCATCAAGCATCTAGTTTAAGCTTCAAGTTTCTAGCATAAGCATCAAGCATCTAGTTTAAGCTTCAAGTTTATAGCATAAGCATCAAGCACATAGTTTTAGCATCGAGTTTATAGCTTCCAAAGTAAGAGTTTAAAGCTTAAGTATTACTATAAGCATCATGAATATGTGTAAAAGCATTTAATAAACATTTCAATCATTGTTTAAAATGTATAACATGCTTCTCAGTCCCGGGGTAAAACAAATATGTTTGAAAAGGGACAATGAACTCACCTTGTGTTTGAAGTGGTTGACTATGTAAAAACAAGAATGCACGCGCTCTCGATTGTACTTGATGTTGTTTTTCTGATCCTGTATTGATTTCATGTTGTTTGTAACTTGTAAGTATAAGTTTGTAGGGATTCATGTGTGTGGTTATGTGAGCCATAAACTTTGGCTATCACTCGTAAGTCTCGGTCATCATCCGGCTTCGATTCTCTTGTTCTAAATTATTGTAATATTTAATCTAGTTAGATTAAGTTTAGTAAATTGTTTTAAATTGATAACTAAGTACTTGATATTTGTTACTTAGGTTTGCCTTAATTTGTTCTTGAAAAACCCAAAACCATATCACAATATGTTATTTGTTTATTTGATGCGTTAGGTTTTGTGAATTGCATTTAACCCACACCCCTTTATGTCACACCCCGACCGGTGGCGGAATATGCCGGGGCATGATTTTGCAAGATTGTTCAAAAGCTCATGATATAAAGTCTAAAGTTCCTTAATTCAAATTATCAAGATTTCAAAGTCAACACAAACATTACAATACATCTTCAAATGTCAAGTACAAAATTTAAAACATAAGTCATTTGATAAGCTATCTAAGTCCATTCTTTCTAGATTTGTCATATAGTTCTTCACTTAACCTATCACACATGTAAAGTAAAAGTCAACTAAATGAATGGTTGGTGAGTAGTCATATTTTTGATAGCATAAGTATAAAAGTATGCAAACTCAAATGACTACAAGTATGAAAGTTATGCATGCATATGAACAAGTATGTATATAATGGTGTACCGGTCCTTTTTAACACGGAATTCACACGCGAAGAGAGCGCGACTCTCTTAGGAAGCCAAGTACTAGAATACGTTTACGTTTACGATTTCAAGTAGCAAATAAGATCAACAAAGCACATAAGCAACAAGTATACAACACAAGCTCATCACATGATAGCATCTCAACTAGATAGGCATTCCTTAGTTTGCATAAGTATCAAAAGATATAAGTTTCTAAGTTTTTGAATAAGGACATGTGTGAAAGCCCCAAAATAATATAAAACTAAAAAGGAGATATAAAAACACACATGTTTGCTAATAATTCCAAAAATACAACTTAAGCTAGTTGTGTAATAGTAAACTCTTGTCAACCTGTTTTGAATAAGGATATAAGAATATTTCTATAAGTCGCTAAGTATTAAGTCTAGACTTTTATAAAGTTATACAATAATTAGGATATTTATAAGTTCAACAAATAAATTTTAAAATTAAAACAAAGTATTCTAAATTTAATAACTTAAGGTTTTAAGTTAAAACACCTTATAAAATATATTTTATAAAAATTTCTTTAGAATATAAATAAAGTTATATAAGGCTTTCATAAATAATATTAGCAATAATATTTATTAAAATGAACCTTAGTTTAAGTTTTATAAAATGGTTTTAATATAAACAGAAAGTTTATAAATATTTTTCTAAAACCTTTTTACACATTAATATGTTTTTTATAAATTAAAAATAATGGTTTTAAACCTTTAATGATAATTAAATAATTAATATAATCAAAAATATTATTATGAATATCAAAAACATTTTGAAAAGAGTTATTTAGGATTCTCAGATATTTTTCATAGTTTTATTACGATTTTTTTATTAAAAGAGATTATTATAACATTTATTAAATGAAATAAGGAAATAATAATAAAAATAATATTCAGAAATTTATAAAAATTAACAGAATCTCTAAAATGTCAAAAAAATATTTTACATATTTTTTCAGGATTTTTAAATGGGTTAAAATGAGAAAAATTGGGTTAGAGGCAAAAAAAACTGGTTTTGTTGCTTCTGCCAAGCCTTGAACCCTGGTGGCCTCTACCCAGATCCCAATTTATCTTAAATTGAAACAAGCGTTCTTCCCTAAAACTTATAAACCCTAGCTTCAAGACCCGTTCGAATTCGATCCGAGGAGTGGATGTGAGCCCTTGAATTCATAGGGCTTTCATTCAACGCATGGAGACGAGTAGATTGGAGGTATTACTTACCTGTAATTGATTTAGGATAACCAGTTCGTGCTTAGTCGCGGCTGCCCTTGAGTTCAATCCGAAGTTCTAGTGGTCTTGAGACGTGATTGATGATTCAGATAGCTTCAGAGGTGTGTCGCTAAGGGGTGTGTGTGTGTGTAATTTGAATATGGTGAGCGGGAACCACTGATTCGAGTGCTAGGATTATGTTTAACGTTCGGTTGAGTCTAATCATAGGTTTAACGCGTGATTAGGGTAATTAATACCTTAATTAGGTGGTTGGAGGTTAGGTGAAGGTTCAGCCGAGCGTGATTAGGGCATTAAAGGCTCGAAATCGGATTGGGGGTTGGATCGGTGGTAATGGCGGTGGTGTAGCCGATGGGGACGAGGGGGGCTGGTTTGGGTCTTTTTTTGCTGAAATTTTGGAGAATGTTCAAAACAGGCCCCTCCCCTTTGATACCATGTTGTTTCAGGTTTGAAATTCCTACCACACACATACAAGATTTGATTTTTTGACAGAAATGGCCCATATAGTTATGTAACCCATTAGTTTTAGGTTTAAAGCTTGCATAAAGTTTATGAAACATAATATTTAACAAAGTTAATAAGCTTATTATTCAAATAAAGTTTATAAAGTCTTATTATTAACTTTTATTAGTATGTTATGTTTATAATACTATAAATAATGCTTAATAAGATTTGCTTAAAAAAAGTTTATTAATCTTTAATGAAATAAAATTTTAAGTTTTAAACACTTAAATAATTTTATAACACACCTAAATAAATAATACATATATATACGTATTATAAAGAAACGGTTTAAAAGAAATGCTTCCCATAACAATGCATTCAGAATTTTTACAAAAGTAATAATTGAAAATTTGCAAATGTTACACTTTACCACCTTTGTAGTAGTCCATCATATTATACCCCATATCCATGTAGGTTATTGAAATGAGTTGATTTAAAATGTTTGCTTCCATTTAACCTATGTGGGCCGAATGGAGGATGATTGGGCCGAATGTAGTTGTGTGTGGGCCGGACTAATCCTATAAGCAAATCCAATGATGTTGGGCCGAAAGGAAAGGGGTTTGGGCCGCTTAGGAAGTAGGTCAATTTACAATCCCTTGGGCCGATTTAAGTTGTGTGTGGGCCAGGTTTTGTGTACTCAGGCCCAATATATGGGTGTTAAATTGATTGAATCTTTTTATTCTCCAAGTCTGTGACACCCCGTAAATTCCAGGTCAGCAACTTATTTATTTGAATGTTTATTTAAATGCATTATGTACACGTGGCACTAGAATTAGATTAATTTAGTGTGACACGTGGCACGACAGTACGAATACTGACACATGACTAGATAATTCGTAGAATTATCGACAAACAGCACACACGTGTCAAAACACACGAACGTTGGTGAACGTCAAGCACACTGTGTAGCACAACACTCGAAACTTCACGAAACCCTCTCACATTGAACTAGGGAGTTCAAACGAGGCCAAACGATGGTTTGAAAGCGTGAAAACGACGACGAACGGATCAAACCCATGAAAAAGGGCTTATTGGGCTCTTTGGGAGCCCACCGCGGTACGCGGTAGCCCAACAAGCAATCCCACCCGCGATACGCGACATACATCATGGGGGTTGACTCCCGAAATCCTCCGCGGTACGCGGGAATCTTTTAAATCCTCTCCGCGGTACGCGACACCGCCCAGTCGACAAAATCTTATAAATCCAAGAACCATGATGCCTACACTACTTGTCCTCATCATTTCTTCGGCTATACACTCAACCTCTCGACCCTCTTCTTCCTTTACACCCCTGTAACAGCCTTGGAAGCCATTAGAGACCAACTTTGAAGCTTGGAACTTGAAGATTGAAGCTTGGTGACTTCATAGAGGCTTGACCATCAACACCACCTCCTTGTTCTCGTCAAGACCCACGAACCAGAAGCTCCAGGAGCTGTAGAAGCAACCATCTCGATCAGTTGAAGCTTTGGAAGGTAGTTTCCATGGGTTTTACACACCTACCATACTCACACACACACATGCATGTGTAAATCTCACATGCAAACACCTATAGAGCACATGCACGAGTTTAGCTTCTGGGTTTGTTTGTTTTACTATGATTCTTGACGATCTAAGGTGATTAGATGATGTTTTATGATGACCTAAAATGACGGGTTCAAGCCTTGATGATTAAAATGATGTTTTGTGACATTGTATTGCCATGCATGTATGATCCATGAGTGTTGGGATGATCTTGAGTATGTTGATATGCTTATTGATGATATAGGAAGGATTACTCATGGTTAGATTTGTTTAAAATGGTTGAAATGATGATTCTTGATAAACTTTCTATTTTTAGTAACTTTTTGTCACTAGTTGAACATTTGGTGAAAATGATGAACATGCATGAACACTAGTATGTTGTTTGATGGATATTATGATGATTTGAATGCTTAGATCATGATTTTTAGGGATGATTAAGGTCATATGTGATAAGTTACTATTTTTAGTAACTTTTGTTGTTGAAATGATGATAAGTGATGGATTTGGCTATGTTAACATGTTTACATGATGCTAGGTAGCATATTATGATGATTGGTGATATGAAAATTAGTTTAGAAATGTTAAAGTGGTTATTTCTATGCAAAACTAGAAAGTTACTATATTTAGTAACTTTATTTTTACAAAAACCGACTTGTCAACGTGTTGAAAGATTTGAACATGCTAAATGATTCATTAGGCTATAATGTGATGATTTGACACTAAGTTAGATGGTTACCGATGTCACGTATGCTAGAAATGGAAACTTTCCATTTTAGGAAACTTTTATGTTCAAACATGATGAAAACGACTTATGTGACTTCGTATGATGATGTGCTATGTGTTAACATGATCACGTAGGACAAATGAGCATGCTAGAACTTTAAAACCGATATGCTTTGTGAACTTTCTATAAAGGGAAACTTACTATAAATAGTAAGTTGTCTATAAACGTGACCTACGCGTTTTGCACACGACAAACACTTACACGATTGCTACATGAGTCACAAACCACCACACGGTTCACCAACGGGTCGTTGACTTGACACGGTCAACTTTAAGTCAAACTTGGTCAAACACGGTCAACCACGGTCGACGCGACCCACATAACAACCAGGAGTTGTTCAGACACGAATACGGTCCTGTGAGACCAACACAAATATGATCGCAAACTTATAATACCTATGTGATATAGGTAACTACTAGCCGACGAGCTACACTGTTCTCGTAAGAACACACGCTACTCAAACTCAGGTGAGTTTACAGCCCCACTTTTACTCATTAACTGTTTTACTAATCTTTTGGGGTGAGAATGCTATGCAACTGCTTTAGATATATGACTGATATGTCACAAAACTATTTTGAGTGTACTATTATCGCATCAAGTCCTCTCTACCCTTACCGTTAGTTGTGTACAAACGAGTCGTTATTACGTAGTACTACTGGGTTTGACTAGCCCCACTCGGCAACAACGTTGACTGGCGGTCATAACGAGTGTAATATCGATGTTGATGGCGGGTTCAGCGATGACCCGCAGAGGCAAATGGGAACAGTCGAGTTTCGGTAAGATGACATGACACACTCTACGGATCGTAGATCCAACACAACTATTTAACATACTCAGTATATATGACTGTTTTACTGCTTTCAAATACTTAAACCTGTGAACTCACCAACTTTATAGTTGACACTTTTTCGCATGTACTCTCAGGTAACTAGTGGACTGCAAGCTAGGATGCGCACAAGGATACATTAAGGAGTCTGACTTGCATATAGACTCTTGTCCTAGGCTTTTGTTTGCATTGATTGATTTGAAACAATTTAAACAATGTAGTGTCTGATACACTTTATTATCCGCTGCAACAATTTATACTTCCGCTGTTTAACATTCGCATTTCCGCTGTTTACATATTAAACCTGTGTTGTTTTTACAAAACTGTTTGCTTGTGTAACTCATATAGAGTCGTTCTATATGACCATGAGCTGTGATCCTGCCACGTCACACCCACGTGGACTAACACCACGAGTGGGAATTTGGGGGTGTGACAAAGTCCAGCGAACCTTTCAATCCATGTCCCAAGGTTCGGCTCTAATAAGCTCCTGGAGAACCTATTAGTTGAAATCTTAAGGTTCGGTAGCGATGACTAAGGTTCGCCCAGCTCCACGCACGTAGGTTCGTTGATAGAGTAGGGTTCGCTGGTAACCAAAGGGTTCGCTTATCAGTAAAGGCTCGGCTGGAATGGTTCGGCCAACGTGAAAAGATGGGTTCGCTCACAGGTTTGCATGATGATGGGGTTTGGCTAGGTGTGCTTAGGTTCGGTGTGCATGGCTGGGTTCGTGAAGGATGGTTCGTAGCATCACCCATAGGTTCGGCAAGACCAAAGGTTCGGCCAATGCATGGGAGGTTCGCTTGGGTGGCTTCGGCTGATCGAAGGCTCGGCTGATGAGGTAGGTTCGCGTGGCATGAAGCAGTAGGGTTCGCCGGTCATCATGATGACTCACTGCATGAAGGGTTCGGTGGCAAAAAGGTTCGGCCACATGCTTTCCACGAACCTGTACTTCGGTTGACAATCATCATCATCATCCTTGAACCATAGCCGCTCCCGGTCGTTCTCAAGGTTAGTGTTATACCATAGATGGTTTACAAAGATGCGGGCTTGAAGGGGTGGAGCCTAGGATCGGTTAATGTTGGTGGGTCGTCAAAAGGGTAAGAAAACCCTAGTTTTCGTGAAGTTCAAAGCTTCATACCTCGAATTTGGCAGGATAAAATCCCAGATCAGTTGTACTTCTAGGTACAGGAGCTCGAGACCTTCGCGTGGACACCAAAAACACGCAATTTCATTCACAAACGAGTGAGTTATGGTGGATTGAAGCTTGGATCTTGTAGAGAGAGAGGGAATTCCGAATTTTTAGAGAGAGGATGAGTAGGTGATAGAAATAAATGAAAATAAATGCTTGTAAGTGGGTTTTTATACCCCGCAGTGTTCGGGTTCGTTTCGGTTGCTCGGTTTTCGTCTTCGTGGCATTTCCAAAACGTAACGCGCGCGATTATTTATTTTAAATAAAAAAATTTGTTTTAGTTTACGTTTTCAAGGTTGTGATTCCAAATAATCTTTAAAATTTATTTGTCTTAAATTATTTATCGTAATTAATTATTTTGAACGTTTCGTTATCTCGCATTATTTACGTGTTTTAAATAAAAGTTTCTTTAATTAATTCCTGATGAGTTTCAAAATTGTAAAACAGAAAATATTGTATATTCTTAAATTTATTATCGTTCGTATCGTTTTTGTTTTCATTTCGTCAGAACGCGTCAACATCGCGCGTATTCGTTCGAATCGTCATTCGAACGAACACGACGATGGTTTGGCTTTCTGATTCTTGTGTTCTACTTTCCAGTCATCATTTCAGAACTTTAAACTTTCAGATTTATTCATACAGATCGTCACCTATACGAATAATTCGTTGGTTTAGCATTCTGTAACAACACCCGTTATGGTTTTGCTCTGTTTAACCTCACATACGTTTATACATAGTATCATCAAATCAAGCATCTGTGTGTCAGTTCTGTGTTGTCTGATGTGTTTCTGACTGTTAAACCGTGAGGTTTAAAGCAGATTTCAGACCAATAGCATAATAGTTTAGTGTCAAGCATTAAGTGTCAATAGCATATACATAGTTTCACGTAGTGTGTCCCTGAGTTACTGTACGAGTTACTGTAGAGATCATTGTTCCGGCGACGCGTCCGGCACTGATGTTACAAAATAATACTAAATCGACTCTTCGTAATGAACAAAAGGAAATTTTACGACAAAATACTACTATATCGTCCATCCTAACTAGAAAAACATGTGACCGGGCACACCCGGGCCTAGGGCTGTAAACGAACCGAACGAACACGAACGAGCCCTTGTTCGTGTTCGTTCGTTTAACTTTTAACGTGTTCACGATCGGTTCATGAACGCTTACCGAACGAAAATTCTTGTTCGTGTTCGTTCATTAAGGAATTTAGTTTGTTCACGAACGTTAACGAACACATATTTTTTAAACAAGAAAAATCAACATTTTTAATCTCAAGCAATGGAGATAATCAGTTATAAATATTAAATTAAGATATTATAGTATTAAACTAAAAATAACTTAAGTATTATGGTATTAAAATAAAAATTAAAAATAGCAACACATTTAATGAATAAATATAACTAGGTTTATACCCGTCGCGCGTTGCGGCGGGTCATCACAATACACTCTTCACAACGGATATTATATGTCATTTGCAGAAGCATATGTTACATAGCAAAATCAAATCTCTTATCACGAACCCTATACAAATTTTCATAAAAACATAAAATCATACAAATATGTTATGAAAATAATAAAAAAAATCACTAACTAAATCCTTCTCATCGGCAACCAATTGGTTGAATTAAAAAAACCTCAAATCTCTATACAAATTTTCATAAAAACATAAAATCATACAAATATGTTATGAAAATAATAAAAGAATCACTAACTAAATCCTTCTCATCGGCAACCAATTGGTTGAATTAAAAAAACCCCAAATCTCAAGGCACACATCGATTTTCTATGAAAACGAACAAATAACAGTTACCTTCTCCTCCTGAACATCAAAACATTTCAAAAGCCAAAAATTATAGATTCTTAAAAACGTTTTTTTAACATTGCTCAGAAAGTTAAAACAAAAGGACATTTTGTCATTATCAAACATTTTTTAACTTATTTACTTCGTCATAAAGCTAATGGTGGCGTTCACCATTTTAATACCCTTAGATTATTAACTATTGACACATAAGTCCTATCACAATTTATTCCACTCGCATATCGATTAATATCCTCCTCTAACAGATTTCTTGTTCATAAGAAATGAAATCAGGAAATCAGAGTCGTCTATAATCTTCTTGACCTCAACATGTTAATGCTTGGGACATGCATGTTGATGGGGCTATATATGAAAGGTACGTATGTGGCATTATACCATCATTCGCGAATGGAAGCCATTCGACCCATGTGTGAGGCCATCGCATTAGCATGTATAGGTCGATCATGGTATAGGCAGCCCTCATGGGGCCTATGTGGCTATGCCCGGCCATCAATAGGTCGATCATGATATAGAGGCACGAAGTGGCTGTATATACTTCATACTTGGTCAGTCTATCAACTACCATCCTTTCCTTTTGACCTTGAATTTAAGGCCCCTAATAGAGGTGTTCACGGTTCGGTTTCCAACCGTGAAACCGCCCAAATCGTTTATCGATTTGGCTTCATGGTCGGTTTTTCTAAACATTTGATCAGTCGTTTTCAAAAGTTTGAAATCATAGTGAATGATTTGGTTTACAGTTTTCACAAAAAACCGGTCATTAAAAACCTGGAATGGACCGTGTGACATACACACACATATATTAAATAGATAGATTGATAAGTTTGACAATTTAGACGTCATTTGACAAAAAAAATAGGCCCATACGAAACACATATGAGATCAATCATTAGTCTATACGAGACGTATAACAACGGTGTAGTGTTAAAAAAAGGTGTGAGAATAACCTAGACCTTCTTAAACTACTAAGTTTACGAGTTAGACTCTTAGTTTTCAGCACTCTATGTACAGAATTTAATCAAGAAAGGTAGTGGACTGGATTACATCACTGACTGAAGAGACTAGTTAAGTGACTAGAGCCCTGTGTCAATCAATATCGAGACTGGATCCACTGCTAACTAGCTCAAAAATTCCAACAAAAAAAATTTGACAAAGATAGCAACGGTCGAATCTAGTATTACTCTAATATAGAAAAGGATGAGCGGACGTCAGATTAATTAAGGGCTTAGTTTGCTGTTTATGACGATTTGAAGTAATTTTTAACATGCAGATCGAAGTGTCATTTCATCAATTTATAACTGTTACAAAAATTTCTAATAAAAAGTCCATTATTTCTTTATCTTTGAGCCTCTGGTTGTGTTCTCATTCCAAAAATGTTATTGTTGCTGTCGGGCCTATATTTTGTTGGGTTAGTGTTTTGGGCTTTGCTGTTTTTCTGTTGGGCTGCCCTGCATGGTCTTTCCTTGCAAATGTTTTGGGCCTCTCCCTTTACAGGGTTTTTTTTGGTTTTGGTGGATGGTAGTGCATAAAAAGCCCGGGTATGGACCCGGAGCTGGCAGAAAACCTGGAACTGTAACAGTCTACCCGGTTCCAACCTGAAAAAACCTGCCAATTCCAACCCAGTTCTAATAATTTTTTTTAAGGCCGGTTCCTGCCTAACCTGGACCCGACCCAAAAACCTGGTTCGAAACACCTGCATGTCTTCTCAAAAAGAAACATATCTGATACTCTTCTTCCAAACAAGAAGAGTTGCAATTAACTATTTATAAAAGTATTTCTAACATAATTCTATTCCTTTTACTTGTAAATCTCTGATGGTTAGAAAGGATTAATCTCTTTTTATTCAGGAATGTTATTGATGTCTGTAATTCGGGTTGTAACTTTATTTGTAATGTAATTGCCTTCTGTTACTTTCGTTCTGGCTTTATTATTGACCTCCATAGCAATGGTTGTGGTCTGTACTTCCCTGAGCATAATTTTAGCTCTAGTTTATGTATTTGTAACAAATGACAATATAGTTTTTTTGGTGAAATTTTGATAGCCCTTGCGTTTATTGTTGTGTCTAAATGTAATTACAGAATTCTGAAAATAACCAACTCCTTTTGCCTTTCCACAATATAATAAAAAACAAGAGTAAATTATGGTTTTGTCCCATTAATTCAAATATTTTAACTATTTCAACCCAAAATCGAATCTTTTATCAATGCAGTCCCCGTGGTTTATGAAACCCATAATTTTGACCTCCAAACCTAAGTATTATAACTGTTTTGACCTCCAAAACTAACTATAGTTGAAGGCTAAAATCGTTGATTGTTTAAACCATAGGGGCTGAATTGATAGAATATTGTATTTTAAGTTGAAATAGTTAAAACATTTAAACTACATAACCAAAACTGTAATGTACTCTAAAAACAAAATTAGAAAGTTTTCGAAAATAAATTAACTTATTTCGTGTTAATTTAATGAAATATGTTACTTTCATATTCACCTATTAAACATACACAAAGATTCATAAAAATTACGTCTGAAAAAAGTATAAAAAATCAGATTCAGATATAATTTTTGATTTTTTTCAAATTTCCCATTTTTATAAAACATTATTAACTTTTTCAAACGATGTTATTTTTAAAAAAAAATTACATCATAAAGTTTATTGTCTTTATATTTAATACGAGTATAATATTAAAATATATAAAAATGACAGTTAAATTTTTGTATATGTACTATATTTAAAAACATGTATTAAATCTTCTGAAAAGTGTATTAAATTTTATATTGACAACTTTGACTTTTTAAATAATATATGTTCGTTTGTATTCGTAAACCGGTTCGTGAACAAGTCCAATTCCTTAATGAACGAACATAAACAAGAATGTTCATTCGGTTAGTGTTCGTGGGCAAGTTAAAAGAACGAACACGAACACAGGCTCATTCAGTGCGATTACAGTCCTACTAGTATCAATCTAATACTTCAAAATATACAACAAATACGGGGGCTGTAGACAAAAGAAAGAAAAAAAAAATCAAGCATGATTTTGGATTTCTAGTGTTTAGATATGAAGGTCAAAAAAATCAGCATTTGGTGCCATTTAAGATTTAATGTACATACGTCATGTTCTACCAGGTGGGATGGTGGTTATTTTCTTCAAGAACGGGCTCTGATTATCTTTCCTAATCAACCTGATGACACTGTTGATAGTGGACTGAAATCAAATGGTAACAAACAAACAAATAAGATGTAAGAAGAGTGAGATATGAGCAACCTTTATCTCTATCTTAGAAGATAGAGAGAACCTGCTACCAATAAAATAGTTAAATGATTATAAATAAAATATATAAAAACAAAAAAGATAAAATCACATCCATATATCAAAGTAATGGCAGGGGGTCACATAACACACCACAAAGGAGTTCCCCATCTTGCTAACAATGCGTTTATAACATGAACCAACTTATAAGAGTAGTTTTAAGGAAATTTTCCAAAAGTATCATATACCTGGCTGGCAGATTAAGTTGATACTGTTGTTGGTGCCTGTAGTATCCACAGCATACTCCAAATCCTCATCACAGGTAATCAGTATAGTATCGTTGTCTTCATCCGTGTACTTTAGAATGATTTCACCTTCTAGCTCGAAGCTATGTGCCACTTCGTTTTTCAGATATGAAAGTCCAGATGAAATAGGAAAGTGGAAAATTTCCATACAGTCATTCAACGTTATCTTCGCGGTCACCATCTTGGTGGCTGGTGAATACAGCGATTCTGAATCTGATGAATACATCAGAAACATGAAATTATCATCCATGGAGTCCGAGGATGCCTGGATAACATCCGAATTCATGTTTACATATAAACCCATATGTGGACCCACATGTCCTATAAAGGATGTGTCACCCAGTTCAAATCGATAAGCATCCCCAATGTTCTGCTTCAAAGTTTTGACAAAGTCCAGTAGATGCATGCTGTCTTTGATGTATGGTGGAAAAAACTCCAACACATACTCATCATCAGCTTCAACACTATGCAAGAAGATAGCAAAACAGCTGGTCAACCTGTTCATGCGTGCATTGTGGACCAAAGGGTACTCTTCTTCACTGAGTTTGGTTACATCCCCACAAAAGAATGAACCACGGGTTAACAACGCCCTGCCAACAAGGCCGCAGGACCTGTCTAGGTGTCGTTCTCTGCATGCTTTCAAGAAAGTCCACATGCCCAAGTCTTTAATATAAAACGGTAGAGCAGCAGTGGACATGCAGACTTTGCCCACACATCTTGTGTCAAAACTACTACAACTTTTCTCTATAACTTTTTCATGGGAAACAAAACTACCATGCTGAGACACTGCCCATGTCTGAGCAAGAGGTAAATTGTAGAAGTCACACACCGTTTTCAGAATACAGTAGATTTTGTTGAAATCCTTTTGTCTACGTTCATTAGGAACCTTTACATAAACATATCTCACAGCATAAGATTCCAAAGCAAAAGAAAGATCACTAAAAGAAAACTTTGTGAAAAAACTGGATCTGAGTAATAGAATAATAGATTATAAATAACCGGGACCAACTCACATTTAGGGCAGGAAAATCAAATATATCTGGACTTCTCAGATTAACTGTCTGCAAGATGACAACAATTTGGAAATGAGCTGTTATAAAAGGAAGCGTAAAATACTATAGCAGACAGCGAGATTCAACCAGAGAAACCAATTAGAAATCCACATATAAGTAAACCAAAAAATGTGCAGGTGTGCTCCAAAACACATGCCCAATCAAAACATAGATGAGTTAAAATGATATGTATAATCAAATGTGAGAGGAAAGATGAAACCTCAAGTGCATCATGAATGTTTTGAACCTCATAAGCATAATCTGTATACCCTGAAGACGTCAAAACCTCGAGCACACCAACACATAATCCTCTGGTCGAATTAAAAACAGGTAAAGCCAAATATCCATGGAGATTGCAACGATTCGCGTACTCCTGTTGTGGAAAATCTTTGAGAGTATAATTATTTAAATCAGTAGTCCACTCTGGCAATCCTCGTTTAAATACTCGAGTTACAGGACTACTGTTTTCTTCTTCATGATCATTATCCAGAACAAAAAAGCTGCGGTTTGATTCCTGCCTATACTTACAAAGCCCTTCGTCAAGTGCCCCAAGACCAAAAGGTTGATCTGTAGTAGTAAGTAATCGGTGCTTCCCAATTACATGAGGCAACCAAAACTGAACAATAACATGTATATCCCGGAAAGTCAAGAGCTTTAGTACAGCTATTATCTTGTCCTGTATTTTCTGATGATCTGGTTCAGTTATGTCAGCTCCCAGATCCAAACCTAGAGTTCAGACAATCCATGTCAGAAACATACCAGAAGTATGAGCTTAAAATCCTTTAAAGGAGATGTGATGTCAGTATGTCACAACTATAATTAGACATTGAAACGAAGTGACAAGTTTCACAGATGAAGAGTGTGTCATCACATTATAACATACAACATTTTGAAAAGAGTGTTTCATGGATGAAAAGAGTGTCACCACAAAATATATCTTGTAATAGCATTTTTCTCCATAATCAAAATATTAAATTTATTTTCTGTTTTAAAAATTGTAAAGTTTCACCACTTTGCAGGTTAAAAAGACAAACTTACCACTCACATCTGCAAAAGTTCATAATCAACAGTTTGGGGACATGGGCAACATCATGTGTGCACGCATATAATGTATATATGTGTGGGCCCTTAAGGGGCAAAAGTAAAAGTGCACTAATTTTAACGTTATTTTAATTATTTTGTGAAAATAACGTTAAAATCATTGGGATGATCAAAACTTCAAACGATAACTTTGAGCCGGGGACTCTTTTGGAGCAGCCTCTCTATCCCAATTGGGATAGGGGTAAGGTTTGTATCTATCCTTCCCCCCAGACCCTACTGAAAAGTGGGAATATACTGAGTAAGGTTGTTGTTGCATGTGAGTAGACAACCCACTGCAACCCTTAGAAGTAGAATATGCTTAACAGCTAGCATGTTAATATACCCTCATTTGGTTTTGGTCAGAAGACGGGTGTACACTGGTTAATAGTTTTAGTTCAATCTAATTCTTTCCGGTATTTTTAACACCCCCCCCCCCCCCCCCGGCGAAGACCCATATGCGTAGCTTGATATCCCAAAAAGCAAAAAACAAAACCATTGTTACCCCTAACAAAACATATAATTTCCAGGTTCAATTGGGTGGGGGGTTGGGTCCTAGTGGAAAGGAGTGTGTCCCGTAACCAAAAGGTTGTGGGTTCAAACCTTGCCTAGGAGAAATTGTAGCTAAACATAACACAACTATGACATTCTACGACCATGAAATTGGTAGGATTTGACCATTTAATTAGGAAGAAAAAAAAAAAGATGAGCACCTAATGGCATTGGTAATACACAATCATATTGCACGATGACGATAATATCACCAATCTATGCTACTGATGCATGGTTCTATCAAAGCATGCAACAAAAAGCCACTTCTCTCTCAAAATGTTTTTTTTGTAAAAAAGAATAGAAATTAGACAGTGAGACATACCCATGCTTTCAGATTGAGATAAATAAGACAGATGGAGTTTACCCTGTGATTTATAAACCTGAAGTGGTGTCAGGTATCTCGAGTCACCAGAATATGGAACAGTTGGCTGTTCTAAAGGAATCCAATTTCTTGGTGAAACTGGTGGCTGATTCATATCTGCAGAATCGTCAGAATGGAACAGATCTTTCATGCTCATATAAAGTGGGCACATTTAAGCATCCTGATTTCAGTCAATTTGAACAAGACAGTTTGATTAAAATTATGGACAAATAATGGATGGTGTTATCACAGCATCATTTAATAATAGCTTGAAATACACCATTTGTTGCATACCTAGAACACAGGCAAATACAACTCAAATGTAAAGAGATAAAACTATATAAAAGAATAATACTAAACTTAATAAATGAAAGTACAATGACTATTGAGGGAAATTTAAACATCAAACATGTATAATAAGAGCAAATAAGAAAAGAAGTATGCATCGTCATGTCACCATCTCGCAAAAATGCTCCTGCATTTCACATATCACAACCACATCTTTTGACACCATTCCCAACTACACAAGTGTAATACAAAAGACACTTTAAGCTTTAAAAATTTCCTATACATAAAACACACAAGATTAGTAGTTGTTGAAACCTTTTTTTTTTCAATCTAGATACATACATACATACATTTATCTATATGTATACACACATGTATATACAAACACACACATGTACAGGCTTATGATTCAGTGAGAAACTATGTACATGGGAAGCAAACTGGTTCACTAGTTTTGTAACTTTGATTAAACAATTTTACAAATTTGAGCAGATTCACTATATTGTCAATCAATGTAACAAAATTAGTGAATCAGTTTGTTTAACACATTTCTCATGTATATTCAGTTTCCCATTGGATCCTGAGTCTTGATATACTCTCTTTCTTTCTATCTATCTATCTATCTATCTATATCTCTCTCTCTTTACATACACACATGCACATATATATATCCTTTAGTTCTTTAATTATCCTTTTTATTTGTGTTAACTCCTTAACTGATGTGTTTCATTATTTCACATATTGTTTGACTAGGAACAGATGGTGTTGCTTCCTGTATTAAACCTGGCCTTCTCTTTTTGGCTGCATACCAATTCTAAATACAAAAATTGAGCTCTTAATTACCTAGAAATGATGAATTCACAGATTCCTCAATGCTGTAATAGGAAGAGGGTTGCTAGAAATAAGTTTTTGATGCAAAAGATGTCAACTAAATCCAACAATCAAAAACTTTAAAATGTCATCCAAAAAAAAACAACAAAATAGCAATTCAACTTAAGATAATGCATATAAAGACCACGGTCCTGAAACACAGAGTACCATCAACCAAGATGCTAGAATTTTAGATCAAGGTTACTTACTTCTGATGTTATTTAGTAAATGAAACTATGATCAGGATACATCGTTATGAAATGGATTTATAAATCTTTATCTCCATATTCAATTTAAATCCCTTAAGGATCCCAATAAATATATCAAAAGTCAAAACAAATTTCTACAATACACTGAAACTTTTTGGTTAAATCTATACTGCATCTACAAAAATTACTTTTCTTTTAAACAGTGGGGCTAAATATTTCTAGTGATTAACTTTAGTTCTTAACCACAACGAAGTAACTTAATGACAGGATAACACTATGCAAGATCCAAAGTAAAAGACAATTAAAAGTTGAATATCAAACAAAAACGATGATGGTTAAATCTATACTGCATCTACAAAAATTACTTTACTTTTACTGCATCATTCTGTTTTTACTTATGTTATCATGTGTAAATTTGTAAAAAAAAAAAAAGCCCCTTAGTTTCTTCTCTATAAATTTGTCGTGTTTTTCTTTCAACCCTACTGTATGAGTGGTATTTGTTGGGTATATTTGTTTGTTTGTTTTCTTTCAATCAAACAATAAACAAAATTAATTCTAGGAAGAAAAAGAATGGAGCCATCAGGCCCCTAAAATCGATCAAAGCTATAACAATCATCAAGGTTAACAGAACCAGAAAAATACCGGTTTCTAGCTTGGGTTTATTGTTTTAGAGTAAAACAAATAACCAAAAATATTTAAAATTATTTTAGTCAGTTAATCTGTTTTATTTATATACAAATTTAAGTTAAATGCCACTATATAACAAAATTTGTCAACTCACTGCACTTTTAACTATTTCATTAACAAATAATTGGGGAAAAGTCCAAATGCAAACACAGTAAAATAGGTTTCTGAGTTTCTATTATCGTTTTTCCTGTTTTCTAGCTTATATGTACTTTGAATAATCTCCACATTTGATGCGTAACTTTCTTCCTAGTTCTACCAGCTCTGGAATTCTAAAAGTTACGTCAGCTGATGTGGAATTTCACACTTGTACAATTATAATTTGGTAAAGTATTTATTAACTGAAAAAGTAAGTCATTTAACAGAGTAACCCAACAGAAAAAACCAATTAGCCCGTTTTTTCAATTCAGGTTCTGATCGAAGAAAATGCCAGACTATTACATTCAGGAGATATACAGAATCCACATTTTGATTCGAATTAACCAACCATAAGCACCCTAAAAGTATCAATAAGTTATAATTTTTCTAACTCTTTAAATTACCACAAGTCACAACAACAAATACAAAAAAATACTATAATAAGAAATCTCATAAAAATACTAGATGAATCATCTATCAAGCATTAAATGTCAACAACAGACCATCAATGAGTAACATAGACCAATCCAGACAACAGCATATCAAATAAACCAATTATTGCCTAATATTTCGTGTTGGATCATCACATACGTCCAGTGGCGGATCCAGGAATATTTTCCACTGGGTTCACCATTTTCTGACTTTTTAATTAAATAGTACCGGACATAAAAATTTACAGGTCGGGTTGACGGTTTGGGTCTTGTAATGTTCTTTACATAATGACAGTATGATATATTAAGTCAATGATTAAAATTAAAAAACGTCGTCATTAAAGAGTTCGAAGGTACAAAGTGCATTTTCGTTTAAGATTTCAGAGCTCCAGACCAAGCGGGCGTCAAGGGGGTCACGCGCCCTTGTGGGGTCCAAGATGGCGGTCTTGCTAGCGATTTAGCAGGCATGGGTTAAGGAAGCAACACCCGTTGTAGGGTTCGGGCCAACGCCCCGAAACCTAAATGAAATTTGCTAAGTTTGTATGACCAAAATTAACTTAATCTGGGGGTTTAACCACTAATAACTTTCAGTTTGCTTGCTAGGTTTATATGACCGGAAAGTGATTTTAACACTATCATATAGAAATCTAATCATTGATTATAAAGATTTTTCTAACAAAGATCACTTGCCTCAATCAACTTGACCAATTGTTGTGGAAATTATATTAAGAATTCACTCTTAAAAATCTTAATGGGTTCATATTAGGATTCACCCCTAAAATATTAATACCTGATTCCATCCATAAATCGATTTGATTCCCTATGAGTTCTAGTCTCAAGGGTTCACCCTATTGTTTAACTCTTTCGAATTTATTTTTTCCTATTAACGAGTCAAAGCTCGGTGGGTTCCTGTGAACCCACCCCACTTAACCTACATCCGCCATTGCATACGTCTACAAGGGGTGTCAGGAATGTGGGAACATAACAAGTAACTACTCCTCGTCATTTATACCATCAAAAACCGGCTTATGCAAACGAATTTTATTACCTATTTTTTAATTTTTCGGTCGATTGGTAATGCAAGATCCGCCCCCAATTGATAGGACAAAGAAAACACACAGATTCATTTTCAATGAAAACATATGAGTATGTGTGTGTGTGTGTTGCTCGAAATTTTAATCGTGTGTTGATCATTGACGATAAGATCAACACAGAGCGAGTAAATCTGAAAACATATAAGCGTAAACCGAAGCGTATGATTAAATTCAGTTAGTGTAAGTAATAATAAACCGCACACGGCGTGGAGAGGTGATGTGATGTGAGCCGTGGCGACCGCCGGAGCAACCGCTAGGTGACATGGAGAGTGCGCGCGTGTGGGGATACCGCCCCCGCCCTGTCCGCGGCACTTAGCGGTGACCCTGCAAATCCTTCTCCTTTGTTTTCACAACAATGCGACAAGAATTCACCGTACTTATGGAGTATTGGCGGCCTCACTGGGTGCAGGCTTAACATAACTGTATAAGATACACCCTAATTCGAATCATCGATAAGAAAAGGGCAGAGAAAACCTAGATCATACCAAAAGAAGCAGAAATTGGTGCGGAAATGAAACCCTAACACGCAAGTGATGCAGAATTCCGATCAAAACCGGCTTGAAGATTGCTAACGACGTTGCATGTGGCTGCCTGAGTTTGTGAATTTGTGATTTGGGTGTGGTCCTTGATATCTGCTTTATTGCGTGGAAATTTAATTTTTGATATCAATAAATTATTAAATTGTAATGTTTATTTCACACGTTTTGAAAATATATCAACAGTTGTCTAGTTCACTTAGACCTTGCGTGTGCCAAGTGAACGGGGCGTGGAACACCGGCCCCTTGGAGCATGGATGACTTGGGCGTGGCCACAACCACGCTTCTCTCGACCGTTTGAACATTCGTTTTTTCGACCGTTTGAGTGGGTGATTTGGGCGTGGCCAACCAAGGGGCATTTCTATCACAAGTGGTTTAGTGGGTGGTTGTGGTGGATGCCTACGTGACGCCTAGGTGGGGTGGTTCCAACCATGGGGCATACCCCATGGTCTTATAAGTTAAGCTTTTAAGTCACAAGTTTTGAATCTAACTAGTAAGTTTACCCGTATGTTCCGGCTTAACACTACGATAAAACCCGCGCAATATGGTTGAAACATAGAGAGAAAACAAGATTATGTCTCGTTTATTTTGGCATAAAAATTTCATAAAAAAATTAAAGAAAATTCAAAAGTGACATCACGTGTTGCAACGTGTTTACAAAATTCGTAACTTATATTGTGTGTTTTTAATCGGAGTCGGTCTTATTATTTACCATACTAGCAGCCTAGTATGTTATCGTTTGCCCATATCACTGAAGATTATTTTCTAAAATTAACAAACAAATGTATTTAGGAAATGCAAATTTGAATTTAATAATCCAAACTTTTATCAGTTGGCCGCTATCTCAACTATGAGAATCCCCAATAACAGTCCCTACATTCGACCTATTTACTTCTGGTGACCACCATAAAAAAAACTTAACTTTGTTAACTTTTTTTCGAATTTCGACCATAATGATAATACGAGTAGAATGATGTATATCTTACCTCGAAACGTTGTTCCAAATTTCCTCATTGATGATTTCCTTGATCAGTTGAAAGTTTAAACACCCGATTGAAGAACTGTTTCATCATTTGGAGCAACGTTTCGAGGTCAGTTATACATCATTTTGACCATTGTTACCATTTTGATCATAAGCCCGAAAAAGTCCCTTTGAAATTCGAAAAAAAAAATAACAGTGTTAATTTTTTTAACGAAGGTCCACCATAGGTAAATAGGTTGAAAGTATTGACCATTATTGTGAATTTTTATAGTTAGGACTGGTATAAAAATTTGGATTATAAAAATCCAATTTGTCTTTAGGAAAAATCAAATTTAGAAACTCAAAGTAGTGTTTGGTTGTTAAAAGGAAAGAAATAATCTATTCCATATATCATTCCCTTTCCCTTGATTTAAGCAGATCTCATTCTTTTGGGGGACCTTCTTTTTTTTTTCATTTCGTTCCACATTTCTTGTTTATATTTATATTTCTTTCCTGATTTTGCCCTCGATACTCTCCCTCTTCTCAAACCATTTCTTATTCAGCCAATCGAATAAACAAGAACTGGATTACGTATCCTCTAATCAAGGAATAGATTACAATCATCATAGGATATTTATTCTGTTAAAACCCATTATCAGTCATATTGTGTGACGAATTGCATATGATAAATTCACCCCGTTAGCCACGATCCATCGCCGATTAAGTTGAAGGTACTGTCTTTTTTTGAAAATTATGTTGCTTTTTTGACGAATTGGATGATTTCTAACGTTTTTAAGTTATCCTGATAAGATTTGGTTGATTGGAATTTAGCATGGTTATTTGTTACAGATTCTATCAAGTTATGTTAGTTGAGCAAACAAATTGAACAATATACTATGTGGTAGTGGTTGACTTTTGAAGTCAAATTGGCTAATTTTAGTATTTGAATATATTTACACTCTTCGAACTACATGTAGTAGTTTTGATGTTAGTAGCGTCTTTTTAATGCTACGGTGATTTTGATTTGTAGTGATTTTGATTTTGATGCTAAATCATGATGTTAATATTTTTCATATTAATGTTAAGTTGTTGTACATATTAAAAAAACATGATGGTAATATTAGGTTTTATCATTTAATACATGTTTTTGGATTTGAAATGTTTTTAACAGATGATTGAGATATTGATAGATTTTTCATAATATAAATTTATTGTTGTTGTTATTTAAGTTGATAATGTGGTGAAATCTAGTAAATTTTCTTTATTTTAAAGAAGGGTTGTATTTGCCATTTTTTAATTAATTATATTCCATTTCTTCATCTTTTCATGTCCACCAAACAACATAAAGTAATGAATTTTTTTATTACTAGTGGTAACTAAACATGGCAATAGAATTATAATAATTCATTTATTTCCCTTGTTTCTTCCATTCCCCCGTCCATTCTATTCCTTCATATCAAACAGACCCAAAAAGTGTAAAGTAAGGATGGGAATAGAAGTAAAAGTCTAAAGAAAAAGAAGGAAATTAGCGAATGTATCAAGGAAATATCACATAATGTATTTTATATTTTTTTCAAATGAACGGGTCAAAAAATCACAATTGAAAAGAAAAAAAAAATGAAAAAATATAATAAGGGAAGAAAAAAAAAACCAATCCAACAAGGTAAAAACGAACCGCCGCGAATCAAACATTAGCTTTGAAGATTTCAAGATTAACACCAAATAACCAACCTTTTGCAAGCAAATCAAAATCAGATCCAGGGGCGGCCCGGGGGAGGGGCAAACCCGACCTCCGTCCCGGGCCCAATTTTTCGAGGGGCACATTTTTATATATGTATTTATATATATATTAGGTTATAAACCCGAGTATTACACGGGTTTGAGTAACAAATAACTCAATTAAATATATTTATGGGCCCATTTCGTTTCTCAAAAGCCCTTTATCCTAACCGGCTCCATGGACGCTCACGTTCAAGAAGAAATTAAAATTCAAAATCCCAAGAAATTGGGCCCAAGGATTTACAGTTTACTGATTATTGAATGACTGATTTAGGTAAAATACGGAAGTTAATCCCGAACATATTAACTTATGACATTTCGTTTAGGTTTCGGGGCGTTGCCCCGAACCCCACAAGGGGGCGCTGCCCCCTTGACCCCCGCCCGCTGACTGGCCAGCGGGACCGCCACCAGGGGCTCTGCCCCTTGGACCCCGCCAGAGGCGCTGCCCTAGGACCCAGCAAGGGGGCGCGGCCCCCTTGACCCCCGCTTGGTCAGGAGCTTTGAATGCGTTAGGGGCCTTTTTTCCCCGACTCGTCCTGGGCACCCAATTTCTCAGGGCCGCCCCTGATCAGATCATTGAACAAAACTCACTATTGAGTTCCTCGAGCCATCGTGAGACGCTATCAAATGCAGTGCTACGAGAGATATCACAAACAATCAAAGCACCCACACACCACGGTAGGAATCGAAGGGGACCGTCTGGAACTGTTCCTAGCCGACGGTATCTCAAATATGCTCCCTAATCTCCTTATTGTCGATCTCCATGCTTCGAGTCTAAATTAAAGTACAACTCCGATGGTGGCTTCAGAGTGTGGATTGAACCTGTTCCGACTTCCGAGCGTATAGGCAGTGACGGAGCTTGAGCTAAGTGATAGATGGTGGAAATTTTCGAAACCCATAAGACCACTCTCATCCACAACCAACCAACCAAAACTATTTCATAAAATATTAATTTATCTCTCTTTCATATATACAATCAACCAAACTTAATTTTTTCACTCTCATTCACAACCAACCCAACCTAATAAAATTAACCAATCACAAAAATACACATGGCCCAATAAATTAGAAAAAAGTTTAAAAAAAGCCGGCGACCAAGGTTGGTCTACCGACCTGATCGTGGACTTTTGTTGCAAAATTTTAATTTTCCCTTTTTTCTATTTGTAAAATGACGAACGATCAAGTCATATGATCATGGATGGAGATAGTCTAATACATGATATTTTTTGCGAAACCACTATTTTTAACTAAGAATAACATTGCAGCCAAAAAATTAACACTACAAACTGGAAAAGAGGGGTGACCATTGAAGAGCTTCGCCCCTGCGTATAGGGATAGAAGGTTTGATTTTCCGACAAGACTAGCTTGAAGTTTGAACAACTATTCGTCTCCTTCAGCATTGTTGAGTCCATTTTTGTGATGCAATCAATGTATGGTTTCAAGTAATACGATGAGTTGACAATCGCTTTTACGACTGGGTATATTTTAGGGTATTACGTTAGATTGACACGTATCATGTTAGATATGACTTGACATAACAAATCTAACTAGTGTTTTTTATTTTATATGTATAGAGTTTTGATCGTTTAACGCCTTATAAGCTAGGGGCTTATGGTAATTATTCTTATATTTTATATTCCAAGAGCTAACAACACATTGTATACTCTGAAAATCTATGTAAATGTATCAAAAAGTTTTTAAGTTTTCTCACAAGTGAACTACATTGTTATTATTATTTTTTCTAGATAACTTTGTAAAATAGTAACAAAGTTTCTTATGTATTATAGTTAAGTAATCAAAAAATTTTCTGTCTCTTTAAAATCACAATCACTCAACTTTCACAAAATGTTTTGATCATATGTAAGTTTTTTATAAATATTTAATTTTTTTTAAAAATAATCAAGACAAATGAAACATATATGAATTTTTTAAGTATTTAATTATTATTTTGTCTCAATTTTACTTATACTTAACGTTTGTTATTAATTCATGATTTTTCACGATCACATCTTATTTAAAGCTAATTAGAAAAAAATTAACTTATTATTAATAAATATTCATATATGTCTAATTTGCCTATATCTATCTATTCTAATAAACAAAAATAATTTTTAACACTTGTCAAATTTTCATGTTCTTATCGCCACTTGTCATTTTTCTATTAACTTGTTCAGTTATCTATCCTATTAATTAATTACATTATCTCCTATTGAATACTTATAATATTATTGAGTAATAATATCATTTGTCATTTTCCATGCAAGAATATTTTTATTAAAAAGCACACTAAAAAAGTTTATAAAATATGAAATTTTCAAAAAATTATTTTTTTAAAGTAAGAAAAATATTTTATGGTAGTATTTTTAGAAAATATAAGTTTAATAAAATAAACAATAAGTCGTAGTTTTCAAATAATGGAATTTTTATAAATAAATTATGTTTCTTAGAACAAAATGCTTAAAAAATAATTATTTTAAACCAAAAATTATAAAAATATTAGGAAAAATTACACTTTAGTTATTTATGTGTAATGTTATTTTCAGATTGAGTCATCTAACATTAATAATTATATAAATTGTAAATTATCTCCTTGATTTGTAACAATTAGTTTTTGAGAGAAAAATAAATGAATTTTTAATATCAATTAGTTTAATAATCTTTATTCTTACAAAACAAGTAGGTCACGTATTATTTCTTTAGTTATTGAAAATCTTAATTATTATTTTATTAGTTAAAATACTCATTAATATGTAATTTAATTAATTTATAACAAAATATTGTATATTTTTAAATTTTTTGTTAGTAATTATTTAATATTTTATATTCAATTCGTGTAATAAACGGGATAATAATCTAGTTAATTGTAAAAAAATTAAATATTTATAAAAAAACACACATAATTGAAACACGTTGTGAAAGTTGAATGATTTTAAAGAGACAAAAAAACATTTAATGATTTAATTGGAACACTTAACAAGCTTGATTTCCTATTAAGCGAAATACTCCATTTTCTTTTAAGTGAACTATACAATTCGTTATTACTTGTTATATATATAGAGCTGTAAAACCGCCTTTAATTGCATATGTTTGGGAAAATTCAAATGCATGATCAATTGAATCGAAAACCATTCCTTCTTGTGGTTTACACGAAATAGGGACATCAGGTTTATAAAAATGCTTCCCTGATGTTGGAGATATACATTCTATACCAACACAAAACTGGTCAACTTGAAATTCTGCAAATAACATAATCATGTCCCATACTTATCATAAATTACGTACCTAAATAATAAGGGAACAAATATACTACTTATTATACATGATGCATTAACTTAATCACCTACCACATAAAATACATATTGATCCATCTTATAAAAATGTAATCAAATAACGTCCAGTAATGATGCATTACTTAATTACGTACCACAACCTATGTATATTAATTACGTTCTTAATCATAATAGTAAATTAATTATTACGTACTACTTATATAATCTACAATTTAGTTCATACAAAAACCAATTCAATACACATTTGAGAAGACAACCAAATAATTACGTTCATACTCATCCATAATCACAATTAAAATAATGTACCATATATATCATAATACAAACTAGTTCCAAAAAGTTTCAAATACACATAATTAATTGATGACACGACCTAATTTTATATATTCACACAAACAAATAATTATACGTCGTTCTAAATTTATCTATCATCAATATACTCCTAATTACAAAAAAATTCTGATAATATATAAGGAAAATTCAAAAAAAAAAACATGTTTACATCAAATAACGTACATTCGCAATCTCTATCGACATCCATTTATGGGTTAACAACAAACGTTCTTGAAATTTTTCTTCTCAATTTCAAATTGAATCAGAAACAATTGCTTAATTAATGAATTCGTATGAAAATTATAAAAAAAGTAATTGATTCCATGTTTGTCGTGCAATTGCGTAAATAATAAAATCGTTTCTTAAAATAAGCTAGTGTCATTTACTAAATTAACCGTCCGGACCATATTTTAGAATTACACGTGTCGTATGTTTTGTGGCTTCTTACTTTTAGTACGTTAAGATCAACATGTATTTGATCCGGCTTCTATATATATATAGACAAAGGATAATTTGAAAACTCACTTGAGTTGAGAAAACTTGTGAAAACCCGATGTAAAATCGAATTTCCCGGCCCTCCCTTTTTTATTTAGTTATTTAGGCCATGTTTGGGATTTCATCTAAAAATGACTTATTGACTTATTGGCTTTTTCAAAAAGCCAATAAGTGAATAAGTTGTTTGCCAAACTTAAAAGCGCTTTTGAAAATAACTTTTTGTAAAAGGGTGATAAGTTGTTTTTCAAAAGCTAAAAATTATAGCTTTTCAAAATAACTTATTACTTATTGACATAAAATTACAAATTTACCTAACTCTTTACATTTTACCCAATAACATTAAACAGTGTCAATAAAAATGTCCTTTTTGGTCATTTTGAAAATTAATTTGAAAAAACTAACATTTTTAGTAACTTTATTTCAAAAAGTCATAAGCTAATAAGCACTTTTAACAAAAAGTACTTTTAAAGTTAAATAAGCAATCCCAAACAGGGCCTTAATATACGTTTTTGTAATAAAATAAAAAATAAATTTTAAAAAAAGTTATAAGTACTTGTTACACATATGTTACAAAAATATCGAACTTTTAACCTTATGCGTGGTTTGCTTGAAGTTAGAGGTATTCAACATTTGGATATTGAATAGAGTCTACTCTCCCCCACCTAATTTACAAAAGTGTTCTTCATAATAATTATACGTGTATTTTGATATATGAATATATTTATTATATAGTATAGACTAGATAGTGACACTTGTCATCATCATGTTAAATATACCTTTTTGAATGGTTACAAAATGTCTTAAATGACCTCCCATGTTAAAAAACGAATAATGACATGTTTGCACGATCTTATTCACTGACTTTTAGATGACTTATTGGATGATATTTAATTGTTTGTTGCAAATAAATTGGGTTATATTTACTTCCCAATCCTATCTATATATGAATGTCATATCTCCATTGTGCAAATTAAACAGCTATAGACAATGTCATCCTTTCATTATATACATAATCGACACATATATAACGTTCTGACAATCAATTTAGACTGAAAACTAATCAAGCCACGGATTCATCAAGGATAACAACACAAATCTGCATTAAACTTTACGTATTTTTTTATAATTCACGCAGCATTTGTTAGACAATGGAGTAATGGACTTCCCAGGATCCACTTTTCATTTGGTTTCTAATGCAGGAGCATATCTTTATGTTCTTTTATGTTTATGGGACTTTTGTTTCTGGGCTTGTGTTTGGGCCATGGTGTCTTTTGGCTAAATAGTTCATAAGTATCATAATTAGTCATATTAAATAGGTCATAATTATCATAAATTATGTATTAATGTTGAGTCTGTTGGTCTTTCCTAAAGGCTTTACATCTTCTAGTCTGTTGGTCTTTCCTGTTGGCCGTTTTCAATTTCTGCACTATATTTAAACCTTCTAGTTGTAATTGAGATGATGATTGCTGATAGAATAAAACTTTTCACTTCAAATTCCTTTGAAACCTTTGGGTTGTTCATTGGGAGGGTTGGGATTTCACGGGTATTCTCAGAATCAACGTGATTATCTACCTATCTATCTTTTGTGTTACGTTTCCGCTACATCAGGTGGTACCAGAGCCAAATTCCTCGCTCAAAATGCCTCCAAGAAGAAACCAGAAGCCGTTGGATGAGGAGCATCCTACCATTGACGACAATATTTATGATTCCACTCCCGAGTATGATGAGTACGGGGATGAGGAATGGTATTTTTGGGCAAATGGTTTTGTTTTAGTTGAAAGCATAGAAGTTCAACAAGTTAATGGAGTTCCCAATCGAGAGGAGGAAAACAACAATCATAAATCTCTAATGGTTTTTCCAGGTATGTTTGCTGAATTTCTAAATGCGCATGCGGGTGACAGTGGCTCGGTGTCTCTGGTGGTTCTAGATAGGAGCGTAGTGATTATGGGAACTCGTAAAGATGGATTGGAAACTCGCGTTTCGTTGCTGAAAGTTGGTTTGGAAAATGAGCGCATTTTGAAATTTCAAAATAGAATTAATATTATGAAACGGGTTAATGTTTCTTTTGATCCATGTGGCTTGGTCCGGATTCGCCTTGTCCAATTTCTAGAAAACTCGAGGACAAGTTTTTTTCTGAAGATGGAGAGAATAATGCAGGAGCATATCTTTATGTTCTTTTATGTTTATGGGACTTTTGTTTCTGGGCTTGTGTTTGGGCCATGGTGTCTTTTGGCTAAATAGTTCATAAGTATCATAATTAGTCATATTAAATAGGTCATAATTATCATAAATTATGTATTAATGTTGAGTCTGTTGGTCTTTCCTAAAGGCTTTACATCTTCTAATCTGTTGGTCTTTCCTGTTGGCCGTTTTCAATTTCTGCACTATATTTAAACCTTCTAGTTGTAATTGAGATGATGATTGCTGATAGAATAAAACTTTTCACTTCAAATTCCTTTGAAACCTTTGGGTTGTTCATTGGGAGGGTTGGGATTTCACGGGTATTCTCAGAATCAACGTGATTATCTACCTATCTATCTTTTGTGTTACGTTTCCGCTACATCAGTTTCATGATGCAAAACTATGCCTGGCTAAATGAGCGAGTTGGGTCGGTTTGGGTAGCGGGCCAGAACGGGTTTGGGTCGGGATGAGTGTGGTTAGAACATGTTTTAAGCAAAATCAGTTCGGGTCCAAATGGATTGTTCTTAAAAAACATCAATTTAGTTTAACTTAAGATATGTTATACTGTTATAAGTAAACAAATAGTTTATTTGGATAATTTTTAGTGATTTTCTCATCAAATATGATATTAATCATTCTTAAATGTTTGAATCAATTGCATTTACATAGTTTTTTGGTTACCCATTTTGCCTCGTATTGTGTTTAAGTGCTACCCCTCTCAACCCATTCAATATTATGATGTTATCCATTTCAACCCATTATACTAAAATTGTTTACGTAAACCAACCCATTTTCCTTGATATGGGTAAAAATTGCCAACTCAGCAAAACAATACAATCACACCAGAAACGAATTCAACATAAATGAAATATTAAACAATTTGGTTTTGTTATTTGATGTTCACAAACGTACAAAACCGACATTGTTTTTTCAACACACTTGACCGAGTTTAAATAGTTGTTGATACGGTAACAGGGAAACGTCAATCGGTTATCTGAATAACCGTTTGACGCCTTCCAGCCGTGATAAACCTATGATACAATTAACTTACAACAACCTGAGCTTAGTAAGTGTTTACAGCCCAAAATAATACAACATGATTTAAAACGTGCGTGACCCATTTAACAATCTAATAACATACATAATAAAAAGCCTGTAACTTAAAATATATTAATATCTTCAACAGAAGCGACTAAATGCGCGATCTTTTGTTTTCAGGGCGGTAAAGTCCCAAAACAACTGGCTTGGGGCCTTCATCATGTAGTTCTATAACTCTTTTCCCATCTGCAGTTTTCCCATCTGCAGTTTTCCATATAGGAGGAAAAAAAAAACAAATCAGAAGGTACACACACACTCTAATTGGTTCAAAAACTAACATCCCAAAATCAAACAAAAATAAGAGGTTTGAGCGATCTACCGTCAGAGATCAACTCTTTCATGCGCTTGTCCACAACATCATCCTTAAAGTTTATGTCGTCATTATCTTGCATCACCAAAGAATTTATATGTTCAATCTGCCGAGTTTCATCGGAACTAGTGAGATATACTCCACTCCCACGTTCAAGGGCATTGTGGGCAGATAATTTCACCACCCCTTTTCGTACACATGGCCACACATCAATTCCATACCTGCAATGAACCTTTGTAAAGGTATTCTCTGACGCTGAAAAGAGAAATATGAGTGAGGAACTTGTTGATTTTTGTGATCAAAATTTTAGAATCATACAAACGGGTCCCAGCATATCAACTTACAAAGACCAAATATTTTTGTAGCATCCGCCTTAGTCATTCCAAAACATTTGGTAACATCATTACAATTGACATTACATGACTTTGAATTGCGGGACGAGGTATTGGAGGACTCTGCAAGAGAGGAGTAATCTTTAGAAATATCACAGTTGATGTTCTCATTTTGGATTACAGATTTCAAGCCCTCCCTCTGCAAGAAAAAAATCAATCAATAAATAAATAAAATTTAATGTCGCATTGGATATATAGGTAATATTATTGTTTTACCCGCATTTAACTCTAAAGTTCAATAAATCATGCCAATCTAAGTGATAAGGCTCATCTGTTAATTTACCAAGCATACGTAACCCAATATAGTAACCTAGACATTATGATACAATCTCCGTAAAGGTTTACCGTTTACACTCGGAAGAGGAAACGGGTCAAGTCAATGGATGTGAATACAGACCTGGGTATGTTTTCTTCTTGGGTTGATCCTTTGGGTAAGGGAGATGGTGGAAATATGGAGTGGTGGGGAGCAGTTTTCACACCATTCAAACCCACGTACTACTTGCACAACAGCCAGCAAGGATGAAGGCATCTTATTAGCAGCCTTTGTTTTAACTTGTTTTTTGTTCATGTTGTTCATCTTTGGTTCGTATGTAATTGGATACCTTGTCCCTCTCAAATCAGGCCAACCATTTTTGTTCAATTCAATCACGTTGTCTGCATTTCTATATATTCTATCACAATATTTGTATTTCATTATTGTCACATTAACTATTTAGGTTCAAGAGAGAGTTTGAGACAATAAATATGAGAATGTTGAGATAGAGATTTGTGTAAACACAAAGCTTGACCGCGTAAGGATTGAAGTTTTTCTATTAAGACTAGGAGGTAACGTGTAATTCAAATAAGTTAATATAGGGAAGACTAAGATTGATTCATAAATTTACAAAAAAGACAACAACGACACCTATATTGAGATTGGAGACCTTCATGGGGGAGGGATGAGGAGCTGATCGAAGCATACTAATATTGGCATGTGATGAACATATTAGACAAGACTTGTTAACTTTACCTATCTCTAAGGAATGATCATTTATATGAGTTCTTTAAAACGTATGACAAATGTTAGAGATTTTTAAATTTTTAAAAGTTTGAAGAATAAAGGCCAGAGATTTTTAGTTTATAGTTTAAGATTTAAATTTTAAGTATTATCTAAATATTAAGTATGACTTAACTTAAATGCATCCCTTGTTTGATATATATTATTGGTGTTCCAGATCTGCATAATGGAACACATTACCGGTTTGCAATGGTTGCTTCTGAAGAACACTACTTGTTTGTGAAGACTTGATGAATCTTCACACGTTAGTTATCTATATCATCAGTTTAGGGGGAGATTGATGGATTAAACTGATGGCAAGTGTGTTATCAGTGGTTTATCAGTGAAGACTTAGGTTACATTGATGTGAAGATTTCGTGTTTCTACTTTGAAGACTCTCAAGAATAAAATTGTTGGGATATGGTTTACATTCATCTTTGAACCTTTATTTGTCGCATGTTCATTACAAGGAACGTTTGGATTCCTATACTTGGACTGACACCCTATATTTTGATATCCTTTGGTGGTGGGAATGAAGATTAAGATTGTTAATCGTAGGGGGAGCTTTATTAGAGGGGGAGAAGATAAACGGAAGACATGGAACTTCAAGAAGATTGTTTTGGGTTTGAAAAGTGGGATAAAGAAACCTTCACAATATTGTTGCGGTGAAAGAAGCATGCATTTCTTCTACACAAGTTCAATCTTATTATTCATGTTTGTTTCATTATACTTTTGCTTTTGTTTACATTAATCTAACCAAATAGGGGGAGACTGTTGGGTTTAGAAAAGTCAAGACCAATGGTAGATTTGGATAGATGTAATGTAAATAAGAAGTATTATGTATTTGTTGACTAAGGAGCAACGAGTCACAACACGAGTCACTAAAGACTCAAGATTACGAAAACGCTTGATGACCAAAAGACCTGAAGACCACAACAAATGTTAAAGCTTAATTTAATATTTAATATTTATTATTTATTATCATATATAAGTATTTGTTGTTTTTAGGGTTTTAGGTCATGTGACACCATAAATAGAGATTATTCTCATTTGTAGAAAAAGAACCAGACAAGAGAGTGGTGAGGGTGTGCTTCAATGTAATCTTGAGGGAGCTCTCCCCCATGAACTCCATGGATTCTTTATCCATGGAGTTTGAGAGCATGTGAGGGGTAGGTAAAAATCTTGTTGACTAATGAATATTATTTTCTTTACATTGTTAGTCGTTATATTACATCTTAGATTCGTTCTTGGCTGTATTCTTCAACATCTTCACCTATCTTCAAGACTTTCTCTGTTCATATTCTGCTTATTCTTCACAAATCGGGTAGGTCTTATTCCCCAACCGATTTTACAATTTTACTTGGTAATTTTTGTTTGTTTGTTTAGTAAAATGAGCCATGGATTGGAAATGGGACAAGATGACACTTATATGATCCTTGTAATAAATGTTCTATGCTTCTATGATATATTTTAGTTACATTATTATATCACAATCTTAATTGCAATCTTATTGTATAAACTCTGATTATCATTTCATGGGAAATGATTTGATGCATTCAGATCCTATCAAATAGTAGATTAAGTTTAAGTTTAATTATTTGCGTATCTATGCATCTGTACTTGCTTCAAAGTATTGGTGAATTGAGTGAGTTTGGGCATGACCCCACAGACTAGGTGTTAACACACGGTTAGAAAGATTCTAAGAAGTGTTGTGTTATGTTTATAGTTATGCGTGTGTCATGGCTGTTATAACTTCCCATCCCTACATATTTCAAGATTCATTACTTAAATCCAAAAGCCATGGCGTGATAGTTAAGGCAAGGGGCATCATTATACTACACAATATTGGCTTTCAAGGCAGTTGAAGTTGATGGCCAATTGATCAATGCTTAAACCAAAAATCAAGAACATTAAAAAGAATCTACATATTAATCTAAACGCATGTATGATGAGTTGCGGACCTAGAAATTTTTCTCATGAGGGTTGGAAATATTTTGTGGTCAATTTACGTCGTTAAATATTTTCTTTTTGTGACCGATTAAATCGGGTCGGATTACCAAAAGATAAATAAACCTAAATCATATCATAAATGTAACGACTCATTTTGGGAAATTTTTATAAAACAAACAAAATTGGTGTATAATTATGTTTATTTTAATATATGGGTGTTTTGTAAGATTAAATTATCTTAAATTTTTTTGGTGGGTGTTTTAATAAATATTTGTTAATTATAACTAAATTGTGGGTGTAAACTAGCTTAACTAAGTTAGAAATATAACTTGTTAGAGTTAACTAGTAATTGAGGTGTTAGAAGTGTAATTAGCTGAAACTTGAATTAGACTAAAGGGAGGTTGACTAGTCAAAATGAGGGAAACCTCTTGTTGATGCTGAAAACGTAAAACAAGAAGAGGAGGTGAAAATCCAATTTTTCTGATTTGTGGCTAAATTCTTGCCTAATCTTGGTCTAATCCCTCATGCAATTAAAGATTGGAGTTCTTCTTACATCATACAACATCTAGGTAAATGACTTTGTATGTTTTGATGCAAATTTTCGTGGGTCTCATATGGGGTATGGTGAAATACTAATTTTGGGTGTTTGGAAGGTGTTAAATGTTGTTATTCATAGTGATAATCATTTAGGAACAACATTTTGATCATTTCTTGCATGTTGATGTAATATGATGAATGGAAGTTTGTAAGGTTCATGGGGTATATGAACATGGTGCTTAAATTTGAGGTTCTAATGTTGGATTAAATGTTATTATGAAGTTGTTGTTATTTGAAGTTTATAAAATTGGTGAATTGAGGTGATTGTTGAACTTGAAATGATTAGAATCATAAATAGGAATTTAAGGAGATTGGAAGTAGTTGAAAATGTGCAAGTGAATCTCTTACACACAAGTTTTTGATGAAATGTCAACAATTTGATTTTTACCTAAAAATAGGTTTAAAAGTATGGATGAGGTGAATTAGGTGTTATAATCATAAAATGTGGAATTTTTATGATTAATGGGTGATTTGGGTGTAAACCATGAATGAAATGGTGAAATTGGTGCATAACCATTACCATATACTAAATTTTGGTGAAAACGGATCAAAGGGGTTAATATGAATGTGAATATGTGCTATGTGTATTGAATGTAGTTGTATGTGTGTAATAAAACTAGGTAGTGGTGGTGAAAGTCAAAGAAACAAGTCAAAAACCCGAGGAAAGGACAAGTAGACTTTGGTGATGATCCTACGGGCTAAGGTGAGTAACCTACTCACTGAATATGAAACCATAAGTCATATTTGTGTTGGTGTTGAATGTTTGAATACTTGATTTATGTCTTGTAGTATTTGGTGAATGTTATGTGTTAAATCCATAAAAGTCAATGTAGATAGAAACTGCATTGCTTTGATAGATTATGAAGTTTTTGTTTTGGTGTTAAAACATGGTAGTTTGTTATTGTATGTGAAATATGCACTAGTAGGATGAATTCGTGTTTAACTTGACAATGTATGTGGGATATGCATTGTTAGGATGAATTAGTGTTTAAATTGACAATGTAGGTGGAATATGCATTATTACGGTAAATTGGTGTGTAACTTGACAATGTAGGTGGAATATACATTGTTAGAATGAATTGGTGTTTAAATTGACAATGCATGTGGAATATGCATTGCTATGATCAATATATACCTAAGACCACATATAGTGAGAATTGGAGTGTTGGACTTAAATGTTGATCGATTGGCGTGAGTTATGTTGTGAATGTTATGTTATAATTACATAACATAATATGGTGTCATCAAATGTTTGATAGTAATTGGCGAAACTAGTAAAAAGACACGTGTTTGACTATTAATGGAATTAGTCAAAATGGGTGATTGACTTTTTAGTGAAATTAGTCAAAAGGGGTAATGACCTGTTAGTGAAACCAACTAGTATGGGTGCTTGGCGATTAAATTGGTGTACGCATGAATTTGGGTGTTTGGTGATTGAAATGGTGTACAAATGGTGTACGTATGGATTTGAGTGTTTGGTGATTAAATTGGTGCATAATTAATGTATGTATTTGGGTGTTGGTGATTAAATTAGTGTATAATCGGTGTTTGGTGTGGACAATAACATGCAATAGGTGTTTAAATTGCTTAGTTATTGTGATTTGGTATGTTTACATGTGGTGTGTAAGAATAGGAATGATTCACAAGAGGTGTGAACTTATTATTAGAAGTTTGAATGAAAATGGTCAAACAATTCAAATTGGTGTTTGTATGTTTGTTTCTTGACAATAACATGAAATATGTGTTATATTTGCTTAGTTATTGTAATTTAGTATGTTTGCAATTGGTGTGGAAAAATAAGAATAATTCACAGGTGGTGTGAACTTCTTATTTGTAGTTTGACTTAAAATGGTCAAACAATTCACAAGATGTGTGAATGTGAAATGGGTCAAATCACAAGTGGTGTGATCTTCCTATGATGAATTTATGGAGTTTAGGTAAATCACAAGTGGCGTGATAACCTACCTTGGTAATTCTTGGTGAAAAAGGAGGTGTCAAAGGATTTGGGTAGAAATTGACCGAAATTATTCAAACGTTTCACAAGAGGTGTGAATGTAGAATGGGTTGAATCACAAGGAGTGTGAACTTCCTATGGTGAATTTATCGATTATATACCAATCACAAGTGGTGTGATTACCTACCTTGAGAATCCTTGGTAAAAAGGAGGTCTTAAGGAAATTGTGTGAAATTTGACTTTTGTTGGGTGGTTTCATGTTCTAACACTTTAATTGTGTATTAAAATGCTTATGAACATGAATTTCATGTGTTGAATATATTGTTGGGATGGTAAAATTTTAAATCCTTGGTGAAAAGGAATGAGGGAAGAGAACAAAGAAAATATATATGGAAGGAGTTTTGACACGCACATGTTCACCTGCACGTCAGATGCTAGAAAACCTTCTGACATGGCCGTGTTCCCTCGAATACGCCCGTGTTGCGCATGCAGCTCTGAAATGGTCATAAGTTGATCTGTTTCAGCTTTGATGTGGATTCCATAGGCAAATCCAGTTGGTTTGGGCATGGAAGGGAGATTTAAGGGGTTTTGAGTGACAACGACCCGTTAATAAATCGTTTTGCGGTCGGGTCGAATAATGTTGCCAAATTGTATTTGGTGACATTATTATTGTATTCATATGGTGTAATGGGATACACTCGGGGAAATAGTGGGGCAATCTTACTAAGTTCTAACGAACTAACGGTGATTTAAATTTGGTGTTTTCAGGTGAACGTAAAGGGTGACGGCGCATATGATCGTAAATACCAAGAAGGATCGGGTCGAACATGTTTTGGTTGAAACTCAACAACTTTTGTAATTTTTTGTTAATGTTGTAATGGGGTTTTTAAATGTATAATTAACTTAAGTATAGATATTTGATGAGCATTGGGTTATTTTGGTGACTAAAAAGGATGTTTTAATTTTAAAAATCTATGACCTAACTCTGAGGGTGTTTTAAAACACGTGTTACACGTGGGTAGATTTTGGGGCTTACAAGAAATAAGTAATAAAATTACTCTAAATCGTCGACTCATTGATTATAATTAAATGATAATATTTGTTATCTTTCAAAAAGAATTGTAGGAACAATATTCAAATCAACAAATTCGAAATTAAAATATGGTGATAGTCCAAGTTTCTTTTTAAAAATTGTTTCATATTACTTAAATATACAAATTATACCCAAACCAACTAAGTTTCTCATCATGATGTTAGTTTCAACTTCTAAAATTATACCTAAATGACTAAATCACATAAAAATTTAACCATCTAACAAATAAGTGAGAGGCGGAGGGTTGAATACAAATGACAAAACCGTTGAGTTAAAGTGTTACACCCTTTATGTCAAAGATTCAAGCCCAACGAAAACGGATTAATATAGAAAATTGCTGCTAAAAAATCTAACAAATAAGCATATTGGGTTATGAGTGATTGGATATTGAATTAAATTGTTAAGTGGTAATTGAGTTTCATCACGAATAATGCATATTGAGTTTATTTTGGTATTAGTTTAGTTTGAATTGAGCTTTATCGTTATTGTCAAAATTTCATGGAGGTCGGTGATAAAATTTATTGGGGTCGGTCAAGATTAAATCATATATATAACGAATAAAAAAAAACAATTTCATGGGTGTCGGCCGAACCCCATGTTTATGATATGGATGTATGTTGCTTTTGGATATGAACTTTCTGTATTGCAACAGGAAATGATTCTTCAAAATCTAATTACAAATGAAAACACAACCGTGTTTTATATCCCTAACTATGGTTATAAAGTTTGACTTTTTACACTAAACACCTTTGTATAATTACAAGGTTACATATTTGACTAAAACATAACTTTGACTTATTTACAAACTTGACCCATCAACTTTCTCAAACTTGGTTTAAACAATTATGAGGCTAACAGAAGCGCATCACCCTTGCTAGGAAGGAGCATTTAATGTTTTTAACATACCCACGTTTATTCTTAAGGAGCAACTGTTACTTGAAGAACAGTAAACACCTGAAGATATGATTTACAATACTTATGCATGTAGAGGACAGGACTAACCTCAAGAGCCTTGCAAACTTCACTCATTTCATGGGAAAAATCTTCCTTCAAGTTAGTCATGACAAACTCCAGTACACCAATGCATCCATCTCTATCAAACACAGGCATAGCTAAAGATCCTCGTATGCTAGAATGCTTAGCATCATTTAGTTGAGGATACAATATATCATTGTATTTACTAACATCTTGAGTCCATTCAGGAGATCCATTGAGGAAAACACGGCCGGGAAGCCCAATGCACAGTTTTGTGTTATGATTCACATAGGAATTGTGGTCTAAACATTTTATACGGTATGACCAAAATTCATTTGTGTATGTGGAAAGACCAAACGGCTGGCCTCTTGTGCTAAGTACAGTGGCATGAGCAGATTTGAAATCTATCGGGGCCCAAAACTGAGCAAAAACCACTTGGTCAAGGAATAGCATAGTTGAAAGTGCAGAGCAAATCCGTTGATAGCTACAAACATCTGCAAGGATAAAACTTCAAACTTTAATTAAGATATGCAATGAAGTTGAATGTAAAAGCAACTGCTTCTCTAAAAGTAATAAAGTAATTAAGCTTACTGTGGAAAGCTTTTAATTGATAATACAAATTAATAACCCCCAAAAGTAAAAAATAGAACCACATATAGTCATATATTAATAACATTGTAACATAAATAACACTAAGAAAACATTCTACAGATTAAAACGTATTCATAATCAAACTACATCATCAGATACATGATTATGTCACATACAACCATCAAATGCTTGAGAATATAACATACAAACAGTAATTAAAGCGATATCCATACATTATGATTAGTACTGAAAGCACTGATCAAGTAACTAACTTCTCTATAATAATACCCAGCGAATAATCATGTACATGTCTATGGTTTGGAACATGCAATTTTGATTGTATCTAATGCTCAAGAGTGATGTAGTGAATGTTCTATAAACTAGGAAGGCAAATTCAAGAAAGAAACATAATTAAGATAGATCAGATTCATTCAGATATGACATAATTCTACTCAAATGGAGCTATAAAAAGTCAACAATCACAAGTAATGTTTTAGTAAGAAAGGATCGATCGATAAACATAACAGAAGATTCTTAAAGTAGTTAACAATCATCAAGCAAGCTAGGATCTTTAGCAAACTCACCGTTTCTACCTCGAAGATCATCGTTGTAGAAAAAACCTTCAACTTGTATGGATTCTCTGGATCTTCAAGGTGATTATACTTTTCAAGAAGATTTATATTAGGATTATCCATACGCAGTATGCAGTATTTTTTTCTGAACTGGGGTTCCTGAACTCCCTGATCTCCAAGACAATGCTCTCAAGGTTTTGACAAGTCAAAATGGGTGATGGGCCAAGAGAGGTTCACAAGAGCCCATATGAGGGTTCATGGTATATGGGCAAAGTGGCCCAGATATGATCACTAGAGAGCTGCCACACATGTTACACAGGGGGTCACAGGCCAAATAAAATTCTTTATCACATATTTAAATTTAGATATAAGTTCTCAGTTATTAATAGCAAAAAAAAAACTCAATTTATACATTTATACTTTTCTACTAAACAATATAGCAGATTTATTATACCATTTTATGCAGCCAATAACTTCAACATCTTGTTTCATCTCATTTGTGTCAAAAACTTGATGATTTAAATACCAAATTAATGTGTTTTTACATGGACTTTTTACTAGTACAGATTAACTTTTAAGAGTTTTTGTTTGATATATATGTTTGGAAAGTAAATAAAATATGATTTATATTTTTTAAATTATGATTAATTGAAGTTTTGGTTTTGAATCACGTCAACTTTTTTGCTAACAAGTGATTAACTCCAGATTTGTCAATATTAAAGTAAAAGTGATTCAAAGGACTTGCCTTGTAAGTAAATGAACTTGAACCGGTTAAATTTCATTTAACAGGATTACTACTCTTACTGGACTCTTTCAGATAAGATCTAAGATGGTTCAGTTTTCTTTTTCTTAGCTCAATCAATGACTAACTCCATGGGGATTGGATGTTTTAGTCAACTTTCGTGTATTATTTCGTTTTTACTTCTTAAATGGGGCCAGCTGGGATGTTAATTATTGGGTGCATGTGTGTTTTTCTTTCGGTGGGTCGCCTAAACTTTGCTTTCGGTGACCTGTGCCGACTTCCATAAATTATTTATCTACGGACGATCTAGATGCAAGAATTTATCCGTTGGCGCTATTGGTAAGTCATTTCGAATCACATGTGCTATGGCCTCGATTCGACTGGAGCCAGCTTTTGTATAGGAAATTTTAGGTTAGCCTAAGTTTTTTGGGGCCGCAAGTCATAAATTTTATTAAAGATGGTCCGTCCGTGGCTGAGTGCAGGTGCAACCGACTAGTTTTATACATACTATAAGGAAGCTAGAACTCAGGAATCTAAGAATTTTTTTTAAAAATGGTTTGTTTTTTGCTAAGATGATCACAAATAGGGTGGTCAAAAATATTTTTACACATATGGGTTCCTCGCCGGTGGTATGGGCGAGTTCTTTTCCTAAAATCGCCACTGGGAGTGGCGAGATCTACGTGGATCATCCACCTCATCATTCCTTTTCCACCTGTTTTATTCAAACGAAAAAAAAAATTAAAAATGAGTAACTCGCCAATGGGAGTGGCGAGGTCAGGCAAAAGGACAAAAGCTATCTGCATATCGCCAATGGGAATGGCGAGGTCCAGGCAAAATGACAAAAGCCATCTGCATATCGCCAATGGGAATTACATGTTCTTCCATACTATTATCATCATCTGTAGATTCGTTGTCTGATGGATAATCCTCAGATTCTTCTGTGGTTTCTAGGCATTCTTCAGATTCAGATTCAACATTAACGTCAACTGTGTTGCATTCATAAGAATACATTTGTTGTTCTTGCGCTCCTATTACATTAAAACCACGTAGTAGATTCATACAACTTGTTTGTTGTACAGACGCAGACATTGTTGGCTCAATGCTAACATAAACATCAGCGTGAAAATTACCTAATGTTGTTGCTAAATAATACAACACTTCCAGGCTAGAATCATTGAAAATTTCAGAAGATTGAGAAAACCCCTGGAATGTATAATACAACTTCAACTTCAATTGATACATGGTTTTTTCAATTTGAAGGTGTTTATAGATTAAATCAATAAACTCTTCATAAGAATTTTTTTCCCGAATAACAACGGTAGTACTTCTAGTGGAAGCATCGTAAGAAATACTTCCATTTTCATATGAAACATTACCACCCCAATATAATTGAACCAAAATGGGAGAAAACATTGTTAGAGTATGAAATGAAAAAATTGGATTTGAACTGAATTGCAAGAAAATCGGATTCGTATGATTCCAATATATAGAGAGAAACTTTCAAAACTGTGACATGATCATTGTCCTCTTGTATTTAAAATATACTCACATGGTCATTGTTCTTCATCACATGCGATAAGGTTTTTTAAAAAAAAAAACACCACATGCTAGCCGGGATGTGACATCTCAATAGAAATCGCCAGGTGATATACTGTGTATGTACCCAAAGTCGCCTCTCACATGGGCGATATGCAGATAGCTTTTGTCTTTAGCCTGGAACTCGCCATTCACATGGGCGATATGTTTTTGTCTTTTGTCCTTTTGCCTGACCTCGCCACTCCCATTGGCGAGTTACTCATTTTTAATTTTTTTTTTCGTTTGAATAAAACAGGTGGAAAAGGAATGATGAGGTGGATGATCCACGTAGATCTCGCCACTCCCAGTGGCGATTTTAGAAAAGAACTCGCCCATACCACCGGCGAGGAACCCATATGTGTAAAAATATTTTTGACCACCCTATTTGTGATCATCTTAGCAAAAAACAAACCATTTTTAAAAAAAATTCGGAATGAATTTTTTTTAAAAATGGTTTGTTTTTTGCTAAGATGATCACAAATAGGGTGGTCAAAAATATTTTTACACATATGGGTTCCTCGCCGGTGGTATGGGCGAGTTCTTTTCCTAAAATCGCCACTGGGAGTGGCGAGATCTACGTGGATCATCCACCTCATCATTCCTTTTCCACCTGTTTTATTCAAACGAAAAAAAAATTAAAAATGAGTAACTCGCCAATGGGAGTGGCGAGGTCAGGCAAAAGGACAAAAGCTATCTGCATATCGCCAATGGGAATGGCGAGGTCCAGGCAAAATGACAAAAGCCATCTGCATATCGCCAATGGGAATTACATGTTCTTCCATACTATTATCATCATCTGTAGATTCGTTGTCTGATGGATAATCCTCAGATTCTTCTGTGGTTTCTAGGCATTCTTCAGATTCAGATTCAACATTAACGTCAACTGTGTTGCATTCATAAGAATACATTTGTTGTTCTTGCGCTCCTATTACATTAAAACCACGTAGTAGATTCATACAACTTGTTTGTTGTACAGACGCAGACATTGTTGGCTCAATGCTAACATAAACATCAGCGTGAAAATTACCTAATGTTGTTGCTAAATAATACAACACTTCCAGGCTAGAATCATTGAAAATTTCAGAAGATTGAGAAAAACCCCTGGAATGTATAATACAACTTCAACTTCAATTGATACATGGTTTTTTCAATTTGAAGGTGTTTATAGATTAAATCAATAAACTCTTCATAAGAATTTTTTTCCCGAATAACAACGGTAGTACTTCTAGTGGAAGCATCGTAAGAAATACTTCCATTTTCATATGAAACATTACCACCCCAATATAATTGAACCAAAATGGGAGAAAACATTGTTAGAGTATGAAATGAAAAAATTGGATTTGAACTGAATTGCAAGAAAATCGGATTCGTATGATTCCAATATATAGAGAGAAACTTTCAAAACTGTGACATGATCATTGTCCTCTTGTATTTAAAATATACTCACATGGTCATTGTTCTTCATCACATGCGATAAGGTTTTTAAAAAAAAAAACACCACATGCTAGCCGGGATGTGACATCTCAATAGAAATCGCCAGGTGATATACTGTGTATGTACCCAAAGTCGCCTCTCACATGGGCGATATGCAGATAGCTTTTGTCTTTAGCCTGGAACTCGCCATTCACATGGGCGATATGTTTTTGTCTTTTGTCCTTTTGCCTGACCTCGCCACTCCCATTGGCGAGTTACTCATTTTTAATTTTTTTTTTCGTTTGAATAAAACAGGTGGAAAAGGAATGATGAGGTGGATGATCCACGTAGATCTCGCCACTCCCAGTGGCGATTTTAGAAAAGAACTCGCCCATACCACCGGCGAGGAACCCATATGTGTAAAAATATTTTTGACCACCCTATTTGTGATCATCTTAGCAAAAAACAAACCATTTTTAAAAAAAATTCGGAATGAATTTTTTTTAAAAATGGTTTGTTTTTTGCTAAGATGATCACAAATAGGGTGGTCAAAAATATTTTTACACATATGGGTTCCTCGCCGGTGGTATGGGCGAGTTCTTTTCCTAAAATCGCCACTGGGAGTGGCGAGATCTACGTGGATCATCCACCTCATCATTCCTTTCCACCTGTTTTATTCAAACGAAAAAAAAAATTAAAAATGAGTAACTCGCCAATGGGAGTGGCGAGGTCAGGCAAAAGGACAAAAGCTATCTGCATATCGCCAATGGGAATGGCGAGGTCCAGGCAAAATGACAAAAGCCATCTGCATATCGCCAATGGGAATTACATGTTCTTCCATACTATTATCATCATCTGTAGATTCGTTGTCTGATGGATAATCCTCAGATTCTTCTGTGGTTTCTAGGCATTCTTCAGATTCAGATTCAACATTAACGTCAACTGTGTTGCATTCATAAGAATACATTTGTTGTTCTTGCGCTCCTATTACATTAAAACCACGTAGTAGATTCATACAACTTGTTTGTTGTACAGACGCAGACATTGTTGGCTCAATGCTAACATAAACATCAGCGTGAAAATTACCTAATGTTGTTGCTAAATAATACAACACTTCCAGGCTAGAATCATTGAAAATTTCAGAAGATTGAGAAAACCCCTGGAATGTATAATACAACTTCAACTTCAATTGATACATGGTTTTTTCAATTTGAAGGTGTTTATAGATTAAATCAATAAACTCTTCATAAGAATTTTTTTCCCGAATAACAACGGTAGTACTTCTAGTGGAAGCATCGTAAGAAATACTTCCATTTTCATATGAAACATTACCACCCCAATATAATTGAACCAAAATGGGAGAAAACATTGTTAGAGTATGAAATGAAAAAATTGGATTTGAACTGAATTGCAAGAAAATCGGATTCGTATGATTCCAATATATAGAGAGAAACTTTCAAAACTGTGACATGATCATTGTCCTCTTGTATTTAAAATATACTCACATGGTCATTGTTCTTCATCACATGCGATAAGGTTTTTAAAAAAAAAACACCACATGCTAGCCGGGATGTGACATCTCAATAGAAATCGCCAGGTGATATACTGTGTATGTACCCAAAGTCGCCTCTCACATGGGCGATATGCAGATAGCTTTTGTCTTTAGCCTGGAACTCGCCATTCACATGGGCGATATGTTTTTGTCTTTTGTCCTTTTGCCTGACCTCGCCACTCCCATTGGCGAGTTACTCATTTTTAATTTTTTTTTTCGTTTGAATAAAACAGGTGGAAAAGGAATGATGAGGTGGATGATCCACGTAGATCTCGCCACTCCCAGTGGCGATTTTAGAAAAGAACTCGCCCATACCACCGGCGAGGAACCCATATGTGTAAAAATATTTTTGACCACCCTATTTGTGATCATCTTAGCAAAAAACAAACCATTTTTAAAAAAAATTCGGAATCTAAAGATGATGCAAACTACAAATCTCTAGTTTATCTGGCTTAAGTCTTAAAATACTTGGTAAAGTCATTAGTTTTTGTTTCATTAAATGATATGACAGTGATCTGTAAATAATCTACGGCTATATATAATTGTTCTCTTTATCAAGTAGCTCGATAAACTGCATCAAGATATCATGTACTTTTGTGCAAAATGGAAATAAACTTTATTTGTTGATCCCCCAATTCAAGGTTAAATGCATAAATCATGGTTCGACTACAATGTTGAAAACTTTAGAAGTCTACAAGATAACACTCAAGCGGAGTAGTACAATTGCTCTTTATTCTTGTGAATTTGTGATAAGCACTAGCTAGTGATGGTAGAATTATTAATGGTTTCTCATTGCTTTATCTATTAAGGTATAAAAGTTAACGTATATAACGTTGCATGCACCTTAATTTAACATTCAATAAATCAACGTACATACATAGTGACCATCTAACCATATTCTGGATCCAGATGTCTAACATGCATGGTGGTTGTGCTTGTTACTAGGGTTTCGATGTAGTGTTGGAAGAATGCAAGGTGATAAAGGTCATGAGTGTCGATGGCTATGCAAGGTGATAAAGGTCATGGGTGTTGATGAGCAAACTTACTAATCGACGTTGTTAATATGGCTATTGGCTTCTATGAAGGCGTGTAGTTGTGTAAAAGGTTGTGGGGCTTCTGAACAGAGGAATATAAGTAGAATACGAGAAGAAGAAATTGTGAAAATAAGAGACTTTTGCTTCCCCTACTCGCTGGTTTTCCAGCTATCGACACTACATGTAGCATCTGAATCCTTGTACCGTTGACACTACATGTAACGTTTGGTCCCTCATACCATTAATATTATCCGCTTTGCATATAAGATTCTCATGAATTTGCTTTTGGTTGTCTGAATAAAAACTTTCCAAGTGGTTACCTATTCCTGGATTACTCTCGCTCAAGCACACTTAGCTATAGAGATTTCCTCTCATGTTGATGATATATGAAGTGTGGTATACTTTATGGTCTGAGCCTCTATAGTGAACATAATAAAACACATAATGGAAACATATGGGATTTGTTAAATATGTTACAAAATTCTCCTCTCACCCCCTAAATTACAATCTTTGATGAGGTTTCCCCCATCATCGTGTATATAACATGGGTGACTTTGATGTTATTCTTAGTATCTAGTCCCTTGTATCACAAATATTATTCACTTTATTCACTAAAAGCTCACTAATTTGTTTTTATAATATGTGATTTGCCTAAAATGATACAAAATTCACCCACTCATCATATGCGATAAAGTTTGCCAACCAATTTAAATAGAACATAACATGAGTGACTCTAATGTCGTTTCTAAGTTATTTCGTATTTTTTTTCTCATTGCTTTTTATACATGAAATACATTTTTTATTTGATTTTTATGTTTTGCATATTAAAAGTAAAGATTTGTTTTATTTCACAATTTTGTTTTTTCAAGACTCGTCATTTTAGAAAATACATATTTCATGTTATTGTATTATATGTATTTATTATTATGTTTCATGTGTAGATAATATATTGTTATTTTAACATTGTTTTTTATGTATTAGATAATTTTTTTGTTAGTTTATTATTGTGTTTTACATATTAAAAGTAAAAAAATTATGTTTTTCACCAATATGCTTTTCAAAACTCTTTAAGAGAAATAGTAAGATACAATGATGAGCAAAATGATGTAATTATAAGCAAAAAGACACAACGACGAGTTAAAAATTTACAATGAGCTAGAAAACATAATTTTTTAAATATTTTTATAAGATTATACTATGTTTGTTTAAAAGATATTTTTTTTATGGTTTGTTTGAGAGTTGTTCACATGATGATTTTCGGCCGGCCGATCCTCCGGTTCCCGGTCCGACTAGTCGGTCCGGATTTTAAATCATTGTATTTATTTCTCTCATCTTCATATTTGTTGTTGTTTGTGAGAAAGTGGTCCATAACTGAGAAATAGTGTGTCTTGGTCTATCACAACTGAGATCAAAATATTGTATTATGACACCACCCTCATATACATGCACTCTCCATATGATGTGAAGAGTGTACAACCCGGATAAGCAAAACCAGGTGCTCTTTGTATTTCAATTAATAGTAACACAAATAGGATAGAAGCCTCTTTTTGATAATTATAAAATCAAATCTATAACACATATTAAGAAACCAAAAGGTTGATGTTCTACTCAAACTTATTATATACGAATACTCTACTCTCTTATTAAATATGTTCTCACAGCCCAACAACTCTCATTAGCTCAGGATAACTTGAAAAATGAGATGTCTTGCGGGGCTGAAATTCTATTGGAAACTAAGGATGACGGTTTGATGTATCATTTGAATCGGTTGTGGATACCGAACAGGGGTGATCTTAGGATGCTGATCATGGATGAAGCTCATAAGTCTCGTTACTCAATCCATCCAGGTTCTGATAAGATGTATCAAGACCTTAGGGGCTTGTACTGGTGGCCTGGAATGAAGAAGGATATTGCTGAGTATGTGTCTAAGTGCCTTAACTGTGCCAAAGTCAAGGCCGAACATCAGCGACCTTCGGGATTGTTACTACAACCAGAGATACCGATGTGGAAGTGGGAGAATATCTCTATGGATTTCATTACCAAACTCCCACGAACCACAAACGGTAAAGATAGTATTTGGGTAATTGTTGATAGATTGACCAAGTCGGCTCACTTCTTGCCGATACGCGAAACATACCCTGTGCGGAAGTTAGCGCGTATCTACATTGATGAGATCATTAGCCGACATGGTATTCCTTAAGCATAATATCGGATCGTGATGCTCGTTTCACGGCACGATTTTGGGAATCACTTCATGAAGCCTTTGGAACAAGACTGGATCTTAGCACTGCTTATCATCCTCAAACGGATGGTCAAACGGAGCGAACGATCCAGACATTGGAAGACATGTTGAGAGCGTGTGTCATCAATTTTGGTGGCAACTGGGATAGCCATTTACCATTGGTCGAGTTCTCGTATAACAACAGTTATCATGCGAGCATTGGTATGGCGCCGTTTGAAGCTCTTTATGGCAGGAAATGTCGGTCACCTATTTGTTGGACCGAAGTCGGCGACTCGCAGATTACTGGTCCTGAGATTATTCAGGAAACGACTGACAAGATCCGCCAGATCCGCGACAATCTGTTAGCTTCTCGCAGTCGACAGAAGAGCTACGCGGATAAACGAAGGAAACCTTCAGAGTTTGAAGTTGGAGATATGGTATTGCTTAAAGTGTCGCCTTGGAAGGGCATTGTTCGATTCGGAAAGAAAGGGAAGCTTGCTCCACGCTACGCTGGCCCTTTTAAGATCCTTGAACGGATCGGGAAGGTTGCCTACAAATTGGAACTTCCTCCTGAACTTAGTAACGTGCACCCGACGTTTCACGTGTCCAATATAAGGAAGTGCTTAGCTGATCAGGATCTTCAGGTATCACTCGATGACATTCGCATCGATGATACCATGCATTTTGTTGAAAAACCAGTAGAGATAATGGATCGTGAGGTTAAACAACTCAAACGCAGTAGAATTCCAATTGTCAAATTACGTTGGGAATCGAAGCGGGGTCCAGAATTCACGTGGGAGCGAGAAGATCAGATGAAGCTTAAGTACCCACAATTATTTACTACGGTCACTCCAAGTTGAATTTCGGGACGAAATTCCTTTAACTAGGGGAGACTGTAACATCACTGTACTTTAGGTTGTCCGTACATCCGTACGATTGTACTATTACGACCTAAGATTTATTATTATTAATGATAATGGATTATTTATTGATATTATTGATTATTATCACTGTTACTAGTATACATGATTATAACACATATTATACGCGTAAACCATGGGAAGTTTAGTTGTAACCCAACTAAACAGAACCAGAGAGTTCATCGCAGTAATATTATTGAAAATGATGATTGTTGGTTCGGAATAAAAATGAATATGGGGTTTGGTTTGGGAATTTTAATATTAAAATTTATAAAATAATGGAACTGATTACGCGATGGTGAGGTTACGAACGTTATCTAAACACGAATATTAATTCAGAAATATTAACTTAATAAATGTATTCGCGTGAGTGACGATTCACACGAATATAATTATTAGGAATAATATTCTGAAACGATATTCAATAAATTGTAAATCGAATCGAAATACGATACGAGCGACGAATTCGCAAAGGTGAAGATCTTTACGAATACGTACGCGAGTGACGCGTTTCGACGAAGTAATTAAATAATATCAAACGATATTAAAATTAATAAATGAAAACTGAAAACGTTTATTAGGAATCACAACCTAAAGCAAAACCGAGTAAATCTGTGATTTAAAATAATTAATTTAGTAAAAATAAAACGAAATCGTTTTACGAAATAAAATTATTTAAATCATTTTAATTAATGAAATCAAATTATTTAAACATGTTATGTTTAAATATGTTTTCGTTAAAAACCGAGCATAACCGATCATTTATTATATTTTATCGCGATAAAAATGAGACCGGTCACGGGGCAATAATACGCGTTATAAAGAAGAAAGATCACCATCTTCTTCCTCATTTTTACACACACACTCTCTCTCTACAAACCCATTTCCGGCCACACTTTCTCTCTCTACCTTCTCTCTACCATAACTCACTCAAAACTCAACCAAATCACCTCATTCTTGCGCCAAATCGAAGCTCTCGACATCCCCTACAAAAAGGTACCAAGCATCGGCCCTATCTCCATCTCAAACTCTCGAAATCTTAGAGAGAAGTTTCGGTTTTTAGGGTTTCCTACAAACCCGACAAAAACCGAACTTTAACCGGTTCAAAACATCACTTTTTCGACCCATACACCTTCTAAATGAGTTTACTCATCTAAACCCACTCAAAACTACTATATATACGACTATACCTCGAAATCATCTTCTCCCATGGCTGAAAACCTGTTCCGGCGAATGGCCCATGAGTATGAGCCATTCGGCCGAATGAGTCGGGAGAATGAGTGGAGTATGAGTCGGGAGAATGAGTGGAGTATGAGTCGGGAGAATGAGTGGAGTACGAGTCGGGAGAATGAGTGGAGTATGAGTCGGGAGAATGAGTCATTCGGGTGACTCATTCGGCGAATGACTCATTCGGGACTCATTCGGGAGACTCATTCGGGAGACTCATTCGGAGGACTCATTCGGGAGACTCATTCGGAGAATGACTCATTCGGGACTCATTCGGGAGACTCATTCGGCGACTGACTCATTCGGGACTCATTCGGGAGAATGACTCATTCGGGTGAAAACTCATTAGCATGAGCCATTCTTATGAAAATCACAAGAATGAGTCATTTTCACTACACCAACTCAATTAACAACTTAGATTTCAAAAAGAACAATCAAATAAGGGATCATAACTTTAGATAACATTTAATCAAACACAGGACTGTGAATACAACATCAGTACGACAACGGTGAGCGCGCATAATACGAGAACACAGATACTAAGGACTTCAAGTGAGTTCTCATAACCTCCCTTTCTTTAAACTATTTTTGTTTTAAAACTCGGAGGTGAAACATGTATACCGGTTTAAATATTATTTTGATAACGCAAGGATAATACCTGTTTATCATTATGATATTCACTATTATGAATTATCATTATTATGGATTGTCACTGATTATTATACAGTCGTGTAACCATTGTTATTGACTTCGGTTGATAACAAAGGTTACATGTATTGTCACATACTCCGTGAATCATTGCCTTTGACTTCGGTTAATTGCTTTGACTTCATGTATTGTCACGTGGATGATATCCACATCCGTGAATCATTGCCTTTGACTTCGGTTAATTGCTTTGACTTCATGTATTGTCACGTGGTTAGCGACCACTCCATGTATCATGTTTTTAACTTATGTTAATTACATAATGATCATGTATAGTCACGAACATTATTTGAGAATATTGGTGTTGGGATTGATTGATTGGTTATGTGGATTGATTATCTATTATTGACTATGATTATTTATGATTGATTTTGATTGATTGGTTATGTGATTATGTGTTTGTGTATGTGCTTGGTTGTTAAGTTTGGGAATTTGGTTGGATTATCTCATGCAGGTATTATTGAGGATTCTCTCAGGAAATCATAAGCCTTTATACTCATTTTTTTATCTAAACCTTTTATAAAATCCGTTCTTTAAACTTAAACTCTTAAACTCATTTTATAAAAACCTTTTTAAGTATAAAAACTTATGATTACTCACCAACTACTTTGTAGTTGACACTTGATTTTCTTACATGTTTCAGGTGATGGAGACAAGTAGGATGAAGAGGGTGATCTCTTCTATTTTGGACATCATCATATAGGATCTTGGACTTAGCTAATTAACTAAAATTCTGGCGATTAGAGTTTAGTTAGTTTAGCTAATTCTTTTGTGTAATTGATGTAACTAATTCATGATGAACATGATTTTTGTGTAATTATTCTGGTTGATTGATTGATATATGATGATTGAATTTAGATGCCCACGAGCTTTTGAACAATCTACACATCCCTCGTGGCATCCCGACGTTTCCGCCATCGGTCGGGGTGTTACACAACATAAGACGAATTCGAATAGATTAATTATTTAAATAATTGATTTAACTAAATTAAATGGCAATCTTTTATTTAAACGATTTTCATTGAAAACTACTTTATTGAAAACGAAATATGATTATCTAAACACTTCCACGTTTTAATTATATTCACGAGAAAACCGAACTTATTTTACATATTTATCGCGATAAAGACGAGACCGAGCACGTGGGGATAACACGCGTTATAAGAAAGAAACTTTCTTTCTTTCTTCTTCATTTCCAACACCTCATTTCTCTCTCTAGTTCAAGAATTCGTCACCCATATCCTACCCAACTTCTCTCTAGCTTTTCTCCTTCAATTCTTGACGGATTTTCAAGATCTCGGAGCCTAAACGACCGGGGAATCAAGGAGAACAAGGAAGTACAAGAAGATCACACATTTGATCCATGAATCGAGGTAAATCTGAGTGTTTCTTTTCGGTTTTTGTTGAAAACGTTATTAGAACATGGCAATCCTATCTTTAATCGATTTTTAGGGTTTTACATGTGTTAATTGGATTAATAGGAATAAGTAGGAAGTTGTAGGTTGAATCCACAGTAGGTTGCGTTGGAAACATGCTCGGACGAACCTTTATGATGATCGGTCGAACCCTTGGCAGCTGAACATGAGTTGGCCGAACCCTGCAACAGCCATCTCATGAACTTCACGAACCTTTTTCCCTCCCAACTTGCAACGAACCTGGGTTAGGGTTCCAGGAGGCGAACCTATGGGCGAACTCATCTAGCCGAGCCCTTTTTACCTGTTGGCCGAACCCTTGTCTACGAACCCTAGGCTAGCGAACCTACTAATGCCACGAACCCAAGGGTGGCGAACCCTTGGCCGAATCCTCTTCCATGGCAACGAACCTTACTTTCTACGAACCTCACTAGGGCAGCGAACCTAGGGTTAAGACCACCGAACCTTTTCATGATGAACAAACCTTAGCAGCCGAACCTAAGGGTTCGTGGAGCTGCTAAGGCAGCGAACCTAGGTGAACTTATGTTTAGGGTTTGCTGAAATCGATCTCTATGAAACATGGGGTTCGAATTAATGAGTTAGGATGGATAAAAGGGATATAATAGATGGGTATTTTCACGCATGCACTGGCATTTTAAGTGGCCATCTGTTACTATGATGAGATATTTTAATTTGAGAATTTAAGTGATCTAAATAAATTATGGGAAATTGTTGTTATCTATGCATGCATGAAAGACAATAACCACCACCTTTTACTTTATAAATATAAAGCTCAATATCTTAGATTTATATACATTGCATATCCTATTAGCACAATTTAAACTTGCTTTATTCAAACATGGTCTAAGATGTAATGACTTAAAGGGTGATGTTTGATTCAAATGAGATCGTGCATGCATAAATAAGTGGATGATTAAGAGTGCCTATGACCTACATAGGTAATCTCATAGCACGGTCCTTATTTCAAGATAGTTAAAACTTAACAAGTCTCAACTATATTTTAATGAGAACATTTATAAAATGCTAAGTACAATATCTTAACTTAGATTGAAACAACTAAGTTAATGAATGCTTAGGAGTTAAAATGAACCTAGATGGACACTTACTGATAATGAAACGCATATACTTATGATCATAGATATATTAATTACAGATATTTGAATTGCTTTGAGCTTACATACGCGAGCGCGCATAATACGAGAACACTGATTCTAAGGACTTCAAGTGAGTTCTCATAACCTCCCTTTCTTTAAACTGTTTTGTTTTAAAACTCGGAGGTGAAGCATGTATACCAAATTCAAATATTATTTTGATAACACAAGGATAATACCTGCTTATCAATATGATATTCACATTACAGAATTATCATTACTTATGGATTATCTCTTATTATCATTTATCCGTGTAACATTGTCATTGACTTCGGTCAATAACAAAGATTACATGTAATGCCACCTGGATTATCACAACTCCGTGAAACATTGCTTTTAACCTTGGTTAATTGCATTGGTTTCATGTATTGTCACGTGGATAGCTTCCACTCCATGGATCATGTTTTTAACTTATGTTAATTACATAATGACCATGTATAGTCACGGATATTATTTGAGAATATTGATGTTGAGATTGGTTGGATGGTTATGTGTTTGATTATCTATTATTAACTATGATTATCTCTGATTGTCTATGACTGAATTGATATGTGATTATGTGATAGTTTATGTGTTTGATTGGTTGTGTTGGGATATGTATTGGATTGTCACGCAGGTACTCTTGTGGATCTCCTCAGATAAACAATAAGTTTTTATACTCATTTTTCTAAAACTTTTTATAAAACTCTTTTCAAACACAAACCTTTCTACTCATTTTATAAAATCCTTTTAAGTATAAAAACTTATGATTACTCACCAACTACTTAGTAGTTGACACTTGATTTTCCTACATGTTTCAGGTAATGAAGCAAAGTAGGTTGAGGATGAAGGACTCAAACTTTTGGACGTCATCATATAGGATCTTGGTCTTAGCTAATTAACTGAAATTCTGGCGAATTGAATTTAGTTAGATAGCTAATTCTTTTTGTAATTGATGTAACTAATTCATGTTAGACATGATTTTTGTGTACTTATTTTGGTTGATTGAATGATATTTGATGATTTGATTTAGATGCCCACGAGCTTTTGAACAATCTACACATCCCTCGTGGCATCCCGACATTTCCGCCATCGGTCGGGGTGTTACATACAACATACTAGTCATACGTCTAAAACAGTTGCATTGTATTCTCATCCCAAAAGTTTAGTCATACGTCTAAAACAATTGCATTGTATTCTCACCCCAAAAGTTTAGTAAAAAAAGTTAAAGAGTAAAAGTGGGGCCGTAAACTCACCTGAGTCTAGCAGAGTGCGTTCGTACACGAACGGGAGAGTGCGCCTCTTTCAGCGGTTACCTATATCACATAGGTGTTATGAGTTCGTGTTCACATTCATGTGGCTCTCACAGGACCGTGTTCGTGTACAAACAACTCCAAGTTGTTATGTGGGTCGTGCTGACCGTGTTTGACCGTGTTGACCGTGTTTGACCTAACGACCCGTTGGTGACGGTTTTAGCTCAAGTGATCGTGTAACGTGCGATTCAGTGTCGTGTGATGTGTGCGGATACCAAAATCACATCCGTGAGGTAACTTACTATTTATAGTAAGTTCCTATTTGAGGAAAGTTTCCATATTAGGCAACCCATACAAGAAATCACTTTCCGATTATTCTAATATGCATGGTTAACCTAAATGAGCATGCTATCACATAGCACATAGTCACACTTAGTTGGTTAGGAAAGTTTCGTGTTCAAAAGTTACTAAATATAGAAAGTTCACATAACACATTGTCCTAGTCGTCAATAATCCTTCCTAACATGATCCTAGGACTCTTGACATTATCATGGTAACTCAAACTTAACAAATTTCAAGGTTTATGAGCAAGTCTTATAACCAAAGTTTCCATAAATGGAAACTTGTGACAAATATCCATTTTTCAATGATTCTAATAACTCAACTCATTCAATGTCACCATGTTATCACCAAATATGCATGTTAAACATATTACAACATCTATCTCATCAATCTTTAGCCATTTGAAATTAAAAAGTTACTATCTATAGCAATAATGGGATAAATCATATATTATGACCATTTTATCAAGTGTACACCCAAAGATCATCATTTTATTCATAATTCCAAGATCTAAACACATGCATGTTGCCTTTTCATCATTTATTCACAACTTGTAGTAAGAAAGTTTCTAAAAATAGAAATATTCATACATACATGCTTTTTGACAAAGATTACCATCACGGATCTTGTGAATCATTCTCAACATCATCAATAATCATTCATTATCATTCAAATCATCCTAAAACATGCTAGATCATGCATGCATTTAGGTTTTTCATCCATTCGTGACCTAATCAAACAACATACATATTGACATCTTCATGGATCGTCATTAGGCCTCATTATATCATCATAGATCATCAATAAACATAAAAACATCATCAAACCCAGATTCGAACTAAGAGAAATTTGTGCATGTGTGAGTCTAGTGCGTGCATGTGTGCATAAGAGTGTTTTTAGGCTACATAGATCCAAGAACTACCTTCTAAGGCCTCAAGGAAGATGTTATGTGGCTTGAACAGATCTGGATGACTCCTCTAACCAGGTGCGAACAAGATTCCAATAGCTAGAACGTGGTGGCGTTGATGATGAACTTCCCAAGGTGTTGCTCCTTGATCTCCAAGCTCCAATCTTCAAGTTAAGCTTCTTCAAGCTTGTCTATGGCTTCCAATAGGTTCTGGTAAGGCAAAATGATGATAATGGCCGAGCTTAGGGTTCTGGAACTCGTGAAATGAGGTAATAGGGTGGTTAGTGATGATTAGCCTTGATTTAATCAAGATTTTTGCATGGTGGACTCATCGCGTACCGCTATGGGGATCTTCTTGAGTCTCAGCGTATCGCGATGGATTTCGGGATTCAAATCCCCCGCCCATCCTTCGCGTACCGCTAAGCTCCATTCAGGAGGCCTTAGCGTACCGCGATGGGTCCCTGAGGAGCCCAATAGGCCCAATTTTGATGTTTCGAACCGATTTTCGCGTTTTTCTCTACTACAATCATCGTTTCTCGACATATTAACAATGTTCTACCTAAATTAGGTTCCCTAGAACCCTAGTGTAGTGAAAGTATACTGTGGTTCAATTAGTTCACCAACGTTCGTTATTCAAGACACGTACGAGCGTTTTACAATAATTCCTCGAATTATCGGTGTGTTTGGACTGTGGTGCCACGTGTCACACTAATTATACATAATTTTAGTGCCACGTAAGTATTAATAATACACATTATTATTTAAAATAAAGTAATGCTGACCTGGAATTTTCGAGGTGTCACATAATTCATGTTACCCACATACCCAGCTGACGTCTCAAGCTATTTCTGGGAGTTTCCCCCATTGGATCGTTCCGATTTTTTGGTAGCAGCTTCGCCACATCCAGAGGAGCTTATCCAATGGTGTTTTTTTAATAACACCTGGAATTCAGGTTTTTGAGCACTTGTTCGTGACTGTAGTTTTGTGGTGATTTCCTCTCTTTGTCCTTGAGTTGTTTTCATATGCTTGATGTCAGTATTTCCAAATGTATGATGGTTGTTGTATGTCTCTAATATGCCTAGAGAAGACTTTTCCCGCAATCACTTTTGTGTATTGCTCAAATTTTGGTGATAGTGGATTTTAAGCGGTTCCGGTAGTCTCGTGGTTTTCACTCTCGTCTTGAGAGGTTTTGTACGCTAAAAATTTGGTGCTTCTTTGTTGTTTAAAAAAATGGTGAATGGCACCATTAAGTGTTCCTCACCAACCGGTCCTACGGACAATATGAGGAAGGTAGATCGTGTGAACAGAGGAAAATTGGGTGGTGCTAGCTTGGAACCCTATATCTCTATTATAGATTCCCACCCATTACCAACAGTGTTTTGTGGAGAGTTCTCTATTTGTTTGCATCCTCATATGTTCATTTGTGTTGGGAAAGTTTGGTCAAACAAAGATAATTTTGCATTTGTTATATACCATTGTGACCGAGTCGTGTTTTTCCCATCAGAAAGGTTTTAAAACAAAGCCAAAACTTTTATGTAAAAACACGATGCACGAGAAAAGGTAGAAGGTGCGACAGAAAATAAAAAAATTAGAATATCCAAAAGACATCTAAAAGAGTCATCAACCAACACTACAAGTAAAGTTGCTAAACTTTGTAAAAAAACTCATTCATCGCGACGCATTGAAAAAAATAATAACATTGTCGAAATTAATTATATATATATAGGGTAAGGATCCGTTGTTAACCCACCTTAATTGAGGTAACCCATTGACCCTGGCAAAAAACGCTCAAATCGTAAAAAAAAAATTTCATGGTCTTTTTTATACAAAAATAAGGGGCTCCTTTTTTAAGTTTTTGCTAATTCACAAGCGTTTAGAAGTTAAACGAAGTGTAACTTTGCGTTACACTGCGAAGATATATTTAAGTGTCGCAGTGTAACGCAAAGTTACACTTCGTTTAACTTCTAAACACTTATGAATTAGCAAAAACTTAAAAAAGGAGCCCCCTATTTTTGTATAAAATAGACCATGAAAAAAATTTACGATTTGAACGTTTTTTGGTAGGGTTAATGGGTTATCTCAATTAAGGTGGTTATGATATGATCCCTTCCATATATATATATAGGGAGAGGTTCAAATGTTAACCCTCCCATATAGCGTTAACCGCTTAACCCTAGCGTTTTTTGCCCGAATCTTAGTTTTTTTCATGGTTTTTATTATACATAAATAGGGGGAGTTTTCCAAACGGTGATGAATTAGCAAAAACACAAAAAAGAAACCCCTATTTATGTATAATAAAAACCATGAAAAAAACTAAGATTCGGGCAAAAAACGCTAGGGTTAAGCGGTTAACGTTATAAGGTAGGGTTAACATTTGAACCTCCCTATATATATATATATATATATATATATAGGGGGAGGTTCAAATGAAAACTCTTTTTTTTTAGAAAACCTAGAAAACTCTCATCCACCAATCACATAATTTATATAATTATTTCATTTTTTTATTAAAAGGATAGTTTGGTAATTTAACAATTTATAAAACAAGATCCCTAATTATCTCCAAAATTAACTCGTCAGTTTTGAATCTTACGAATGAAAAAATCAAAACAAAATTTTAACAAAATTAAGGAAGATAGAATCAACGATTCAATGAAATACGTCATTATAACCATAAATTAAGATGTGCCAAAAATTACCTGTATCGTGATTTTTTGATAGCCACATATCACAAAAGTGCTTGACGAAGATGATACCATGTGGTTTTGCCGTTTGATGATACATTCATAAAAGTTTCAAGTCGTTTCAATTGAAGATTCGTAATTAAACACCAGATTCGTCATTTGATAGTATTAATCAGTATCAATTTTTCGACAACACATTTGTGAAAATGATGAGATCAAACGAGTGTGACAACCCGGTAAATGAACTTGCGATTTTTGATCCAGAAGTTACAATTGAAGATTATTTAATCACAGATGTAGGTATTCAAGATATATGCAATTGTAAAATGTTATTTTTATCTTTATTAAAAAACCAGGATACCGAATTTCATATATCAATCAGTTCATCATTGTTGATTACATATGTGTAATCAGATACTTAAATTTAGATTATACTATTTCATATGGTATACGTGTTTACAATTGTATATTGACAATTGATATGAGTTTTTAATATGTATTTTTGTTACAAGTTAACAATCAAGAGTTGGAAGTACCATGCATTGACAAAGGAAAACAACAGATGGATGCCAAAATGGCAATTGAAGATGTTGAAACCCGTAATTACAGTCTTCTAGTATATCTAACTGGTGTTGAAAATGAAGGTATTGAAATTCACACATCAATTCACGTTTTTTAACATTTGTAGTGTTTCATTACATACATGTAATCAAAGATATATTTTTAATGTATTGTTTGATTACGTGCATAACAGATGGAGAATGGACGTGCTATCAAGAAGCGTGTTTAGTATGTCCAACAGATATTGTGTTGACCAATCTGAAAGTTCTACAATCAGGAATCGTATTGTGGATAATATACAACAATCGGCTGATAGAATTCGAAATGATCCTGAAAGACTTGCATTGCTTGATAAGGAAGTTGAAGCTATAAAGGAAAAGATATTTTAAGAACTTCCAAATGAACCATTTCATGAGAATAAAAATGCTATAATTCAAGATATTGTAAATGTGTCTGAACCAAGTAGCATTAAGTAAACCATATCACCTGGGATACGGAATAAAGGTTGTGGGACGAATAGGCGGCTAATAGGACCTGGGGAGAAGGCAATCATAAATAGCCAAAAGCCAAAAAGGAAGTGTCGATACTGTAATAAGATGGTCAACAATCATGATTCTCGAAATTGCCGTGTTAAAAAGAAAGACATGGAAGAATCTGCCTCCGCCAATCAGGATACAAATGAAGAAGAAGATCAAATTAATGTAGATGGATGTTCTGATGAGGATGATCAACTAGAAGATTTTGAAGTTAATGAAGATGTTTATTCATCTAAATAAAATGAACAAAATTATTTTTTTTATTATGCATGACTTTAATATACCTTGGTTTTGTTTTTCAACATTTTACTTTACTTAATTTGAATGGATATTTTTCAATTTTGTTTCAATGACAAAGATGATTACACATACGTAATCATCAAATATGAGTATTGATGTGTTGCAAAACACATCTGTTTTTCTGTTTGTTTCTAATTAGTTTTTGTACAGTTTTAGTCAGTTTTGAGTCGATTGATGCTGGTTCTTCACATTTCCACAAATTGTTGCCTGCAGGTATTAAACATGCTATTTTGGTACAAAAGATCAAGAAAACGAGCTCCCGGGCGAGCGAGAATGAACTGATGATCAAAAGAAGAATATTTCTGAAAAAATTGTCTGTCGCGTATCGCGACAACCACCTGAAACCCTGTCGCGTAGCGCGACAGGTGGAAAATTACATGTTTGCCCTTTTTAATGATTTCGGGTTTGACCCGACTATTTTGTCGGGTAGCTAGTGTCGTCGCGTAGCGCGAGGGTTTTGAGGATGCCTGTCGCGTAGCGCGACAGGGTTAAATATTCAGGATTTTGAGTTTTATGATTTGGAAACGGCTGGAGGCGGATTCATTCGATTTTGGACGATCAGAGACGACCTAGGAGGCGACTAGAAGCAGAGAATCAAGGTTGAAGTCGAGTTGGATCATCGAGAAGCCCTAGACGAGTGATTCGAAGGGTGTAACGTGATCGGTTTCTTTTCTTTCTTCTTGTTATTCTTATTTGAATGATGTTTAAGATTGGTTTTATTCTGATTTCTTTCTGTTTGTTCAGTATGGTTGTTGGCTAGAACAATAGAACTACCTAGGGTTTTACAATTATGCATGTTTGATGTTTATAACGATTGATTGTGGAACAAGTTTGGATTTTTCAATGATTTAATGGTTTGGTTTGGATTCTTGGATGTATATGAATGTTTATGATGTTTGTGATCTAATTTATTGTGTCCTCGTGTGCTTTGGCGAATGTCTTTCGTGCAATGAGCATGTGTTAGATCATTTACTTTGTGTTTATGATTATTAGATGCATTACTAGACGTAGTAATTCATAGGAACAATAATTACATCACAAATGAATTAGATGTTAACCAAATTCAATAGCCGTGAGGTGAGGATTTGTTAGTGTATCTTGCATGTTTAAGAACTAGTTAAAGTCTTTGTAAAAAGACTAAAATTAGGTTTATTGAACATAGTCTTGTATGCTAAGTCCAAGATGAATCTCCTTATTATCCCTTGCATGTTGGTGCATTGAGGCTTTCTTTTCCGTGAGGTAGATGGTTTTTTAGGATATATCATTGATGGGTTGGTTAACTTGTGAGAGTAATTAACCTAAACCAGTGTTTAATATACTTATAAACAATTTAGTTGAAATCTTTGAAAACGGTTGAAGAATCTCTAATTTGTTGTTAAGTTAAAACTCAAAGATCCCGGTTCCAAATTGAGTTCCATAATCAATCCATAAAACATTAGACATGTATTAAAGTAAACCCTAGGTAGTAATTTCATCATTCGTGAATCTTAGTTGCATTTTCCACTTTGAGTCTTGATTTGATTTTCAGAATTTTATAAATTTCAGTTTATTTAGTTAATTATAAAACCCCCCTTTCAAACATTTAATTTAATTTGAGTCATTTGTATAGATAAGTCATTGAGTCTATTTGCATTTTCTGTAGGAGTCTGTGGGTTCGATAATCCGGACTTACTTTTCTGTGCTACTTTTCGATAGGTTCACTTGCCTGTTAGTAGTTTAGTTTAGAGAGTCTAGAATATTACTTACTGTCTAGGATAGTTTTGATTTTTATTAGTTTTAATTAAGCTACTTTGCACACATCAAGTATATAATATTAATATGTAGCATATACAAGTAAACATAAAATATATAGTAATATTAATTTGAATGAATATTTTTTAAATTATTTTAAATGAAAATATGATTACACATACATAATCATCAAATTTTATCATATAATAGTAATATTAAGGGATTTATATAAACATAAACTACATAATAAAAATGATGGAATTATTTGTATATTAATTTCACGTGCCTGGTCGTTCATTTCAAAATTTATTTATTTTTAACTTCTATAAGACTTTTAGGAATTTCAACCTTTTTTGAGACGGTTAACCTATTTGAATTACTTCTACTTTTCGATTCCTAAGAAGGCTGCTACTGATCTGAATGAAATTTACCTGCGTTGTTGTAGTTCTAGCAGGAGAGGGGACCAACATGCTTTGACTGGGTTGACTTTTTCGGGTTAAACTTGTGCGATTTTAGTGTTTCATTACAGCTGGGTTTTTGGACTTCAGGTCGTGACCAGGTGGTTTAGGGGCAACCTGGGTATGCATCATGAGGGATGGGTTCACTTGAGGTGTATGCTAGTTGTCCAACCCATTGTGTGAGCATGCCCTAATTATTACGAACTTTTATATTTTTTTGTGTATGCTAGTTGTCCAACCCAAGTTTAAAGATGCATTGTGACACCTCGTAAATTCCAGGTGAGCATTAATTTTATTTTAACAATAATGTGTATTACTATTACCTACGTGGCACTAGAAGTATTAATATTAGTGTGACACGTGGCACAACAGTCCGAACACACTAATAATTCGAGGAATTATCGTAAAACGCACGCATGTGTCTTGAATAACGAGCGTTGGTGAACTAATCAAACCACAGTCCACTCTCACTACACATAGGTTCTAAGGAACCCAAGATAGTTAGAACAATGTTATTATGCCAAGAAACGATGATCGTAATCGAGAAATACGCGAAAATTGGTTCGAAACAACAAAATTGGGCCTATTAGGCTTCTCAGAGACCCATCGCGGTACGCTAAGGACCTCTAATTGGGCCTTAGCGGTACGCGATGCTTGGGCGGGGAAATTTGAATTCACCGAAAGTCGTCGCGGTACGCGACGACCGATCAACTTCCTGCTTCACGATACGCGGCGTGTTTCAGGAATCAGATGAATATTTTATTCATTACGGTACGCCGAGAGAGACTTTTGTCAGTCTCGGCAGTACGCGACGGCCCCCAACACGCAAAATCTTTATTTAACCAAGACACGATCATTTCTGCCGACCCTCTATCCATTTTCTTGAGCTCCAGGCAACTAGACTTCATCCTTACCATCTGCAAATCAACCCCTAACCATTTGGAACCATTAGCAACACTTAGAGAGCACCATTGAAGTTTTGGGTGATTGGAGGTGAACTAAGAAGCATCAACCACCATCTTACACGACTTGGAGCTGCTGTGGAGGTCACAACAGGTCTTCTTGAAGCTACACACTCCTGTTCCAGTAGCATACAAGCTCCCAAGAAGCTCAAGGAGGTAGTTCTAGCATCATTTGACACTTTTAGCACATGTACACATACATGCAATGTGTATCACTCACATGCAACCCCACACACCACACATGCACGAATTTTACTTGTCAAAGATCTGTGATTTGATGATATCTTTATAGATTTGACGATTTTAGAATGATCTATGATGATATTGATGGGATTTAATGATTGTTTGATGATTTTGCTATGAGACGGGTATTGTAGATTACATGCATGTACGATCTAAGTAGTTTTATATGAATATTGATATTGAAAATGTTGTTAGATATGATGTTTGGTATGATTTGTAAGATCTAGTAGTGATATTGTTGACAAGAAATGTCAAAATGTGATAGTTACTAAAAATAGTAACTTTATTATTACAAAATGTGAATGATCGATGAAATGGCGACATGCATGAGTTTGGATCTAGGATTTATGTATAAAATGATGTTTAGAAAATATTATGATGATTATTGATGTATATGAGTTGTTAGAATTGTCAAAAGTTATGATTTACACACTTAATTCTATATATAGTAACTTTTTAGTTGCAAACGGTTGATGAACTTGATGATGTAAGTATATTTAACATGACTTTTTGGATTAATATGATGACAATGTGGATTATGGATGCTTTCGGATGATTAAAGGTGATGATATGACAAAAGTTACTATAAATAGTAACTTTATTTCACTAAATATATAAATGGTAACGTGTTGAGTAGAACGAACATGATCAAGTGGTTATTTGAAAACTAGGATGTTGAAATATTGATGAGATTGGTTGCTAGACTTAGTAGAATATGCTTATTATTACCACTTTCTAAAAATAGTAACTTTTGAACCGAAAACGGGCTTAATCGTCTAAGTACGACTATGTGTTATGTGATAAGATGCTCATTTAGGTTAACTATGCATAATAGAATAATCGGAAAGTGATTTCTTGCATGACTTGCTTAATTTGGGAACTTTCCTAAAACAGGAACTTACTATAAATAGTAAGTTACCCCACGGATGCGATTTTGATGCTCACACACATCACACGACACAAATCGCACGTTACACGATCACTTGAACTAAAACCGTCACCAACGGGTCGTTAGGTCAAACACGGTCAACACGGCCCACATAACAACTTAGAGTTGTTTGGACACGAACACGGTCCTGCGAGACCCACACGAATGTGAACACACACTCATAACACCTATGTGATATAGGTAACCGCTGAAAGTGGCGCACTATCTCGTTCCCGTACGAACGCTCTACTGAAATCAGGTGAGTTTACGGCCCCACTTTTACTTTTAATTGCTTTTGCTAAACTTTTGGGGTGAGAATACAATGCAACTGTTTTAGATATATGACTGGTATGTTGTAAAACTATTTTGAGTGTAACTTTTATCGCATTAAGCCCTCACGTATCCTTACCGTTAGTTGTATAACAAACGAGTCGTTATTACGTAGTACTACTGGGTTTGACTAACCCCACTCGGCAACAATGTTGACTGGAGGTCATAACGAGTGTAATATCGATGTTGATGCCGGGTTCAGCGATGACCCGGGGAGGCAATGGAAACAGTCGAGTTTCGGTAAGATGAACTGACACACTCACGGATCGTAGATCCAACAAACAACTTAACATACCCAGTATATGTCTGTTTACTGTTTTATGTCTGTCTAAACCTATGACTCACCAACTTTATAGTTGACACTTTTTCGCATGTATTTTCAGGTAACTGATGGATTTCAAGCTAGGATGCGCACGAGGATGCACTAAGGAGTCTGGCACGCATATAGACTCTGATCCTAGGCTTTTGTTTGCATTGAGTGAATTTGAAACAATTTAAAACATATTGTGTCTGATATACTTTATTTTCCGCTGTAACAATTTACATTTCCGCTGCTAATGTTTAACTTTTCCGCTGCATGTTATTAAAACTTGTTATATTTACAAAACTGTATGTATGTGTAACTCATATAGAGTCGTTCTATATGACCATGAGCTGTGATCCTGGCCACGTCACACCCGCGCGGTCTGACTCCGCACGTGGGAATTTGGGGGTGTGACATGCATGTTCTAACCATGTGTTAAATTCATAAGCATTTGATTACATATATATAACCATTTGATTACATATTTGTAATAAGATTAGTATAAACAAATAACCAAGTGATTACATATATGTAATCAGTTGGTTACATATACGTAACCAGTTAAATAAATTAGATATCCTTATTTGATTACCTTGTATTATTAGCATCAACATGATTACATATGTGTAATCACACATAATTTTATAATAAGAATACGAATACCAGATATAATTACACATAATAATTGCTAATTTATAATAAAATCAAATAACTAAAAACATGTTTTAAAATAATCCCAAAACACAAAACCATCATAACTTAACTACATGTCCAAAAAAAATATAAAAACGTAAAATCGTTTCTAATTTGTCGTTCCAACATCTAACTCATCTGCTTCCATGATAACTCTATCTTTGTAAATGTTGACATCTGATGTTAATATTTTGTATGCGTATTTTTCCTTAACAAACCACGCTTTATCTTCTTAGCTCTCTCATCCTTTGAAAACCCACAATCCCATGACCTTGCATAATTAGCGTTAAACATCTCCATGTGACGCATACACAAATATTCCACAATCAACAAAGTTTTTTGTTGTTGCCCAGCTAATATTTAACTTCTCAACCAGTAAACCTTCAAGTTCCTTCAATTTCGGATGATCAACAACCTTTAGTTACAACAAAAATATATATTTCTGCAATTACAAAAAACAATAAAACCAAAATGTAATTATTAGTACAAAATTACTTACAAATAATAATTAATAAATACAAAAAATAATAAATTACTTACCACTTTGTAACATGCATCTTTTTTCATATAATCAACATCATCACAAAATCCAACTATACACTCCGAGTCATGCATATTATCAATCAATCGTATAGATGGATTCTTCAGATCAAAGCTCATCAAGAAAAAATGACGCTTCTCAAAAATAGGGGACATAACAACATCAAATTGCTTCAAATCATATAGTTTTTCATTTCCTTCCAAAACAACATGAATGTGAGTCTCAAAGAAAGAATATCTTGATTCATTTGTTTCATCTGGGTTGTCTAGTATCCATCCATACTGTTTAAATATTTTCCAATTAGATCACCAATACACTTGAATTATATTTATGAATTAAATTACTTGAATAACAAATTACTTACAAATGGTGGTGTTGGACAAAAAAGTCGCCTCAAAGTACTTGGACTTTTAATTTTTTCCACAAAGTTTAAAACTGAAGCCCAACAGTCTACCAAATCATTGAACACTTTCTGTCTTGGTAATAATGAATTCATATTAAAGTGGGATATCCTAGTTCCATTCTCTGTGGTAAATATATCCGTACTGTAATAAAATACACAAATTTTACTATTAAAATATGAATAATATTTGATTAAATACATGTAACTAACCGATTACACATACATAACAAGCTGATAACGTATATGTATCCATTTGATTACATACATGTAACATCTTTGTTTACATATATGTAACAACCCAGTAACACAAAATTAAACATATGTAACTAGATTATCTTAAGAAAACTATATAGTTGATTACATATATGTGTAATCAAACAAACCAATAATAATATAATAACAAAAAAACTGGCAGTGTAACATACATGCATCTGGTAAACTTATTATAATAAATCCACATACCTAAATGTTCTTTCAACTTCAGTCTTCTCACCATGCTCTACTTCCTTAACTTTATTCGCCTCTTTCTGTATAAAACATGTTTAAGTTGAGTAATCTTTCACTTTTTCCCTAAAAACAAGAATCAACTTCAGTCCCTATGTTGCTTTCCCATCTCTATTTGATGGTGATGTATGGGTATACAAACACTAACAACAATTATTAACATGCATTATTGATATTCAATTTAAACAAGTTAAGTGCATACAGTTTGAAATCATGTCAAAAACTCCAATTATAAATCCATTGGAAACATGATTTTGATCCACCTTAGAAAGTAACAAGTCGAACTTAATTACAAAGAAAACAAATTAAAATCATATACTTACACATGTATTATCAATTGATTACATATGTGTAATCAAAATGTAAACATACTAGTACTTAACTAACTAATTTATTACCTACATGTAATCATAATGATATCATGTATGTAATAAACTAATTACAACTTTTATCATAACAATCCTTAAACTTATATAAACAAACATTCACACCTTGTGCATAACAATCCAAACAATTAAACGGTTACATATGTGTAATCAGTTGATTACTCATATGTAATCATAATAACAATGTATATATAATCAACAACTTACACCTGCAAGCATAAAAAATCCAAAAAAAAAACCCAAAAAACTAGTCAATGTTTATCAAAGAAATAAGTGAATCTCGAATACGTCTTATTACGTACTAATCACAAATGATTACATGTGCGTAATCAACAAAAATGTAAATATTATGAAACTTAAACATGCAATTAACAAAATACTGAAGTAAAGATTTCATAAAAACCCCCAATTGTTACTAATATAGGGTTTCAAATCAAAATTTAACTTGTAATCAAACAAATGTTGAATTTCAAACAACTACCCTCACCGTCTTTAACCCACCGTCGACAACAAATTGTCGACAACAACAAAACCATCAATTGTTAATAATATTTTGTTATAATGAAACTGATTACATATGCGTAATCAAAACAAATGTTAATTTTACAAAACATAAACATGCAATTAACGAAATGTTGAAGCACTGATTTCATAAAAACCCTCAATTGTTATTAATCTAGGGTTTCAAATCAGTATGTATTCTAAAATCAAACATAGGTCAACAAAACTTCGTGAAACCCCCAATTTACAGTCGACAAACATTCGTAATGAAACCACCGTTGATAACCAACCTTTGACTAACTTCCGTCGACAGCAAACCTTCGAGAAATCACCGTCGAGAACCACCGAGATTGAACAAAAATCGGGCGACACTGGAACACTCCGAACAAGGAATGAACGAAAAAAAAAATTATTTTTTTAATAATACAAATTTTGTTTTAATTTCCCCTATAAACCGGCAACATATCCTCAAAATTAAAATTTGTTTCCTCATTTATTTTAACTTGAATGTCTATTATACCCTTCTTTCCAAAATTCCAGTTTTTTTTACAATATTTACATAAATGCCACTACTATTTTCAACCATTGATCAAAAAAAATCAATGGTTAGATTAATGTTTTTTAAGTTTTCTTGAAATGCATGGTTTTTTGTGGAACCTCCCCTATATATATATGGGGATGTTTAATTGACAACCAATGTAAGTTAAAACTTAAAAAATCATTTCTAGCTACAAGTTTGAAGTTATAAAGGTAACTTCCTCTATTTTCAAAAGAAATTACTTTTATATCCTTCAAAACTTGTGACTACAAATGTGATTCATTTAGTTCTTTACAATTTGTTGGTTCTTATTATAAAATGAATCTATATATATATATATATATATATATATATAAGATAATGTTCAAATAATAACTCACTCTTAAAGCATTAACCTGAAATAACCTGTCAAAATAAAGCCAAATCTTGGATTTTCTTTTTGAACATAATTGGAAGACATCCCAACACTTTCTTCTTTTATGATTTTGCGAAAAATTCATCACCATTTGAGACGTAACATCGTTGTAAGTTTTTCATTTACTGTAACTGGATTTTTGTTTTTATATTATTAACATGTCGCGTGTCAAATTCATATTGCTTCTTACTTTTCTTGGGCAAAAATTTCTTCTCACTGGATACAACCCCTGTAAATATAATGTGCAAAAATAAATATTTGGGACCCACATTCGTTTTATTTCTCTTTTCAAGAATGTTATTTATGTAATTTAGACTACTGTTAAGTCATAAGCGTTAGAGTTACATATGGTCAGGAGTTAGGCTTAAAATATTAGCCCAAGCCTCAAAATAAAGTCTAGTTTATATCAGCCCAGGTACGGAGCCACCGAACCAATTCATAAACCGCACTAAACGTCCAAACCAACGCCAAGCCCAAACTATACAATGGGGGATCTTACGGTTCTCAATGCTCACAAAAAAACAAAAACAAAAAAAAAAAAACAAAAAACAAAAATTGAAAAAACTTCGCTCAAAATGGGCTAGGCTCGTTTATATGAATGGGTACGGTTTTTCAGACAAATTAGAACCGGAACCGAAACCGGAACTGGTTCCACCTATACCCAGCTAAACCCGAACCGGAACCGGAACCGGCCAAATCCCGAACTGGAACCGGTCAAAAACCGGTTGGAACCGGTCGAAACCCGGAACCAGGTATTAACTTTGTTGACGGGAACCGGAACCGGTTCCGGTTAAAAAAAAACCCGATTTACGCACCTCTTATTTATAAAACCCAAAATTCAATATACATAAAATATTATATCATAAAATGTTAGCTCAAATTTCAACTTAGTTCAACATTTAAATAAAAATATATATATAAAAATTTTAACATCTTTATCCATTTAAGTTGGATTATTAAATCTTTATATTATGTATGTATTAAAACTTTTATTATTTTTTATATAAATATCAATATGTAAAAATAAAAAAATTTAAGTTTTTAAAAACTAAACGAGTGTTGGGGTAAACATCTTACTAACTAGGCTCAGGTTCAACATTTTAGCTAGTTAAAATAAATGAGTCAAGCTTAGAGACGAGATATGTACCATACCGATACTAAAATTCCCGAAAGGTAGGTATCAATAGCGAAACCACATAATGGTATTTTCAGTATTTTCCCGGTTTGGTACGGTTTTTTTAAGCATTTTTGTTATGATAAGATTAAGAATACTTGCCTTCAAATTATTGATGGTATTATGTTATAATTATAAGAAAATCAAGAAAAACTAAGAATTGGAATGTCGTTAAATTCCAAAAATGACCCTTTTTAAATAAACTCATTTCTAACCTTCTTCTCTAATTCTATCATTTGCAGATTTGTTTGTAGCTTACTTTTGAACAACTGCCATCATCACATGTGCCTCCGTTTTAATTACTAATAATTCATATCGTTAAATGTGGTCAAAAAATGAGTTTAAATAGGTTAATGGGAGTAGCAAATAAAAGATCTATAACTTATATAAAATGCTTTTATAAAAAAACCACTAACTGATTCATGAAAAATAAATAAAAGAGGATACATCTTGAAAAAGTATGTATGTTTTTTTTGGACGGATACATTTTAGGATCACTGACGGATCATTGGATTGCCATCGTGTCAACAGCAGTATCATCTGATAATATCCACCATCAAGTCATCAGTTCTAAAGTAAATTCATTTTTTGAAAAAATCCCTCATGTGGGATTCGAATTCAGGATCATTTGGTTCCTGAGTTTTATCTCACCATCAAGATAGCACTATACTGTAATGTCATTGGTTAAAAAGTAGGTATGTATGTATGAATATGTTCGTAAAACCAGGGTAACAGAATTTACGCATAAGTATATAAGTATTACAATAATAACATCATTTAAAAAAAATTCTATTTTTTTATATTTTTGCATTTTATTTAAAAAAATTTGAAAAAGTTTCATTTCTTTTACAATAAAATAGGCTACTTCTAGATATAATACGAACTGAAAGCAATAAATCAAATACTTAGTAATAAGATTTAAGAATTTTAAAACAATATTTTAAGTTGCAATATGAATGAAAACGTGTAAATAAATAACTTAAATAAAAAATATAATTTTCCCCAACTTTCCTGTTTTAAAAATTTTTGTTTTTCTAAACCTTTTGTTTTAAAAAACTTTTTTTGTTAAACTGTCATTTTATTATAAATATTATTGTTTAAAAACTTTGATTTTTAATAATTTTTGTTTTTTTTTGTTTTAAAAATAGATTTTATAAAATTTTATTTTTAGGAAAATATTTTAAAATGAAGTTATTTTAGAAAATTTTAATATTTATAAACAACATTTATCATAAGCTTCTTTTTTTTAAGGGGCACGTTATTTGGACACTCTCTATTTATCAGTTAACACCACCTAGTCTCATATGGGTCGTATGACCCTATACGAGTCGTATGAGTGTCAGATTTTGTCAGAGAAATGTTTGACGGCTGAAATACATACAGGCCGTATGCCCCTATACGACCTGTAAAGTTAGCTAGGTTGACCAGGGGTGTGTCAGGAAGTGGCACCTTGAGTCATGGGTTAGATGCGTATATATGTCACACCCCCACCTCCGCGTCACCAGACGACGTCATTTTTAAAGGTAGCGGAAGCATAGCGGCGAAGTCTCGAAGGTGAGGGGTGACTTACTTGATCCGGTATCATAACACACATAGTTAAGAAAAGCACTAATTACAAATCACGACAAATATTTATTACATGTCCTGAATATCCGTTTACAACTTAAGTTCCTTCTATTGCATCCCAAGTCCTAACTACATGGTGCGTGCACAGGTGTTTCCTCACCGTTGGTACTGATTACCTGTAAAAGATTTAAAGTTTAAAAATATCAGTATAAAACTGGTGAGTTCATAAATAAGACTCGATACAATATGATATGATAGTAAAGTCAATGGTACACATTAACATAAGTGAATAATCATGTGACCCGTATCCAGATCCTTTCTGACAGTCCAGTCTAGAAAATAACCGAAGTTAAACTCCGTGCCTCTAACTCAATGTCTCACTACATCAAGTCGATACCAGGAATGGTGACAAGCATTCACACAGGGTAGACGCTATCTATCCATGAATGGGGTTGTCAGCCCGATAGTACTATCTTTGTCCACACATTCGGCCCCACATGGGTTAACCAGATACAGTTGGTTTTGAGGACTTTTGTTGTACACAGAAAATAGTCATAATCCCATGACACCCACATGCAAGCCGGTATTGCAATTGTTACTAAACATATCACACGTTTGATAAAGATTTCATAATAGTCACCCCGATGTTAAGAAAACAGTAAAAGAAAAGGGGTTGTATGAAACTCACCTGAAGTTTATGAAAAGATAAAATCACACGAACGGTGGCTAAAAATGCTAATCTGCATTAGTTTATTTATAATTAATTATTTGTGTTTTAACTTGCTGATTAGATCTGTTTGAACGTTCAATGTCACCGACATTGTAATGAAAAGTCATCGAACTAACATTAGATGTTTAATTAATTATTTAGTCTAATATCATACAATGTACTATAATGTAGGTACCTATACCCGTTTAGGTACCTTGTGTTAAGTTGATGACTCATTGGATTAGCCGGAATAATCTCCGACTAATTAGTTAGGTAATGCTGTTGATTATATTACTTAATAGTCCCTAGATGAAATCTCGGCTTAGGAATGATTAATTCTTGTCACTAATTATCCATGTATCACAAAACATAACAATATGACATTTGAATAGGTTAAACAATCATGTTTAACATATTAATCCGACTGTTATCATAAAACCAGACAGTTATTCCAATTGGTAGGGTAATAACTGTGATTAGTTTGAAACACTTGGGATTAACCTTGCATTTCAAAGATTAACCAAAATAATCACTTACATTGTCATAATCCAATGGTTTAAACCATTAGAAGTATTGTTATGGTTTAGTGAAAACCGGGCATTATAACGGATCAAAACAGGCATTTACCCGTTAACAAGACAAGTTATCCGTCAAAAATCATTCCTAGCTATCATCTAAGCAATAATCAACAATCCTAACTATATCATTACGTTCAAAAACACGATCTAATCAATGAAAATCAAGTCAGAAGATTAAAAAGGATAGTTACCCAAATCAGACGATTCTACGGACAAAATCACGATCAGGACGCGTATACACGTTCACCGGTTCGAGCTGAACGTTCTGGTGGTGTCAAATATGAGTTTTGGTGGGAGATTGGTCAAGATCTTGAGTTAAGAGGTTTAAAGTCGAGAGGAATGAAAAATAAAATTTTCTGCATGCTTCTGCGATTTAACAAACTGGTTCAACAGACCGACCTACTCGTCGCGTACCGCGACGAGTGGCCCACATGTCGTCGCGTACCGCGAGGGATTCCGGATAAGATTTGATATCGTAACTTGTCGCGTACCGCGACAAGACTCCAAGGAGTCGTCGCGTATCGCGAGGGATCCAATTTCAAGATTTTTTTCTTCGTTTCGCGATTCCGGACAATCCGTAACTCGGTTTCACGCACGGTTTTCTCCCATGTTCCCAATTTCTCGCACACTTTAAACCTGTAATGATTAAAATCATCAATTTAACACAGATTCCTAGAACGACCAAACGTGCTCGTGTTATTGATGACGTAATGTTTACCTGCAATTGTCACAGTCTCCTCCTGTTACAGAAATTTCGTCCCGAAATTTGCTTTAACTCCTACAGTTTGATCGCCTATGTAAACAAATGAGGATACCTCTGTTTCATGCGGTCTTCACGTTCCCAAGTGTACTCTGGCCCTCGTTTAGAATTCCATTTGACTTTTACAATTGGTATTCGACTTCGTTTGAGGGTCTTTTCATCTCGATCCATTACTTCGACTGGTTCTTCCGTGAACTGTAGGTTTTCGGCAATGTGTATCTCATCAAGAGGTATGACTAGTGACTCGTCCAATAGGCACTTTTTCAGATTCGAGACATGAAACACATCATGTATGTTACTAAGTTCTGAGGGTAACTCTAATCTGTATGCTACCATTCCAATCCTTTCAAGAATTGTAAATGGTCCTACAAATCTTGGTGAGAGTTTTCCTCGTTTTCCGAATCTGAAAATACCTTTCCAGGGAGAGACTTTTAGCATCACTTTATCACCAATCTGGAATTCGAGTGGTCTACGTCGATTATCAGCATAACTCTTCTGTCGATCGCATGCTGCTTTAATTCGTTCCTGAATGAGCGCGATCTTATCAGTCGTTTCCTGGATCAGTTCCGGGCCAATAATCTGACTTTCGCCTACTTCTGACCAACACACAGGAGATCGGCATTTGCGCCCGTACAAAGCTTCAAATGGAGCACATTGGATACTAGTATGATAGCTGTTATTATAAGAAAATTCAACCAATGGCAGATGAGTATCCCAGCTACCTCCAAAATCAATTACACAGCTTCGAAGCATGTCTTCTAATGTTTGATTTGTACGTTCAGTCTGCCCATCCGTTTGTGGATGATAAGCTGTGCTCATGTTGATCTGTGTACCCAAGGCATGTTGAAGAGTTTGCCAAAAACGTGACATAAATCGACTATCTCTATCAGAAATAATAGAGATTGGCACTCCATGTCGCATTACGATTTCGTTGATGTAGAGTTTAGCTAAACGGTCCATGGAATAGTCTTCCCGAATTGGTAAGAAATGTGCTGATTTGGTAAGGCGATCTACGATGACCCAAATAGCATCATGGTTATGCGCCGTTCTGGGTAATTTAGTGATGAAATCCATGGAAATTTGTTCCCATTTCCACATAGGGATTTCTGGTTGTTGCAATAGCCCAGATGGTCTTTGATGTTCTGCCTTAACCTTAAGGCACGTTAAGCATTTATTCACATATTCTGCTATTTGTTTCTTCATACCAGGCCACCAGTAGAAGTCTTTGAGATCTTTATACATCTTGTCAGTACCTGGATGAATAGAATATTTGGATTTGTGAGCTTCGTCCAAGATAATTGGTCTGATATTACCAAGTACTGGGATCCATGCTCGGTTTTTGAAATATAATATTCCATCCGTTTTGGTTTTAAGTTGTTTATCTAACCCTCGTAATTTCTCAACGGTGTAATTTGTTGTTTGCAAGGCCTGCCGTTGAGTTTCACGTATTTGAGGGTTTAGACTAGTTTGAATCGTCATTTCCAGCGCTTTCACACGTATGGGTTTGACTCTCTCTTTGCGACTTAAAGCATCGGCTACAACATTTGCTTTACCTGGGTGGTAACGGATTTCGCAGTCATAGTCGTTCAGAAGTTCCACCCATCGCCTTTGTCGCATATTTAGCATTTTCTGATCTAGAATGTGTTGAAGACTTTTGTGATCTGTATAGACCGTACACTTCGTCCCGTACAAGTAATGTCTCCATATCTTGAGTGCAAACACTACTGCACCAAGTTCTAGATCATGAGTGGTGTAATTCTTCTCGTGCACTTTTAGCTGCCGAGAAGCATAGGCAATCACCTTGTTGTTCTGCATCAGCACACACCCGAGTCCTTGACGTGAGGCATCACAGAAGACTATGAAATTCTCTGTGCCTTCTGGTAGTGCCAGAATAGGTGCATTGCAGAGTTTATGCTTCAACAGTTGAAATGCCTCCTCCTGTTGAGAGTCCCATATGAACTTTTGATCTTTCTGGGTTAGAGTAGTTAAAGGCAAGGCTATCTTTGAAAAGTTCTTGATGAATCTTCTGTAATAGCCCGCTAACCCTAAGAATTGACGAATCTCTGTTGGGGTTTTCGGTGTCTCCCATTGCTTTACCGCTTCAATCTTGCTGGGATCCACTTGTATACCATTTTCATTTACTACATGCCCAAGAAACTGGACTTCCCGTAACCAGAACTCACATTTGGAAAATTTGGCATAAAGTTTCTCATGTGCTAAAAGTTCCAAGATCAGTTTTAAGTGTTGCACATGTTCTTGTTGACTGCGGGAGTAAATGAGAATGTCATCAATAAAAACAATCACGAATTTATCCAAGTAAGGTCTACACACACGATTCATCAGATCCATAAACACTGCAGGCGCATTAGTCAGCCGAAGGGCATTACTAAAAACTCATAATGCCCGTATCGAGTTCGAAAAGCTGTTTTAGAAACATCATCATCATGGATTCGTAGTTGATGATATCCAGATCTGAGATCGATTTTTGAAAAATAGATAGCACCTTGCAATTGATCGAATAGATCATCTATACGGGGTAGTGGATAACGATTTTTGATTGTCAATTTATTGAGTTCCCGATAGTCGATACACATCCTGAGAGTACCGTCCTTCTTTTTCACAAAAAGGATAGGTGCGCCCCAAGGTGAGTAACTCGGTCTAATGAAACCTTTGTCTAAAAGTTCCTGTAATTGACTCGATAGTTCTTGCATTTCCGATGGAGCCAATCGGTAAGGAGCTTTAGCTATAGGTGCTGCTCCTGGTACTAAGTCAATACGAAACTCAACTTGTCTCACTGGGGGTAATCCTGATATATCGTCAGGAAAAACTTCAGGATATTCTCGAACTACAGGAATGTCTTCAATACGTTTTTGATGTGGTTTGTTTTCAGTCACGTAAGCTAAAAAGGCTTGACAGCCCTTTCTTAAGCACTTTCGAGCTTGCATACATGATATGATACTCAGTTTCCTGCCAGCCCTTTCACCTTGTATCATAAGTGTATCACCATTTGGTAATGAAATACGAATCATCTTATTTTGACATATGACTTCCACTCGATTTTCTGAAAGCCAGTCCATACCAATAACAACATCAAAGCTTCCCAATTCAATAGGAAGAAGATCAATATTAAAAAGATGATCGTTTAGATTCAATAAACACCCTTGAATCACATTGTTAGTCATAATTGACTTGCCATTAGCAAGTTCAATGATGTAAGGGTTTGTTAGGTTATCAACGGCCAATCCGAGTAGTGAAGCAAAATCAGAGGAAACAAAACTTTTGTCCGCTCCGGTGTCAAAAAGAACAGATACATAGTGATTGTTAAGAAGAAACGTACCGGTAACGGTGTTGTTATCACGTCGAGCCTCTTCCGCCCCTATCTGGAAGGCTCTTCCTCTTGCTTCATTGCCCTGGTTGGTGTTGTTGGTAGGGCAGTTTTTCATGAAGTGATCCGGGCTTCCACATCTGAAACGACCGGTTGATTTGTTGTGGTTGTTGTTGTTGAGTTCCTTGGTTTGATCGGCGAACAGGGAGATTGCAATATTTGGAGAAATGCCCGACCTTGTTACAATTGTTACAAACAGGGCAGGGTCCCACATGATGAAATGGGCACTTAAGACATTTAGGTGCTTGCCCTACATAGGCTTTTCTCTCCAAAGTTGTGGCAATGTATCCCTTTGCCATTTGCACATTCCGGCTGGGTTCCACCGGAGCCCCTGGTTTGCCTTTCCCAACCCATTTTCGTTTCACCCCTTTAACAGTGCTGGGGGTAGTGGTTGCCAGACTGCTGCTTGACTCACCTTTCACTGTCAATGTACCACTTCTTACTGCAACATCGGTAAGCCTGGTGGTTAAGGTGATAGCATGTTTCAAAGTACGTGGTTCAGCTGCCGTGACCATTCCCTTGATTTGAGGTACCAGACCTTTGATATATTTTTCTATCAAAGCCTGCTCAGTTGGAAACATGTTTGGCAGCAGACATGTTAATTCGTGAAATCGATCGGTATATTTCAAACAATCAGCACCGATCATAGAATGGTTCCAAAATTCCTCTTGGAGCTTTTGGATTTCAGTGATGGGACAATATTCTGACAGAATCAAAGTTTTAAACTCGTCCCAAGTCATAGCATCCACAACAGCCGTGGTCAAGGTTTTTGCCTGGGTATTCCACCAGGTCAATGCTGAGTCTGTCAGTGAACAAGCTGCATAAGACACTTTGTGTTCAGCCAAACACTGGCTGATCTTGAGCTTAGTCTCCATGCTCTCAATCCATTTCAAAAGTCCTGACGCTCCTTCCTTCCCCGTAAAAGTAGGGGGATTGCAAGAAGCGAAGTACTTATAAGTGCATCCTCGTTGTGGAGGATCCGGATTGATTGTGTTGGTACTAGTCGTATGGCGGGTTTCAACATGTCCGCCTGTAGCATTATGCTCCGTATGGACTCTACCCGAGCCAGGAGCACGATTTGTTTGATATTGGGCCAACATGCCCGTAAGAACAGCGGATAATTGGTCACCTGCTATACGAGCAACGTCCGCTTCATTTAGACTAGGTCCATTCACAGGTGGATCCTGAATGGATTCTTGAGTTTGAGGATTTTTAGCAGAACGACCTCTTCTAGGGGCCATAGTCTGATCACACACAGATAAAGTAAAGTCAAAACAAGAATCCATAGTCGTAATAAAGACAAATGTTGTATAACTACTTCGAGTTTTTCACAGTTATATTGTACACCACTAAGTCATGTTCATAGTTGCAGTTATACTAGTACGTCTGTTTGTCTTGCCAAGCGTATACTAGTATCATTTTATAGTCTACCAAAATGACACCGATTTAGACATGTTACTACACTGATATGTACTAGTATTACATTATTTCACTATAATGTAGTACCGATATTAATATATTTCTACACGTGTTTGTTATGTACTAGTATTACATTATTTCACTATAATGTAACACCGATATTGATATGACCCTATCACAAATTTTGTTACGTACTAGTATTACATTACTTCACCGCAATGTAACACCGATATTGTTATGACTCCACGAGTCTTGTTATGTACTAGTATTACATTACTTCACCGCAATGTAACACCGATATTGTTATGACTCCACATGAGTCTTGTTATGTACTAGTATTACATTACTTCACCGCAATGTAACACCGATATTGTTATGTTTTCGCACAAGTTTTCTTTTTATATGACTTGAAAAGTTAGCACCGGCTATAATGTAAAGACACAATGTTGCACATACAATGTTAAAAGAAAACTTTTATTATAACTGTCACAGTTGTACATTAGGATTAGTACATATACAAGAAAATATCCTAATGCAGTTGTACCCACTATTACAACCTAACCGTCCGAGGCCTATTTTACAAGTCAAAACTTCCTCGGAGTAGTACAGTCCAGCCTATTCGATTCCTTTACCGTAGTAAATACAGTAAACATGTGATAATGATGGCCACCGCTGCCATCACTATTGCTGCGTCCAACAGTCGTAGCTCCATCCTCATATTGCCTAACCCTACCATCCATCCCCTAACTCTCTCTACCCCACTCCTACACATACCACCCAAAGTCCACTGAAGTCTACCCTCAATCACCTCCCTCCATGCCCTGGCACCTGCCTCCAGGACAGCAACATGTTCAGCTAAACTCTCATAGGCCGTGCGAGTTTCCCACAGAGTGTCACGTGTTTCCTGCAATGAAACACGCGATAACTGAAGATCCAATGTAACCCGTTGCAGCTGAACTCTCATCTCAGCCTGCTGAGATGACTCGCCTTCCTCATGTATGGAATGAGGTACATCCCGGGGTGCTAGTGGTCCTCTCGGAATAGGACCTGTCGAGATGCGGACTCGTCCCCGCCTTCCTCCAAACCCTGTAAATACTGGTACTTGCTGTGGTGGTGTAGGGCTTTGTGCCCTCCCGATAGCTGGTGAGTCAGCATCTAACAGATGCTGAGGTATAGGTGGTGTAGGTGGTATTGATGGTAAAGTCTGGTGGGACATTTGAGATGACGGCACTGTCTGTGTTGATCCTGAACTTGTTTCCGTGCCAAATGAATCACTTTCTGAGTCTGACATTGCTGTATCGACACACAAGTTCGTATTAGTAACATAAAATAAATAAATAACAACAACATTTATTTGAGTGTTTATATTTGTTAACTATGTTCGGTGCTCTCAGTGTAACTATTCGAGCCTATGGTTATAATCTAGGTTTCTAAGTCCGCCTAAATTCTATAACCTGTGGCTCTGATACCACCCTGTCACACCCCCACCTCCGCGTCACCAGACGACGTCATTTTTAAAGGTAGCGGAAGCATAGCGGCGAAGTCTCGAAGGTGAGGGGTGACTTACTTGATCCGGTATCATAACACACATAGTTAAGAAAAGCACTAATTACAAATCACGACAAATATTTATTACATGTCCTGAATATCCGTTTACAACTTAAGTTCCTTCTATTGCATCCCAAGTCCTAACTACATGGTGCGTGCACAGGTGTTTCCTCACCGTTGGTACTGATTACCTGTAAAAGATTTAAAGTTTAAAAATATCAGTATAAAACTGGTGAGTTCATAAATAAGACTCGATACAATATGATATGATAGTAAAGTCAATGGTACACATTAACATAAGTGAATAATCATGTGACCCGTATCCAGATCCTTTCTGACAGTCCAGTCTAGAAAATAACCGAAGTTAAACTCCGTGCCTCTAACTCAATGTCTCACTACATCAAGTCGATACCAGGAATGGTGACAAGCATTCACACAAGGGTAGACGCTATCTATCCATGAATGGGGTTGTCAGCCCGATAGTACTATCTTTGTCCACACATTCGGCCCCACATGGGTTAACCAGATACAGTTGGTTTTGAGGACTTTTGTTGTACACAGAAAATAGTCATAATCCCATGACACCCACATGCAAGCCGGTATTGCAATTGTTACTAAACATATCACACGTTTGATAAAGATTTCATAATAGTCACCCCGATGTTAAGAAAACAGTAAAAGAAAAGGGGTTGTATGAAACTCACCTGAAGTTTATGAAAAGATAAAATCACACGAACGGTGGCTAAAAATGCTAATCTGCATTAGTTTATTTATAATTAATTATTTGTGTTTTAACTTGCTGATTAGATCTGTCTGAACGTTCAATGTCACCGACATTGTAATGAAAAGTCATCGAACTAACATTAGATGTTTAATTAATTATTTAGTCTAATATCATACAATGTACTATAATGTAGGTACCTATACCCGTTTAGGTACCTTGTGTTAAGTTGATGACTCATTGGATTAGCCGGAATAATCTCCGACTAATTAGTTAGGTAATGCTGTTGATTATATTAATTAAATAGTCCCTAGATGAAATCTCGGCTTAGGAATGATTAATTCTTGTCACTAATTATCCATGTATCACAAAACATAACAATATGATATTTGAATAGGTTAAACAATCATGTTTAACATATTAATCCGACTGTTATCATAAAACCAGACAGTTATTCCAATTGGTAGGGTAATAACTGTGATTAGTTTGAAACACTTGGGATTAACCTTGCATTTCAAAGATTAACCAAAATAATCACTTACATTGTCATAATCCAATGGTTTAAACCATTAGAAGTATTGTTATGGTTTAGTGAAAACCGGGCATTATAACGGATCAAAACAGGCATTTACCCGTTAACAAGACAAGTTATCCGTCAAAAATCATTCCTAGCTATCATCTAAGCAATAATCAACAATCCTAACTATATCATTACGTTCAAAAACACGATCTAATCAATGAAAATCAAGTCAGAAGATTAAAAAGGATAGTTACCCAAATCAGACGATTCTACGGACAAAATCACGATCAGGACGCGTATACACGTTCACCGGTTCGAGCTGAACGTTCTGGTGGTGTCAAATATGAGTTTTGGTGGGAGATTGGTCAAGATCTTGAGTTAAAGAGGTTTAAAGTCGAGAGGAATGAAAAAATAAAATTTTCTGCATGCTCTGCGATTTAACAAACTGGTTCAACAGACCGACCTACTCGTCGCGTACCGCGACGAGTGGCCCACATGTCGTCGCGTACCGCGAGGGATTCCGGATAAGATTTGATATCGTAACTTGTCGCGTACCGCGACAAGACTCCAAGGAGTCGTCGCGTATCGCGAGGGATCCAATTTCAAGATTTTTTTCTTCGTTTCGCGATTCCGGACAATCCGTAACTCGGTTTCACGCACGGTTTTCTCCCATGTTCCCAATTTCTCGCACACTTTAAACCTGTAATGATTAAAATCATCAATTTAACACAGATTCCTAGAACGACCAAACGTGCTCGTGTTATTGATGACGTAATGTTTACCTGCAATTGTCACAATATAGCTACAGTCTCAGACTGTATATGAACTTCTTGGGGACTGTGTGCATGCGCAACCAATAAGATACTAAGTGTAATGTATTTATATCTTTTCTGTAAACTAGTAAAAAACAAAGGAGGAAAGCTTAAAATTAATAATAAAGTTCTGGAAGATATGACAGAGAAAAAGCGTATGGGTACATGTCAGTGGCTAGTCATATCACAATCTCACTGTTTTATTTGATGTAGAACAAGTAGGCTTGACCCGCGCTTCGCAGCGGGACGTGAGTCGATTTTTTGATAAACGATAATATATAAAAGAAACTTTTAAATATAAGACTGTTAAAAAAAATTACATAAACATTAGATTACAAAACATAATTCCCATACTAATTAAATTCTTAAAGACATAGTATTTGAAGCCATGTTTACCTTTCAAATGAACTTGTATTTATATCCACATTGTCCCGACCAGTTACTTTGCAATTAGTGTTCTGACTAATTAGTAATAATCTACACAACTTAGTACCCGCGTATTGCGTCAGGTCTGATGTAATGCTGAAGGTGATGAACCTTGGCTCAGACATAGATAGTCATCACACCCAGTTAGCAAAAATCCAACAACGTACCAGCCATAGAAAAAAATGTCTTGTAAAAAACTTATACCTATACAAAGGGAACAAATAAGGCACTCCGTCATAGCTGCAAACATGTTGCTTTGCCAATATATGAAACACCAAATCATTGCTCGACCCTACTCTTTCAGGGCAGTCATCATGGCGAATAAAAAATGGAATAACAATAGGAAAAGTTATTTGTCGCTAAAGCAAGCGTAGTTTTTTCAAGAGAATAATACCTGGTTATCAAGCATTATTAAGAAGTCTTTAAGAACATGTATGCTCAAGTCCTTCTTACTCAACCTGAACATTGCATAACCCATTTTAAGCTAACATGAAATGATCATATCATAAAATTTTTAATCAGTTGATGGTTCAGTGTGAATGGTGTTAATTAACAACAATTTGAACTGATGCAATACAAACAACAATTCAAAAATAACCTAAAACAATAATTTTTTTTTTAGTAATGCTATAGTAGCATTTTTTTTTATTCACAAATAAGATACACGATTAGAGAATTGAAGTTGCAATAAAAACCACTGCAACTAATATTTAACATAACCACAAAGCAATAATTTGATTTTTTTATTCACAAATAAGATACACGATTAGAGAATTGAAATTGCAATAAAAAACCACTGCAACTAATATTTAACATAACCACAAAGCAATAATTTCATTTTTTTGTTTGGTTTCACTTATTCAGATCAAGAAGAAGAAAGTCAACTTAAATAACTCTACTTGCAAGATAGCATGTTACAATCCAGAAACATTAATACACACAAACACAAAACCAACAATCTTTTACCTATTTATGAGAGTTTCAACTAATTAGTTATACACAAAGCATCAAAAAGTCAAAAAAAAAATTAAAATTTTCAGTAAACAAATTTGTCAATCATCAAAGCCGAGAACTATTGACCACCCAAATAATGCAAAGGGTAATGGAGCCTCACAACTATAAGTTATATAAGTTAAATTCAATTAAATTGAATATTTACCAGAAGGTTTAATGAAGAAAAAGGAACAGAGGACTTCTATGAGGGGACCTGCACCATATTATCAAGTATCAACAATTATAGCATGCAATGCATCTTATCTTCCCGTACAACTTATTGGAGAGATTTCGTAGCAATGACAGATTAAACATCATCTATATCACATGACAATCAAAGTTGTTTTATGATCTTCTCTTGTACAGATTATTGACAATCATAAGTCCTCTTAATTCCTGTATTTAATTAAAGTGGTTTAATACCAAGAATCTAAACCTATTCCAACATCCAAGAATATACCAATCCCTTTAACATCACATGACCAATACTATCTCTGTATAATAAACAAAAGCAAATGAAACAATGGCATGTATAATAAACTAAAATAAATGAAGCAATAAGAAATCAAATGAACCACAAATGGAGAAAGCACATCAGAAAGAAAAAGAACTTGAACAAAGATTCAAACACATAATAAAAGCAAACGAAATTACCATACCAATTAAGAAGCCAAGCCATGTTAGACTCACAAATTCATAACAAAAACTTACAAAGTGGACCAAGTGGTTAGTATCATTGTTTTTTAATTCAATCTATAACTGCGATACAAACAATAAGGATTTACACTCATAAAAGCTCTATAATAACATACCTCTATGCTACTCGGATGGATACATGCATAATCGCATACCTGTGATCGAAGTAGGAGCCGGCTAAGAAAGCAGAACGTGAAAAACAATCCCAATCACGCATCCTTTCAATTGCAAGTGGTGAAATTAGCGAAGAAGCCACATGTATGGAGTTTTAGGGTTTTTCGAACAGGTGGTGCTACGGTGTACACATGCCTGCTCAGACGGTCTGTGCTAATAAAGAAGAGGAAGGGTTTCGCAGAACAAAGGAGAACGGTTTACCGGAAATCACAGGAAAGAAGATGTCACTGGAACGCTGTAGGTGGATGCGCGATAGTCGGAGAGGAAAGCGGAAATCGTGGGGTTGGCGACGGTGAGGAACTATGGTGGCGACTGTGAGGAGGATATGAGAAGGCAAATTTGAGATAGCAATAGCTATAGGTGGATGCGTGGTAATCGGAGAGGAGAGCGGTGGGGTTGGCGGCGGTGAGAAACTGTGATGGAGACGTAAATGTTTTCTACTGATACGAATTTGTTAATATGAAAGGTTAGGAATGCCATTGTACCTCAAGCTTGAGAGTTTGTACAAAATAAACAGTGAAATATGTGAGAGGCACCGACTTTGCAAATTAATATATACAATAATGTATACGGATTGTATGGCTTCATACGGGTCGTATGGGTGCATGTCAGAAATGTGATTTGATATGCCAGTTTTTGTCGGAAATAAATTATTCATACGACCCGTATAGGCCCATACGAGTCGTATGGATGGTGTTTGTTGAACCAGCCTGAGGTCTTCCTAACAGATCCCTTTTTTAAACATGCGGTTTTTAATAAAATATAATATTTTTTTTAATATATTAAGAAATATGTTTTTTTTTAATTTAAAAGAATTATAAATAATATATTTGTTATTTAATATTGTTATTTAATAAGAAAAAGATAACGTTTATTTAGTGATATCAAATCTAATGGATTGCGTGAGGGTTTAAATACCTTTCCTGATAATCTTTCAAGTGTGCAGGATACTTTCGCCAATGACATGGAGGTTCAATCGGGAGATCAGGCCGGGTATAATGGTAGGGGAACCATGGGCGATGATATCGTCGCTCCTCAAGGTTTAAATGAAGAGATTGAAAAGACGATTCAAGTTGCGGAGAGTGTCGGAATTCATCTCACCAACCATGAAAAGGAAGTCGGGGATTTAATCTTGGAGGAGGGTGAGTTCAGACCGTTTCAATGAATTTCCTATCAATTAATATTAGGGGGGTGGGGGATCCATGTAAAGCATCTTGGATAAGATCCCTAAAAATGATTCATAAAATTGATTTTATTTCAATCCAAGAAACACAATTCTCGGATTTCTCTCGCATTAAACCTTCGGTTTTTTGGGATAACACTGCTTATGATTATTTGGGAGTAAACGCTCATGGTAGATCTGGGGGGCTTATGTGTTTATGGGATTCTTCCAAATTTTGTAAAACTTCTGAGATCATGGATCATAACTTCATTTTGATTAATGGTTCGGTTCCGGGATATGAAAATTCCTTTCATATCATGAATGTTTATGCACCACAAGATTCAAGAGAAAAGGAATTACTATGGGAGAAGATTGAATGTTTGAAAGGAGATTCGGAAGGAATGTGGATTATCCATGGGGACTTCAACGAAGTCAGAACTCCGGAAGAAAGACTAAACTCTGAATTTAATCATGCGGGAGATCTGGCCTTTAATAGCTTCATTTGCAGTTGTCAGCTTGCTGAATTTAAAATGGAAGGTTCGGCTTTCACATGTATGAAGGGTCTTGGGGATAAATTTAGCAAATTGGACAGGTTCCTTGTTAGTGATAACTTTGTGAATAAATGGCCTAATGCTACCGTTAGGAGTCTTGAAAGAAAATATTCGGACCACAACCCCATTATCCTTGTGACCAATGTTGTGGATTTTGGTCCCCCTCCATTCAAATTCTTCAATTCGTGGTTCAGCTTCGAAGGAATCTTGGAAGTGGTCATAGCAGCGTTTGAATCGGTACATGTAAGGGGACGTCCAGATATTAGATTGGCATTCAAGTTAAGGGCTGCAAAGAATGCCTTAAAACCATGGATCAAATCGTATAATGAAAGGAATGAAGAACAATTATTAACTCTTAATGCGAGAGTTAATCAGTACGAGCTGGCAGCAATTCATGGAACAATCTCAGTGGCTGACAAAGAACATTGGGCGGAGGTTAAGAATCAAATTGTTGCTTTAGAGTTAATCAGAAAAGAGGATATAAGGCAAAAGTCGAGAATTAGATGGGCCCTTCAAGGTGATGAAAATTCCTCTTTTTTCCATGGGATCATGAAACACAATGTTAAAAAGAATCGGATAAATGGGTTACACATCAATGGTGAATGGTGCACGGAACCTTCTAAAATTAAAGATGAGATTTGGAGTTTCTTTCACAATAAGTTTTCTGAACCTGTTAAGACTAGGCCATCCTTTACATGCCCTATCTCTAAAATTCTTTCTCAGGAAGAAGGAACCTTGTTAACTAGGCCTTTCACGTTGGAGGAAATAAAGGGCGCGGTTTGGGAGTGTGGTAGCAATCGCGCACCTGGACCAGATGGCTTTAACTTTGCATTCATTAAAAAATTTTGGGATCATTTACATAATGATTTCAAAGCGATCATGGATGTTTTCTTTAACACTGGGAATATTTCAAAGGGCTGCAGCTCATCTTTTATCACTTTAATCCCAAAGAAGGTTGATCCATCATCACTCAAAGATTACAGGCCGATTAGTCTTATCGGGTGCATTAGCAAGGTGATTTCTAAGGTAATGGCCAACCGGATCAAAATGGTGATGGACTCCATAATATCTTAATCACAAACAACCTTTCTTGGTAATAGGAACATCATTGATGGTGCGTTGATTATTAATGAGACTCTATCGTGGCTCAAAAAATCGAAGTCAAAAGCTTTCTTGTTTAAAATTGACTTTGATAAGGCATTTGACACGATTTCATGGGATTATCTTGACTCTTTGATGGGCCAAATGCACTTCCCGGATAAATGGAGGATGTGGATTCGAGGCATTTTAGTGTCTTCTAAAGCTTCTGTATTGGTCAATGGAGCGCCAACAAATGAGTTTCAATGTCAACGTGGTCTTAGACAAGGAGACCCTCTCTCACCATTTCTTTTTATTATCATTATGGAGTCCTTAAGCTGCTACATTAACAGGGCCTGCTCCATGGGGATGTTGTGTGGTATAAAACTTAAGAATGATGTCCTGAGCCTCTCGTATTTGTTCTTTGCTGATGATGCCATAATTTTGGGGGATTGGTCTGACTCGAATTTGGCAAATCTCAGGAGATTAATGAGAAGCTTCTTTATGGTGTCTGGGCTGAAAATGAATATGCAAAAATGCAACATTCTAGGGATAAATGTCATGGAGGAAATAGTGCAAAATATGGCTGGAATTCTAAATTGCAAAGTCGGCTCACTACCCTTTACGTATTTGGGCCTAACAGTGGGTGCAAACATGAACCTCATACGCAACTGGCAGCCGGTTATTGAAGTCTTTGAGAGTAGGCTATCTCTTTGGAAAGCTAAACATTTATCCATGGGTGGAAGGATTGTGCTAATCAAATCGGTTCTCAACAGCTTGCCCTCATATTTTTTCGCTCTTTATAGAGCTCCTATGGCCATAATCCAAAAGTTGGATAAGATTAGAAGAAACTTCTTGTGGGGTGGTTCCGAAAGGCATAACAAGATTCATTGGGTTGCATGGGAGAAAGTGATTCAACCGAAGGAAAACGAAGGTCTTGGTTTAGGCTCCTTAAGTGATATAAATTTATGCCTTCTCGCAAAATGGTGGTGGAGATTCAAGGTGGAATACAATAGTTTATGGGGTCGGGTTATAGCATCCATTCATCATGTAACCATACCTGGGGACCTAATTCCAAGTAAGCCGATTATTTCTGGCGTTTGGAATAATATCGTAAAGATTGATGGTCTCTTACATCGAAGGGGTCTAAATCTGAAAGTGATGTTTAAAGGAGTGGTGGGCGATGGGAGAGACTTGAAGTTCTGGACGGACCTATGGATTGGTGAAATACCTTTATGTTTCAAATTCAAGGAATTGTTTAAGCTGGAAAGAAATAAGCATTGCAACATCCATGAAAGAATGTCTATTGCATCTACTGAACAGGTACTAAATTGAGAATGGAGCAGAATGCCAAATGAAGAGCAACAGCAGGGGGAATTGGAAGCCCTGGAGGCCTTGTTAAATGATCCAAAACTGTCCACCAATAAAGATCGATGGGTGTGGTTGGGTTCTAATGACATGGTATTCTCGGTTAAATCACTCAAAAGGAGGCTAACTATCGAGACCAATGGGAGCTTTGTTCTTAAATGGTGTAAATGGGTGCCGGCTAAAGCTAATATAGTCGCTTGGAGGGCTGAAATGAACAGGCTACCAACCCGCTTGGCGCTTAGAAGAAGGGGTGTTGCTGTTAACTCCACGGTCTGCCCAATGTGCAATGAAGGTGAGGAAACAACCGAACATTTAATAATTGGGTGCCCTTTCGCAAATGAAGTATGGCAAAGTCTATCTCAATGGTGTAAAATTCCTCCTATTTATGCTTTTGAAATTAAAGATCTTCTTCAATTGTCTAACTCTCTCAATGAGGATAAATCCAAAATGGATTTAATCCATGCAGTAATAATATGTGGCTTTTGGTGCATTTGGATGGCAAGAAATGAAAAAGTGTTTAAAGGAACTTCCCCATCTATAGGAGGAATTGTGGAGGAAGTCAAGAGGATGGGATTTCTTTGGATCAAGAATCGAGCCAAGTTAATAGTCTTGATTGGAATAGGTGGAAATGTTTTAATGTAAATTTCGGTGTCTAGTTTTTGGTGTGATATGGTCGTGTTTTGTACCTGTGGCCCTTCTCTCTCTAGTGTCTTGCTAGTTTGGAGGGGTTTTTTGTTTCTATAAAATATCTTTGCCGTTCAAAAAAAAAAAAGATGAATATGCCGTTAAACCCCTTTGGCCAATGGCGCGTTAATAACACCCCAATCGGAATAACGATTCACAATACAGAGATTGGCATATTCTAGAATGGCACGCTTCTCCCAATAAAATTACCGGAAAACCACGCGACTCTTTACTCTCCGCTTTTCACTTCGAGACCGCGGTTGATCGTATCTCTGCGTGCATACCCTTTCTTCGACACACACTGGTAGGGTTTCTTCTTCCTCACCAATTTTCTTCTAATTTCAATCTAGGATTTTCTCTGACTTTCTGATTGTATCAACTTTGAGCGCATATGCTCATGATCTGTGTGTTTCCTCAATTTTCTAAGTCAAATTCAGTTGCGTATGCCCGTTTTTCACATTACTTGGATGTTCACTCACTCTTGCCCTTAGGGATGAGATCGGCCATACCGGTACGATACAGATACCGTACCGAAAGCACCTGCACCAAATCTATCGATTTGATACGGTACTGGTACCGGTTCGGGTTCGGGTTCGGGTTCGGGTTCGGGTTCGGTACTCTTACCAATAGCTCATCCCTACTTGCCCGTCTAGACACGTTTGTTAATCCAACACTACTTATTCGGCAATAATTGGATAATTTGACGTGCTGTTTAGTCGATTAGTTTATATTAGATGGTTTATTGTTATCGTATCACGTTTGATCGATGATTAATCATGTATTTTTATGTTTATATTTTGTAGATGATAAAGATAGAATTGTTGATGTGACTTTTTATCTTAGGGTTGCTTATGGTAGGCTTAATTGGACCAAAACGTTGACATAGGTTGGTATCATGTTTTTTGTTGTCATTATAGAAAAAATGGCCAAATGGTTTGCGTTTTTGTGTAAAAATACGGAAGATTATGAGTTAAGAATTTGTTTCACATTGATGACTCTTACTTTTCAAGATTACTAGAAGGTTGGGCGGTGTTGAGAGAGTTCTTGGTCTACTTTCATGGTCAACCTGTTGGAACTATTGCTTTACTTCAAAGGAATTTAACGATGATCAGGTGAAGTAGTTAATCTTTTTCTGCATTATCTCTTAACTACCTCTCATTTGGTTGTTTTTACTATTTGTGTGATATTGAGCTGCAATTATTATTCAAATTACTGTAGCCTGCAGGAACTTTACTTTTGCAAAGGTTTGGTTTTCATTTTATTTGAATTAATCTGATTTTAATTGTATATGTTTGCTTTTAGCTCATTTTGATTACATCTGTTCATAATCAACTCATTTCCCAAATTAGTCATTCTGATTGCATTCATCTGTGGGTTCATACCTAGATTTTATCTCAATTTGGTTTCGGAGTCTGTAACATTAACTCAAATTGTACTCAATTTACTTTCATTGTTTGTAGTTTTACTTCATTGCTATTGATTGTATTCAAATTTAGGTCGAGTTTTGGCTAAGTTCACTCCCTCTCTTTTTTTCTTCTTCTTTTTTTTTTCTTCTTTTTTTATTGATAACCGTGGGAACTCACTTACGTGGTAAACCCCTAGGGCGCCCCAATACCCAACTAAACGAGAGGAATAGGTAAAGCGCGGCTGAACTTAAGACCTCTAGGTTGTCTATACTCCACTTTAACCACTACACCACTTCCTTGGAGGTTAAGTTCACTCTCTTGTTTTGTAGTGGTAATTCAATTTTATGAAATGTATATTTCATTCTGATTATTTCATAGATCAAATTGCATAATTCAGTTTCTTATTATTTATTATTATTATATTTTTTTATGGACAACAATTTTTTTCTCCTATTCCTGCTATTGCAAGGATTTGAACCCACATCACTTTTGTGGAGACAATCAGCAATATCACCAGGCATTGGTTTTTATTAATGGTCAATTTTGTACAATCTTAGCTCAATTTCAGTTCTTGGTCTGTACCGATATTTTTTTTATGTAATTTCTGCATCTTGAAACATATTTGTGATGTTTATGCATTCAAAATTGACCTCAATTGAGATTCTATCTACAATTGTACTTATGTAGCTTCTTTATAATTCATCATTTAGGTACAAAAACATGCTTCCAATGCTTGTAATGCTTGCTTACGATATTCTTCCTATTTTTAGAACAGCCGGTTTCGACCCTTAACTATTTTTGTCAAAATCCATTCTGATCCAAATCAAAACGACCATTTTTTTAAAACGATCTGTTGGGACCCAAACATGTTCTGCACTTCTGCCCCGATCTGACCTTCCTGTTTTTCAACGATAAGTAAAAACCAAAATAATATTTCAAAATTTCTAGAATCATATATATGGAATCCTTATGATGTGAGGTGTCTTCTATGTACAGGTTCCCTATGAGCATGGTCAAAAGTATTTAGATGATAAAACCTGGGGCATGGTTAACAACCACAGCTTATCTGCTGCTTTTGCACCAGATTCAGATTCATGGATAGCAAGTGGCTCACAAACCACCAGGATCAATGGTCCTCCACCAATTTTAATATGAAAAAAACATGTGTTGCCAGTACTGATGCTCAAGAAAAGAGCATGCCTTTGAAACAAAGCAAAAAACGTAGAATAGACTCGGACACAATGTCATCAATTACTAGGATGGTGACAGCAGAGAACTTTTAAGGACAATTTGAAAATTTTCCACTTTCCTATTTCATTGGGACTTTTGAGTCTTAAAAATGAAGTGGCACAAAGGTTCAAGATAAAAGGTAAAAGACTTTGCCTAAAATACGTGGATGAAGAGAATGATTTGATACTCATTGCTTGTGATGTGGATTTGAAGTTTGCTTTGGATACTGCAGCCATTAACAACAGGATCAACTTACTCTGTCTATCAGATGGAATTTATGATGCATCATCGGAGTGTGTTGCTGACAATTTTATATTGCTTGTGTATTCATCAGATTTAAAGTCATCGGTGGTAACTGGCTCTACAGATACAGACGAAAATAGTAACCATTCCAAGCCTATACCTTGCATGAGCCTATTTTAATCTTTAAGAACCTAATTTGCTTCTTGTTCCATATATTTAAAGTGATATTGTTACCTTTAATTGCATGCAGATTTGATATCATGATGAAATCTTTTAGGACTTTTTGTATGCTTGTGCTAATGTCAAAAATTATTGGTTCGATTAGGTTGACATCAAGGTGGCTCCTTGGATTCATGCAACCGTCCGTCTCTAACACTCTATTATCAACTTTTTGTCTATTATAATAAAATAACAAATGTATTAAGTATGTTCAAATAAACCATAATCTGAAACAATAATAGAATTTTATAAATTAAAGGGTAAACAGGTAGCTTTTGTATGGATATTGATTCTTGTGCAGGTTAAGAACTGGCTTGGTATTTTTGTCCCCAAGGTTGAAAGCTGGACGGGTTTAATTTTGAGGCCTGGGCTAGTGATTGAAGCCCAAGTATTCGCCTCTGGACAAAGTACTTTTGAGGGCTTGGGCTAGTGATTAGTCCAACTCTTCGCCGGCTGTAGCAGGTAGTAATTGTTAATAGCCACAAGCCCACAATATTTACTGCTATCAGCCTTTAAATATTCATTTTCCTCTTTTTTGTCAATTACTTTTTTATCACTTATCACATTCTCTTAAAAAAACAAACAAAAAACAAAAGTTAAAGCACATGACAATGTACTTCACAGTTGAAAATAATATGTTTTTAAACGGGAAAAATAACATGTTGTTGCCGGCTTTGGGTATTAATATTATTAAATTCTCCACAACACAATTTTTATATACTAATTAGTTGCCACTATTATTGATGCCACGGTTGTTGAGCAGTCATTAGTTTAAATTAGCGTAACGTTAGATATTATCAAGTATATAAAACTTATTTTATCAACTTCAAATATTAATATCTAGGTGATCGATGATCATTAAACAAACACACTCTTTGAAATGTTTTAACTTGCAACTTCAAGGCATTCTTAGCAAAAGGAAACACTTATGTCTAGATCGATCTCGAATATTTGAAATGTAGTTATATATGCATTTAAAAAGTATTAACTTTGTTTTTATCTAAAGACCTTGTGATTATTTTATGCATAAAACACGTAGTTAAGATACAATTGTTATTTCATTCACAACTGGGACGCTTCGATCTATGCATAAAACACAAAGTTAATATAAACCTAGCTAATGGACTTATTGGATTTATACATACATACACTAGGTTATTACCTCTGTACAAGGCCGGCCATGGGGAGGGGTGAGCTGGGTGACCGCCCCGGGCCCGACATTTTAGGGGGCCAGAAATTTTAATTTTTTTTATATATTATATAAAAAATATATAAATGACCATCTATAAACACATAATTTAAAGGGTACAAAAAATAATTTTCAAGTATAAGAAGTTACCTTCATTCCCTTTAAACTAGAGGTGCTCATCAGTTCAGTTAATGGCTTATTTGGTATAGTTTAATTGGTTTTCAATTTCTTTACCTAGCCAAAAACCAAACCGATTTTTAGAAGTGGTTTATTTTGGTTTTAGTTAAAAACGAACAAACCGATTAAAAACCAAATAAGCCGGTTAAAAATTGAATAAACATATCTGAATAAACTGAATTCAGTCGAATAAACTGGTTAAAAACAAACAAACCGAATTCAACCTTATATATTATTAATAAGATAATAAATTTAAATCTGAATTCGGTTTAATCGGTTAATCAAACAAACCGAATTCAAAAAAAATTGTAACAAAAACTGACCAAAAACCAAAATTCAGATACGGTTAGGAACCAAATTCGGAAATAGTTAGAAATCAAACCGAATTTGGTTCGGGTTTTTTCAGTTACAATGGTTCGATTCTGGACACCTCAATTCTCGAGACCGCCCCTAAAAGGGCCCATTTTTTTTCTCACCCTAGGCCCCTGAATTTTTTTTCATTCTCGAGGCCGGCTATGTCTCTGTAGTACACAAGGCACACGATGAATAAAAAATAAAATAAATTATCAACAATGAAATATACACGAGGTGAATTAAAAAATACGATACAATCCCTATATTTATAATATACAAACACTCACTTAAAAAATGATCTAAAACATAAAACATAATGATAAATAAATTAACATTATAACTGAAATGTATGTTTATTTTCAAATGATGACTTCTGGTATATATAATGGTGAAATAACATCGTTTGTGCACTTCTAATAAGGAAAATCATAATGGTAAGGTAACACCAAATTTATAGAAGTCTTCCAGAAAGTGATGTAGTTGTTAGAATGGATGAGAGACAACCTAGAGGTCTCAAATTCAATCTCCACTTAAATCAACTTTCCTTAGAGGTCACCAGCACGATTGCTTGCAACCGCGCTTTATCTGTTTCTTTATGTTAGTCAGGTATTAGGGGGACCCGGGGGGTTTACCACGTAATAATTAAATATAGTAGTAATTACATAGTGCTATTAATTAATTAATTAATTATAGTATTAAAATAATATAAATAATTAAACAATTTTTCTTTGTTTTTTAGTCAACATTATGTTCATATTTCTTTACGCTATATTCTTCGAATGCAAAAACCTTTTCTGCTATTTTAGTTCATCGATTTTTAACACTGCATTCTTATATTTGAGTCCCTATTTCTAGAGGTGCATCATACTATTCATGATGGAATATTCATATCGGCAACACAATACGAATCAAGTTTTTTTAATTGCGTGACACTGTGTGCAACTGATCGTTATTAACTTTTTACTATTATTGAATGCTCACAAATCAATAATAATTATTAAATTTTTTCATTTTATTAGTTGATACGATATTTATATTTCTTCATAATACATTTTACGACTTATCACGACCTTTTTTTGTGTGTGACAGTCACACGTACGACGAGTAAACTTTAGGGTTTATGTTGGAGAGACAACCGTCGTGTCGTGTTTTTATTTCTGTATTTTGATATATGAGATCATGTCTTCCTTTTGATATTCACAATCATATCGAAATTTCCGCTGCATAGCGCGGGGAACCTACTAGTATATACAAAATAATTAGATAAAAATAATAATTAGATAAATATATAGTTTTCAACGATATTAACATATGTATTATGGGTTTGGTGGTTAACGCTCATGTCAGTGAGCGGAAGGTACCTGTTTCGATTCCCAAAATCAATATTTTTTTCTATTTCCTTAACTATTTAATTAAATACTAATAATTAAATAAAGTAATATCTAAATACTAATAGTAATTAAATACTAATAATTAAACAATGTTTTTTTTATTATTTGCGTTTTACGATTTTTAACATCACGTGCTTATGTTTGTCTTTGTATTCGTATTCTTTGGGAGTATCGTATGCTTTGGTGATGGTTTGGTTTATTGTTTTATGACATGTTAACAGTTATTGCAGTCGGTTTTTGGGTCTATGTTTTAATATTCATGATATTGTTACGTTGTCGTGAAGTAGTAATCATATCGGCAAAACGGTATGACTCAAACTTTTTTAATTGGGTGACATTGTATCAGACGAGTTTTATGTCATTTTTTATTTATTTACTATTACTGAATACTTACAAATAAAAAAAATATTATTTAATTAAATTCTAGTTACTATTTTTTTTCCATTTTATTAGTTGGCCCTATGTTTGTTTTTCTTGCTTATATATTAATTTACGACTAAACATTGCCTTTTGTTTTTGTTGGTGTGACACTCACATTTACAACAAATACACCTTAAAATTCTATGTAGGAGTGACAACAATTCTTATAAAATCTTGAAAGTCTGAGAAATAACCAATTGTTTGTGTAGATCAATTGTCAACACATGGGTGGATTTAAGTCTTTTCTCTTTGTTGTTTTATGTACTAGCCAATGTTCTACCAATTGTTTTTTCTTTTGTTCCCACGCATGTATATATATTAATAAATTAAATATTAACTTACATAATTAAAAATGATACTGATTAGAAAGATATTAATAATTATACATTGTGTTTACTTTACGTTCGTATTTTCTTGATGGTTTATTTTACGACTATAAACACATTTTTTTGGGTGTTTTTGTTATATAATTTTTAGCATTTTGATCTTATATTTGGGACAGATTAACAACCGTTGCAGCCAATTTTTTCGTCTGCGTTTTATTGCTTTAGGACGAATTAACTGTTGTAGTTTGATTTTTTGGTCTGCATTTGATATTTGCGATGTTGTCACCATTGTCGTAATCTGATAACAATATCAGCAAAGTGATATGACTCGATATTATTTTAGTGAAATTTTTATTTGGTATACATCGTGTTTTTTCCTGTTCAATATGGGGTTACTGCCGCAACGCGCGGTCTAAACCCCTAGTTCATAACACAAAACACCTCACTTGACTACATATCCATACATTACCATTACTGATTCTCAACCAATCTCTTTAGAATTAGGGCTGTTTAAAAAGCTCGAAGCTCGGATTCGGCTCGTAACTCATTCGAAAAAAGGTCGGATAAAGCTTAGCTCGAATAAAGCTCATTTGTAACCGAGCCAACTCTTTTTGTAACCGAGCGGAGTCCAAGCCAAGGCTGGCTCGGCTCGTTGCTTCCTCGTATGCTCGTCTCGTGGCTCGGCTCGTTTGTACAACATGGTATACTAAAATATAAAACTATAAGGTTACTTTAAATAATAAATATACTTCTGTGTTATTTTGTAATAATGTTAAAAACTAAAAATAGAAAAATAAAAGAAAAGAGGACGGAAATACGAAAGAGATCTTAATTCTCACATGGTCCACTAATTCCTAATTCCTAAATCGTATACTTAATTCAAAGTTTCACGTATTCACGCCTGTTCTTTTATGTAAAAACCAAGCCAAAAACGAAACGAGCTGAGTTGAGTTGAGGTGAATGCAATTCAAATATTAAATTTTTATGTAAAAACCGAGCCAAAACGAGCCGAGCCGAGCCAACTTTGTTAAAATTTAAAAACGAGCCGAGTTCGAGCAAAGCTAGACCCGGTTTTAATCCAGGCCGAGTCCGACCTAACCCTTGGCTCGGTTCGACTCGACTCGTGAACACTCCTATTTAGAATACACTACCTTTATTTCATGCATCCCATGTTGCATCAAGTGATCTTGATTTACTCATAATGCACATAAAATGACATCTCTTTTATGTCCTCTACTATTCTTTGCCATGTCATGTATTTCCCTTTGAACACATTGTTATTTCTTGCCATCCAAATCGTTCAACATACCATATGAGCAATAACATTTATTAATTTTTTCATCCTTTTTTTCTATCTGCATATTCTCCATATAATCAAACATGTCTCCATAGGATCCAGCTTTGGTGGGATCAACAACTTTAGCCAGACCCAAACAAGCCACCAGACTGATTCCGCAATTGTACATCTTACCATTATAGATGATTAGCCGATTCCAATATTCCGTAACCACACTATTTACATACAGAACCCGTCTGGATATTTCCATTCTTGCTTTCAATACCAATAAGTTTGGTTTTTTAGTCACCCAATTATTACAACAGAAAATTTTCTCCTTTGATTGTGGCACAGGTTACTTCTCTGCAGTTTCTCTTCCACTTCTTTAAGTGTAAAGTCATCTTATTGAAAAAGTCTAATATGTATGTTAATTAAAATTTCTTGCCCTAGTTTTTTCTTCAAAATCAAGAGATCAACCACCACCACATATATTGCATCGTAAGTCGGTAAGTCCAATTCACATTTGTATAATTGTATTAGTTAAAATTTCAATAATTAGAGGTGAATTCAACACTTTAGATACAACCAATTTGAAATGCACTGAGATCTTAGAGCAAGTGCGAGAGATGCGACCGCACATGAGACATTTTTTAGGGGTCCTAATTTTTAAAAAAAATTTGTATATATTATATATATTAATTTATTTTACAACAAACACATATAATTTACATTCCAATTTTTAAATATATTTAACCCAGTTACGAATTTTATAAAAGCTAGAAGAAACTTTTTCCTTAAATATTTGATCTTATAACTCGTTACAATTTAAAATTTAGGTCAAAAAACAAATTAAGTCACTTCATATTTAGTTACAAACTAATTATATATCACACACGCACACATAGAGGCTCGTTTTTAGTTTCGCACAGAGCACCTAATATCTTAGAGACGATCATGTTGAAATGTCATGCCTTATTAATTATTTTTAATAACAAATTTGCTGTATCATTAGTTCATAACTTTTTCGTATAGATGAATTGGAATTCCATACTCAATCTCATAAATACATATACAATTCTACGAGATGGGAAATGAAAACTATTAGCGTCCAACAAAGTTTCTGAATAAATTATTCCAAATATTTTAAATATATAAGCAAAAACCATATGGTAATATTAAACTAGATAAATAAATATATTCTCATTGCATATAATTTCAACCATAATAATTATAATAATCAGCAATAATTTAAAACATCAACTTCAAAACGTTTACTAAAATATCAATGTTTTCTGTCAATGCAATAATGCATATTGATAAATCTAAAGCTCACATGATTTTCAAATAATAAAATAAAATAAGTACATTGAATTATTCACCCAACCATACCCTACATGGGCTACATGCATTTGTCTTCGTCGTCGCAACACCATATGTACGTCTGTCTATGATCTATCCACCAAATGGACCTCTCTCTAACTTGTCAAGTTGCCATCCATCGTCTTCATTGCATGAACCTCAACTATAGTTTTTTTTTTAATTAAAAATAATAATAATGATCGACAATAATAACAGGAAGAAGAAAAAACAAAGCGACACTGATCCCATATCTATGCCAGATCCAAAAATCATGTGAGGGGAACTTAAACCACCTAACATGGTGGTCCAATTAATCAATGTTTTCTGGATCTTGCATGTATGAACCTTAAACCTGAACCCTTGGCAACACCAAAGGTCAAAAACTATTTACCACAATCTTGCTCTATACGATGAGAATGATATATGCTCCGTGAACGTAATCAAGGAGTTGCCCCTGATCCCTGCCTGTCATACCTACTCATCTGCCGCCATCGTTTTCTCCAATTTGCTCCACCACATTACGTAACCTTTGAGCTGTATCCACTGACTAGTTGTCATTTGTCAATGAACCGAAGAAGAAACAAAAAAAATCAGAAAACGAAAAAGAAAAGGCATATTATTAAATTGTATGGTTATATTCATAATTTTAGAATAGTTGATAGTCAAAAGGAGGGAAAAAAACGTGGGAGGGGGCATGACTGAACTGGGAAACGAGAAAAGTATTATGGTTATACCATATGTAACAGGGCGTGAGCACCCAGGTTATGGGGTGTCACACCTGGCATGAGGGATGTAGCATGACGGTGTACCTGGTCATGGGTATTTGCAATGAGTGGGGAGTTGTGGGTGATGCCTACACATGTGTATATGACTTGTATATGAGAATAATTGTTTATGTGACTCTTACGCGAATTGAAGAGTAGTTGATGGTTACACATATCATTATAATTTGAATTTTAATAGTGGGATGACTTTTTATTATCTCCACCTACCACGAACTTGTATTGTAATAAGTATACTAATCGATCTATATCAAGATATATTTTAAAATACATATAACTAAAACAAGTTGTAATAGTGTGTGTATGTATATCTACATATTTTAATAAAATCAAGGTTTATACAGACACATAATATTTATAAAGTAACTTAACTTAAATTTCCATCTTTCTCTTCTGTAATGCATATCATATTAAAAAATAGTATTAAATATTAATATATACTTTTTATATATATTTAAAATAACAAAAATGTTTTTTAATACATTAAAAACACACCTTTTTTTAAAAAAACCAAATTATTATAAAATATAAATTTTAAAAACTATTTTTTTTTAAAAATCAAATGATTAAAGAAACAAAATTTGAAAAAAAATATTGTTTAAACAATAGTATTATTATTTATTATTAAAATATGAAATTATACGAAATTTTAAACACATTTACATTAAAAGAATCATTTATATTGTTTAAAATTTCATTACTGATTATTTATTATATTTTTTATTTAACTTGTTTAATATACGAGTTAGTAATACAGTGTTAAAACTAAAGGGTTTCTAGCCTAATGGTAGCCCCTTGACTTCTCTTATGAGAGGTCTTGGGTTGGAGTCTCACCTAGAACAAATATTGTTTCGGGTGAGCCAGGGGGTTTTCCTAGTTGTAGGTTTCCTTCTGGGCAGGTGGGTTAGGTCACCACACTCTGTTATTCGGGCGGAAGGGTGATCTATTTGCCAGGGTGATCCCGGGTGACCGGGCGTTTGCTGTTAAAAAAAAAGCTCTTGACGTCTCTTATGAGAGGTCTTGGGCTGTAGTCTCACCTAGTCACCAGGGGCGGATGTAGGTTTAATGGAGTGGGTTCACAGGAATCCACCGCGCTTCGACTCGTTAGTAGGAAAAATTTTTTTCGAGAGAGTTAAACAATAGGGTGAACCCATTAATATTTTATGGGTGAATCCTAAGGTGAACCTATTAAGATTTTTAAAAGTGAATTCTTAATGTAATTTTCATAGAAATTTGTCAACTTGATTGTGATAAATGATATTTGTTAGAGAAATCTCGATAATTAATTATTAGATTTATATATGATCGTGTTAAAATCACTTTCCGGTTATATAAACTTAGCAAGCAAAATGGTAGTTATTAGTACTTAAACTCTCGGATCAAGTTAATTTTGGTTATACAAACTTAGCATATTTCTTTAAGATTTCGGGGCGTTGCCCCGAACCCTACAACAGACGTTGCCCCCTTGATCCATGCATGCTGAATGGCCAGCATGACCGCCACCTTGGACCCAGGGGCGAAGCTTAATAGGGGCAAGGGGCGACCGCCCCCTCTTTTTCAATTCATAGTGTTAATTTTTCGGTCGAAATATTATTTTTAGTTAAAAATAGTGGTTCCGTCTCTTTGCTTCAAAAAATTAACATGTATTCTGGGTTTCAAAAATTTCCACCACACTGCTTGGACCCCGCAAGGGCACGTGACCCCCTTGATTCTCGCTAGGCATCTGGAGCTCAGAAATCTTAAACCAAAATGCACTATGTATATTCTAACTATTTAATGACGATATTTTTTTTTAATTTTTATATTGACTTAATATATCACACTGTTATTATGTGAAGAACATTACAAGACCTAAATCGTCAACCCGATCTGAAAATTTTTATGTCCGGTTCTATTTAATTAAAACGTAGGAAAATGGTGAACCCACCGAAAAAAATTTCTGAATCCGCCACTGCTAGTCACCTAGAGCAAATATTGCTCTGCGTTGAGTCAGAGGGTTTTTCTAGTTGTAGATTTCCTCCTGGACGTGTGGGTCAGGTAACCACGCTCTGATATTTGTGCGAAAGAGTGATATATTTGTCAGGGTAATCCCGGGTGACGAGGCGTTTGATGTTCAAAAAAAAAAGTAATACAGTGTTAAATAAATAAAAATTTTAGTGTGTTTCACATTTTCACATGACGGGAATCCGAATGGGCCCTTTGTGGAGAAAGAGAGGGAAAATGATGAATCTATAGTTTGAACTTTGAACTTTGGATCACGTATCACGGATTCACGGGTGAGTAGAGCTACTGCCTACTGGCACGCAGATATAAATCTTTAATGAAATTATTTATGTTTTTTATTTGAATTTTTTTTTTGAAAATACATATTTTAGATATACAAATAAGTATGTCTTTTCTAAAACCGATGATTTTTTATAAACTTCTTTTAAAAAATTGTTTGTTTAATAAACTTCTTTAAACAATCCATCTTTTCTTAAATCATTCGTTTTTTAATCATTCGTTTTAAATTCGTTCGTATTTTGAACTTACTAATTTTTTTTATTTCTAATGATTATATTTGCAACAACTTGTAACAACAATATTTCTTATGGTTATATTTGCCATGGCTGTATTTTAACTCGTATAAGTTCTTAAAATTTCAATGTTTTATTTTGACTCTTCTACTTTTATTTTCACTTTTCACATAAAGATAACAAATTGAAACAACACATATTCAATTCCCAAACTGCCTTTGGTAGAGTTATCAAAAATACAAAATTATCGAACTAGAAAACCCCTTTCTTAACACATAAGGTCCCCGATGGTGGACTAGTGGTAAGGGGTGAGTATCTATAATTGAGGTCTAAGGTTCAAAGCTCGACACCACCCAATTTTCCCTGAACCACGTGATTTACCTTTCTCATGTTGGCCGTAGTATCGATCGTTGAATGACGTCTAATGGTGACGTTCACCATTTTTCTTGACACAGAAGAAAGCTCTTCGTTGGTCAGACAGGAATACCCTTCGAAGGACGAACCAAAAGACTCATTGACAAAGAGTTAAATGAAGGCGTGTTTCATGAACCATTTGAAGGCAAGTTCCATGACACAAAGAAAAACACAATTTAGATTAGTCAAATGACGATTCTCGTTGGACTAACAGCATATACTTATTTGTAATCTTTAATTATGTTATGTAACTTTACTTGTTTTCTAGCTATATGAATTTTTTTTATAAATGATTTATACACAAACAATTCTAAAAAATGAGCGGTCTAAATAAATGAACGATTTAAAAGAGCTTAATAAACAAATGATTTTAAAATGTACATCTATAAAAAAAACAGCGTGAAAATATATAACTAAAAGGGTTATAAATCTAATGCCTGAGACACTAAAAAGAGACTTTAAAGTTTCAACCGAAAATGTTAAATGACTCAAACCACAAGACTAAAATTGTGATTTGAAATTTGGAAATTAAGAGTAAATTATGATTTTGACGCATGTGATTTTAGTGTATTAATTATTCAACTCAAAATAAAATCTTCTATCTATGCAACTCCTTTGATTTAAAGAACTTATGGTTTTGGCCTCCAACCATAGTTAGGTTTGGATACTAAAACCAATAAAATAGTTAAGTTTGGAGACAAAAATTGTTAGTTATTTTAACCATTTGAAATACATTGACAAATATTATATTTTTGGTTGACTTAGTAAAAATATTTAACTAAAGACGCCAAACCTTAATTTATTTGGAAAATAATCATCTAAAGCAAATTTTAGTCATAAATAAAAAAAATTATATTAAGAATTTTTTTTATTAATTTGATGTACAGTTCAGTAAAACAACAAAATAAAGTCAGATAGTATAAAAATAATTTACCTTTACAGATAAATCTAATTTTTTTTATAACTTATATTTTTTATAACATGGTATATTCATTTAACCTATGTAATATATTGATTTATGCTAGTTTATATATTAATATAATATAACAAAACAAAACGGAAATAAACTGTGGATAATAATTTATTTTGCTAATAGTTTGGCAGGGTTGTTATCGATGAACAAATAGATACATCTTAAAAATAAAGTTTATTTATGCTGAACTACTTAATCTATGTGCAAGGGTTGGCTCTTTATTTATGTAAAGAGTTCATTATTAAAGTTCATATATTCTTTTAAGAAAGCGTAAAGCAACAAAAAATGATGTTGGCGTGGAGTATAATTTACACAAGCTGACCCTTTCAGATATTGTTAATTTGTTCAGAAAACATGGGCCGGTTTAATACATAAAATAAGATAAATTAAAAAAAATTAATAATATCAAATGCAATCAAGTTAAGAACTTTAACATACTAAATTTAAGAGTTAAACAAAATTATATATATATATAGAGGAAAGATCAAATAAAAAGTTTATTTTGCCTAAGAAGGCTAAAAAGGATTTTTAAAACCTCAAAAACCGACCTAAATGAACTCCGATTGAACTCATTTCGATGGCGTTGGAATCGTCTCATCGAACCCTACAATATTAGCTTTTAAGTTTTAGGTTTAATAATTACTTTTAAAGTTTAGATTTTAGGGCTTGGTTTTTGGCTTTTTAGGTTTTATATTTAGGTTTATAGTTTGTTTTTAAAGTTTTGGTTTTAGTATTTGGGTTTATTGTTTACAATTTAATATTTGTGTTTTAGGGTTCAAAAAGCCTGTTCCAATGATGCAAAAATGAATTCAATCGGAGTTTGTTTGGGTCGGTTTTCGTGTTTTTGAAAATCCTTCTAAGCCTTCTTAGGCAAAATATACTTTTTAGGGGAACCTTCCCCTATATATATATATATATATATATATATATATATATATATATATATTGTGTGTGTGTACATGGATGATTCCTTTGAAAACAATCATTTTGAAGAAAATTAATCACAATCATTATCAATTAATTTTTTTTTATTTCCTATTATTATAAAGTAAGAAATGTACAAAAAAAATAAAAAAATATGTATTTATGTTTCATGCGTAACTTTTTAAGTTACATATACGTAATTTGTTAAAATTTAATTTCTTTTTATAACTTTTCTAACTTTATAATTAAAAATTTACGGATTTTTTTAAAATTTATTGTTAAGTATGAGTTTTTTTGGTTTTTTTTCAAAATGAAGAGTTTTGTCATAAACATTCATCTATGTACATATATGTATATTAATTTATTCTATAATATCTATTTTTTAAATATGATTTTCTAACTTCTAATAAGAGGTTTAAAATCCAGGAAATGACATAAATGGTCTCTTCAAATATCGTTTCAAAATTAAAAATAATATTTTTAACTAAAAATTTATGCAAATACATGATCTAACCTTGATACTGCTTTAATTTTTGTCCCACACTTTCCCCTTTTGACACTGAGTCTATTGATACGGCAAGGATTGAACTGTGAAAAAAATAAAAAGAAAAAAAGATTAAGGATAATTAACATGGCAAGATTATATGAATTGCGAATCGCAAAATAAAAATTAAACATAATTTAAAAAATATGGGCTAATGAATATAGATTTTTGTTCTTTTATGCTTTGCTACCACAACTTTATCTTCTTAAAAAAGATATATGATGAATGAGATGTCGTACTTAGAATCTTTAGACGCATAATAGTAGAGGCATGAGGTACAATTGTTTATTGCTTTGAACGTGACAAATTGTGTACAACTTCTAAGGTTTTCATATGGTTGCTACTTTTTCTAGATCTTGATGCTTGTTTGTGTTATTTTCTAAACTTTTTCTTTTTTACTCGTTGTTTCCCTGATAGAAGTTGGAATTCAATCTAGGGTTTCTTTCTTTAAACTTCAAAATTGGTTACTATGCTAACTATCACATAAATAATATGAATCACATACATCAAAAGAATCAGGAATAATGCACCTAAAGTTCTAATTAGAATAAAAAATAACATTAATCACATGACTGTTTGTTTAGATTTAAAAAGTAACCTGTATTTTTTTCATTATTAAATCAATACGTTTTACGTATAAGTTTTGTAGATAACTAGTTAAATGAAAAGTCAGAACACGTAAATTTACAAGAAAAAAATATGAAACCTAGTAAAAAAGTTAGGTGACTTCCATAGGATTCCTTTTTTTTTTTAAAGTCATTGAACCGGTCAATTTATAATATTTTAAAGGAGCCGGACCCCATGACATAGTGGACGGAACATGTTGTGTTTAAAATTTAAATACTTGGCGTATGTTAGTTTTGAGGTTTTGTTCCGCCGTTGACCGAGCTGCCGTGAGTCATTAGGATCCTTTTTGGTGACGTTTGCAAACTGATATGCTGATGGGGGAAAACATTTTATGGAAGTTTTCCGGTGAATCAAGATACTTGACCCTACTTCAGGTTTTTGGAATTGGGGGAGATCGATCTGAGGATTCCACCATCACCGGTAATCTTAATTTCTTGCTGATTTCATTTGTTCTTGTAGCTATACGAGCTTTGTTCATGTTTATGACCAGTAGTTCGTGTTGTAAACTACAGATTTGGAGCTGGGAGTTGACCCTAATAATCAACAGGTCTTTGAGCCCGGACCGAACAGATCAATCGATCAAAAGCTGCAGGAAAGGATAACAGCTGCACTAAAGCTCTTGTCTTTCCGAGAACAGCATGTGCTGGTTCAGTTTTGGTCGCCTAGTGTGGTTGGGAAGCACCAACTGCTTACAACCATCGATCAACCTTTTGGTCTCGGGGTGGCTGATGTGGGGCTTTGTACGTATAGGGGGGATTCCGAGTGCAGCTCTTTTCTCGTTGATAAGGATCATGAAGCAGAGGTTCAGAGTCCTGCAGCTCGCGTGTTCAAACGCGAGTTGCCAGAGTGGACTTTTGATTTAACTAGTTACACCTCGAAACAATTTCCGCAACAAGCGTGTGCAATTCGTTGCGGTCTTCATGGATATTTGGGTCTACCGGTTTTCGATTCTACTACCAGGTTGTGTGTTGGTGTTGTTGAGATCTTGACATCTTCAAAGTATACGAGTTATGCTTATGAGGTTCAACAACTTTCTAACGCGCTTGAGGTTTCCATCTTTCCTTCGAATTTGATGATGGATCTATTTCTTTCATAAGTTTTAAGTTTTCATATTTTGAAAGTATTTTATTCTTTTTTATTTATTTTAATAATTTTGCAGGCTGTAGATCTCAGAACCCACCGAGCGTTTGACTGTCCAACATCAAATGTGAGTTGAGTCTTTAACTTGTGACCGGAGCCGGTGTCGGCTTCATGTTTATATTAACTACCTAAACCCATGTAACACATTGGTGGAAAATTTTAAATTTATGGCAAGAAATGCCATATGTCATTTTCTTAGTATTTCAAAAAAAATGTTTATTTTCAAATATAAAAACTCACAATTAATGTTGTTTACATAAAACCAATGATGTATTATCCTAGTGGTAAGGAGGTACGAGGAAAGTGTTAGAAGACCCAGGTCCTGGGTTCGATTCTTGATCCTACCCGGTTTTACCGACTTTTCATCGTCGTGCGTTTGGGCGGGTACTTGGGTCGGGTTTTCCTCAGGAATTGGTGGCTGGTGAGCTAGGGGCTCCTTTAGCCATTGGAGGCCGCATACGAAGTATCCGGCAGTTGATTAGTTGGCCGTTAAAAAAAATGTTGTTTACATAAATACACTAAATTAATATTATAATTAATAATAATAAATATTATCTAATTTTTCATTTAGTATACATTATATATGAATTTAATTAACAACTTATTACAAAATTATTCAATTTACAACAACTTTCTTAATTTTTTTAAATTAATTTGATAAGATAAATGCATTAGATCCCAAAATATGTAATAAAGTTATTATAATTATGTAAAATTATGAAGAAATTATAAAATCACATAATTTTTATCTACAAACACGTGTAATACACGGATTTATAACTTAGTATAATTTATAAAGTCTTAATTATATGTCATGAACGATGTACATATCATGTAAAATAATAAAAAAAAAGTTGCGTCAGAGTGACTCCTCTTATGACAAATCTTTAATTTTAGTTGCATGTTTTAAAATTTAGTTTTTGTGAAAACTCGACCTTAAACAGAAACATTTAAACCTTATTTGAATTGTTAATTAGAAATCTTGAAAATAAATATATCTTTTACATTATAGTTAAATAAAAATTAAGGTTTGAATAAATAAAGGGTTTAGTGTGAAACACTTGTTTATTTTCAATATTCCAAATAAATCTAAAAATCCTGACCGACCTCTTTGATATTTTGCAATCGTCCCCCTTAAATTTGCATAATCGAAATTATGATGAGAATTTAACTGATAGTTTTCTCTTTTTTTTGGAGAAAAGTTACTTAAAAAGTTTCCATAGATATTGTTTTGGATATATTTCTAAAAATAAAACCACGTAGAAAACAAATTTAAAAGTGTTGTATTTTTATTATGTTTTATATATAAAAGTTAGTGTGATTGTCTTTTTTCCTAACATAACCCGACCCGATTCGGCTCAACCCGACCTGAACAGAAGAGAAAAAAATCTAATATACAGTGATCCTTAAACGACCTTAAAAAATTTTTGCCCCCATGAAAAAAATTTATAGGTCCGCCACTAGTCGTAACCTACTGCATGATATGTGCTAGTTAATATTAAAAATGACAAAAAGAAATACAATATATATATATATATTGGAAATTTCTAATCGTTTGAAAATGACTTATAAAATATCTTTATGTCAAACATAATCAAGTAGTTCTTTCCAATGTAACAAGTTGCAACTTGCAAGTTGGAACCAGAGTCCAAAGGTGGAAACGAACCAAGTTACGTATGTATTGGTCTAGTCAATCAAGTTAAGCTTAAATGAACATAGCCAAAAGATACACGGTTCACACTAACACATACACAATAACACTAAAGGTACACACGGCACGCACACACACCTTAGTTGCAACCGGCTAAACCAATGACATTTAATAACTAATAAGCCAATGAATATGAAATTGTTTTTTTTTTGTTTTTTCTTCTCACAAGTCATAGCCGTTGATCCTCTTTCACACTATCAATGTAAGAGTAAAGTTAGAGGTGGCAATTGTTACCCATGTTAAAGGAAATAGGTTGGTTTGGGTAAACAATTGTAGTATAATGGGTTGAAATGGGTAACATTATAATATTGGATGGGTTGAGATGGGTAGCACTTGAACACAAAGCGGGTCAAGATGGGTAACCAATAAAGTATGTAAATGCAATGGATTCAAACATTTAAGAATGATTAAATACATATTTGATGATAAATCACTAAAAATTATCCAAATAGACTATTTGTTTACTTATTAACACACATAAAGTTAAAATAAATTGATGTTTTTTAACAACAATCCATTTAGACCCTAACTTATTTTGCTTAAAACCCGTTCTGACCCGCACCCATCCTGACCCGAACCCGTTCTGACCCGTTACCCAACCCGCCCATTTTGCCAGGTATAAGTAAAGTAGATGCATAATTAAGCATGTTTTTCTCCAAATAACCAAATTAATTAGAAGATGTCATCACCTAAAGATATACGTGAAAATATATCATGCCCCTTGAATTTTAAATAAACTTGCAACCAAAAAACAAACTACTATTGGTTCTTTATGAGCCACTGACCCGTCCATGTTGACCGAAAAGTTTGATCTTATGCAAAAGGTTTGCGTATATCATCGTATGCTTTGAATGCTTATGCTGTGATATGTGTTTCATATACAGGTTCCCAATGAACACATGCAAAAAGATATTAACAAAATCTACACTATTCTGAAAACGGTGTGTGTAATCCACGCTTTACCTCTTGCTCAGACATGGGCTGTGTCCCAACTTACCAATTTTGTATCCCATGAAAAGGTTTTAACAAAAATTTGTAGTAGTTTTGACACTAGATGTGTCGGGAAAGTCTGCATGTCACGAGCTGCTTTACCTTTTCATGTTCAAGACTTAAGCTTGTGGCCTTTCTTGAGAGCATGTAGAGAACGACACCTGGACAGGTCCCGTGGACTTGTTGGCCGGGCATTGGTAACCCGTGGTTCATATTTTTGTGGAGATGTAACCAAACTCGGTGAAGAAGAGTACCCTTTGGTCCACAATGCACGCATGAACAGGTTGACCAGCTGCTTTGCAACCTTCTTGCGTAGTGTTGAAGCTGGCGATGACTATGTGTTGGAGTTTTTCCTGCCACCAGATATCAAAGAAACCAAGCATGTACTGAACTTGGTCGAAACCTTGAAGCAGAACATTGAATTAGATTCCGGATTTGAACTGGGTGACACCTCATGCATACATGTTGTTGAACCACCTACGCAAGTTGGTATATCTTTAAGCATAGACCCTGGTACAGTCCAAATGTCCTTGCCTGCAACAACAAATAACAACAAACTTGAGACGGTTGCATCAGATTCAGAGTCAATGGTGGTAAATTTGGCTAAAAGTGATTCTGCAAGTGTATCAAACCAATGGCCATCCAAACAAACTTACCCTGATAAATTAAGAAATATCATCACTGGCACAGAAAATTTGGCTGGGGACAATATTACAAGGCACGTCTCTAATGCAAACTGTGTAAGAGAAAATGACAACATGATTTCCTATCCCAATGTTAGTATGAAGAATATGAAATATAACATTACTGATTCTGGAGGAAAAAGTAACAGTTCAAAACCAGGCAGAAAGCGTAAAATAGACTCTCTTACAATGGAGGCAGTCGAGAAACATGTTGGAAAACCTATAGATCAAGCTGCCAAGAACCTTGGAGGCAAGTCCTCTTACTTGTTAATAGATGTTGTAGTCCTTTATTTTGTCATTTTATTTGTTATAATGATACTTGACGTGTTTCCTTCATTTTTTTTTTCAGTTGGTCGGTCTACATTGAAGCGTTTTTGTCGAGAACATGATATGCCAAGCTGGCCACTGCCAAATCACAGCAAAAAGCCATTACAAAAAGCACAGCAAAAGAAAAACTTGCAACGGTCTTCAAAAAAACATTTTGGTTTATATTTTGTTGTCTTCCTGATGGTAAGGGTTAAGAGGTGGAGTTGTTCAAGGAAGAGTCATGGCTTTTCAGGCAAGTGGTGGAATTGTGGCAGGCATAGGTATCTTCCTTCAAGGTCAAATTCTATGTACCAGACAGCACTCCTGATCATGCGGTTGAGACGGTGGAGAAAGAAGATTTCAAATAGGAATGCAATGCATAATAGTGTGAGTGAGAGCACAGCAAAACCCAAATATACAATAAATACTATAAACCCATATTCACGTGTTGCAGAACCTAGTCTTGTTCGTGCATTCCCAAAACAGACCAAAGCCAATATCTCAAATACAAAGATGGTGACAGTGAAGGCAACTTTCAGAGATGATATGATAAAGTTCGAGTTCCCTACTTCATCAAGCCTTTTGGAACTTAAAAATGAAGTGGCACAAAGGATTAAGTTAGAAAGCAGAAGGCTTCGTTTAAAGTACAAGGATGAAGACAGTGACCTGATACTCCTTGCTTCTGATGATGACTTGAGCTTTCTTCTAGGGTTTACAGCTAATAACAGTACTATCCGATTAATCACCGTTGATGATAACTTTTAAAACTAAGCTACTTCAAGAATGAGAACCATCACAAATCGTCATATGGATCTATCATGGGATGGCTATTACTGCCAATAAAAGTTGCACATGATCCGAGAACATTATTATTTATCAATGTCCAGCATTCTGAAAACTTGATTGTATAGAACTTGAGTCTAGAGGTATTATTGTAACATGCTAACACTCCAATCCCAACTTTTTAGCAATGATAGTACGTCACTTGTGTATTTGATTTAGAATTAATTGTATTTGTATAGAACTTGAATATTGAGGTATCATGTAACACCCCAATCCCAACTTTTTAGTAGTGATAGTATGTCAGTTATGTATTTGAGTTAGAGTTCAGATTTATGTATGAATAATTTTTATTTGGTTATTTTGGCTGAATCTTTGCTTTACTTATGCCATAGTCTTCAATGTATTGCCACCAAAATAGTTAGTAGAAGGCATGGGATTTGAGTGTTCGGGTAACTTTCAAGCAGATGTTTAATAACTGGACCATAATGCCAGAACCAACAAGAATACTAAATGTGAGAAACTAACCCTTGCCAAAGTTGTGAGCAAGTTAGCCTAAGCTTTCAATTTGCATAAAATCTTACCTTTTGAGTTTTTTACAAAGCTGTAAGATGGAAAGATCTATCTTTTAGATGTGAATATGGTTAGATGTTTAGAATGTTTCAAGTGACATTAGTGGAAGCATGTTGATTTATTGCATGTTAAAGTTTAGGTGCCACATTATATCAAGATGTTAACTTTATACCTTAATAGATAAAACAGGATGTGTGTGTTCAAGCAAAAATGAATGGCCAATGTTGAACAAAACCACATGGAAAATAATTTAGCCAAGAAAATGTTGATAATTCTACCATCTCTAGTGATATTAAAACTGGATTGGACCCTGGATCATAGTCCACCCATTTCTCTAGATCTTAAAGGTAGTGAAAGAGAACCTTAAGACTGTTTCTTATGTTGCCAAATATGCCACTAAAAACCTCAATGGGGGATGAAAATCTTCCAAGATATAAATTTCCCCTCTTAAAACTAGCAGCAGAGTTCAGACACTGAATTTCTCTCAGTGATGTGTTGCCAAATATACCATCCGTTCTAAATCAAAAGATGGGACTGGGCTCTTGGGGAGGAGAGGTTTTTTTCCTTTGTTGTTTTTATACAACCAAATGGGTTCCAAAATCTGAAGCTTTCATTCTATGTTGTGATCTCTATATTCATATGTTCCTCTAAACAGATGCATAGATGATCTAAGTAACAATAATCCCCAGATTATCAATGAAAAAGAAAATAAGCACAGCTGAACTTAAGAAATATCTGGAGTCCCTAAAAATATTTGAAGATTCTCTAACGCACACAAGTGCTCAATTTCGTAAATATGTTATTAATGTACTTATCAACTCTTTAATATGATCCATACAATGATTTTAATGGCTTGCAGTCAGTATCCTCATTTAAATTATTTCTATTAGGCAGGAAGGGAATCTGCAGTATCTAAAGGCGGTCAAGAATCCTAGATTTTGTATGTGTTTATTTGAATTTATAGAATTCAAAGCAATTCTAAAGGGAAATCAGCTTTGATCATAAGCGAACTGCAGTAGGAAAAAAAACGATTTGCAAGCATCCATAATAATCAAATCATAGCGAACCCTATACTTCTTAATTGCAAGAGATGAACTCTCCGTATCAAAGTAAAACCGAATTTAATGTATAAACAAATGATCGGAAGAGAAAGATACCTGGAAAACAGAAAGGCAACGAACTGTCGGCAAGCGCATAACGCCAATCACATAGCTCCAGAAGAGTACTTCGAAGAGCTGCCATATCGGGCTGATTCCGATGATGCAACCTAGATGAGTCGATGAAAGCACCGACCGTGTACAGAAATTGTCAAAAAACCCTAGTTTCGATAAAGAAAAATGACGCGAATTTTCAAGCCACGGAACATCTTAACATTCTTTTCAATTTTCTTATTATTTTTGAAAAGAAAAAACTTCTCGGATCTCTTAATTGTTTGGACGTTTGACCCACGTTTTAAAAATCGGTATTTTAGGTGCATTGAATTTTGCTCAAAAATAGTTCAACCGGTTGAACCTGGTTATACCGGATGGTTCAACCGGACACAATACCGGATGGTTCAACCGGACACACTAATTAACCATAGAAATTCTAAAGATTAAAAATTTATACTCAAATAAGTTTCCAAAAAAATATACAAATTTATTCAAAAACAATTCAAAAAGTACTCAAATTCATACAAAACAATCTAAAAGTATTCAAATTGTAATAAATTTGTTTTAAATAAAAGTGCATAATAGGATAAAGACATTGGTGTGTTAAACACATTAAATTCACAATCGCTTAAAAGCCGAAATTTTGTGTTTTTTTGAAGCCGAAAATACCGGTTTTACCGATAAAACCGGATTAAACCGCCGACACAATCGATCGAAGGAACCTGCAAAATACCTGAGTGTTTCGTACCGGTTAGTAACCGGCAGCCGGTTGAACTGGCCGATTCGAACCGGTTTTTAGAACATTGCTTCAGACCACTCCATTTATTTTTAATCGAACGACTACAAAGATTAAGAAACTTGACATATATGACTGATAGGCCTGTAAACGAACCGAACAGTTCATGAACTGTTCGTGAACTGTTTAGTAAGAAGTTCGTTTATGTTCGTTTATTTAATGAATGAACGAACACGAACATAAAATTTGTGTTCGTTTGATTAAAGGAACGAACATGAACACACCTTGTGTTAGCTTATTTATGTTCATGAACAGTTCGGTTACGTTCGTTTATTTGTGTTCGTTAATGTTCGTTAACTATGTAATGTTAGTTTTTGTTCAGTTAACTGACTAATTTACGAATGATATGTATTTACATTTAAGAGACTTTTCGTATGTGTTCGTTTATACTTGTTCAATTGTGTTCGCTTATGTTTGTTCAATAGTGTTAATGTTCGTTTATGATTGTTCAATGGTGTTAAAAAATGTCCATTTAAGTTCGTTCGTTTATTTTAGTTCGTTTGTGTTCATTTATGTTCATGAACAGTTCGTTTAATTTATTAATGAACGAACACAAACGTACACGAACATATTCATTTTCTTAATAAACGAACACGAACACAAAATTCATGTTCGTTAATGTGTTCGTGTTCGTGTTCGTGTTCGTGTTCGTGTTCGTGTTCGGTTAAGTTTAAATGAACGAACATGAACATGCCTGTGTTCGTGTTCGTTCGGTTCGTTTACAGGTCTAATGACTGATGGTCTATTAATAACTAGTTTAATACTCTTTCGGTAGTCGGGTACACTGATGTAATTGAATCAATTTACTAAAATTCATTTTACAAAAAATAATAATTGTTTAACTGAGATAAATGAGATAGTAAGAAACTCGGGATAAACTATTTTTATGACTAAATCTTAAATTGAATTTACACGGCTGAGATTTATTCTCAGCTATTTTAAACGACCCAAATTTTCTCTCAAGACAGCTGAATTGACCGAAAACCATATATATACAATTACAAAGAGGTTTCGTGTAATAGTCGTTTAAGGACTCGTAGTCTTTTTAATAGTTAAAAGGTAACTTAAATTTGAATGGTAAAAAAATAACATGAAGATTTAATCTTTTAACAATTCAGACTTAAGGCTAGCACTTAATTATTAACAAGCTATTAACTATTAAGAGTTAACCGATCATTTAAATGTTAAATAAAATAAATATACTAATATTGAAAAATAGTTATAAACCATATTTATATAATAAAAATATGTTAGGTTGGGTTACTAGTAGACATGAAAGATTATATTAGGATATGTAATATATAAGAGAAAACTTATTATTTTTATTAAAAAATTTGTTGAATTCAGTTGTGAATAAGAATATTCTACCAACGTGAGGATGAGCTAAAATGGGAACGAGACACACATCCCAGAAAACAGTCGTTTAATGATGCATTGAACATAGTTCTAGCTTGAAATTTTTCTAAACTATTATTCAGTTAATTTTTAAATGTAAATATAGTGAGTATTTAAAAGGTAGTGAGATCGAAAAATGAAAGGATTAGAGACGTGCCTTGTGATATTATCACTGATTTTTGCGGTGCTCGTGAACCTATTTCGCTATATTATAGTAGACATTGTAGAATTTTAATGAAAATTATAGGAATATATGAATATGATCAGAGCCTTGTCATATTGGATTGTTGCTGCGAATATCAGCCTTAAGTTCAAGTATTTTTCCTTTCTTTTTTAAACAGTAACCGTCAATTGGCCGACACGGCTCATACATCGGCCACACCACCTAGATAACACAATGATATTCCGTACCATTTACATGCTACATAGTATCATCACAAAATTATCTTCATCATCAAGTAACCATATTCACTTGATTTCTTCACTTTATGATTACACTCCTATGTCATAGACAAATCCTAGTTATGTTTTCTTTTCTTTTGTTTTTTTCGGGTTGGGGGAGGCTATTTTTCCCGCAGTAGTGTAAATTTTCGTTCTAAAAGTTAAAAAACTTTATATGTATTGATTTCACTATTTATTTTAGCCCCGATTTAAAATTATCATCCATTCTCTAAAACCATTCAAGCTTCATCAGTGATGTATGTGTAATCGTAAAAGGGCTTGATTTTGGTGTTATCAAATACCACATATATAATATCATCACTTGATGATCAAGCCCTCCTACACACGGCTTAAAATAAAACAAAAACATTGATAGAACCACCATCCTAGCATTTATGTAATCTTCCTCTCAACACCACATGCACACTGGTCCACTTACTTGTACCACTTAGCATCCATCGTCAACGACTATTTTTTTATGTTAAAAAAAAATAAGAAAAAAACAAAGCCACACCGATCCGATATTTACGACAGATCCAATAATAATGTGGAGGAAACTTAAACCACCTTAAAAATAAAACAACATGGTGGTCCAATCAAGGTTTTCTGGATCTTGTATGAACCTTAAACTTGAACCCAAGGGTGAGCCACCAAAGGTCCAAACCCTCCATCCTCCTATCACAATTTTGCTATACATTTTGCTTCATGGCCTAGGTCAATACGTTGAGTATGAAGCTCCTTGAACTCAAGGAGTTGTATCCGACCCCTGCATCTTTGTCTCTATTTTGCTCCACCAATGAAAATATTATATATATTCGTCGATCTCCTAATGTCTCTTCACCCTTGTTTTTTCGGCTTCTTTCTTATATTATAAATTATTTAATAATATTAAAAATATATTTAACAATGATATCAAATAATTTATATAGTTATTATATCATTAAGATTGTTATTATATTTTAATCAAATTAATTTATTATTTTAGACTATTAGGTTAGTAATTCATTGTGGTTTTTATTTATAAATTTTTGAATATAAAATTTTATTTATCATCAATAATATTGTTCAATTGTTTTATAATTTATGTATCATTATTATTAGTTACTATTTTTTTTTAATTTAACTTGTGGAATGCTGGCTTCTAATATGATAAAAAAATGGTTAAGTTATTGCTATACTTGTACCATTAACAATATATTTTTGTGCTTTTTTATATTAAAAAATATTTTAGAAATTATATAAGTAAAATTAATGTTCATATGATGTAATTGATTTTACAAGAGGTATGATGTATAGATTTTTTTTGAACGGCAAACTAGTGTTTAGTAGCATGTTTCTTCATAGCCCAAATGGATCTTCGTACCTAACAATCCACATTTTGCGATCACAGTCCGCTATCAACTCCCTGATGATGTACAACGAGTTGGAAGTCCGTGACTGACCTTGGTAACGAGTACAATTATTATTGTTTAGGATTTGATGGTAGAATGACTAGCTTTTTCATCTCCACCAACCGTTGGTTTGTATTGTATTATCCATATAAATCGATTTATAATAAAACTTTTATAAAATATAGATAAAACAAACAAGTTGTACTACTAAACTTCAAATAAATAAAAAAGAAAAAAATTCGATGTGAAACCATAATGTCCACCTTAATTAAGAAAGAGAGGGAAAATGATGTTTTGGACCTTGTGTGACAAAACGTATGGTAACAAAAATGCTTTTGGTGTGGACCCCTGATTTCGTGTAATTTAAGAGGCCTGACCCTTTTCCTTAATTGAAAACTGCCGGTTTCTTGAAGGAAGTTATTATGAAATACTTTTGTTCACACTGGATATGACTTTGGTTAAATAAATTACACTAATAATACGATAAACCACACGGCAAGGTGATGTGAACAGAGAACATTGACGTGATTTAATTGTAAACTATAAAACAAGAACAAGGAAATTTAAAACAATGATTTCTTGGAACATTGTAAAAGATGGTGGGTGATTTTGCATTGGATTCTCAAGCCATTTGAACCGGTCAGGTCAATTATATGTATTTATTCATTGCATGGGTCACTATCATGTTACATCCAACATGTTGACAAGAAAGATGATGACGCGCGTGTTGATTATTCAAAGAAATCTGCCCAAATGCCCAAGTTCGAACTTTCATTCAGTTCAGGTTTTGGTGAGTTTGGAAGCAGATATGTCGATAAGGAAGAACTCTTTATTACTGTGGACATCTACGTTTTTCGACGAATCAAGATACTTGACCCCACTTCAGGTTTTTGGAGTTGGTGAAGATCGATCTGCAGATTCCACCATCACCGGTATTCTTATTTTCTTGCGGATTTCATTTCATTTGTAACTATAAGAGCTTAGTTCATGTTTATGACCAGCAGTTCTTATTGTAAACTACAGATTTGGAGCTGGGAGTTGACCCAAATAATCAACAGGTCTTTGAACCGGGAGCTAGCAGATTAATCGATCCAGATTGTCGAAAACTGCAGGAAAGGATAACAGCTGCACTAAAGCTGTTATCTTTCCGGGAACAGCATGTGCTCGTTCAGTTTTGGTCGCATAGTGTGGTTGGGAACCACCAACTGCTTACAACCTTAGATCAACCTTTTGGTCTCGGGGTACTTGATGTGGGGCTTCGTACGTATAGGCGGGATTCCGAGTGCCGCTCTTTTCTCGTTGATAAGGATCATGAAGCAGATGATCATAGTCCAGCAGCTCGCGTGTTCAGACGCGAGTTGCCCGAGTGGACTTTTGATTTAACTAGTTACACCCTGAAACAATTTCCGCAACAAGCGTGTGCGCTTCGTTGCGGTCTTCATGGATATTTGGGCTTACCGGTTTTCGATTCTACCACCAGGTTGTGTGTTGGTGTTGTTGAGATCTTGACGTCTTCAAAGTGCACAAGTTATGCTTATGAGGTTCAACAACTTTATAAGGCGTTTGAGGTTTCCATCTTTCCTTCAAATTTGATGACGGATCTAATTCTTTCATAAGTTTTTATCATTGATAAGTTTTTATTTTGCAGACGGTTGATCTTAGAACCCACCAAGCGTTTGATTGGCCTACTCTAAATGTGAGTTTGGACTTTAATTTGTGATTGGATCCCGTATTGACTTGATTTACATATGTAGTGGATGTGAGGTTGGAGTTAATATTGTTTAATGGGAAAAAGCATAAATGCTATTACGAATGACAGAAACTATATTTTATAATTTTTCTTTGTGAGCTTTATCTGAAAACGACCTATAATTTCTTCACTCTAAACATAAGCATTATCAAGCAGTTCTTTTTCTATATATTTTTTTAATATCAAAAATGTTTTAAAAAAATACTCACTCCGTACCATTAAAAGTGTCATAGTTTGAAAAACACGGATATTAAGGTAGATTGAATGCTTGTTTTTTTTGCTTACTAAATGACAATAATACCCTTGATATATACAAAAATATCAATTATGTAAAAGATGTAAACAAATTTCTGGTGAGTCCACTTATGGGTAAACTTGGAAATTGGCTAATAATTTTTGAATGTGGATATTTGAAATGAGACAAATAAAAAAGGGAATCTAGACACTTTTAATGGGACGGAGGGAGTATATGTTTAAGCAAAAATTATGTTAGTATAATGTGATTGATTTGACATGAGTATGGTGTAATGGTGTATAGATGATGGAGGTGTGTATAAATATCATGACCTTATACAAATTGTAATCATCATTCGTCACGTCATCAATGTGATTGCTAAATTTAACTTACACAAACTTCATTAAAAAACATATTTTGACAATTATTGCAACAAAAGGAGCAAATGAATCAAGTTTAACAATTTATTTGATCGAATGGTTTATTACTATTTTGTATATAATTATTTTTAAATATATATGATATGATTTAAAATATATTATTTAGTAATTTGTATTATTTATATGCATTGAATATATCAAATAAAATTTATTAGATTTATATAAATAATAGGCTTGCAAACATAGTAAAGCCTGATACATAAAATCCAAGCTTATTTATTGATCAAGCTTTAATTTAGACTAAACTTAGATTTGAGTTTTAAGAATAACTTTTTGGCTTTGGCCCTATTTACTTCAATCTATTAACAAATTAATTTCAAATAGCTCACGAATAACCTGGCTTACTTACTTGCCCAAGGTATGCACTCATGGTATGAACGCATTACACACAATACGCCCTTGCAACCGGTTAAACCAATGGCATCTTCAATATTAATAAGCCAGTGGATAAGATATATATATATATATATATATATATAGGGGAATGTTAAAAATATAACCCACTAAATACTCGGTAACCCAAATAACTTTGCCAAGATAAGCCGAATCTTGGATTTTTTTTTTGAACATCATTGTAACACATTTTGAACACCATGTTCTTTTATGAGTTTGGGCTAATTCATCACCGTTCAAAAACTTACAATACTGTAAGTTTGTAAATATTTAAAACTTACAGTACTGTAGCACAAAACTTACAACGATGATATTTTTTAAACGGTGATGAATTTCCACAAACTCATAAAAAAACAGTGTTCAAAATGTGTTACAATGATGTTCAAAAAAAAATCCAAGATTCGGCTTCATCTTGCCAAAGTTATTTGGGTTAGCACGCATTTAGTGGGTTATGAAAAATTCCATGCCCTATATATATATATATATATATCATTCAAGTTAGCAAGCCATTGATACTCTTTCATAGTGATAGAGCCACAAGTTTGTTTTTCTCCTCATAATCAAATTTATTATAATGTTTCATCGTCCAAAAATATGCGTATAAACTTGTAAAGTCATTTATTTTCAAATACCGTTGGAACATATAAGAAAAATATAAATATCAGTCAAACATCATTGGTCCTTTGTGAGCCACAGATCCGTACATGTTGAATGAAGTTTGATACTTTGTACAAGGATTGGGTAAATCATCGTATGCCTTGGAATGCTTATGCTGTGAGATATGTTTCATATGCAGGTTCCCAATGAACACAGGGAAAAAAATTTCAACAAAATTCACAATATTTTGAAAACACTATGTGACATCCACGCCTTACCTCTTGCTCAGACATGGGCTGTGTCCCCACTTACCAGTTTTGTATCCCATGAAAAGGTTTTAGCAAAAATCTGTAGTAGTTTTGACATTAAATGTGTTGGGAAGGTCTGCATGTCACGAGCTGATTTACCTTATCATGTTCAAGATTTAGCCGTGTGGCCTTTCTTGAAACCATGTAGAGAACGACACCTGGACAGGTCCTGTGGACTTGTAGGCAGGGCATTGTTAACCCGTGGTTCATGTTTTTGTGCAAATGTAACCAAACTCAGTGAAGAAGAGTACCCTTTGGTCCACAATGCACGCATGAACGGATTGACCAGCTGTTTTGCAATCTACTTGCATAGTGTTGAATCTGGTGATGACTATGTGTTGGAGTTTTTCCTGCCACCAAACATCAAAGAAAGCAGGCATGTACTGAACTTGGTGCAAACACTGAAGCAGACCATTGATTTAGATTCTGGATTTGAACTGGGTGACGCCTCATGCATACATGTTGTTGAACCACCTACAGAAGTTGGTATATCTTTAAGTATAGACCCTGGTACAGTCCAAATATCCTTGCCTGCAACAACAAATAACAATGCATCAAATTCAGAGTCAACGGTGGTAAATTTGGCTAAAACTGATTCTGCAAGTGTATCAAATCAGTGGCCATCCAAACAAACTCACCCTGATAAATTACGATATATCATCACTGGCACAGAAAATTTGGCTGGAGATGATATTACAAAGCATGACTCTAATGCAATCTGTGCAAAAGAGAATGAGAATCTGATTTCCTATCCCAATCTCAGTATGCAAAATTTGAAAGATAACGCTACTAATTCTGGAGAAAAAAGCAACAGTTCAAAACTAGGCAGAAAGCGTAAAATGGACTCTCTTACAATGGACGCAGTTGAGAAACATGTTGGAAAACCTATATTTCAAGCTGCCAAGAGCCTTGGTGGTGAGTCCTCTTACTAAATAGTTTTAGTAGTCCATTTTGTCATTTTATTTGTTATAATGTATTTGGTGTGGATTTCTTTATTATTTTTTTTCAGTTGGGCGGTCTACATTAAAGCGTTTTTGTCGAGAACATAATATGCCAAGCTGGCCATTTCCAAAGCACAGCATAAAGGCTAGCCATATTACCAACTTAAAGCCATCACAAAAAGCACCGCAAAAGCAAAACTTGCAACAGTCTTCAAAGAAACATTTTGGTTTATTTTTTGTTGTGTTCCTGATGGTAAGTGTTAAGAGGTGGAGTTGTTCAAGAAAGAGGCATGGCTTTTCAGGCAAGTGGTGGAGATGCGGCAGGCATAGCTATCTTCCTTCGAGGTCAAATTCTATGTACCACACAGCACTCCTGATCATACGGTTGAGACGGTGGAGAAAGAAGACTTCAAAGAGGAATACAATGCATAAAAGTGTGAGTGAGAGCACAGCAAAATCCAAATATACAATAAATTTTAAAAAACCAAATTCGCGTGTTGCAGAACCTAGTCTTGTTCATGCATTCCCAAAAAAGACGGTAGCCAATATCTCAAATAAAAAGATGGTGACAGTGAAGGCAACTTTCAGAAATGATATGATAAAATTCCAGTTCCCTGCCTCATCAGGCCTTTTGAAACTTAAAAATGAAGTGGCACAAAGGATTAAGTTAGAAAGCAGAAGGCTTCGTTTAAAGTACAAGGATGAAGACAGTGACCTGATACTCCTTGCTTCTGATGATGACTTGCGCTTTCTTCTAGGTTTTACAGCTAATAACGGTACTATCAGATTAATCACTGTTGATGATAACTTTTAAAACTATGCTACTTCAAGAATGAGAATCATCACAAATCGTCATATGGATCTATCATGTGATGGCTATTACTGCCAATAAAAGTTGCACATGATCCAAGAACATTATTTATCAATGTCCAATGTTCTGAAAACTTGATTGTATAGAACTTGAGTTTCGAGGTATCATGTAAAACCACAATCCCAACATTTTAGTAGTGATAGTATATCAATTGTGTATTTGAATTAGGATTATCATTTATGCATGCATTATTTATCAATGTCCCATGTTCTGAAAACTTGATTGTATAGAACTTGAGTTTTGAGGTATCATGTAAAACCACAATCCCAACATTTTAGTAGTGATAGTATATCCATAGTTATTGATAGCGAATAGCGGTAAATAGCGATAAGGTACCTATATGCTATGTAGCGAATAGCGGTAAATAGCGATTAAATAGCCAACAAAATAAACATTCATAGTTTTACACCACTAAATAATTATGTTCATAAATCGAACTGATTAATATATGGAGTCTATAGTTCACACTTCACACCCTTCACACTTCACACTTCACACTTCACACTTCACACTGGTTCAAACTTCAATCGATCGATCAATATTTGGTAATTGATACTGTCGGCTGAAATCAGAACTCCTCAGTGGGTCGTCGTCTTCTGTCTTCCGTCTTCCTCACTTGTCGGCTGAAATCAGAATCAAATTCAAGTCCTTCCTCGGCCGTCGTCTTCCTCAGTCGTCGGCAACCAGGTGTCCAGCAATTAGCCCCGTCGGCGGCGGCTGAAGCTTCCTCGCTACTCGCACCAGTCGGTATCCTCCTCAATTCGACTTTTTAGGGTGTAATTCCGGCGGACATATCAGGTATTTAAAAAGAAACAAAAAAACAGACGCTCGCTACTTACGCTTTCTTCCCGCTAAACCCTAATAGCGGGTCATTGCCGCTTCGCCACATAGCGCGCTATAGCGGTCGCTATAGCCGCTATCGATAAGCTTGAGTATATCAATTGTGTATTTTAAAATTAGAATTATCATTTATGCATGCACCAGCAGATTTTATTTGGTTATTTTGGCTGAACCTTTTATTTACTTCTTGTCATAGTCTTCAATGTATTGTCCTCAAAATAATAGGTAAAAAAAAGGAATTTGGGTGTTCGGGTGAGGTCAGAACCACAATGCATTGAATTGATTAGAATGACTGATAGAACATAAATAGAAGATTCAAATTACCAAAATGTTGACATGCAAGTTTATTTGTCCAAGCCTTGGTTTTATAAAGCTCGAGGCGCTCCGAGGTGTTTAGACCTCAAATGCCAAGGCATAAGGCATGAGACATGAGGAGAGAGCCTCACGTACGTGAGGCATTCCTCTGTATACAACAAAATAGTTTTGTCTACAACTAAAAGATGCATTTGTCTTGTCTTTTTAACATATTGGGTTTTTTTTATCATACAAACCATAATAAATCTCTAATCCCATTGGTTGTTTATACATATCCCCTCCTACATACCCAACTGCTGATCAAATTTAGCCCATAAGTACATAAAGCGCTGCCTCAAGGCCCTGAAGCGTTAACCTGCTTGCGCCTCACGCCTCAGGCGCTATTTTTAAAACCAAGATCCAAGCAGTGACAGATATAGGAATTTTTTTCAAGGGGAAGGGGGGGATTTTTTAAGGTCGTTTGATGTCGCTATATAATATTTTTTCACTTTTGTTCACGTTAGGTTGGGTCAGATCGGGTCAGAAAAAAAAGACAATCGAACTAAATTTCATATACAAAAGCATAATGAAAATACAATACATCTAAAGTTCTTTACGGTGTTTCATTTCTTAAAATGTATTCAAAACAACATTTAGAGAAACTTTCATAAGTAACTCAATAGGGTTTAAATTATTAGTTGGGTCTTTTTCAACTTGATTTTATTAAATAACACTTATAAATTAAAGTGAAAGGGGGTGAATGCAAACTTTTATGAGGAGTGGTTGAGATTTCTATATATATATATATATATATATATATAGTACTAAAAAAAATTTCAAGGTAGGCGGCTGACTCCTTGGGCCTTTAAGTGGATACGCCACTATGTCCAAGAAACTTGTGGTTATTTCAGAGTAGATGTTTTATAAATTGGTCCATAATCTCAAAGCCATCAACAAGAATAAAAAATGTAACTAATCCTAGTCAAAGTTGTGAGCAACTTTGACTAAGTCACTAAGGTAATGTTTGGTATGCATGAATGCAAGAAAGAATAGAATGGGTCATTATGCTAGAATGAAAAAAAAAAACATTTTTGGTAATCGTAGGGATATGTACTATTCCATAAGGAATATATGGGAAGATTATTATTATTATTTTCTACGGGTGTAAACTAATCAAACCGGCTCGTGAAATACTCGGGATCGGATCGGTAAAAAGCTCGAACGAGCCGAGCTTAAACGAGCCCGAGCCCAAAAATATGGTTCGTTTAGTTATCGAGCTCGAGCTTTACATATCGAGCTCGAGCCAGCTCGCGAGCCTAAATGAGCTTTTTATTTTTATAACTTTTATTTATTATATTAAGTGTATATTTATAAAATTAATTATTTTTATATAAAATTATGATAAATATATTTAAATCTTGTATTTTATGTTAAATTTGGGAAGTAAATTATAAATTATGAATATATTTAAATTAGTAATTAAAGTAAATAAATTAAAAATTAAAATATAAACAAGCCAAGCCTGAGCCTAAAAATTTTCTAAAGAACCGAGCTCAAGCCTTGAAATAAAACTCTTAACAAGCCGAGCTCGAACTCAAGCCCTATTTTGTCTAAACGAGCCGAAATCGAGCCTTAACAAGCTCGGGATCGGCTCGGCTCGTTTACACTCCTATTGTTTTCATTCTTTCAAGGAATGGAATAGTTTTTTTTAATTTAATCTTACTTTTTCTTTAAAGATATTTTGGCCCGATCCACGATCTAAACCATGACTGGACCTGTACCCCAATCATGACTCAAACATAACCAGGCTCATGACCTGACCAATGATTGGACCTCATGAATTGTACTTCAATCATTGATACCAAATAGCACGAAGCAATGATTCATTTCATTCTTATATAGTAACCAAACAGGACAATGTAATGGTAAGAATTCATTTCTTTCTCTTTTTCATTCCATTCTATCATACATTCCATTACCTCACAATACCAAATAGACTCTAAGGTTTTAGTTTAGTAGAAATCTTACCTTGCGACTGCTGTACTAAATAGTATGATGGAAAAACCAATCTATTTCGATGTGAATAAGGTTAGATGATCAGAATGTTTCAAGTGACATTAGTGGATGGATGTTAATTTCTTGCATTTTAAAATTTAGGTCCTATATTATATCAAGATGATAACTTTTATACCTTAATATATAAAATAGTATATATATTTATATATGTACATACATATAATATATATTAACTACGTAGTCTGTTATTCATGCAAAATTCAATGGTTAATGTTGGACAGATCACAGAACTACAAGGGAAATAATTTAGCCAATAAGCTGTTGGCAATCAGACCATCACTAATGATTTAAAAAATGATTAAAAATTGTGGGAGTGGGCGATTGTATGTATACAATCAATTGACAAGATTATGATAATTTAGATACACCTAATATTTTGAGGTGTTTTTTTAAAAAAAATCAACCAGGTCTCAAATTGCTTTTCAAAAGTTCATAGGAGTTGAAAATTGTTTTCACTTTTCAATTTAAGAAGTCGGCAATTAAAAAGAGATGGTTTAGTACAAGGAGAAAGATGAAGATTCCTACCAAAATATAAAGTGCATTTTAAGTAAAAGCATACAAGTAAAGGTCATTGGAGAGTAAAACATACATAAAAACAGATATAATTTGAACTTAGGAGATAGTCGGAGGGGGATGATATGATCAACAGATATAATGCTTAATCGCTCACAACAATCTGTTATTGTTGCAAACAAAGGAAGTCAAACTTTAATAATTAGATCTTGTCTTCCACTAGTTCCAATAAGCCGAATTTAAAAAAATTTATAAAAAAACAAATTTCAAAGAGGTCATCACCAAAAAACTTGAAATACATCTATCAGGTAAAATCAAAAGCTTGAAGTCTAACAATTTGCATAAATTACCAAGAACAAATCCAATGCATAACTAAAGAGAACCAAAAAAAGAATGAAGGGAAAAAAAACAATATACAAATCATATTGTTTGAGGGCATCAGAGTGGATACATAGAGAGGTTGGAGTAAACCAAGGGGCTGGTTTTGCAAACCTAAATCAGAGATCTAACCATGAACACATTGACAAAGTTTATATGAAATAAGCATTAACATTTAAAGCATTGTCAGTGCATCATGCAAAAGCCCACATGAAAAATCAATGAATTTAGCAAAAGATAATAGTATAATAAGAATATTGGGTATGCCTACATTGCTTTTGCATTCATATTATCATATATAATCACCAAATTGAAGAAATACCTCCCGTGAAACTAATGAATTCAGTAAATCAAATACTGAATTTGCATTTCAAAAGTATAAATGTCAAATTCGAAACAGTAAGCAGGATTAAACCAGAATTAGGGCTCAGAGTCTACTTTATAGATTGAAGTAAAAAAAGTTCCACCATCAATGAAGATTTCAACCATCACTATATCCAATCTTTTTTTAAAACAATAAGGATCATAACACACATCAATATAAATAATATATTCACCAAATTCATAGAAAATGAAGGAGGAAATTAATGATCTAAATGACATAACATAATCGAATTTAATAAAACAAAGCCTAACATCAACGCTATTCATGTCGAATAGACAAAGATTATTAAACGAAATTCGGTCATATAACATCCTTACCTAGATCAATCGATGTTTTGAAAATGATCGGGATCGTCGTTCGTGAAGCGTACCGTGAAGAGAAGTTATGAGACATATACTCGAACATTTTCAACCGATCCTTGATCGGAATTGAATGCGTAACCGAGAGGAGCGTGCTGGAACGTGAAGAAGGAGGGGGTTTCGGGATTTGCAGGGAGAATATTGCAATTCTAGAGAGACAACGGTTACTGAAGACGGAGACTGAAGGGCGGAGGACGGCGACGGTCGGAGAAGGAGGAGATTGAAAGGAACAGTTTTGTGGGAAACGGAATCTACGGAGATGGAATTTTTGTTGAGGCGGAGTTGTGGGAAAAGAACACAGTTCGAAGGAGTCTGACCGAAACTATGATGATAGTAGAGTCTTTGTAGTCCGGTTCTAATGATGTTTTGGTCCAATCGAACCGTTACGATTTTTTTTTTGAACCACTGATTTAACCCTAAGCGGACACACATCAAAAGACACACCTAGTCGTTACCCCTTCAGCAACCTGATAAGCGAGAAGCGGATAAATCCACAAACCTTCTCTCATGCTTAGGTTTGAACCCCTGACCTTGTTAAGGCACAACTCCATTCCTTTATCACAATACCACTAGACTATAAGTCTTTTGATGAACTGGTTTTTGGTTATTGAAAACCAAAATCAAACTGTTTCAAATTAAAGCCGAACCACCGCTTACAATTTGATTTGGGATTGGTTTCCCGGTTTAGGAAAAAATTCAGTAAAAGTTGTTAAATAATTTCATTAAAGCGTGGTAAACAATTTTGTTTGACATTTTTTTTAACAACAATTACAATATATAAGATAAAGTTTGCAACACCTGGATAATTTAAGATACTGTTATGACTCCCAAGATTCGGACTCACAACCTTTGGTTGGGATGAGAACACCTTACCAATTGTTAGATAACATCACTAGGTTATTACTCCGTGTATTACACGGGTTAAATAAAATATAAACAATCACCGATAAAAATTTAGACAATATGAAATTATTGTTTAATTTAAATTATGATTAAAATTTCACATAATTTAATACTTTGAGTTATAAAATAATCATATTACTTTTTAATTACTATTTTTTTCAAATTTTGTTTTTTAAATATTTAGTTTTGAATTTGTTTTTTGAAATTTTTATATTTTATTCTAATTTGGCTTTTTAAGTGTGTTTTTAATATTTATATGTTTCTAATATATTAATAAATATTTTTTAATTTAAAAATGTGTAAAAACTACATCTAAAATTTATTATTATTGTTTAATATAAAATGTATGTAATAAGAGAGACGAGAAATCAAAGTTAAAGTGCTTGATAAATATGTTATGTGTCCAAAAACCATGATTTAGTAGATAAATTAATATATGATAACGAAATTCAGTGGAGGTACGTACTCTTAAATGAAGATTAATGGATTAAAGCCCAATTTGATTTTTACTAAACCAATATAATAATCAAATATATCTGATATAAAAAATTTAAAAAATTTTATATCTATTCATAGCTTACGGTTTGGTTAATTCTAGTTTTATACAATTTAAAATATTTGAAACCATAAATTAAATCGTTCGTTACGGTTTGAAATATTTGAAACCAAACGATATAAAGTTTACTAGAAACCAACTATAAAGCTGGAATCGACGATCGTTTTGAACAGTTTTACAATTCTAAACTGAACCATAAACACCCATAATAACGACGAGAATTTTTAAGGGAAAATTGGTCGGGTTAGTAGGGAAAAGAGACGATGCTACGGTGATGGAATCGTAATGGCAACAAAGAAGGAGGGAGGGGGAGAGAATTTCTAAGATAGACAATGTGACAACCCGTAAAATCCAGATCAGCATTTATTTGATTAAATGTTTATTTAATTGATAATTGTATACGTGGCACTAGAATTAGCTTAATTTAGTGTGACATGTGACATTACAGTACAAACACAGACACACAACTGAATAATTCGAGTAATTATCGAAAAACCGCACACATGTGTCAGAAATCACGAACGTTGGTGAATGTCTTAACAATTAAACACGAAAACACTTCACGAGTCAATTATGACTAATAATTGACAATTATAGTTCAAATGATGCTCAAACAACGTATTATAGTCGAGAAATGAGTGGAAACGAGCCCAAAACATGAAAATAGGCTAATTGGGCTGGTCCGGTGGGTCAGGCGGTACGCCTGAGCCCAATCCTTGACCCAAGGCGGTGCGCGCGAGAAGGAAAAGGCGGCCCCTCATCTGGCTGACCCGCGCGCTATGCCGGGAGCCAAGCACTCCCGCTGGGCGGTACGCCTGGGAGTGATGTGTGCAAAGTAGTTTAATTAAAATAAGCAAAATCAAAACTAAACTAGACACTAAGTAATACTCTAGACTATCTAAAACTAAACTACTGACAGACAAGTGAACCTATCGAAAACTAGTAAAGCAAAAGTAAGTCCGGATATCGAACCCAAAGACTTATACAGAAAGCACTAACTAGAAACTGAAAGACTTATCTATACAAAATTTGTACTTAAATAAAATATTAATAAGGAAGGGGGGTTTTTCTAACAAAACTAAGAATAACTAAAAGAAAGACTAAAGAGAAAACACCAAACTGAAACAAAGATAGAAACGAAGATCAAACGAAGAAAGAGCACTACCTAGGCATGAATCCTACACATTCTCAACAAAGAATCTATCGGTAATGGAAACGATGTGACACCGGGATCTTAAAATACTAACCTAAAAGGAAATCTAGAGCACCCTCGACCCTTCTCTAGGATTGTCAACTAAGAGTCCTAAAAGCTGTTAAACCACCGGTTGAATGGATTTCCCTCACAGGTCATTTAAATATACTCAAAATGCATCCGCTAGACAATCTACCTTACAGCGTGAAAGTCTCAAACACCTAAATGTAAGGGATAACTGTCACACCCCGAACTGAGCGGGACGGATCGACTTTCCCGTCGGGCGGAAGGTTCCCGGGACGTGATATCGGAGAATGATAATCGTGTTGATCAGATTGTTCACATAGCATCAATGTTGAGAATAACTAAAGCACAAATAACATTTAAACTAGGATTACAAAGTTAAATTACAATTGTCATTGTTTGATAATTTAACTAAGTAAACCTATCAAAAGAATCAATGTTTACTATCTTGTAACTGTACAAGATATCAAGAGTGATTCACAACAGTGAACAAAATATGTGCTTCTCAAAATCTACTAGGTCCTCTAACTGGGCATCCTAGCATGCATTCCTGAGCCTTAGCTTAATCATGTACGTCACCTGAGAAAGCATGTAAGAAAACAAAGTCAACACAATGGTTGGTAAGTTCATATAGTTTTAGTATTTGAAAATTAGCTTTTGCAAACCTTTTCGGTACAACCTTAACCTCATTAATAACACCTGTCCTATCCGACTCGGTATGCTTATATATAGGGCATACGAAATGGTCGAGCCTACAACCCGCCCAGACGCCATCCCACCACATACTAAACCACATATGACATTGTTAGTAATGATAATTAAGCATTTTACCTACCATCCAATCCCATTTCCATCATAGCTTTAGCATTCTGTTTGAAAGTTTACAACACGCATACAATAGCATTTGCAGGTCTAGCTTTGAAAGTTACCATTATGGACAACTGAACACCCGAAGGAATCCAGTATTAATCCATATCAGAACTAAGTGCGATTAGCAACTACGGTGGTTTGATACTGGATTTCCTAGATGACACAAGGTCAACTAAGGAAAAACAGAATCGTCCTAGTCACATATTACAATCATGGGTGGACAATAAGGAATCACTGTATAGCAAGCACTGAGAGGCCAACAATCTGTTCCTCTAAGTCCCGATTATGAAGGACACTCTATGGCAAGCACTGAGAGGCCATAATCTGTTCCTTCAAGTCCTGACTATGAAGAACACCCTATGGCAAGCATTGAGAGGCCATAATATGTTCCTTCAAGTCCTGACTATGAAGAACACCCTATGGCAAGCACTGAGAGGCCAAAACGGTGTGTTCTGCCATAGCCGATAGCTTTAGCATACAAGTTTATAGCATTCATATAGCATAGCATTTACGTATCTTGTGCACAAGTACTGGCTTCGCAACCGGTAGGGCAAGCACTGTGAGGCCAAACCGTTGTCTTAGCATGTCAAGCATATAAAGCATACAAGGGTTTTAAGAGTTCAAAGCATTCCAGGAGTTTCGAGCATCCAAGCATATCAATCATATATGTCTTTCTGAGTTTGAGCATTCAGCTTTAAAACATAGTTTATAAAAGTATTTCAGCCTGTTAGTCTTTGCATCCTTACATATGAAAAGCATCCCGGGTTTTAAGCAATTAGCGTATATGTATGTAGCATTAGCATGAAATCTTAGCATGTAGTATTAGCATTAGCACTTAGCATTAACACGTAGCTGTAGCACATAACATTATCATTTAGCATTTAACATTAGCATTTGGTGTTAGCATTTGGCATTAGCATTTAGCAGTAGCAATTAGCATTAGCAGTTAGCATTAGCATTAGCATTAGCAATAATTATAAAAGCATTTATGAAACATTTGAACACTTGTTTAAAATGTACAACATGCTTCTCAGTCCCAAAGTAAAAACAAAATAGTTTGAAAATGGACAAATGAACTCACCTGTGTTGCTAAGTACAAGTTACCACAGATAATGCGCGCTCGTTAGTTGTAGCTTAAGTATCTTCAACACCTGAGTTGTTTTAAGAGATTCAAATTCTATAAGTAAGTATGACAGAAACGAATTAAGGTTTGGTCTCGGTGTGCAACTAAGTGTCCTATGTTACTAAAGGGGCTTTCTAAGAATCTTTCTAGTTAGCATTATACATTACCCGTTTGTAACCCTTGTCCCGTAAGTAGTGGCTATTGATCCTATTTAATTAAGTTAAAATCATTTATCTAATTCAAGAAAGTTTATCATTGGTTTCATTTACTAAAACCATCATGTATTTAAAGAAATTCAAAGATTTATTCATTAGACTTAAGCTAATCCAACTTGATTAACTCTAAGCCTAAGATTTAGTCTTAGCTTCCTTTTGTTTTCTCGAATTGTTTGTATGTACAATTTAGCTTAGAAGTCCCATAGAACTATCTAAGTTAGTTGTAAGTATTAGAATAATTAACCAAGTATTAGGTGTTAATAACTACTCTTATACTTAGTTAAAATTCTTGACTCCTTGTATTCCTTGCTTTATGTTTAAACCCTTAGTGTTGTTGTACAATTCGTTGTTTACCCTAAATTCCCATATGATAGAAAAGATGTAGACTTAGCACTTGTTTAGCAACCAATTGAGGTCTTAGTCCTTGGTATGAAAAGATTACAACTTATCACTTTTGTTTGATAAGAATAGGATAGCTTCTTGTTAAGAAACCCTAAGGGTTTCCCATGCACCACACACACATGTATGAGGTTCACGTAGCTATCCATGCACATCATGTTATCCCCCATGCATACCATACATCCAAGGTTACTTGATTGTGCATGATGGTTCTAACCCAACCCTTAGCCGAATGAGCCATTCCTGAATCAGCTTGGCCGAATCAGGGCAACCTGGCCGAAGGAGTGCTGCCGAATAGGTGGTGGCCGAATGGTGGGTGGTGGCTGAATGAGAAGGTGGCGACCGAATGGTGTTGCTTCGGTCTGGAATCATTCGACGAAAATGATGATGCTTCGGCTAGGCCTCATGCGAATGAGCATCTGGGCCGAACGAAGGAGGTCCTGGCCATTCGACCGAAGAAGGGGGTGTTCATTCGATCGGCTGACCATACGGCCGCCTGGGTTAGGCCATTCGGCCTTTCGACTCAGCCCAGGTGCAGCCATATATCTCGAGCTAAAGGGTTAACCCAAGAAGCTTAGTGTGTTCCTACTTCGCCCTAAGCATGTTTGGTGGTGTTTCCCTAATGTTTTGAAAGGTTACAACTGGTTTCTCATGGAATTCGAACCTAGGGTTTTCAAAACCCTAAAACCGAACATAAATCGTGAATTTACCTCGAATCTACTAGTTAGAAGCTCATATCTGTTGTACTTTCGAGATCTACGTGTTGTGGTGGTCATTTAGACACCAAAATGGCTTGAATCGGTTGAGAAATGAGTGAGATAGGTTGAGGGTTTCTAGAGAGAGAGTGTAGAGAGAGAAAGGGCCGGTTTTAGTGAGAGAGAGGCGGTAGTTGAGGAAGAAGGAGAGAGTTTAATGCTCTCATAAATGCTCCCCAACACCCCGTGCGTTCGGGTTCGTTCGGTTTCGCTCGGTTCCGCGTAAAAGCGTCGTTTCGTCCCGTTTTCGTAACGAAATGTTATGGTTTTAAAAGTGGAGTTTATTAAATTAAATTAGGTTGTGATTCCTAATCAATTAACTGAATATCTCTCGTTTATTTTAAATTTTTTGAAACGTTTAAATTACAGTTTAAATCGAAACGTACAGTTGTCGCGCGTATTCGTTCGAATAGTCACCCGTACGAATACGACAGTAACTACACTTTTCAATATGGTTTTCTAATTATCGGGCATAATTCAGAACGTTAAACTTTCAGATATATTCGTACAGATCGTCACCTATACGAATAATCCGTCCATTTAGCATTCCTGCAACGACGTCCGTTATTGTTTTGTTCTGTTCAACCTCGCATACGCATATACAAAATAGCATTCAAACAAGCTTTCGTGTGCCAATTCAATGTTGTCTGATATGTTTCTGACTGTTAAACTGTGTGTTTGCATCATGTTTCCGAGATCATTGCATAATGGTTTTGTGTTAAGCATTTCATGATAATAGCATACAATATATACACATAGTTTGTACCCGAGTTACTGTGCAAGAAACTGTTGAGATCACTGTTCCGGTTACGATTCCGGCACTGATGTTACAATAACTAGGATTTTCCTATTGGATTCGACAAACATGGATGTAAAACGAACTAGAAAGATCTTCTCACAAAGTCTCTAAACTAGTGAATCTAACACCCTAGACAAACCGACAATCTCTCACTTCACAACTATCGAGATTGGTTGCACATCTTATATATCTATATCAAGAAAATCTCCTATGGTAAATTCGTACGCAGTAAACCATCCATTAATCAAAAACACACAGTAATTGATCTAGCATGCACCTATTACATGAAAGACATTCACCAAGGCACACGATGAGTAAATCATCAATCCATAAACAATCATAGACATACATAAAACATCCAATAATCCAAACCAAGTTTGTTACATCATGAGTTCATCACATACACATAATCCAAAACCGATAAAAACTTATGTTAAACATGTGCAATCATCATAACCTAGGTAGTTCTACAAGATTAGCCAAGGAACATCATACGAATACAATCCATAATCTGTTTAAAGTAAGGAAACATGGAAATCAAAGAGAAACAAAGAAACAAAGTGAACCGAATGAAGAACACCCGATATCTTTGATCCTATGTCTTGATTCTTCAATCCTACGCCTTCCCAACCTTCGATTCACCTGAAAATAGCCTTTCTTCGTCCTCCTAGTCGCCTCCAGCCGTCCCAGATCGTGTCTCTCCCTCTAGGGTTTTTCGACTTTTTGGTTTAAAACCGATTTTGTGTGATTTTAATCATGTCGCGTAGCTCGACAGGTTTTCAAGAAAGCGTCGTGTAGCTCGACGAATTTCAGAAGGTGACAAAACAGTCGGGTCAACCCTAATGATTAAGTGAGGGCATTTTGGTCTTTTACTACCTGTCGCGTAGCTTGACAGGGTTTGATGATATTGTCACGTAGCTCGACAGATTCCGAAATCCAGTTTTCTTCTTTTCTTGTTTCCGGTTCCGTCCTCGCCCAACCAGGAGCTCTTTTCCTTGAACTTTTGTGCCAAATATACATGTCTATGACTTGCAAGCATCAAATTACAGAAATGTGAAGCACCAGCTTAACTGAATAAAACTGTACAGAAACTAAACAAAAACAAATAGAAAAACAGATGTGTTTCACAACACATTAGGGAGCTCTGACAGCTTAAAATTTTCTTGAGCAACACAAAATCCATCATTACCTCTACACAATCATTTTAGTCGATTGCAGAAGCCATTGCACGAATCTCTCTCCCAAAATACCTCTGTTACATGCATCTTACACACCTTGGAAGCCATTATAACCACCATTGAAGGTTGAGAGCTTGGAAGAACCACTAGGAGGCTTGAAGGACTCGTTGGAGCTCAAACCACCACCATCACCATCTTGTTTCTACACAAACCTGCTATCTAGGAGCTCTAGAAGCTGGTGGAGTCATCATCTCAGCCCTTGGAGACACTAGAAGGTAGTTTTCATGGCTAATACGCACTCTAAACACCCACAAGCACACATGCAAGGCATAAATCCCACATGCAAGCACATATATTGCACATGCACGAATTTTGAATCTGGGTTTGATGGTTTCACTACTGATTTTAATGATCTATATTGATTTGGTGATGTATTTTGATGTTTCATGACGATCTATGATGATATATGTATGTATGGTGCTTGGTTTGGTCATGAATGGGTGAAATACCTACATGCATGCATGATCTAAGGTTGTTAGATGCATTTTGGATGATTATTAATGATGTTGGTAATATGATGCATGATTTGATATAGTCAAAATGATTAAAATATGGATTTTTGATGAACTTACTATATTTAGTAACTTTAGAGTTACAACATGATGATATGGGTAGAAATATGGACATGCATGTGTTTGGATTTGTTACTTGGATGATAATATGATGATTATGATGCTAAGAAAGTGATTTGGGATTGTTTCGGGTCATTTTGGACATAGTTACTATTTTTAGTAACTTTTCTAGTCGAAGTCTTGCTACTTGATGATTTCGTTTAAATGGATATGATTAGATGATGATAGATGGTATCATATGATGTTATTTTGTATAAAAACAAGTTAAGAATGTTTAGAATAATCACTTGATGAGTATTGGTCATAGTTACTATTTTTAGTAACTTTATTTGGGAAAACTTGATTTAATGATGCTAGATGTATAATGAACATGATAAATGGCTTAACATGATGTCACATGACGATGCTGTATGTAAGTTGTGTGATTTTTAATGATAATCATGATAGATTTAGAAACTTTCCTTATTAGGAAACTCTAATGATTAGAAACAAACTAAAGTGTTTATTTTGGTCGCGTATGACAACGTGCTATGTGTTAACATGATCACGTAGGACTTACATGCATGTTAGAACCTTAAAAACGATATGTGTTATAGAACTTGCTATAGATGGAAACTTACTATAAATAGTAAGTTGTCCATGAACACGACTTATGTGTTTTGCACACGACTAGCACAACCACAAATGCTATACGAACAATAAACCAACACACGGTTCACCAACGGGTCGTTGACTTGACACGGTCAAACACGGCCAAACACGGCCAAACACGAACAAACACGGTCAATGTAGACCAACACGGACAAACAAAACAACCGAGGGTTGTTGAACACAAACACGAGCACTAACACGAACACGGTTACTTACACGAACTCACGTATGGAATACGATATAGGTAGCCGGTGACCGACACGATTTCCAAGCAGGAGCTTACGCAATTACTTATCCGACAATCACTAAGGTGAGTTTACGGCCCCTCTTTAACTCTTTTACAAGCTTTTCAAATAGGGGGAGAATACTTGTTGAATCGAGTCAAACATTATTACTGTACAAACATTTGTGTATGCTGGTTTATTAGACAAACATAAGTGTTGTAATCGTAACAAGCCCTCACAAAGTCTTACCGTTAATGTACAAACAACGAGGTGAGTTTGAATATATCTGTTTGGGTGTGACAAACCCCACGTGGCACAATACTGACTGGAGGTCGGGACACGTGAAATCTCGACCTATCTTGCCATGTTATTACGAGACATGGCGGAGGCAAGGACTAACAAGTCTAGTTCGGTAGTGACGCACTGACACTTGGAGCCTAGTGCTCGGGACTAACATTTAATAAACAGCATGACACATATTTCTGATTATTATCTATGTATATCAAAACCTGTGAACTCACCAACCTATGTGTTGACACTTTTTCTTAAACATGTATTCTCAGGTAACTAGTTGCGTTGGATCAGGATGCACTTAAGGATTGAGCTTAGGACTGTCTGCATCATTATAATGATTTCTGAACAAACATTTTAATTCTTATGATTATGTATAAACAATGTAGTGCCTGACATCTTATTTCCGCTGCATTATCAAACATGATTTATTTCGCTGCTATGTAACTTAATTTCCGCTGCTATATTTAAAACAGTTGATTTTGACAAGCATTGTATTTTGAAACGCATATAGAGTTGTTCTATATGACCACGAGCTGTGATTCTGGCCACGTCACACCCATGTGGACTGACACCACACGTGGGAATTTGGGGGTGTGACAGACAACATTAATAATAAGCCTTTTAATATATATATATATATATATATATATATATATAGTAGTTAATTAAACGCTTTTTAAGGTTATAATTTTATAAAGTAATTATTCACCAGGGTGTAGATCGGGATGGGTTTGTGCTAAGTCCAGGAAAAGGACTTTGGCTTTGCTCAGGTTCTAGGCTTTCCAAGGATGTATATCTTCTTGCTTTTTTCCAAGGACTGCATTTATATGTGGAATTATATCAAAAAGAGCTGCTGGGTTCGATTGGATCGGGGGGGGGGGGGGGGGGGGGGTTGGATTCCTGATCCTTTTATGCTGCTTTGGGATCTCGTGGGTTCTCGCTTATTGATATGGATACTCTTGAGAATTACGAAGTTTGATTTAGCATACAACATTATAAATGTGATTGTTGGTCCTTCTTCGGCATAAGTAATCCTTTTTACGGTGCTACTTCAGCTGATTATTTGGTTGAGCATTGAATCCTCTTTAATTCGGGTTTTTTTTGTGGAGTATAATGCGATTCAGTGCATCTAGGTGAATGGACTGGTCTTCATCTCTTACTGCTTTCTATTTGGTTTAAGGAATGTGGTAGGGTTGTTAGTCTTGATTGTAGTTAGGGGTGTTCATCGGCCGGATAACGAGTTGTTCGGGTTTGAAAATTTTTTGGTCTATCCGAAACCCGACCCGAAATTCAAAATATATTATCCGACCCGAAAAACCCGAATTCTTTCATCCGAATAACCCGAACAACCCGAATAAACCTGTTTTTTCGGGTTATTCGGATATCCGACCTGAAAAAACTAGTCTTTGCATATCCGAAACCTGACCCGAATCTAAAATCATATTATCTGACCCGAAAAACCCGAAATAGATTTCGGATGAGGTTTTTTCGGGTTTTGAATACGATTCGGATTTCGAATTTTTTCGGGAGTTTCGGATATTTTGAACACCCCTACGGGTTCTCGTATTGCTTTACTTTTAACTCTTGTTGTATTGCATCTAGCATCTTGCTAGTGTTTTGAATAAATAATGTCCGTTCCAAAAAAAACATGATTAATTTATTAAAAATCACATGTTATTCATAATAAATTAAAAAAAGATTGGTCGAACTTCAAACCAAAAAACTTTTGTCGACAATTTAAAAAGGGAGGGGTTATCTACACATCCTAAAATTTTAATTCAACACCCCGGCCGTCACTCATACGCCCCGTAGTGGCCACTACGGGGCGTTTTGACCACAGACTGACAACCGACATTCTGTGTCAGCTTTTGCAGATCTAAAACGCCCCGTAGTGACCACTACGGGGCGTATAGGGTTAAAAAAATTAAACTCAGCAGCCTTGTGGTGTTTGAGTATGTTTAGGGGGTTTGGGTATGTTTTTGGAATGTAAAAATATAGTTGTTTTGTTAAAAAAATTAAAAATATAATAGTTTTGTTTAAAAATTATTTCATATTTTGCGAGACATCTTGCGAGACATCTCTCGTTACGTTTATATTTTACAACGACGTTTCTCGTACGGTAAAAAGTTTAGTTATTTTTTTAAACGCATGTTTTTTCTTTGTAAAAATTTAATATTTTTTTGTTTAAAACTTGTTTTTTATTTTTTACGGTCTCTCGGTTCGTTTATTTTTAATTGTTTTTTAAAACTTTTAGTTTTGAAAGCTAAAAATGTTTTTAATTATTAGATTTAATTAAAATTTAAATATATTAATTAATTGATCGATAAATAATGTATCACTAACCAAAACATATTTAAATAATAAACACGCATCGCCAATAAAACATATAATAATAAACACGCATCACCAACAAAACATATAATAATAAACACGCATCACCAACAAAACATATTTAAATAATAAACACGCATCACCAACTAAAACAACCAAATATATACACGCATCATCAACCAAAACAACCAAATATATACAAAACATAAAATGAATACAAGTGTCTGTTTAACAAATACAAATATAACTGAAAATACTAAGGTGGAGGTGGAGGGGGGGGATGTGACATCCAGTACCAGATCGTCCGGCAAGTCCGTACGGTATGTGTACTTTCACTATTTACTATGTGTAAATACATTGTACATGAACAGTGTTTGTATTAACATAATTCAAAATACAAGAAACAGTTGTACGTATTTATGTGTAAGCTTAAATGCCGTAAGTACAACACTCACAATAAACAACAGTTGTTAGTATTTAGGTGAAAACCTAAGTACAGTTGATACAACGAAAACATATCGGTTGCGATCTGATGTCCACAGATGACAGGAATCAGATTAGGGGTGTTCATAATATCCGAAACCCGAAAAAACCTCATCCGAAATCTATTTCGGGTTATTCGGGTTGTTCGGGTCGGATAATATGGTTTTAGATTCGGGTCGGGTCGGGTTTCGGGTATACCAAAACTAGTTTTTTCGGGTCGGATATCCGAATAACCCGAATAAAACAGCTTTATTCGGGTTGTTCGGGTTATTCGGATGTAAGAATTCGGGTTGTTCGGGTTTTTCGAGTCGGGTTATATATTTTGAGATTCGGGTCGGGTCGGGTTTCGGATAGACAAAAAAAATTTCAAACCCGAATAACCCGATTCAAAAAACTCGAATAACTCGTTATCCGACCCGATGAACACCCCTAAATCAGATGGCCGACAGATCAGTACCAAAAACAATGTGATAACATGATGTTTAGTTGAGTCCGACAGTGAGGAAATACGGTCTAAAACAATATTGCAGTGCTGTTTTAGAATAACGAACTGACAGTGTGTTTGCGTGGGTGACGATTCACACCAACATATCTGTGAGTTTAACGTTCTGAAATGATGACTGAGAAGTAGAAAACAAAAGTCGGAAATCAAAACCATCGTCGTGTTCGTTCGTATGACGATTCGAACGAATACACGCGATGGTGAGGCGATCCGACGAAACGAAAACAAAACACGACGCGAACGAAAATAAAATTAATCAAATAAAATATTTAAGGTTTTACAATTTTGAAACTCATCAAAATAATTAAAATAACTAATCTTTTATTTAAAACCAATAAACTACGCGTAAAATTTCCGAAAACGCGACGAAAACGTGAACCGGACAACCGAAACAAACCCGAACACCCCGGAGTATTTAAACAACAAATGAGGCATTTTCTTTCATTCTCACCAGCCATTTCTCTCTCTAAAACCTTAATCCCGCACCCTCTCTCTCTAGAATAATACCTCTTCTAGTCGCGATATCTCACCCGTTTGTGGACGGATTTGGGCGTTCTTGGTGTCCACGCGTAGCTCGTGATCTCCTCTACCTAGAAGTACAACAGATCTGGAGTTTTATCCGGCCAAAAATGAGGTATGAAGTTTGAAAGAGTCACGAAAATAGGGTTGGTGTGTGTGATGTTCGACCATGAGTTCCAACCGGCTTTAGGCCCACTCCCCACGATCTCTGCACCATCAAGAACCCTATTTCGCATAACACCTAACTGGGAAACAACTTCACCATGGGTTGAGGCTATGAAGATGCTGAGGCGTGTTGCAGGTTCGCGTGGGGTAGGGACTGTTTCAGCCGAACCGATCAGCCGAACCCTCGGCAGGTGGGGTGGCCGAACCTGTTACGAATCCCAGCGAAGTGGCGAACCATCATCATCAAACGAACTTTGAGCCTGTGAACGAACCCTATCATGATCCACGAACCTAGCAACCGAGACCTAACCGAACCTATGAGCATCACCATCATGGCCGAACCTTTGCAAGTGCTGCGAACCAATCGCCCAAACCCACCGAACCCTGGCTGAACCATGAATGGCCATGTCCACGAACCATATGTTTTAACGAACCTACACCATCAGGCGAACCTACCTTCAGTGGGGAACGAACCGGTGACATGCAAGATAGCCGAACCCATTGGAACCCTCGGCCGAACCATTGATTAGTCTAAGCCAGAATCCCATGTATTCGGCCCACACTGATTGTTTCGGCCCAATAGTGACCCGTTGTTTTCACAGCCCACGTCAATCAGTTAGAAACTATCACGACCCAAATTGAATAGCCCAAGATCGTGGTTTAGCCCATATTCCTTGTATTCAACCCAAGGGGCATGTCTCGGCCCACTGTTATCTATTCAGCCCATCAGTTAGGCCCAATAGCAATGGGATCGGTTCAAATTTATTTAGTGGACCGTGGAGGCCCATCAAGCCCACACATCATTCGGCCTATGTGCTAACCGGCCCAACTTCAATCATTGATTCAATTGACCTTTTGACCCACATGTTTTGGCTTTAATTCAACACATGAAACTTAACGAAAAGTAGATGACAATACGGTTTAGTAAGACATGAAGAGACCCAAAATCCTATGTTCTTCAAAAATGTTAACAAGTGATTTTAAGACTAATAAGGATTGAGAATTCTAATTCTTAACTTAGAATCTAAAGTTCATTTAGAAGTGATTAAGCCCAAATGGGTTACCACTCATCATAAAATTACGATGAATTAAACATAGGACAAGTAACACTACGTAACAAGATTTACTTAAATAACCAAGTGGTAGTAAGGTCAAGGGCAATTGAACAAAGGTCGAATCATGACTGAGACCCACAAGTGTTAGCAAATTCTTGTGCTAACACATACACGCGTACAAGACCTTACAACTTATACTTATAAGTCAAACACAATGTGAAATCAATACAGGATCGTGAAATCAACAACAAGAACAATCAAAGAGCGCGTGCATTTCTCGTTTTTAAGCTAAGTCAACCACTGCTAGTACAAGGTGAGTTCATATGCCCCTTTTTCTTTAATCTTAACTGATTTTAAACTCACGGGGCTGAGAAACATGCTTTACTTTTATGTACTTAAAAGTTTTGCTTACATATTGTTTATACTTTGATTTAAATGATATTAAATTGCTTATTATCATATATCATTGTATGCATGCTTGTATGATCATGTTATGACAGGGATAACTAAGATGACCATGATAATATAATATCATAATTCATCAATACAATAGAATAACATAGTTGCAAGAATATATCATACAACACTTAGTTATTCTTACGAGAAATAACACAGAAACAATCACAAGGAACATGATGATAAGAACAAAACTTAAGAATGATGTGAAGATAACACATCTTCATTACATCATTCAATACAAGAGTTAACTAAGTGTAATAAGACAAGTGCTTATAATACTTAACTTACAACTCGATACACATTACAAGAGAACATGGAACAATTATCATACAACACCTGAGTTAACTAAGTGTAGTTAAGACTAGATCTTAACACAGCTTAGTGACAACAGGGTGACTTCATGGGAAACAAGGAATGGTAATCATGATAACGTAATTTCATGATAACAACACCATTCACACAAGCATTAACATAACTTAATAAGACAAAGTCTTATTCAACCATGTTAACAACAACGAGAACATTCGACATTGATGACAAATAACACATCTATGAACACATTACAATTAATTGCTATTGAACTGTTGTATTATATCATTTCAATCATGTGCCATGTATTCAAAAGATCACGGTAAGACCCTCTCATAAATCGCTGAACCAGTTAGTTTGACGTGACTAAACCGACGATAGCATAGTGGTACCATAGGTTTGACAAACCTCTAGCTTGTGGGGCTAGTATGTTGATCGTATTGATTCAATGGCCGGTAACGTACGACCGGTGACAGGGCGACTTCAAGTCAGGTTCTGGGAAAGCGTCACATGGTGATATTAATCAACAGGAATATTGTAATTAATCCAGCGGGATCCTATTGACTAGTAGGTTGAGAAATTGATCTTATCTCATGTTTCACTACTAGTAATAGCTTTCGTTGAGGACATGGAAATACAAAGTGGTAGAGGTAAATTGGAGTACATTGTGATCTGATTATGTGAGGACCACAATGGACTCCCATATTTAGGCTCTATACACTTCAAGTTGAGAACAAATGACAAGTGGTTAACTAACACTCTTAATATTTAAAAGTGATTAACAGTTAACCTCACAAGTAATAGAATAATACAAGGACCAGATTAAATTAATCTAAATTCCTTAATACATCGAGAGTTTATCAATACTTCGGTTTGATAATTAAACCCCTCACATTATATTATTCTACATATGATACACAGATGAATACATATGGGACAGGTCGAACAATTGGGAAATGGATATCTTTAGTTGTATCGCAAGTGGCGTGGAACTTGACTGAACATGTGGTGGGATGGCGTCTGGGCTTGACCCTTCCGTATGCCCTATATATAAGCAGGCTTAATCAGGTGATACACTACTTGTACATATAACTAAGGAAAGATCATTGGGTGGAACAGGTGAATCAAGAAATACAAGTAACAGATATGACATTGTGAATGTGTGTGTGATCAATTCAAGGATTTCAATTACTAAACTTATGAACTCACCAACCTAGTGTTGACTTTGTTTAAATGCATGTTTTCTCAGGTGACGAACAGGTGTAGGTACTTACATGCAAGGATTAAGCTAGTGGACTTTTAGAAGACCTAGCTACATTTTGTATTGCATGCTTTTGGTGACAAGAACAATGAATCATCTTTTGTATATCTTGTACAGACACAAGATATAGTTACATTGATTCTTTTGATAGATTTACTTGGTTAAATTATGAACGATACATTGTAATTTAATCTTGTAATTCTATATCATTGTTGTGTTAGCATTTCTCACTTATTTATCATGTGCTATGTAACAATCTGATCATTCGATTATCACTCACGATATCGCGCCCCGGGAACCTTTCGCCCGACGGGAAAACCCGATCCGTTTCCGCCGGCCCGGGGTGTGACAGGGGAGGATAATCTCGTGGCTGAGGAACTGCAGGAAGCTGGATACCCTCACCTTGTGCATGCCTAAGCTCGACCTGCACATGCCACGAGATCAGATCCTCCAACCGATCCACTCGTCGTGTCAGCTGCTCGCTGGTATGAGCGAGCCGCTGACTGTGCTCGACCTGCTGCTGTGTATGCTGGAGCTGCTACTGCTGCTGGATCTGCGCCTGCTGCTGGATCTGCACCAGCTGCTGTGTGTGCTCGAGCTGCTGCTGGATGTGTGCCTGCTGCTGGATGAGCTGCTGCGTCGCATCAGCAATACCCTGCAGCATAGCCTCGACACGAGCAGGAAGCCACACCGCTCTGTATATGCGCTCAGGATGCTGATGTGGCACATCCTGATGCGGCTCCCCCTCGCCATGTGGCGGTGGCGGCGGTGGCTGCGGCTGCTGGGGCATAGGGTCCTCGTCTCTGTAATGGAGATCATTTGGCCCCCGCTGCCAAATGACCCCCTTCTGGAGCGAAAATCGAAGCCCAAGCCGTGGGAAATTCTGCGCGATGCGCATGCCCAACACTGTCCTGCGATCTAAACGAACAGGATGAAAGGCCTCCATACATGCAGGCTCCAAATCGATAAGCCCGTTAAAACGAGCAATACAGGTCACATACACCCCCCCGTAGATCTGCCCCCTCTCCTGGCGGTGGTAATATGTGCTAAAGTACTCCGCCAGACAACTTGCAAGGTTGCACGGTCTCCCACTCAATATACAATACATATAAAATAAATCCTGTGAAGTGCACCACTCCTGGCTCATGCCACGTCCTGTAACAGACGAGGCAATGCACCTGTGCAAATACCTAATGAACGGGTCACGAATACGCGTGACCCGGGCGCTGCGGACTAACGCATCGTCGCCGATCCGAGGCCACCAAGCACTGACGACGGCGTCGTCAGCTGTATGAATAGCCGTCGTGTAGATCGGCATCTGAGTCTCCTCACCGGTGTACAGACCGAGCACACTCCCAAACTCTACCAATGACAGGTGGTATGGGAATCCGTAGAGTCTGAAGGATACCTCCGCCTGCTGCGGCTGACCTGGCTGTGGCTGGAAATCAGGAGCCTGAGGCCTGTACCTGAATGTCGAAAGAAACTCCACCGTGATGAGTCGGTACTGTGGAGCATACGTCATCTCAAACAGACGAGACCATGGCGTGTCCTCGCCAATGATCGCCGTCATCCTCTCCTGCTGGCCAAGCTCGGCCAGCAAATCGTAGTCAATGGCCTTCTGGTTGCCCATCTCCTTCTTCAGGAGTCGATCGCGCCTCTTACGCGCGCTCGTCCCCTGAGGAAATCGCAACCAGGGGTGGTCCATAAGCTCGTCGAAATGCTCGACATCTAGATCATCAACATGCGGCTGTCCCACATCGTCATCATCAAACTCCATCTCATCAGAAGAAGACATGTCTGAAGGATGAAAAAATAAAACAAATTACGATAATAACAATAAATAATAACAATAATAATAATAATAATAATAAATATTAACAATAAATTATAATAATAATAAATAATAATAATAACAATAAATAATAATAATAATAAAAACAATAACAACAATAAATAATAATAATAATAATAATAATAATAATAATAAATAATAATAACAATAAATAATAATAATAATAAAAATAATAACAACAATAAATAATAATAATAACAATAATAATAATAATAATAAATAAATAAATAAATAAAAATAATAATAATAACAACAATAAATAAATAATAATAATAATAATAATAATAAATAAAAATAATAATAATAACAACAATAAATAATAATAATATAACCGGAAAGGCAAACGCCCCGTAGTGACCCCAATGGGGCGTTTAGTTTGAAACTTTAAGGGCAAACGCCCCGTAGTGCTCCAAACGGGGCAACTGGTCCACGTTTGCCTCAAGAACCCAACCCCCGGTCATCCACCTTAACCCTAATCGATCACATGGTCGGAATACTAACCTGGAAGTGGCAAACGAGCGGCAAACGGGTGTCAAACGAGCGGGTCTTCGGCGGTACTGGCGTAGATAGCAAACGAGGGTGAGTGAGGGGCGTTTGTGGGGAGCCGGGGGGCGTTTGGGGGGTAATTTAAGATGCATACGCCACGTAGTGGTCACTACGTGGCGTTTAGATTTATTTTTTTTTAATTTAATGTTTTATTATATATAATGATATATTATATTATATTTATTATAGATAATTATATTATATTTAATTCTATTATATATATTTATATTAAATATAATTATATTATATTTAATTATATTAACAATAATTATATTATATTTAATTATATTGGTTCGAAACGTTACGATTAATTATAGAAGGTTACAAAGTTTCGTTCGAAACAATGATAGATAAATACAAATTGTCGTTGTCACAAAGTTTCGTTGTGATAATATACTTGTTTGTTTGCTTCTATAATCGATTGATACCGTTGGATTCGTTCTTGATAAACCATCTCCCACGCACCGGCCGCATCATTTCGGTAACGTTTCCAGACCGTACTTAGAGTGGGAATCGGATAATCCCCCTCCGACCTTAGGTTGACGAAATGCATGGGCATATGAAGAAGACAAACCACATTATGTTGTGGTATTGTCGATGAATCTAACCATAACAGGAAAAACGTGATACACCCTGCTTGACTGATAAGGTGAACTATCACGCCAAATCGTTGTGCAACAACAAGTCCTGTATAAGGCATAAGCATCCAATGTTCTTCTGGTGCAGTTCTGATTAGGGGTGTTCAAAAAAATCCGTATCCGAATCCAAAATATCCGAAAATCCGAATCTGAAATATCCGAAAAAATCGGATATCTGGAAGTTCGGATATCCGGAAGTTCGGATATCCGGAATTTCATATTCGGATACCAATTTTGAAAATTTTCGAATAGTTCGGATATCCGAAATAGTTTTTTTTTCGGATATTTTTTCGGATATTTGGATATATTTTTCGGATATCCGGATAATTTTCGGATATTTTTCGGATATCCGGATAATTTTCGGATATTTGGATATCCGAAATATATATTTTTTTAAATTTTTTATAATTTTTTTTTTGATTTCGTATATCCGAACGGATATCCGAAGTTCGGATATCTGAAATTTCGGATTCGGATAGTGAAAATCTCTATCCGAAATTTTCGGATATCCGAATCTCCGGATATCCGAATTTGAACACCCCTAGTTCTGATATCAAACCAGTTTATGCTATGACGTACCGCGTCATATAAATTTGAGTCAATGGAGTTAAAAACATATCTGTATGCTTCACTATTGGTGTCCACCTCTTGTAATAGTTGTTGGTGAACGAAACCCCATTGAAGGAATGTAACCACCAAATCGTCTAAGATTGTTCATTCCTTCTGGTTTCACTGGCGAGGCAACTACCGAGTCAACTTGACTTGTCTCGAGTCCTTTTTTCCCTCTAGAAGACGTTGAACGACTACGTTGGAGGGCGGGTCTTTGCTGGTTTGACATTGCTGGAGTGAATGAACTATGCCTTGGAAGTTGAAAACTACTCTCTTGTGAGTCGACAACTGCGCTTTGTCTAGATTCATTCCCCCTTTGTTGTTGAGTCTTCAATGTCGGACGTCCGCGTGTATCCTTCTGAACCAATGGCGTTTTCTTTTCACTTTTGAACGGAAACACTTGCGAAAGTATTTTTTTAACCAGACTCTTTTTCACTAACTCAGGTTTTGAATTTATTTCCTGCGTCACCAGACCCATTTGTCCTGCGACGTCGATTTCTTCGTCTTCTAGAAGTGTCGGGTACCGAGTATCAAGTTTTGTCCAGAAGATGTCTATATCAGAAAGCGGGATAATCGTGTCTGTATACAAATGAAAGGAAAATAATCAGTTTACAACAAAAAAAACGTAAAAAACAAACAAAGAGGAATTGATTATACTATTTTGATACCTGTATTTTCGTATGTTGAGATCCGACAGGCACATGGCAAGCCACAACTTGTCCACAACCGGTGGCCGTATGACATACTACCTTGACGCATAACCTTGATCTTATTTATTTCATTAAGTAGTAAATCAAGAGCTTTATGTGAAACCTTGCCACGTAAGTTATTAAACATGGGTATTTTATGATGACCCATTGTCTTTATTAAACTTGTTTCAAACCCATGTTTCATGTTTACCTCCTGCGATTTTACCATTTGATCAACAAAACCTACCAGTGTCGAGAGCGAGTTATTAGTGGTTCTCAGATATCTTTTTAAGTTTGAATGTTGACTCTCGACTCTGTTAGTTGTACGTTGACCAAAGTTAGGCGTTCTGTTAGTCCAGGCTGTGACAAACATGTCTTTGTAGGGGTTAATCAAGTCTGAGTCACATAATTCAAAACCCCCTGAATAAAAAAACAACTATGACATACGAATACGTAATTTTAACAAAAATATGATAATGATATTTTAATGAATGCGCTTACTTTGACGGTATCTGCGACTAGTTGTTGGTACAACAGCGGTTGTAGTTGTAGTCGTAAATTTCTGGCGACGAAGAGTCACACAAATTCCCCAACGACCCTTAAACTTTTTCCAATCATCCGCTCTGAAAAACTCGCCTTGCATGTTTTGTGCGATATTTTCGCATATGTGCCACCTGCATAAATACCTGGAAGCGTGCGGAAAGACCTTATGACATGCATTCATCAGAGCAAGGTCCTTGTCGTTATTATCACGAGCGGGCTCCATACACTTATCTAGCATATCTTTTACCCGTTCTAGAACCCAATGATAATTTTCCTCTTTTTCTTTACTTACGAACGCGTGTGCAATACAAAACGTATGGTGTGTTAAGGTAACACCAACTATCTGTACAAAAGGAAGTTTGTACATGTTAGTCTTGTAAGTTGCGTCGATCATAATAACATGTGGGAACGCACGCCACCAGGTGTATGATTTTTTATGACAAAAGAAAATCTCCTCCACGACATTTGTTTCGGAGTTTTCGCGAGTATAGTATACGTAATTTTTAGTATGTAGCAGGTTCTCTAAGACCTGCATTGGGGTTGATCCGACTTTTTGTTTATTTTTAAACTTTTGCTGCACATTGTATACGTCTCTACGTATGGAGACGTTGTCGGGATTCTGCTTCTTTAGGCTGAGAGTATGTTGCGTGGCTCCATGTGTTGCTCATCAGATGATGTACCATGTTTTGTTCCTGCTCGGACATTCTTCTAACAAACGGTGCCCTTCAAGATTTGAGCAGGTTCATGGTTGTGTTTGTCGTTTCTGACCTGAACTTCCAACCATAAGAATCAGTGTCGTATATCCCTATTAATTTAAAAAGACGCCGATTTTTTTGCTACCGGTACGCCTTAAGATGGCTGTACTATTGTGTTCACCACCACGATCACACACAAGCCAGATTTTGTTGACCTCATCGGTCCCCTTCTTTTTCTTAGATCGTCCGGTAACTACGACGTATCCATTATCAGGGCTCTACTTTTCACCCATGCCATCATCTCCTCCTCCACAGAAATGAATATCTGAAAACAATGTGTGTCATTAAACTAATGTCTATCTAACTATAAACAAGTGAAAATATATTACCTCATTGGTATTCCAGTCCATATTTTGGTATACAATGTCAACTTCTTCCTTTTTAACCACAACTTGGGGTGGGTGTGATTGTTCGCCTGCGTAACATTCCCTGTTAACGTCTTCATCAACGCAAGGTTCCTTGTTCAAATCAAACTGCCAGTACGAAGTTTGACCCGCAACCTCTTCGTTAAGATCTGGCAATACTGGTCTATTTGTGGCCTTAGCCGATTGAGCACCAGTCTCATCCTTAAAAACATTATGATTAGTTTGTCATTTGATTAACAATAAAAGTAAGTAAATACAGTTTCGTACCTGATAAGTTTCAGCCACACGCGAAACGTCGGAATATTGACCGAAGAAAAAGTCTCCGTCCCACCAAGACATATTTCAAATAAAAAATATGGGTGTAGAGTGTAGATATTTAGTAAACGAAACAAGAGAAACTCGATCAACCATACGTAAAGTGATTCGAGTGAACGTTTGATATTTTAACGCAATATGTGTGTATATATGGACGATGAATTCGTAAGTTACAAAATAATTGGCACGTTTTAAACATTAAACGCCACGTAGTGGTCACTACGGGGCGTTTGGGTCTAATCAACTGACACTGTCGGAACCTTTTTCAGAACGTCGTACAAATACGCCCCGTAGTGGTCACTACGGGGCGTTTAGGGTTAGCCCTAAACGCCCCTAGTGACCACTACGTGGCGTTTGGGTCTAATCAACTGACACTGTTGGAACCTTTTTCAGAACGTCGTACAAATACGCCCCGTAGTGGCCACTACGGGGCGTTTAGGTCCAATCAAAGCCCTGTCGTTTGACCAAGATAGTACAATCCGTACCAAAACGCCCCGTAGTGACCACTAGGGGGCGTTTGAGGGGTGTGCAGACATTCTTTTGGGGTGTAAGTTTAACACCACCCTTTAAAAAAATAATTTTCCAACCACCACCACCTGTCACCTCAATCTTTGCACTTAACTCATCAAAAGCCCTCGTCAACAAATCATTATCATCATTAAAACTCGTTTCTCGAGCCACTTCTGTCACCATAATCCAACTACAAAAGTCATCACTACCCAAAAAACCCTTTTCAATGAAAAATAATGTAACGATAAATCGTATACTGTTATGTGTCATGTTTTGTTATGTTCAGAAGAGAGATATTGGCCCAAAGAAGTATCTCATTTCAAATACCACTAACGAGACGTGGATAAGAGGAAATAAGACAGATGTGTGCATTAGTGGGAGTAATCCAAGGATAGGTGTAGACGTGTAGGATAGGTGTAGTGATGGATCAAAGATTTTTTTTCCCCAATGATGTCACTATATTTATATGTTTTAGTTTCATAGTATCGGACTTAAATTTTTCAAGTCTGTTTTACTGTTCGGATTAGGTAATGCTCGTCACATTATAAAAACCGATCAAATAAAAATCGTGAATAGGATTTTAAAAAAACACATAATATAAATTCGATAGTTTTTACAAATTAAATCAATACTTAGAGTTGTTCCCTATGAGTTTTCGTCTTATGAAAATGTTGCATTACATCTTTGATCGAAACTTGTTGGAATAACTCTTTTTCAACATAACAAATACAAGAATCATTCATGTATCCATCTCTCATTCTCTTAAACAATTCCGTCTTCACATGCTTCATTGAAGAAAAAAAAATTCAACACCAGTCGTTGCAACCGGTGCTGTCACTGGTTCAAAAACCGATGTTGTCACTTGAAAACACCGTTCATAAATGTCCATATAAGCTGAAAATTCGATGTTGTCCGGGGGACATCGGTGTCATCTAATTACCTCCGCCCATGGATATGTGACCAATTGAGAAGTTTTCACTTTGGGAAACAAAAACAAATACATAAGCATCTCGTGAGTAAAGTGGACAATATTGGTATGATAAGGGAATCGATATCACAAGAGATGAGTTAATTGCTCTTATTTCTTTCTTGAACCTCAAAGAACAATAATGAGAAAACATATATAGAGAAAAGCGTAACAGAAGACCTAGAACCAATCCTCTAAATATGGAGAAGATAAAATAATAAATGATAACAAAATCAAGAATAAAAATAGGAAATTCTATATTCCCCCTCAAGATGAAGCATGTAAGTTTATCATGCCAATCTTGCCAGTAGAAAATTTAGTTGTTTGAGGCAGTAAGGCCTTTCGTCAGTAAATCTGCCACTTGCATTTTGCTGCTGATGTTCATGGGAACAATTTCTTTGGACTCAACACGTTCACGAACAAAATGACAGTCCATTTCAACGTGCTTAGTTCTCTCATGGAAGACGGGGTTGTTAGCAATGTGTCGTGCTGCTTGGTTGTCACAATACAGAGGTGTAGGAAAAGGAGTATAAACGTGTAGCTCTCTGAGTAACCAGCGGACCCAAATGACTTCACTGACGGTAGTTGCCATTGCTCAATATTCAGCTTCAGCGGAAGATATTGAAACTACGGACTGCTTCTTGGTTCTCCAAGAGATGGGTGTGCCACCTAGTAAAAGAAAATAACCTGTTCGTGATCGTCTTGTATATGGACACCCTAACCAATCAGAGTCGCAGTATGCGGTTAAAACTGGGTCTCCTGCCCGTGAAAGCAGAACTCCTTTGCCTGGAGTAGCCTTTAGGTACCCAAGAACACGGTTCAAGGCTTCCAAATGATTCCTTCGTGGGTCAGCTACAAATTGGCTTAAAATATTGACTGAATAGGCAATGTCTGTCACACCCCCAATTTTCAACTAACGGAATCATACCGTTTGGGACGTGACAAACCAGGATCTCAGATCATTAGACATAACGAAGACCTCTATATGATTTTCAAAACATACATTGTCTAAAACTGTAACATCAAAGTTCTATGTTGCGGAAAGCGTTTTTTAAAACATAAACAACCATAACGGTTTGAAAACTGTAAATTACAATGCAAAGTTTCAAATGTTCAAATCCAAATAACAGAAATGTAAAATCATGCATGCGACTCGATCTCCTAGTCCATACTTGCCTGCTTGTGTACTTTAACGTCCTGAGAAAACATATAAATCAAGTCAACACAAAGGTTGGTACATTACACAGGTTTAAGCATTCACAAATGTTTGAAACAACTGTTTGAACAAAATGTTTGCAGATAACATAATCACACATGCATAGTCATGATAGCTAGTCATTTGTACTATTTACATAAGTGGTCGACACCGAAGCTGACTGTTGCATGCTATCGCATGTTTTGCCTTGCCACTATTGTCTAGCATAAACAATAGTAATGTGTGTTTGGTTAGTCAAACACCTGCGTAGATCCCATCTACCAAGTGAGGTTTGTCAAACCTAATAGATCTATTTCCAACTACCACGCTTTGTACTACGGCAAACTAAACGGTTCGAAGTGTAAGGACTTGTAATGTTATGTTTGCACTTAACGTAAACAGCTAACTCATGCAAGTGATATGTATCTAAAATGTTTGTTGCACATGTTTTCTCCCCCAAAACAGTTAAAATAAGAAAAGGGGCCGTGTACGCACCTTTGATAGCAAACAGAATGATCACGTGTTCGCGAGAGTACGTAGAATAGCTTCTACGAAGGATCTGCGAAATTATAATAACGTGTCGTTATTTGAAATGTCTAAATCTTTTTTGTAGTCATATAAGTGTCAACACACTTATATTAAATTGTTAGAAACGTTCATACTAAAGTATGCACGATTTTTAGTTCATTCAGTTAAATTATAAAAGTATACGCGATTTCGTTTAAACACACTTAATTATACGCGATTATGATTTCGTGTGAAAATATGAATTTTATTGTTTCATGACGTTCGAAATTCCATTTCGGTTCCAACGCCTTTTGAACGAGTCGAAACGGAGTTAAAACGAGCGAGTTACGAGTTAAATACTAGAAATGATTTAAAATCCAAAAACCAGTAAAGGCCGGGTTCGAACCCGCGACCTCTACCTCCTAACACACCTTCCTTACCATCTCATCTACGCCCAATTTCATTAACAGAATCCCTTTCAAATGGTTTTAATCAATAAGGATCGGGTTCCCCTTTGATTAAATCTTAACGGAACCATTTGGGTTCCCAATTGACCCGCAATTCGACCAAAATCGACCTTAGAATCATGGGGCTTTTGTCCTATGGTTTTAAACGAGTCTACCCATGTTTCTAATTTGGTTAATACCAACCCACAGTTGTTTTAATTTGATATATTTAGGTTCGAACATGGTTAACAAGAACCATCATTCAAATTTGAAGAATTCGAAGCTTCCTATACCTTTTAATTTGAAAATCAAATCGATTTAGATTGAAACCCTCAAAACCATTTAACCGACGAATCCTATAATTAACAACCACTGAATTCGTAAACATTTTTTGAAATTGATGCATGGTTTTCATTACATAGTGAGTTTCGAAACTCTCTGTGTATTTTAATTCGATTTCTAAACTCATTCAGATCGAAATCCCCAAAACGTTTACATTCAAGAACCCTAGAATTCGTTCCCATTCAATTCGCTATTGCTTCATGAAATTGACTTAGGGATTTTTATAAAAAGAGTGTTTCGAAACCCTCTGCACCATTTGATTTCATTCTTAAACTCAATTGAACAGAAACCCCCAATTCAGTTCTTGAGGTAAACCCTAGAACTCGACCTTATACAATTAGACCTTCCCATTCGAATTTATGATATGGTTTTCATAGAATGCATTATCACGAAACTGTTAGTATGGATTAATTTGATTTTTGAACTGATTTTGTTAAAAACCCCCAAAACCGTTTCTAATATGAACCCTAGAATTAGCATTCATGGTATTCAATGTGATAAACCGAAATTGACTTAGGATTAGTCTTAGTAGGCATGATTAGAAGGTGTAGGAGTGTTTACTTACTTGATTTGATATCAAATTGAAGAATATCAACTTTAGACTTGATTTCGGCTTGGTTCCAGATCAAATCGTTTATCCACAGCTTGATGCTTCGAATTGGTGTATGGAAAAACTTCTGAATATGCCGATTATAGGTTCTGGAAGTTCAATTTGGATCAGTGTAACCAAATTGTATGGTTTTGATATTGAATAACCACGGTTTTTAACATTTTGTAACGTTTTTAGCATAATTCGACTAATTAATGCATCAAGAACGTGTATTAGCTGTTACTGATCATCAAATTGATGATTACAACCGATTTATTTCAGTAATTTTCAAATTATAATACAAATTCGAATTAACTTTTGATTTTTGAACGAATTTTGACTTTTAAAAGTCAAAATTCAACATTTCTTCTAATTGCATGATTAATCTAATTAATTTAAGTGTTTATACACTTGTTTTGATTAATTCCAGTCCCTCTGGTTTGATTTTATGTAATTTCATACAATTCCCGTTAGATTTCGGTTAGCGGGGTTAATTCGAAATGCTGAATTGTCACAATGTCAGGCCGAGTAGCTTGTAGGTAGATGAGTCTACCTATTAACCGACGATATTGGCTGGCATCAACAGTAGCTTCATTCTCTCCTTTGTCCAACTTCAAATTCTGCTCAATGGGAAACGTGCTTGGTTTACAGCCCAATTTCCCACTGTCTTCCAAGATATCTAACACATATTTCCGTTGGCTTAGAACCAGACCATCACTTGTTTTGGCAACTTCTATTCCAAGGAAGTATTTCAAAGAACCAAGATCTTTGATGATGAATTCTTTGTCAAGATGTTTCTTGATTTCTTGAATCTTGGTGAGACAGTCTCCTGTGATAATGACATCATCCACGTAAATTAGAACCACCAAGATGATTCCATCATTTTCGTAGATGAACAATGAGTGATCGGCTTTAGACTGTCTGAAGTTTAGACTCAAGAGGAATGTGGTGAACTTTTGGTACCAATTTCGTGAAGCTTGCTTCAACCCATAAAGAGACTTTCTTAGCCGACAAACCCGAGCCTCATTGTTGTTAGAAAACCCTTGAGGGACTTTCATGTATACTTCCTCATCAAGTTCTCCGTGTAGAAAAGCGTTGTTCACGTCAAGTTGATGAATGACCCAATCCCTTTTTACGGCTACTGCTAACAGGGTTCGAACGGTCACTAATTTAGCAACCGGCGCGAAAGTATCATGATAGTCTATTCCTTCTTGTTGGGTGAATCCCTTTGCAACGAGACGGGCCTTGTATCTTCCACCTCGCCATTTGGTTTGAACTTAACTTTGTAAACCCATTTTGAATCTATGGCTCGTTTTCCTTGAGGTAAATCCTCTAAAGTCCACGTTATGTTCTTTTCTAAGGCCTCGATTTCCCTTTTCATTGCATCACACCATCGAGCATCTTGAGCAGCTTGTTCAAAACATTTTGGCTCATCATTGTTAGTCATGGCCGTTAAGAAGGCTTTATGATTAGTGGAAAACTTATCATAGGAAATAAAATTAGCAATTGGATAACGTACCGAGGAGGAAGCCTGATTGTAGGTGGGCATTGGGTGATCAACTGAAGGAGGAACTTTGACTACATAATCTTTGAACTTTGATGGTTGAGATTTTGTGCGAGAAGGCCTTGTTTGAACCTCATTTTCGGCTTCATCAACTGTTACGTTGGTTTCACTTTCATCAAAAAAATTGTTTTACTACCATCATGTAGGTCTGACTCACTTTGTATGTGGGGCCCATTAGTGTGCTCATTATTTTGAACAGGCTCTTCTTGAATACTTTCCATTTCATAATTTTGATCTTTGGTTTGAGGAGGTGTACACTCAACATGACAATAACATCATGACATTTTACAGGTTCTTCATTGTGATCTTCAAGGTTCCCTTGAATGGTTTTAAAAGGAAATTTCTCTTCATAAAAAGACATATCTCTGCTAACAATTATTTTTCTTGTCTCAAGATCAAGTATTTTATAACCTTTGGTTCCTGGTGGGTATCCAAGAAACACACCCGGTTTTCCTTTCTCTTCCAGCTTGTCTCCCTTCGTGTTGGTGTTTTTGAAATAAGCAAGACACCCAAAAACCCTTAAAGATTCATAATCTGGCTTGGTTTGCCAAATCAATTCAAAAGGAGTCTTATTTTTAAGGATTTTAGATGGTAGACGATTAATAACGTAAGCCACGGTTAAGACATATTCTCCCCAAAATTGCTTTGGAAGATTTGCCCCAAACATTAAGGCCCGGGCCGTTTCGAGGAGGTGTCGATGCTTTCTCTCAACAACACCATTCTGTTGAGGAGTGTGAGCGCAAGTAATTTCTAATATAATACCCTTTTTATTGTAAAATTCCAACATGTTGTTGGACGTGAACTCCCCACCATTATCACACCTTAACCTTTTAATTCTTTTGTCAAATTGCACCTTAACCATTTTGCAAAAGGATATGAGACATTTGCTTGCCTCACTTTTATGTTTGATAAGGTATATCCATACCGCCCTACTGAAATCATCAACTATTGTGAGGAAATAATTGGCTTTGTTATATGATGGTACCCGTACCCGATAACCTCCCCAAATATCACAATGAATTAGTTGAAATGGTGCATTGGTTTTAATAAAACTTGAAGGAAAAGGTTTTCTAACAAACTTTGCTTTAATACAAGAATCACAAAAAATGCCAAGATCAACAGTACTAGAATTAATAAAATCAACTTTAGCAAGTTTTCCTTGAGATGCATGACCGAGTCTTTGATGCCATGTTTCAACAGCAGCTGCCATGGCTCTTCTTTCGTGATTCATCTTCAGTCGGTACAATCCTCCTTCGCATCTACCCGCTCCAATCAAGTTCCTCCTCTGCAATCCCTGCATGATAAAGAAATCAGGAAAAAATGATATAACGCACGAAGGTCACGACTGAGACGACTAACGGAAAGAAGATTGCATTTAAAATCAGGAACATAAAGGACACCGTCAACTTTTATTCCTCTTGGGAAGGTATATTCCCCCTTTGCCTTAACTGGGATTGATTCCCCGTTAGCGATAACAACAGGTGCTTCAAGGGTGGTATTTTTCTTGTTAATAAGATGATCTAATGAGTGTGTTATATATTCGGTGCAACCCGTGTCCATAATCCACTCACCTTCACTGTTGGTTTTATGAGCCATGTTAGCAACTGGTTTTGTGTTATCACTGCTACCTTATCTAGAAAAATTTTTCAAAAGGAGTTGGTAGTTCTCGTGAGTCAAGCCAGGAATTGGGCTTGATTGGGTTTCAACACAAGCTGCTTTTGCTTTTGTTCTTTCTTCTTTCTTTCCAGGCCACCATTCAGGGTATCCTATTAGTTTGAAAACAACCCTCCCGTTTGTGACCATCTCTATTGCAAAAATCAATGCTCGTTGCCTTCTTTCATGGTTCTGACCCCAGCCTTCTCTCTACTACGGTTTATTATTTCCATCCTTTTTCTGGAATGCCTTGAATGCAGTTGATTCAATCTGAGTTTTGTTTCTCATTTGAGATGGCCTCTGTCTTTCATCTTCTGCCACCATGTGGTATGCTGTTGCTAAGAGAAGGAACTGGTTTTGTGGCCAAGATTTGAGTTCTAATGATTCCAAATCAAAATGTTCAGCCCAATAAGAATTCATAAAGATGTTCCTTTTCTTGATGCTCAATGATTCGTTTGCCAACGTTGCATTTGTTGGGAATTATGGTGGTATTCGGTTTGACTTTTAGGTAAAAACAAGTTTGACCAATTAGTATATTAAATCCATATTTAATATAACGCAGCGGAATTAGGGTTTCAAATTTATCACTTTAAAATTCCCAATCAGGATCATGGTTACAAACATACAAACACGGATATAATATTAAGTAATCTAATCTACCGATGAGAAAAGATTATACCCTTTCGGTTAATGATTAACCGTTTGAGACACCGAGGTTCAACGAACGATTGCTAGAAAACGAGCACGAACGGGTTCCTGGTTCACAATAGAAGCAGGAGATAGGTTTGGGTTGTTGATCAAAAAAAATCACAACCGGTTTTTCTTTTTTTCTTTTGATATCTTCAACCGTAGAAAACAAAAAGCAATTCCTTTTGATTTATTTCACTTCTACAGCAATCCAAAACTAAGCTTTAAAAATCACCTTTTGGTGATTCCTTGTGTGTTCGACAGCCGCAGCAAAAAGAACCACACCCCTTTGTTTTTGACGGCAATCTATGTTAATCTCATTAGGGATTTTTAAATAATCTTTTAATCTCATATTAGTAAGCCCTAAAGCCCAATCGAGTTAGTTTAGGTCCAATATGTAATACAAGCCCAACACCATTAGTTTAATTAAATAAGTAATTAAACTTATATAATTTATAACAATTATAAATTATAAATTCGTTCGTGAATACCAGTTAATCAAGTTAAGTGGATTTAAAATTCGTTGACCAAGGTGTAACTCTTACGGGTCACAGCTCGGTTAGTTACGTTAACTTATCGGTCCGTACATATAAATCCAACAATCTCCCACTTGGACGGATTTCGATAATAGGTTAACGCTAATAGTCAGCGGTGCTCTAGCTGCACATAACTGCTTCTAACAAGGTATGACACTTTAAAGACATTAACCAAATTATCGTGCTACTATAGCAGGATACTAGACTTATGATAATCATTGTCATCTATCCTTTCTGTAAAAGACATCAATTGAAACAATGAGACATGGATCTAATTCATTCTCATATGACGTTCAATTATTATTGTTCTCGATTTAGATTCAGAGTGGTCCAATCAAACACACAGTCAGTTTGGGTAAGGCCTTACACTTCACCAGTTTGAATCAACGAGGGCGCCATAATGTCTAACTGTTACATAAATATGTAAGAGTACAGAATCCCAATCTTGATTATATACAACTCCCACTGAACCTCATAACTATTCCCAATCAAAGCCTTTATGACTGGCAGTTACGCGACAGCGGTTGACAATGATCAAAGAATGTCCCTTAGTAAACGAAATTTCTAGTATATATCTCAGGTCAAAGGATACAAGATGAGTTTACCAATTTCAAAAACATCTCATGACTAAGATCCATGGAGATGATTTGAAGCGAGTTACATCCAACATCATTCATAATGATGTCTGTGAATTTGGTAGTCAACTACTTGAGACCAAATCCAGAATAGTCTTAATTCAGAGTCGTTCCCACGAGTCTGACCGACTACGGATAATTAAGAATACAATATTCATGGATTAAACGTATTAAAAACGAACACAGTTATAAAATTCAGAATTGCATTTAAACCAGTAAATCAAAGGTGAATTCAAAAGTATAACTGTTTATATGTTCGTACATCCAAATACTAAATCAAAACATATCGCTAGCAAATCTAAGCCCGATCGCATTCCTGTGCTGATCATACTTGTCCTGAGTCATGGGCTTAGTGAACGGGTCTGCTAGGTTTTGATCTGTGTCCACTTTGCTTATTATGATGTCTCCACGTTCCACTATTTCCCGTATGTAGTGAAACTTTCTCAAAATGTGCCTGGATTTGTGATGAGACCTGGGCTCTTTGGCTTGAGCTATAGCACCTGTGTTATCACAAAAGATTTCGATAGGTTTCCGAATACTTGGAACCACATCGAGGTCAGCTATGAACTTCTTTATCCAAGCAGCTTCCTTTGCAGCATCCGATGCAGCAATATATTCAGATTCGGTGGTTGAATCCGCCACTACACTCTGTTTGGAACTTTTCCAAGAGACAGCTCCTCCATTGAGAGTGAATACGAAACCTGATTGTGAGCGAGAGTCATCTCGGTCAGTCTGGAAGCTAGCATCAGTGTAACACCTTACAGTGAGCTCTTCTTCCACTCCTCCAAATATCAAGAACATTTCCTTAGTTCTTCTCAAGTACTTCAGAATGTTCTTGACTGCAGTCCAATGGGCAATGCCAGGATTTTGCTGAAAACGACTGGTCATGCTCAAAGCATACGAGACGTCAGGTCTAGTGCATAACATAGCATACATGATAGAACCAATCGCTGAGGCATATGGAATTGCTTGCATTCGCCTAATTTCAATGTCCGTTGAAGGAGATTGCGATTTGTTCAACACGGTTCCTTTAGTCATGGGAATAGTCCCTTTCTTGGAGTTCTCCATGTTGAAGCGTGTCATCATTTTGTCTATGTATGTACTTTGACTCAGCCCTAGAAGCCGCTTAGATCTATCTCTGTGGATTTTTATTCCAAGAATGTAAGCTGCTTCTCCAAGATCTTTCATTGCAAAACAAGTTCCCAACCAGTGCTTGACTTCGTTAAGCATAGGAATGTTGTTTCCAATAATCAGTATATCATCCACATACAAGATGAGGAATGATATAGTGCTCCCACTAGCCTTTCTGTAAACACAAGGTTCATCTTCATTTTTGATGAAGCCAAACTCTTTGATCTTTTGATCAAAACGAAGATTCCAGCAGCGAGATGCCTGTTTGAGTCCATAAATGGACTTATTTAGTTTGCATACCTTACTTGGATATTTTGGATCAATAAAACCATCAGGCTGAACCATATAGACATCTTCAGAAAGATGTCCATTAAGAAAAGCGGTTTTAACATCCATTTGCCATATCTCATAGTCATAATATGCAGCTATGGCAAGTAATATCTTGATCGATTTTATCATAGCAACGGGTGAAAAAGTTTCATCATAGTCAACACCTTCAGTTTGAGTGAAACCTTTCACAACCAGCCGTGCTTTGTAGGTATGAACATTTCCATGCATGTCGGTTTTCTCTTGAAAATCCATTTGCTCCCTACTGCCCGTGAACCGGGGGTAGCTCAACCAAGTCCCAGACTTGATTGTCACGCATAGATTGCATCTCGGAATTCATGGCATCGAGCCATTTCGCAGATTCTGGATCTGATATAGCAGATTTGTAGTTAGTAGGGTCGTCATCAGGCTCAGCTACTACCAGGACTTCAGAACCATCAAGATGCCAAAGGTATCTATCAGGAGCATTGCGAGTCCTGCTACTTCTACGAATGCTTGTGTTTATGTCTGATTCATTAGCAACAACTTCTTGTTGATCAGACGTTCCGACTTCGTCAGCGGTTGTTTGTGGTTCTCGAATTTCTTCAAGATCCACAATATTGCTTCCAGTTCCTCGATCAAGAAATTCTTTCTCGAGAAAGTGGCCCTTCCTTTTGATGGAAATCAAGTTTGCATCAGGATGGTAGAAATAATATCCGCTTCTGTTATGGTATCCGACGAAAACAACCTTTTCGCCTCGAGGATCAAGTTTGTCATCAGAATCTCTAGTGACATATGCATCGCATCCCCATACCCTAAGGTAAGACAAATTGGGTTTAGTGCCAAGCCATATCTCATATGGTGTTTTGTTTACCTTCTTAGTCGGCGCCAGATTTACAATGCGGGCGGCGGTCATAAGAGCAAAACTCCAAAAGGAGTGAGGCAAGTTAGTTCTACACATCATCGATCGGACCATATCAAGTAGGGTGCGATTTCTCCTCTCGCTTACGCCATTAAGTTGGGGTGTGCCAGGAGGAGTGGGTTGTGAAACAATTCCACGTTCTTTTAGATGATTGATGAACTCTAAGCTGAGATATTCGCCACCTCGATCTGATCGAAGTGCCTTAATCGTTTTACCTAGTTGGTTCTCTACTTCGTTTTGAAATTCTTTGAACTTTTCAAAGGTTTCATGCTTATGCTTCATTAGATAAACATATGCATATCGACTGTAATCATCAATGAATGAAACGAAGTATCTTTCATGATTTCTAGACATAGTTCTGAAAGGACCACACACATCAGTATGTATGAGTGCTAACAGATCTTTTGCTCGTTCACCAACATGGGTGAAGGGATCTTTAGTGAGTTTGCCAGCTAAGCAAGATTCACAGTCATCAAAGGAGTCCTGTCCAGTGGATTCAAGAATCCCTCAGACTGGAGCCTTTTTATGCGAGATTTGCTTATGTGGCCAAGTCTACAATGCCATAGAAATGTATCATTAATGCCAGATTTGATACGTTTAGAAAGATTGTATATGTTATTGTTTGGTTGAACATCTATTTCATAAATACCATTTCGAGGTTTAGCCTCAAAATAAAGACATCATTTAAGTAGGCAGATATAGCAATACCATTAAAAACGTACTTAAATCCTTGTTCAAACAATAAAGAAACTGAAATAATGTTTCTGGTCAAACCAGGTGCAAACAAACAATTATTCAAAATAAGTACAAGGCCAGATGGACATGTAAGATGATATGTCCCAGTTGCAAGAACTGGTACTCTTTTCCCATCACCAACGATGATCTCCATGTCGCCTTGTTTCAGTTTCTTCCACTTTTCAGGTTCCTGCAAGACATTAATAATGTGGTAACCACATCCAGTGTCAAACACCCATGTGTTGCTAGAAACAGTAAAAAGTTCAATAACATAAATAGAGATACCTAAAGGGCCTGCACCATTGGCCTTGTTCATCCTCATCTTAGCCAGATATTCAGGGCAATTACGCCTCCAATGCCCCATCTTTTTGCATTCAAAGCATTGACGCTCCTCAGGGGTGGTGCTTTAGTAATTGGCTTGGCTTTGTTGGTGGCATGCTTGGCAGCAACAACAGCTTTATTCTTGCCCTTGCTGTTATAACCCCGTTTCTTGGGATTGGGCTTTCTAACACCAGCAGATCGAACTGTCAATACCTAATTGACTTTGCTTGGTACATTCATCTCAGCCGTCTTCAGCATCCCATGCAGTTCAGGCACAGTCTTCTCCCAAGCATTCATATTGAAATTCATTACGAACTGGTCGTAAGACTTTGGAGAGAGTTCAAGATGAAGTCCGCTGCCATTTCATTTGACAGGGGATAACCAAGCTTACTTAGTTTGTCGATGTACCCTTTCATCGTGAGCACATGAGCACTAACTGACGAGCCTTCTTGCATTTTGCAGCCGATAAGCTGCTTCATGGTGTCATAGCGTTCTTGACGGGCTTGTTTCTGAAACATGCCTGTAAGTTGCTGGATCATGTCAAAGGCACTCATGTCTTCCATGTTCTTCTGAAGATCAGAAGACATGGTGGCTTGCATAAGGCAGGCTACCTCAATGGCATCCTCGTTATGCTTTTCCCAGGCTTTACGGGCAGCAGCCGTATTACCCTCAGGCTCGTTAGGAACTGGACCTTCCAGTACATAGTGCTTTTTCGCAAACTTGAGAACAATTTTCAAGTTGCGGTGCCATTCGAGAAAGTTGGTGTTATTCAGCTTATCTTTCTCAAGTACGGACTTGAGAGCGAATGAGGAGTTGTTTTCATGAGACATCTGTTAATGTAAGCAAAATTAAATAATTAGTATTTTTGATGTTTAATTCCTTATTTAATTAATGACCCATTAACAGTAATAAGAATAAGGATTGAGAATCTAGCAGCATCAGTTACTAAAGGCAGCTGTGGCACGCAACATTAGTAAGTGATATTAGGTAGACTGACAACGTTTGTCAATTGTGAAAAATGCACAACTCTCAAGTATGAGGCCACTAAAACAACTTGTCTATTTAGTGATACGTTTAGCCTCATCTATGCTCACTTTCATTTCTAGACAGCTGTGGCACGTAACAAGATATGAAAGTAATAGTCGTCCTAAAACAGGTACATGTGGAAGAGCCGGATGTGTCAACGGAAACTCTTTCACCTTGGAGGATAAACTACGCACCAAGTGCGGTGCTGTGGCTCCAAACACTGATGTTTCGCATTATGCTCCAAGTGTCCCTTATAATAGGATAGCATAGACTATTGATTTTATATATATGGGATCCAATTTTAGTGTTTACCGAATAAGGGTCAAACACAATGAATGATCTAATCATACGTGCGTAGTAAAAAAAACCAGTTTTACTATATTTAATGTCGTGACTTTGTGATGAACCCTTTCATCTCTCAGGACACTTAATTTTAAATAACCTATTAAAACTAAGTTTGTCGCGACTTGTATAACCGTTCAAAAGTTAATAGTTAATCTATTAAGTTTCTGAGTTTTAAAACAATTTTAGATTGTAGAAACTCATTGGTTATATTTTTAAAACAAACCATTTGTTTTTATAAAACTTTTACAAGTTGCAAAATTGATTAGTTTTTGAACTTGTTACATTTTATTACGATTATGTTTTAAAACTCCTTTTAAAACCTTTTTGGTATTTGGTTGGTATGTTATAGCATTTATAAGATAAAGCAACCACAATATCAAATTAAACAAATATGTAAATCATAAGGCCAAATTGTGTTTGATTTTGCTAGAGCCAAGTAGCAAAACAAACTAGGTCACGGGGTCACGACACACAATCAACCACAATGATGAATAGTGCATCTTGTGATCTTGAGCTGCTCCCACTGACCTCCAGATCCGTGCTTCTTGATCTTGATTCTTCAGTTTTGTCTTCGGGTCTTTTGTCATTACAATATTTACAGTAAATTGAAATACATAACAAGAAAATACAAACCCTACTCTATTACAACTTTGAGCTATCAAAATGGGCCAAACCATAACAAACCTAAACTGAAAAATTAAACAACCAAACAAGCACAAGGTCGGGCCTGATTTACATATTCAATCATAATATTATAATTAAACTGGGTAATTCTTTTGGTCAATTATAACTTTGACCAAATAAATAATGTTACCCAAATAATTATTCAGATCTAAATCAAGATCAGAAACTCAAAATTTTAAACAATTTAGAGTTTGTGATCTGTAACCGGTTAAACTGACCGGATCCGATTTGCATGTTGTAAGCGTGGCTCTGATACCACTGTTGGGAATTATGGTGGTATTCGGTTTGACTTTTAGGTAAAAACAAGTTTGACCAATTAGTATATTAAATCCATATTTAATATAACGCAACGGAATTAGGGTTTCAAATTTATCACTTTAAAATTCCCAATCAGGATCATGGTTACAAACATACAAACACAGATATAATATTAAGTAATCTAATCTACCGATGAGAAAAGATTATACCCTTTCGGTTAATGATTAACCGTTTGAGACACCGAGGTTCAACGAACGATTGTTAGAAAACGAGCACGAACGGGTTCCTGGTTCACAATAGAAGCAGGAGATAGGTTTGGGTTTGTTGATCAAAAAAATCACAACCGGTTTTCTTTTTTTCTTTTGATATCTTCAACCGTAGAAAACAAAAAGCAATTCCTTTTGATTTATTTCACTTCTACAGCAATCCCAAAACTAAGCTTTAAAAATCACCTTTTGGTGATTCCTTGTGTGTTCGACAGCCGCAGCAAAAAGAACCACGCCCCTTTTGTTTTTGACGGCAATCTATGTTAATCTCATTAGGGATTTTTTAAATAATCTTTTAATCTCATATTAGTAAGCCCTAAAGCCCAATCGAGTTAGTTTAGGTCTAATATGTAATACCAAGCCCAACACCGTTAGTTTAATTAAAATAAGTAATTAAACTTATATATAATTTATAACAATTATAAATTATAAATTCGTTCGTGAATACCAGTTAATCAAGTTAAGTGGATTTAAAATTCGTTGACCAAGGTGTAACTCTTACGGGTCACAACTCGGTTAGTTACGTTAACTTATCAGGTCCGTACATATAAATCCAACAGCATTCGCATTTATCACATGAGCATCGAGGAAAAAGGTTGTATAGATTGAGTTTCATCCCATATCGACCTTAATTGTGTAAAATAGGTAGATACAGAGTTACCTCCCTGTCGAGTAGAAACGATCTTCTGTTTTAATTCGTATGCCCTAGGGGCACTTTCTTTCCCAAAACGCTCGCTGAGGTCTGACCAAATCTCCGATGCCGTGCTTGCATATTTTACGCTGTTTTGAATGGTTTTCTCCATGGCTGTTGTCAACCAGCCCTTTATCATGGCATCGACTCGCATCCATGGCATGTAATCCTTTGAGGTTTTCTCAGGTTTCTTGATCGTGCCGTCAACAAACTCCATCTTGTTTTTGGCAAAGAGAAATTTGTCATTTCTTGGCTCCAATCGGTATAGTTGCTGTCGGTGAGAACTTCATTTACGTGTAGTTGTTTCGGATAATCAGATGGGTGGAGATAGTAGGGTGACTCGTGTGAAACACCACCGCCGGAACCTTCCCCATCTTTGTTTTTGTTGCTTGCGTCGTCTCCTGCCATCTTTCTAGTATGAATCAAGAGCAAGGTTGTGAAACCCGCTCTGATACCATAAGGGAATCGATATCACAAGAGATGAGTTAATTGCTCTTATTTCTTTCTTGAACCTCAAAGAACAATAATGAGAAAACATATATAGAGAAAAGCCTAACAGAAGACCTAGAACCAATCCTCTAAATATGAAGAAGATAAAATAATAAATGATAACAAAATCAAGAATAAAAATAGGAAATTCTATATATGATGAGCCAAATACATAATCATTCATGTTATGTTCTATTTAAAATGGTTGGCAAACTTTATTGCATATGATGAGTGGGTGGGTTTTGTATTATTTTAGGCAAATCACATATCATAAAAACAAATTAGTGAGTTTTTAGTGAATAAAACGAATAATATTGGTGATACAAGGGACCAGATACTACGAATAACATCAAAGTTGCCCATGTTATATACACGATAAACCTTATCAAAGATTGTGATTCAGGGGGTGAGAGGAGAATTTGTAACATATTTAACAAATCCCATATGTTTCTGTTATGTGTTTTATTATATTCACTATAGAGGCTCAGACCATAAAGAATACCACACTTCATATATCATCAACGTTTTTTAGCACATTGTTTGCGGATGAAAGGAAATCTCTATAACTAAGTGTGCTTGAGCGAGAGTAATCCAGGAACAGGTAACCACTTGGAAAGTTTTTATTCAGACAACCAAAAGCAAATTAATGAGAATCTTATATGCAAAGCGGATAATATTAATGGTATGAGGGACCAAACGTTACATGTAGTGTCAACGGTACAAGGGTTCAGATGCTACATGTAGTGTCGATAGCTGGAAAACCAAAAAAAACGAGCAGGGGAAGCAAAAGTATCTTATTTTCACAATTTCTTCTTCTCGTATTCTACTTTATTCCTCTCTTCAGATGCCTCACGACCTTTTACACAACCACACGCCTTCATAGAAGCCAATAGCAATAACAACGTCAATTAGTAAGTTTGCTCATCGACACCCATGACCTTTATCACCTTGCATTCTTCCAACACTACATCAGATATGGTTAGACATCTGGATCCAGAATATGGTTAGATGGTGACAATGTATGTATGTATGTATGTATGTATGTATGTATGTATGTATGTATGTATGTATGTTGTATGTATGTATGTATGTATGTATGTATGTATGTATGTATGTATGTATGTATGTATGTATGTATGTATGTATGTATGTATGTATGTATGTATGTATGTATGTATGTATGTATGTATGTTGATTTATTGAATTAAGGTGCCACGTTATATACGTTAACTTTTATACCTTAATAGATAAAGCAATGTATATTTATAAATTACATATTTAAGTAAAAATAAACGACCAATGTTGGACAAAACTACACCTTTAATAATTCTACCGTCACTAGTGCTTATCACAAATTCACAATAGTAAAGAGTAATAGAACTCCGCTTGAGTGTTATGTTGTAGACTTCTAAAGTTTTTAACATTGTAGTCGCACCATGAGTTATGCATTTGACCTTGAATTCCAATAAATTTTATTTCTATTTTGCACAAAAGAACATGATTTCTTCATGTGGTTGATCGAGCTACTTGATAAAAGAGAATAATTATATGATTGTTTACAGCTAGATCACTGTCATATCATCAAATGAAACAAAAACTAAGGAGTTTACCAAGTATTTTAAGACTTAATTAAGCCAGAGAAACTAGAGATTTGTAGTTTGCATCATCTTTAGATTCCTGAGTTCTAGCTTCTTATGAAATTTTTTTAGAAATGGTATATTTTAGAAAATAAATTAGGATAATGGTGAAGTCAAAAAAAAAAAAAAGGAAAATGGTTAAACCGAGATTCCTAGTTGCGGTTTAGGAGTAAATTTTAATTTAGAAATCTGAACTTTGCAAGGTGTCAGGTATACCGCAATTCACAGTTGCGGTTTAGGACAAAACGATTAATCCGCAATGTGAATTTTACTCCTAAACCGCAACTGTGAATTGCGGTATACCTGACACGCTGCAAAGTTCAGATTTCTAAATTAAAATTTACTCCTAAACCGCAACTAGGAATCTCGGTTTAACCATTTTCCTTTTCTTTTTTTTGACTTCACCATTATCCTAATTTTTTTTCTAAAATATACCATTTCTAAAAAAATTTCAGCTTCTTATAGTATGTATAAAACTAGTCTGTTGCACCTGCACTCAGCCACATCTTTAATAAAATTTATGACTTGGGGGCCCAAAAAACTTAGGCTAACCTTAAATTTCCTATACAAAAGCCGGCTAACACATGTGATTCGAAATGACTTACCTATAGCGCCAATGGATAAATTCTTGGATCTAGATCGTCCGTAGATAAATAATTTATGGAAGTCGGAACAGGTCACCGAAAGCAAAGTTTAGGCGATTCACCGAAAGAAAAACACAGACCCAGTAACATCCCTGGCCCCATTTAAGAAGTAAAAACGAAATTCTACTCGAAAGTTGACTAAAACATCCAATCCCCATGAAGTTAGTCATTGATTGAGCTAAGAAAAAGAAAACTGAACCATCTAAGCTCTTATCTGAAAGGGTCCAGTAAGAGTAGTAATCCTGTAAGATGAAAGTTATCCGGTTCAAGTTCATTTATCATATCCGTAACCCTTTCTTTCATATTTTTGGAGTAAATGGACTGTCATCATCATGTGTTTGATCTACTTTTAAGGAAAGTCCATTTAATCACTTTTACTTTAATCTTGCCAAAGCTGGAGTTAATCACTTGTTAGCAAAAAAGTTGACATCTGATTCAAAACAAAAACTTCAATTAATCATAATTTAAAAAATATAAATCATGTTTACTTTTCAAACATATATATCAATTATCAAACATAAACTCTTAAAAGTTAATCTGCATTTGCAAAAGTTCATGTAAAAACACATTAATTTGACTTATAAACATCAAGTTTTTAACGCAAATGAGATGCAACAAGATGTTGAAGTAGCATAAAATGGTATAATAAATCTGCTATATTGTTTAGTAGAAAAGTATCAATGTATAAATTGCGTTTTTTGCTACTACTAACTGAGAACTTATATCTAAATTAAAATATGTGATAAAGAATTTTATTGTGGCCTGTGACCCCCTGTGTAACATGTGTGGCAGCTCTCTAGTGGTCATATCTGGGCCGCTTTGCCCATATACCATGAACCCTCATATGGGCTCTTGTGAAACCTCTCTTGGCCCGTCACCCATTTTGGCCTGCCAAAATATTAAGACATTGTGTTGGAGATCAAGAAGGGAGTTCAGATTCCCAGTTCAAAGAAAAACTAGTAGCGGCGGCGTATGGATAATCCTGGTCTAAAGCTTCTTGAAAAGGATAATCACCTTGAAAATCCAGAGAATCCATACAAGTTGAAGGTTTTTTCCTACAACGATGATCTTCAAGGTAGAAACGGTGAGTTTACTAAAGATCCTAGCTTGCTTGATGATTGTTAACTACTTTAAGAATTTTCTGTTATGTTTATCGATCGATCCTTTCTTACTAAAGCATTACTTGTGATTTTTGACTTTTTATTGCTCAATTTGAGTAGAATTATGTCATATCTGAATGAATCTGATCTATCTTAATTATGTTTCTTTCTTGAATTTGCCTTCCTAGTTTATAGAACATTCACAGCATCACAATTGAGCATTAGATGCAATCAAAATTGCATGTTCCAAACCATAGACATGTACATGATTATTAGCTGGGTATTATTATAGAGAAGTTAGTTACTTGATCAGTGCTTTCAGTACTAATCATAATGTATGAATATCGCTTTAATTACTGTTTGTATGTTATATTCTCAAGCATTTGATGGTTGTATGTGACATAATCATGTATCTGATGATGTTTTATGATATAGTTTGATTATGAATACCTTTTAATCTGTAGAATGTTTTCTTATTGTTATTTATTTTACAATGTTATTAATACATGTGGTTCTATTTTTTACTTTTGGGGGTTATTGATTTGTATTATCAATTAAAAGCTTTCCACAGTAAGCTTAATTACTTTATTACTTTTAGAGAAGTAGTTGCTTTTGCATTCAACTCATTGCATATCTTAATTAAAGTTTGGAGTTTTATCCTTGCAGATGTTTGTAACTATCAACGGATTTGCTCTGCACTTTCAACTATGCGATTCCATGACCAAATCGTTCTTGCTCAGTTTTGGGCCGCGATAGATTTCAAATCTGCTCATGCCACTATACTCGGCACAAGAGGACAGCCGTTTGCTCTGTCCACATACACAAATGAATTGTGGTCATACCACATAAAATGTCTAGACCACAATTCCTATGTGAATCATAACACAAAACTGTGCATTGGGCTTCCCGGCCGTGTTTTCCTCAATGGATCGCCTGAATGGACTCAAGATGTTAGTAAATACAATGATATATTGTATCCTCAACTAAGTGATGCTAAGCATTCTAACATACGAGGATTTTTAGCTATGCCTGTGTTTGATAGAGATGGATGCATTGGTGCATTGGAGATTGTAATGACTAACTTGAAGGAAGATTTTTCCCATGAAATGAGTGAAGTTTGCAAGGCTCTTGAGGTTAGTCTTGTGCTCTACATGTATAAGTATTATGAAAAATATCTTCAGGTGTTTACAATTGTTCCTCAAGAATAAATGTGGGTATGTTAAAAACAATAAATGCTCCCTCCTAGCGAGGGTGATGCACCTCAACTGCCTTGAAGCCATTGTGTATAATAATGATGCCACTTAATTACCTTAATTGTCACGCCATGGTTTTTGGATTTAAGTCATGAATCTTGAAATATGTAGGGATGGAAAGTTATAACAGTCATGACACACACATAACTATAAAAATAACACAACACTTTTTAGGACATTTCTAACCGTGTGTTAACACCTAGTCTGTGGAGTCATGCCCTAACTCACTCAGTCCACCAAGATTTTGAAGCAAGTAAAGATGCATAGATACACAATTAATTGACCAGAGAGGTGTAAAGTTAACAAATCTTGTCTACTCTGTTCATCCCATGTCAATCTTTGTCTGCTCCTGCTCTCTATCCCTCCACCATGAAGGTCTCCACTCTCCATACAGGTGTCGTCATTTGTCTTTTTTGTGCATGTCTGAATCATCTCAATCTTCCCTTCTTTAATTTATTTAAATTATACATTACCCCCTAATCTTTCTCTGAAAACTTCATTCCTTATCCGGTCAAACTTTGTGCGCACAAACTTCTCTCTCAAACATTCTCATCTTTATTGTCTCAACTTCATTTTTTCTCTTGAACCTAAATAATTAATGTGACAATAATGAAATACAAATATTAATCTAAAGAAATGCAGACAACATAATTGAATTAAACAAAAATGGTTGGCCTGATTTGAGAGGGAAAGGTCTCCAATTACATATGAACCAAAGATAAATAACATGAACAAAAAACAAGTTAAAACAAAGGCTGCTAATAAGATGCCTTCATCCTTGCTAATAAGACTCGTTTCCTCTTCCGAGTGTAAACGGTTTATCATAATGTCTAGATTACTATATTGGGTTATGTATGCTTGGTAAACAGATGAGCCCTTATCACTTAGATTGGCATGATTATCCTTACCACATGGAGGGAAAAAACCAGCCCACATAATGTATTGAACTTTAGAGTTAAATGCTGGTAAAACAATACTCTTACCTGTATATCCCATGCAACATCACATTTTATTTATTAATTTATTTGTTGATTTTTTTGCTTGCAGGAGGTGGGCTTGAAATCAGTAATCCTAAATGAGAACATCAACAGTGATATTTCTAAAGATTACTCTTCAATTGTAGAGTCCCCCAATACCACAGTATCTTCCCGCAATTCAAAGTCATGTAATGTCACTTGTAATGATATTACCAAGCTTTTCGGAATGCCTAAGGCGGATGCTGCAAAAATATGTCGTCTTTGTAAGTTGATATGCTGTGACCCGTTTGTATGATTCTAAATTTTCATCACAAAAACCAATAACTTCCTCAATCACATATTTCTCTCTTGCAGCGTCAGATAATACCCTTACAAAGGTTCAACGCAGATATGGAATCGATAAATGGCCGTGCGTACGAAACGGGGTGGCGAAATCATCTGCCCACAATGCCCTTGAACGTGGGAGGGCATATCACACTCGTCCTGATGAAACTCGGCAGATTGAACGTATAAATTATTTGCTAATGAAAGATAATGATGACATAAACTTTGAGGAAGATTTAGTGGACAAGCACATGGATTATTTGATCTCCAACGGTAGATCACTCAAAACTCTTATTTTTGTTTTATTTTGGGATGTTTCTGGAGCAAAATGGTAGCAACAATTGTGACCTTTTTTGTGGTCGCAAGTTATGGTGGCAAAAAATATAATGGTGGCAAAACGGTAGCAATAGGTCTTTTGCCACCAAGGTTTTACCCACCGCCTTTTTGGTGGCAATTTGGTCTCAAAATGGCAATTGCCACCATTTTGCAACCGAAATTCTGGAAGCAAATCCCTTGTTTTGTAGTAGTGAACCTTCTGAATTGATTTTTTTTTTCTCCAATGGAAAACTGCAGATGGTAAAAGACTTGGAGAACAACATGATGAAGGCCCTAATCCAGTTCTTTTGGAAGTTTACCATCATAAAAACAAAAGATCACGCATCTAATCAGACACAAAAAGAACACATTCTGTTGAAAATACTATACCAGTTAAGTTATGGGTTTTTTGTTACGTTATTAGATTGTTAAATGGGTCAAACACTTTATCAATTATGTTGTATTATTATGTGATGTAAACACTTGTTAAGCCCAGTTTGTAAGTTAATTGTGTCATAGTTTTATAACGGAACGGCCTAAAACGGTTTCTCATATATAACCGATTGACGTTTTTCCTTTAAACTCCGTCAAGTCTGTTAAAAAAATATAATGTTGGTTTTGTATATGTTTAAGCATCAAATAACAAAACCAAGTTGTTTAATATTTCAATTCTGTTCAATTCGTTTCTGGTGTGATTATGTGCGTATGAAAGGATGACAATGTCTTTACCTGTTTAGCTTGCACAAGAGAGATACGACATTCATCTATATAAACAACAATATATGCACACACACACACATACAACATATAGGGTTGGGGTTATGCAACAACCTAATTAACCTAGGTAGCTAGGGTAAGTCAGGTATCGTATCTATGAGAAACATGTGGTCAGTGTTATATAATTTCGTCTAACTAATTAAATACATTTAAGAAAATAAACTTGAATGTTGGATTTTAGGTATTATGTAAAACAAACTTAAGCAAACTTAAACATAAATTAAAAAATTGTAACAATGTATGAAAAATTTGATCTCTCCATGTTTCAAGTTAGTAAGATAACTATGTATATCTTGATTTATTAATTGGAAATCACATAGACACGATTAATGCTTAGATTATAAAACATTTATGATTTGGAACCAAGTCAATGGCTTTTTTGACAAACGATAATGACTTTGTTGACAACCGATAACTAGACCGATGTTGACTCAGATAATTACTTGTTTCACAAAATGTGGATTTCTAGAATACTTTAAAATTAAATCAATAACATTAAACTTGACAATAGATGAAAGCAAGCAATGAGATTGAATTCAAAGTTTTAAAATAAACCGGAAATCGTTTATCGTTTCATAATCAAGCAATATTGAACTTGTAAATCTATGAAAACAAATTCAATACAAATGTTTAACAAATCAAAATAAAACCTAGTTATCAAACCTAACCATTCACCCGGAGATGACCACGAACAGATTAGCCGGACATTTCAAAGGTTGAATCTTCACGTTCTTGGATGAATTGCATGATTAGATCTTCAATTCCTTATTTGGATTGATAATTTGGGGCTTTAGAATGCTACAAAATGCTCCAAAATCGTCCAAGAGTTCGCCCCAAAGTGATGATGTGTGACTAGGGTTGATTTGGGCCTTAAATACCCCAAAAAATCGCACAATTCGGTGTTTTCATAATGCACCCGGCGTACCTTACGCCCCATCAGGCGTAACTTACTGTCACACCCCAACCGACGGCGGAATACGTCGGGGCGCGAATGTGACTGTTCAATAGCTCATGATCATCTAAAACGTTTCATAATTAATGCAACCAAATTTCAATGTCTTACAATCCAAAGGAAACAAGTTCAAACAAAACATAGTTCAAACAACTACAATTAAAGTCTAAATTATTATTAAAGCTCTATAGTCCAAGAATCTTATGTGTTCATCCCAAAAGCTCACTAATTTGCACCTGAAACATAAATAAGTTTGAAAGGTCAACTACAAAAGTAGTTGGTGAGAATCATAAAGTTGACTCGATAAATAGTTTAATAGTTCAAAGTTTAATCATGTATCATAAACATATCAATAGATAAGGCTTAATGTGGAAATATACATTAAACTACTGCAGATCAAACCTTAGTTATCCAAGTTAGGCATAGTAATACATACTATCCTTATAGTTCCAATAGTTCAAATTGTGCACAATAGTTCAAACATACAAAGTTCAAAAGTTCAATAGTTGTAACTGAGTGATCACCGGCTGGGTGGAATGGTCAGTTCAATTGCTATCATCACAACAGCTAGGCTAATATAGTTAATGATCAATGCAAGTTTCGAGGATAGTTCACATGTAGTTTGGGACATACGCTCAAATCACAAGATAAAGTCCATAGATACAGATTGTTCAAATAGTTGTAGTTCATGTTTCATCCCCTATGTTTTGAAAACAAAATCAAATCAAGAAAAGGGGAATATGAAACTCACCTGGATAAGATAACTAGATTGAGAGTTCAAGTAGTTGATAATCCAAATTTGCGATAAATGAATCCTCACAACAAACTTATAGTTATAAGTTCAAAATGTTATAAGTTCAACAAGTTTTAAGTAAAGTTCTAACTCATTCTAAGTTCAAGATCTATGTTTTAATGAATTTGGAGAATCAAAGTTAGGTTGTTAAATTTAGAAAAACGACAAACTACTATATATATATTTTTTTATTGTAAAAAAAATAACTATTATATATTATACATTAAAGAGAAAATGATCTAAGATTCATAAACTACTTTAGAAATATTTAAAATATAAAGTGTTATAACAAATATAGATAATTATATAAATTTCCAATTAAATTACTAAATACAAATCTTGTATTTATATGTTTTAATATAAGGTTTTAATTTAAGATAATTCCTATTTGATTTAAATAAAATAAATTTATTTAAATAAGAATATTTTCTATTATATATAATTATTCCAGGAAATAAAAGTATTTTTTCTGAAATTTTATACATTTAAAATATATTGATTTATAGTATTTATAATTCAAGTTAAATAGCATTTTTATTCAAATAAAATATTTTTATTCAAACAAAAATATTTCTAAGTTTGTTTCAATCCAAAAAAAACTTATCTAAAAATTCTCATAATTTTTAAATTTATTTTAATACCTTTAATAAATTATTTATTCGGTTTTATAAGGGTTTTAAATCAAAATAAATAGTTTTCAGACATGAAAATAAAAAGTAAAATTTCTAAAGGTTTATAAAAGTTCTAGAAAGGCTCTATAATTTTTCCAGAATTTTTTAGAGTTTTAAATATTTTTAATAAATGTTTTATGCCTATTAACAACACTTTTAAATTAATTTAAATAGTTTTGCTGCATTATAAAAATTTTGACAGGTTTATATAAATTCCAGAAATGTTGTACAAATTTTCTAGAATTTTATAAATAGTTTAGGTATGTTTTTGTGATTTAAACATGTATTTATAAGCATAAAATATTAGTTTTTATTATAAAATAAAATTGAATTATTTTCTAAAAATTTTCTGGGATTGTAGAAGAGTTCAAAAGATTTTATAAGATTTTTATAAAGTTTTTCGGATTTTTTTTAAATGGTCCAAAATGATTTAAAAATAAATTAAAAGAAAGAAAAAGAAAAAAACAAATATGGTTCGGAGCCGGGTTTGAACCCACAACTTGTTGTTCAATCGGACCGGACTCAAACCAACTAACCAAGCTCTGATTTGGTTAACAGATTCTATATTAATTCCCTTATATTGTTAAATCTCTAAATTTCCCAAATCCCCAAGAACCCTAATCATCATTCAATCAAACTAATATTTAATGTTAGAAATTGATAAATGGATATTGTTCTATGTTGAAAACCGAATATAGGGATGTATTTACTTACTTGTAATGGTCAAGTTTTGTTCGTGTTCGAGTGCAATGAAGATTCCGGTTGATCTCCGATTGTGTGAATAAAATGGCAGAGGAGTTCTAGAAGCACGGATGGATGTAGAAAAGGACTCAAAGGCAGTGCCTAACCCACGTAAAAAGTAGTGGGTTTTATCACCATCCGGAACGGGTTTTCCAACAGCTGCAAGTTGGTCATAGAGAAGTTTGAACTTGCGACCGTAATCAGCAACAGAGGAGTTATCTTTGGTGAGAGAGCGAAGATGATCAAAAAGATTTTGCACCCTTTCATTGGAAGGGTTGCTGTATGCCAAATGAAGCGCGTCCCATATTTGTTGTGCGGAGGATAGGCCCAAGACCTCAGCCACAGCTTCTTTCGATAAAGACGCATGGAGAATAAGTATGGTTCTCTGATCAGCAGCAAACCATGATGCATACAGTGGATTGGGAACAATTTTCCCATCAAGAGTGGTGTCGGGCGAAGGCGGTGGTAGAGAACCATCAACGTGTGGTAAGAGGTTTTGAAAGGAAAGTATAGGAAGCATCTGGTTTTTCCATAAGAGAAAATTAGAAGGAGTAAGCTTGATATGGAGCATGTGAAGAAGGGTGTTCATGTTGAAGGAAGAATTAGATGAGGAAGCCATGAGAGGAGAAGAAGATTGGAAGTTGAAAGGGATCGGATTAGGGATGGGAAGGGAGGGGTAGGAGGATTAAAGGAGGAACTTATGGCTCAATGATACCATGTGAATAATGTAACTCTCTCATAATCCCAATGAGAGATTATGAAACCAATTTTATATATACAAATATAACAATAAATGACCAAGGAAATTAACTATACAATTAATACAATAAATGAAATCTAGAAGCTACTTGAGTTTATAAGATTGGTTCTTGATTCGAGAGCAATGTTAGAGCGATTTGGTTATATTTTTAGTTTCGTACGATAAAAATGAAGAATAATCCTATGGTTATTTGTCCCAATTGAATCCGAAACGTTATATTTAATTTGAAGTAAATGACAAGTTTATAAGTTAATCAAAACCGTTTAAAATGCGTTAATTGTAATGTTTAATTGTTATTTTTAAGTTAGAAATGCGTTTTGGTTCACGAGGATACGAAAACCAGATCAAATGGTGCCTTAAAACCGGTTCAAGAGCCTTGGCCGGAGTGTTCGCCGGATTCCGGCTTCTTGGCCGGAGTTAGGGGCTGTAAAAACGAGCAGGAAACAGGGGGGCTGGTAAGGTTTGGGAAATTACACATTTAGTCCTTATAGTTTATGGTTTAATCTTTTCAATCTTAAGCTATCTTATTAACTTGTTGAAAGTTTTCTAATATCTCTTTTAAACCCCTAAAGTTAATTTTTATCTCTAACTTTTATTTTTCTTAACCTTAATATTTTATAAAATAATTTTTTTAAAGTTATTAAATTTATATCCCTACATAAGTTATATATTGTAAATATATAACAAATAAATTTTTAAAGTTATAATATATATTATGATAATACTACATGAACTTTATTTTCAACAAAATTCATTTATTAAAGTTTGTCGAGATTACAATTCGGATAACATTGTCGGAATAGTGATCGAAAAATCCCAGATATTACACTTACGCCCAGGACCCCAACTTACGGCTCCAACTCTTTAGTTTACGGTTCCAGTTACGTTGTAAAGATACCTGGCGTAAGTTACGCACCCTGGGCGTAAGTTACGGTCGAGCAAACTTGATTTCTAGCCTCATCTAGTTGAGAAACACAATTTTCATAAATTATGGGTCCCGTAACTCTTCTCCTAGCACAAGATACGTCTCTTCAAAGTTTGGCTTCTACTTCATGTGTTTGCATCTTCGGATGTGCTCATTCTTGCATCTCGTTGTCTAGTTTCCTTTTAAAATCATCATCTTGCTTCATTTAACCTACAAACACACAAGAACTGTCGCACCCCGAGCCGGCGGGAACGGATCGGGTTTCCAGTCGGACGGAAGGTTCCTGGAGCACAATATCGTTGTGATAATCGAAATGATCAGATTGTTACATAGCACATGAGATATAAAATGAGAAATGCTAAAATGACATCAATACATAATTACAAAGTTAAATTATATAGTCATGCTCATAATTTAACTAAGTAATTCTTCCAAAAAGAATCATTGTGGCTTCTATCTTGTAACTGTACAAGATACACAAAATATGATTCAATGTTTTGTCATATCAAGCGTATGCAACACAAAATGAAGCTAGGTCTTCTAAAAGTCCTCTAGCTTAGCCTTGACATGTAAGAGACTACACATGTTCGTCACCTGAGAAAACATGCATTTAAACAAAGTCAACACTAGGTTGGTGAGTTCATAAGTTTAAGTAATTGAAATCCTTGAATTGTTCATACACACAGTCACAATGCCATAATTGATACATGTTATATGTAATACTTGATTCACCTGTTCCACTCAATGGCCTCTCCTTAGTTATATGTACAAGTAGTGTATCACCTGATCAAGCATGCTTATATATAGGGCATACGAAAGGGTCAAGCCCAGACGCCATCCCACCACATGCTCAGTCATGTTCCACACCATTTGCGATACAACTAAAGATATCCATTTCCCAATTGTTCAACATGTCAGATATGTATTCATCTGTTATATCATATGTAGAATAATATAATATGAGGGGTTTAGTTATCAAACCGAAGTATTGATAATCCCTAGATGTGTTAAGGAATTTAGATTAATTTAATATGGTCCTTATATTATTCCATTACTTGTGGGGTTAACTGTTAATCACTTTTAGATATTAAGAGTGTTAGTTAACCAATTGTCATTTGTTCTCACTTGAAGTGCATAGAGCCTAAAAGGAATCCATTGTAATCCTCACATAATCAGAGTATAATGCATCCGATTTACCTCTACCACCTTGTTTTTCCATAGGCCTCAACGAAAGCTATTACCAGTAGTGGAACATGAGAGAAGATCAATTTCTCAACCTACTAGTCAATAGGATTCCGCTGGATTAATTACAATATCCCTGTAGATTAATATCACCATGTGTCACTTTCCAGACCCTGACTTGGAGTCGCCCTGTTACCGGTCGTACGTTACCGGCCAATGAATCATTACAAAATCAACATACTAGCCCTACAAGCTAGAGGTTTGTCAAACATATGGTACCACTATGCTATCGTCGGTTTAGTCACGTCAAATTAACTGGTCAGCGATTTATAAAGGGGCTTACATTGATCAACTTGAGTACATGGCACATGATTGAAATGATATAATACAACAGTTCAAGAGCAATTAATTGTATTGTGTTCATCGATGTGTCATTTTTCATCATTGTCGTATGTTCTCGTTATTATTAACAAGGTTAAATAAGAACCTGTCTTATTAAATTATGTTAATGGTTGTGTGAATGATGTTGTTATCATGATTATCATTCCTTGTTATTCCATTAAGTCACCATGTTGTCACTAAGTTGTTGTAAGACTAGTCTTACTACACTTAGTCGACTCAGGTGGTGGATGATAGTTGTTCCATGTTATCTTGTGATATGTTCCAAGTTGTAAGTTAGGTGTTATAAGCACTTGACTTATTACACTTAGTTAACTCTAGTGTTGAATAATGATATAAAGATGTGTTATCTTCACATTATTCATGTGTTTTGTTCCTTGTCATCATGTTCATCTCACTGTTTGTTCCTGTAAGAATAACTAAGTGTTGTGAGATATAATTTTACAACTAGGTTATTCTATTGTGTTGATGAGTTATGAAATTATATTATCATATTCATCTTAGTTATCTCTGTCATATCATGATCATACAAGCATGCATACAATGATAGGCGATAATAATTAAAGCAATATTATATAATCAAAGTATAAGCAATATGTTAAACATTAAACTCTTAAATAAGTAAAAGTTAAGCATGTTTCTCAGCCCCGAGAGTTTAAAAAATCAGTAAAGATTAGAAAATGGGGCCTTATGAACTCACCTTATAGTAGTTGTGGTTGACTTAGTCTAAACAAGAAATGCACGTGCTCTTGATTGTACTTGATGTTGTTTTCACGATCCTGTATTGATTTCAAGTTGTTTGAAATTTGTAAATATGGGTTGTAAATAATTTGTGTGCGTGTACGTGTTAGCCCTAAGGTTGGCTAACACACATAAGTCTTGGTCATTGTCACACCCCCAATTTTCAACTAACGGAATCATACCGTTTGAGAACGTGACAAACCAGGATCTCAGATCATTAGACATAACGAAGACCTCTACATGAATTTCAAAACATACTTTGGTCTAAAACTGTAACATCAAAGTTTTCAAAGTTTGCGGAAGCGTTTTAAAACAATAACAGTTGTAAAATGTAAATTACAATGCAAAGTTTTCAAATGTTCAAATTCAAATAACTATAATGTAAAGACATGCATGCGACTCGATCTCCTAGTCCATGCCTGCTTTCTTGTGTGCCTTAGCGTCCTGAGAAAACATGTAAATCAAGTCAACACAAAGGTTGGTGCATTACACAGGTTTAAGCATTCACAAATGTTGAAACCACAGTTTGAATATAAAGTTTGCAGATAACATAATCACACATGCATAGTCATGATAGCTAGTCATTTATACTATTTACATAAGTGGTCGACACCGAAGCTGACGATTGCCATGCTATAGCATGTTTTTGCCTTGTCACTATTGTCTTTGCCACTATTGTCTAGCACAAACAATAGTAATGTGTGTTTGGTCAGTCAAACACCTGCGTAGATCCCATCTACCAAGTGAGGTTTGTCAAACCCAATAGATCTATCTTCAACTACCACGCTTTGCACTACGGCAAACTAAACGGTTCGAAATTTAAGGCTTTGTAATGCTATGTTTGCACTTAATGTAAACAGCTAACTCATGCAAGTGATATGTATCTAAAAGCGTTTGTTGCACATGTTTTCTCCCCCAAAACAGTTAAAATAAGAAATGGGCCGTGTACGCACATTTGATTATTGCAGAATGATCAAATACGTGAACTCGCGTAGATAATCCTCTTACGAAGGATTTGTGTTTAAACAATAACGTTGTGTTATTCGAGATGTCGTTTTGTGCTTGAAATCACATACGTGTCAACACACGTATGCTAGAGTGTTAGAAATGTACATACGTATGTACGTGTAACTTTGAAATCGTTTATTAAAATCATATCATCGCTTATGATTTTATTTAAACAAGCGTAATTATACGCGATTTCGTTGCCGATAATAAAATGTGAATTTTATTATACTAATACGTTCATATTCTCATTACGGTTCTAACGCAACTTGAACGGGTCGAAACGGAGTTAGAACGAGTGAACTACGAGTTAAAAACCAAAAATTGGTTTTCAATTACAAAACAGGTTGGGCCGGGTTCGATCCCATGACCTTCCGGATCACACACACACGACCAAACCAACTGATCTGCTTCCAGTTTTGTTAACCCAATCCTTTACAAAAGATTTTAACCAACAAAGGGTTGGTTCCCCTTTGTTTAATCATGAACGAACAATTTGATTCCAATTGGGCCCGATCCGAACCCAATCAAGCCCAATATCATGGGGCTTTTGTTCCATTATCCAAGTCGAATTCAAGGATGGTTTTAATTTGAAAATTTATAACATTAACCCGTTTAAATCGATTATAAATCAATTCGAACTCAAATTCATCAAATTCCAATTCGAATCAATCGAATTGATAATCAACAGGTTCTGAAATCATAGGGTTTTTGTTCTAAAAGACATTTCGAAGCTATCTGGTTTAATTAATCTAAAAACTAGGTTCAGATTCATCAAAATCCCCAAACCTATTTAGATTAAGAGCCCTAGAATTCAATTTCATACAATTTGATAATGCTTTATGAAATCAGTATGTGGTTTTCAGTACAATGAGATTTTCGAACCTTTCTATAAGATTTAATTCGATCTTAAAACCTGTTTGAATCAAAAACCCTTAAACCTATTGATAACATGAACACTAAAACCCGATCACGAACAATTCGTTATGATATTATGAAATTTACATATGGTTCTTATTAATTGGAACTTTCTGAGACCATTGAATCCATTTAATTTGATTCTAAAATTCTTTTTCATAAAAACCCCCAAAACTGTAACATCAGTGCCGGAACCGTTACCGGAACAGTGATCGTAACAGTGCGTGAACAGTAATCAGGTACAATTTTCATGTAATTCAGTGTATTTCATGTTCATATCAAACCTCAGTATCATTTCATGCTAACAAAACAGTGAATTCACAGACATTTCAGAGAAATCAATTCAGAACAATGATTCTTGAGTCAGATAATTATCTGGCAACACAGAATCATCAGGTGATTTATTTGTTAGGATTTTATTATGTATAAACGTATGTGAGGCCTTACAGGACAAAACAACACGAATATCGTTAAGTGAATGCTAAACCGACAGATTATTCGTATAGGTGACGATCTGTACGAATAAATCTAAAAGTTTAACGTTCTGAATGATATTCGATAATTAGAAAACAATATTGAAAAGTGTAGTTATCGTCGTATTTGATTCGAACAAATACGCGCGATGACCGCGCGATTCGATTTAAACGCTAAATAAATATTTTGTAAATTAAATAATTAAAAGATATTTAGTTAATTTATTAGGAATCACAACCTAAAATAATTTTTTTGATTTCTATTTTAAAACCGAGTCGTTTCGTTACGAGAACGACGCGAAAACGACGTTTCTACGCGAAATCACGCGAAACCGAACGAACCCGAACGAAACCCGGGTATTTTCCCACATTAATTGTGGCTTTTAATGCCACAACAACCACCACCTACCATCCATCCTTCACCATTTTCGTTCACCCCTTTCTCTCTCTACTCTCTCTCTAAAGTTCCTACCTTCTCTCTTCAAGAACTCACCCAAATCTTCACCATTTCTTGTGTTCTTGGTGTCAAAATCACCACCATTACGTGTAGATCAAAGAAGTACAAGAGATCGGGGCTTGGATCCGTCAAAATCGTGGTGAGGATCATGTTTTGTTTCGGATTTTAGGGTTTCAAAACCCTATTTCGACCACCTTGTAAAAACCCACTAAACCACTTCAAAGCCTTAGGAAATCACCTCACACACTCTTAGGATGGAGTAGGAACCAGGGGGATACCATCTTCGTTGTTAAAGCAGGACTCTTGGGGGCTGTACCTGAAGGTGTTCGAAGGGCCGAATGACCCCAAGCAGGTCGGCGAATGGCTAGTCAGTCGGCTAGACCCATTCGACCGAACCAAGTGATTCGAGCATATCTCATTCGATCGGCATTTTCTCCTTCGGCCACCACCTTCATTCGCCCAGGTCCTAGTCGCCCAAACCCTATTCGACTGCATGAACGGCGAATGAAGCAGCCCCTCAGTCGGCCAACTCCTTCGGCCGGACCACATTCGCCGAATGGGCAACTGCCGAAACAGTCCTGGTTCGCCGAAAGACCACTGTCGAAAGAACCACCATTCGATCGGCCATAGTCTTTCGCCAGTCATTCGTTCGGCCCAAACATTGGCTCATTCGACCATCACCCTCCTTCGGCACTTGGACATTCGAACAGCTCTATTTCATTCGACCCTTACCTTCTCATTCGGCCATCCTCCCTTTTTAATTGGATCAAGATTTAGTCGGCCCAGCCCTTAATCGTTCAAGTAATTGGAATCGAAGGGGACGGGTTGTGACTAGAAAGGGTCGGTATTTTATGTGAGATATGAGTGTGTGTGTGTGCATGGAACTAATTAGGGTTTCCTACTCATGCAACCTACTAAATATGGGTGTTAATATTCATTTCCAAATTCTAATACATCGGGAATTCTTCGCAAAGTCACATGGATCAAAATGATTATAAGGAGATTTCAAGTGTTGATTTAATTATTAACATTTAAACCTTATAGGATTTCCTAAGAACTTGTAATCAAATTAAGATGATTCACTCAAATTACTTATGGTGATCAAAAAAGTCAACGACTAGTGATGGGCCCAAGGGAGGCCCAATGGGCTTAACCCGAGCTTGTCATGTATAAGTTATATCTTTTTAACTTAATTATGTTATTCTAATAAAAGAAATTAAATTGTAAATTTATTTTAAAGTAAGTAAATGATTTTCTTAAATAAATGTCTTAATTGTGGACTTTAAGTGATATTGTGGGATTAAGGTTACTTAAGGGTAATAAGCTTAACTTAGTTAGATGAAATCATAGGAACATATTAGTATCATAGGACACTTAGTCGCACACCGAGACCAAACCCCAGTTATGACGTCAAATATATATACTTATCGTCTACGAATCTTCTTAAATTAATTCAGGTGATAAAGATACCTACGCTACAGTCAAAGAGCGCGCATTCTCTTTTGTGAATCATTTGCACAGCAACACAGGTGAGTTCATTGCCCCTTTTCTAAACATTTTTGTTTTTAAACGCGGGGCTGAGAAGCATGCGTAAACTGTTTTATTAAACTGTTTATTTAAATGCTTTTATTTATTATATGTGTTACATATATATATGTTTGTTGATACTCCTAGACTCCTGTCTAGGAAATTATTGAACAAATCAAATTATCAAATAAATTTAAGTACTCTTATGAGTAATACCTTAAATTTAACTTCTAAATCAACCCTTAGTCCATCAAGTTCAAATTCAAGAATCTAAATTCAAAGTGAAATCAAATGAACAAAATCAAGAGATCATATTCAAGGGAATCATAACTCAGTGTGTGATCTGAGACCCAAGAATCATAATCAAATCAATTATCATTGGAAATCAAGAGACTCAGGAAATCAGATATCATAAATGTGTGTGAATCATGTTAGTAATGAAATCATTATGATCTAATGAACTCATTAATACTCAAGTCATGGTGGATGTCAGTTGTATATGGAATCAAGACCACGTGTAACACACATATAAAGTCCCTTCAGGTATAGAAGACTCTTGTAGTCAGGCTATACGGGCAATAACGTGAACTATCAAATGATCATTATCAATATCAAAGTCTAAGAGAATCAAGAGAATCATGGACGGTCAAGAATCAAAGGATATCCTTAAAGTCCCCGCATGTACAGAAGACCTTTGGGTCAAGCTGTAAGGGCAAAACATTAAAGTCCCCGCGTGTACAGAAGACCTTTGGGTCAAGCTGTAAGGGCAAAACATTAAAATCCCGTTCAGTTCAGGTGTACTCCTTGTGAGTTATGCCTGACATGGGTCACGTGTGAGAGGTTACAACTTGGACAACCACCAACAACTAAGTGTCACACCCCGAGCCGGCGGGATAGGATCGGAGTCCCCGTCGGGCGGAAGGTTCTCGGAGCGCGATATCGTGAATGATAATCGTGATGATCAGATTGTTTACATAGCATCAATGTTAAGAATAATTAAGCACAATAAGATATAAACTAGGATTACAAAGTTAAATTGCAAAGTCAATGTTTAGTAATTTAACTAAGTAAACCTATCCAAAAGAATGAAATATCTATCTTGTATTTGTACAAGATATCCAAAAGAGATTCGTATTGATCTCAAGATGTGCTTCTTCAAAAGTCAACTAGGATCTATGTTTGGTCATCCTAGTATGCAAATCCTGAATATTAGCTTATTCCAATGCATTACCTGAGAAAGCATGTAGAAAAATAAGTCAACACAATGGTTGGTGAGTTCATGTAGTTTTTGTGTAAAAATAGTTTGTAAAATCCTTTGAATGACAACCTTAACCTCACCATTAACCACCTATACCATCTGATTCAGTATGCTTATATATAGGGCATATGTAGGGGACAAGCCCCAGCCACCGTCCCACCACATACTGAACCACATGGTATATTGTTCCTGATGATAATTAAGCGTCTCATCCTGCCCGTATGATTCCCAAAATGTTTGATTCCCAATGTTTGATTCCCAATGTTTGATTCCAAGTGTTTGTTTCTTTGAATTTGATTACCCTGTAATGGTTTACTTTGTTCCCTGTATGACAACCTTAACCTCACTAACAACCACCTATGCTATTCAACCAAGTATGCTTATATATAGGGCATATGTAGGGGACAAGCCCCAGCCACCGTCCCACCACATACCGGGCTGTTTAACATATTGTTGTTAATGATAATTAAGCATTTCATCCCCACTACTCTGATCTCATGACATATGATTCTTAACGTTTGTTTCCCTGCCAATGTTTACTTTGTTTCCCCCCCCGAAATGACAATCTTAACCTCACTAACAACCACCTATGCTATCCAACCAAGTATGCTTATATATAGGGCATATGTAGGGGACAAGCCCCAGCCACCGTCCCACCACATACCGGGCTGCTTAACATATTGTTATTAATGATAATTAAGCTTTCACTCCACACTATTGATTCCACAACGAATAAGTCTCAAGTTTAATAGGCACCATTATGGACAGCTGAAAAACTCTAAGGATTTCAGCATCCATCCATAATAATCCTATTTATGACTCGTGACATGTTTAGATAGAGTAACCTTCAAGTTAACACAAAGTCAACTAGAAGAACTCAATCATTCTAGTCACTTGTCATCACCATGGATGAATCAAGAAGAACACTGAATGACTAGTGGGGGTTGACACACAGGTCAACACGCGGCGGCCAATCAGTCTGTCTTACATGACTCTGACAAAGAAGAACACTGTTGACTAGTAGGGGTTGACACCCAGGTCAACACGCGGCGGCCAACAGTCTGTCTTACAATGTCCAAAAGTTTATGCATAAAAGTCTAAAGCATTCACATTGTTTCACTGATGACTAGTAGGGGTTGACACATAGGTCAACACGCGGCGGTCAATCAGTCTTTTGTTTGAGCATCTCATGTTTCAAGCATTCAAGTATTCAGGCATCCAAATGTATCAAGCATTTCAAATGTTCACGTATCCCAAGTATATTACGCATTCAAGTATTCCAAAATGTATCAAGCATTCACGTGTTTCAAGCATTCTAAGTATAACAAGTATTCACGTGTTTTCAGACATCTCACGTATATAGTATCTCTAAGAATATTTGTTTTCAGTTAAGTTTAAGCAAATCATTGTAAGTGTAAAGTAATTTAATACTTTGTTAAAGATGTAGTACAATAACTTTATGAAATAATTGTCTAAAGCATTAGTGTTTATTTAAAGTATTTTCAAAGCCTTATGGTTTTGTATATAATTAAACATAGAGATTATAAGTTAAACCTCAATTGTATAATTTAAGCACATAGCTTATATCATAAGAGTTTATAAAATTTAGGCTCCAAATCTATATTGTAAACCTCATGCATACAGTTTCAAGTGTTCACACATTGTTTCATCATGAATCCCATAAGTTTGCATCAAGTCTCGTAAGCATCCAATATGTGGTTTCAAGCATCAAGTTCATTGTATATGTTTCAAGTCTATTGCTTTTCAATGACTACTAAGTTTCACGAATAAGTTTCAACATAAGTATCAAGTTTATGTTTAAAGCATTAAATAACATCTCAATAATTTTGTGAAAATGTGTAACATGCTTCTCAGTCCCGAAGTAAAACAAATAAGTTTGAAAAGGGACAAATGAACTCACCTGTGTTTGAAGCGGTTGACTAAGTTCTAAGCAAGAATACGCGCTCTCTATTGCTGGGTTTGTTGTTGTGTTCACAATCCTGTATTGATTTCATATGGTTTGTAGCTTATAAGTATAGGTGCATGTGTGTAAGTATTAGTGTTAGCCCTGAAGTTGGCTAACACTATAAGTCTAGATCGTCTTTCAGCCCCTTTTGTTTATTAAAGATTTTAGTGACGCATAGGTAGTGTCACATTCCTGTTCCTATGTTCTGATTTCTTAACCCATAACAGTCTTTATAATAATTTTTTCAAATCCATTCATGTTATCAAAGTTCCATTTGCTAGAATATTATTCCTTTTACTTGTTTATCATGGGCCGAAAGAGGAATTAGTTCGAATTTAATAGATATGGGCCTAATAAATCCTCAACTGGGCCGAATAACACAAGTGCTTTGGGCCGCATGAACTGGGGTTGGGCCAAATGGGTTGGGCTAACTCACAAGTTTCTTGGGCCGACTAAGTGTAGTGGGCCAACTTATTGGGCCAATGGCCATTGTGGGCTGAATTTATAAGCGTTGGGCCGCATGGGGCTCGTAAAATGGGGCGTGGATTTGGGCCCAATAGCTTGGCCGAAGGTGGAGTTGCCAAGTTCCAAGGTTCGCTGGAAATAATTTACAACCTAGGGCCCATAGGTGATGTATAGATTCGGCTGAACATGGTTTGTCATAATAGTTCGGCTAGCTTAGGAGACTTGCATGGAGAGATAGGTTCGTTCCACAAGGGAGGCCACAGGTTCGCTCGAGGGTTCGTGGGTTGGCCATGTAGGTTCGGGAATCAGGGATGAAGGGTTCGGCCATGATATGAGCATGAGGGTTCGGCTGGTTAACCTTTGCATGGAAGGTTCGTCAACAGAGGGGGTTCGGGGCTGATGGAGCTGTACGCAGGTTCGTTAGTGTAAGGGAGAGTTCGTCACATATGGCTCGGCAAGGGTTCGCCTGAAGAGGATAGTTCGGCGGGAAGAAGAAGGTTCGGCAGCAGCCCCCCCCCCACGAACCTGTACATTGATCTTCCCTCCTTGCATCTTCGAACCCTTGGTTCCTGCTATTTCCAGTCTGTTGATTCGTGTAAGCTGGTCATCGAGGTGGTGTATATTCGAAGATGAAAACCATGAACCGGTTTGTGTGTGTGTTCGAACCAAGAACAACAAATATGATGAAAACCCTATTTTTCAGTTTATTCAAGCGTGATTACCTCAAAATCGGCTGAACAAAATCTCAGATTAGTTGTACTTCTGTGTAGAGGATGATCGTAGCTACGCGTGGACTCCAAGAACTCGCGATTCCGTTGAGAAACGAGCGAGTTATGCTCGTTTGAAGTCTTGAACTTCTAGAGAGAGAGTGTTACGGGAGAGAGGGTTTAGAGAGAGAGAGAAACTTAAAAAAATGAAAGAAATGCCATTTCTTGGTGTTTAAATACCCCGAGGGTATTCGGGTTCGTTTCGGTAGCTCGGTTCACGTTTTTGTCGCGTGTCCGGATCGTAACGCGCGTTTTTAGTAAATTAAACAAAAGAATTTGTTTTAAATGTTTAGGAATTAGTTATTTATAGAAAATTATTTTAAACATTGTTTTATTAAATTTTCGTTCGTAAATTATTAATTTATACGCATTTCGTTATATGTCCGCGTATTATGGTTTACGCGCTTTGATTAAAATAGTTTCTTTTAAATTTCGTTTATGATGAGTTTCAAAATTGTAAAACAGGAAATATTATATTCCCTTAACTTTATTATCGTTCGAATCGTCTTTGTTTTCGTTATCGTTTCGTCAGAAAACGTCACTTACGCGCGTCTTCGTACAGAGCGCTAACTGTACGAACACGATCGTACGTTTCACTTTCTGATTTTGTTTTCTACCTTTCAATCATCGTTTCAGATCGTCAAACTATCAGATCTATTCGTACAGATCGTCACCTTTACGAATAGTTCGTCAGTTTAGCATTCCATAACAACAACTGTTATTGTTTTGTTCTGTTTATCCTCACATACGTTTAAACCTAATAACACAAAATTAAACATGTTTGCATCTGTTCATGATTGTCTGATGTGTTTCTGACTGTTTAACCATAAGGATTAAATCGGGATTTCAGAAACATCGTGTAATAGTTTACGTTTAGCATCGAATGTTAATAGCTTCTAAGTATTTCTCCTAGTTTGCAACTGAGTTACTATACTAATTACTGTACAGTTTACTGTTCCGGTAACGATTCCGGCACAGATGTTACAGTCTCCCCTTGTTAAAGAAATTTCGTCCCGAAATTTAAAAGTTATTATCGGGTACAACTTTCCTTGTAACAAATGGGAAACCTTTGTTTGAAGTGATGTCCCTACGCTCCCAAATAAACCCTAGGTCGCGTTTGGGATCCCTATGTATGTCCTCACAGTGCTGCTAATCTTATTGCTCGTAGTTGTCTTACTGTTATGGCTTGCTAAGTCTCTGTATGATTCTAACACTTTATTGTTCAAAACTAACTGATGCGATGAGCATCAATTGTTACACAACCTTAGTGTTAGTGGTGGCTTCCTGTGTATGTTCTTTGCATTAACTAAGAATTCTTTCATTGTTTATACGCAATAAAAGAGTTCCTAAGTTCTCATGGATTACGTATGTGGTTATACTTAATAAGAATAAGATAAGTTTCTTATTCATATTAGTATCAAAATAAAATGAAATCTTATGAGTTAAAGAGGTGTCACATACCAGTACCCGTTTCCGGGTCTTGGTGTGCAGCAGGAGTTCCTATCATGAAGGCTCTTCCCCTTGGTACTTGATCTCCTGGTTGTGCCCTCTTTGGGCAGTTCCTGGAGAAATGACCTAGTTCTCCACAGTTAAAGCATCCCTGATTGTTGTTGTTGTAGTTGCCAAGGTTTTGTGGTGGTGGTTTTGCCATAGTAGCATTGTTCACTGCCGGTTTCGGTGAAGTTCGACAGTGTTGAGCCATATGGCCTTTTCGGCCACAGTTGGTACACTGCCTACACGGCATATTGGCAGCATGATGAAACTGACATTGTGCACATTGAGGATGTACACCAGTGTAAGGTTTGCGTGCAGCTTCAGTAGATACTGCAGCAACTTGATTGAGTGGTGTGGGCATCGCGTATTGTTGGATGACCTTTTGTTTCTTCTTTGGTTGTTTCTCCTTAGTCTTGTCCGAATCATCTTTCAATTCTCCGGACTTCACCATCACATCCGTGAGTTTAGCTGACAAGGAGATAGCAGACTCTAAAGTTGCAGGGTTTGCAGCAAGTACAATGCCCTGAATGCAGGATGGTAATCCTCCTACATATCGGTCAATTCGCTTTTCTAGTGTTGGCACCATCTCAGGCACCAAGGCTATCAATTCATGATAGCGAGTAGTGTATGTCATGTGATCAGCTCCATTCATCACATGATTTGAGAGTTCAATTTCCAAGTTCTGTAGTTCGTGCTTAGGACAGAACTCATTCCTCAAGAGGGTTTTGAATTCTGTCCAAGGCATGGCTAGTGCTTCATCCCTACCTCGAGCGTTTATCTGTGAGTTCCACCAAGTTAGGGCACGCTTACTGAAAGATCCCGCAGCATAGCGAACCTTATGTCTTTCCGGACAACTGCTTAGGTCCAATGTATTTTCCATCTTCTCTAGCCATTGGATCAGTCCAACGGCTCCTTCAACACCGCTAAAGCTTGGCGGTTTGCATCCTACGAATGATTTGTATGAACAGTCTGATTTAGCGACGGTGTTTCCACTAGTTTCCCCTGTAGTACGCCCTGAGTTGTTACCGTAGCTTTGAATCTTGTTAATCATCTCTGGGATGATATCCTTCATCTGGTTAGTCAGTTGACTGCTCAGTAATGTTGCCAAAGCAACAGTAGCAGGATCCAGAACTATAGTTGCAGTTGGGTTCGGAGGAGGACTATGGGGAGGAGGAGGCGGTGGTGAATCTGGCGGTGATGGTGTCGAAGAGTGAGGTGCAGAAGTCTGTGGTGTAGGTATCGGTGTCGGTTGTTTTCTGGGCGGCATTCTGATCATAACCAAAAGAATTTGGTTAGTGCAGTGATTGAATGCAGAAAACATAATGCAAGCTTAAGTCTTATGTTCTCTACATGAAGGTCCCTAAGTTATAGTCTAGGTCAAACCGTTTAAGTATGTGACCTATTATTCTCTATAACCTTGAGCTCTGATACCAATCTGTCACACCCCGAGCCGGCGGGATAGGATCGGGGTCCCCGTCGGGCGGAAGGTTCTCGGAGCGCGATATCGTGAATGATAATCGTGATGATCAGATTGTTTACATAGCATCAATGTTAAGAATAATTAAGCACAATAAGATATAAACTAGGATTACAAAGTTAAATTGCAAAGTCAATGTTTAGTAATTTAACTAAGTAAACCTATCCAAAAGAATGAAATATATCTATCTTGTATTTGTACAAGATATCCAAAAGAGATTCGTATTGATCTCAAGATGTGCTTCTTCAAAAGTCAACTAGGATCTATGTCTGGTCATCCTAGTATGCAAATCCTGAATATTAGCTTATTCCAATGCATTACCTGAGAAAGCATGTAGAAAAATAAAGTCAACACAATGGTTGGTGAGTTCATGTAGTTTTTGTGTAAAAATAGTTTGTAAAATCCTTTGAATGACAACCTTAACCTCACCATTAACCACCTATACCATCTGATTCAGTATGCTTATATATAGGGCATATGTAGGGGACAAGCCCCAGCCACCGTCCCACCACATACTGAACCACATGGTATATTGTTCCTGATGATAATTAAACGTCTCATCCTGCCCGTATGATTCCCCAAAATGTTTGATTCCCAATGTTTGATTCCCATGTTTGATTCCAAGTGTTTGTTTCTTTGAATTTGATTACCCTGTAATGGTTTACTTTGTTTCCCTGTATGACAACCTTAACCTCACTAACAACCACCTATGCTATTCAACCAAGTATGCTTATATATAGGGCATATGTAGGGGACAAGCCCCAGCCACCGTCCCACCACATACCGGGCTGTTTAACATATTGTTGTTAATGATAATTAAGCATTTCATCCCCACTACTCTGATCTCATGACATATGATTCTTAACGTTTGTTTCCCTGCCAATGTTTACTTTGTTTCCCCCCCCCGAAATGACAATCTTAACCTCACTAACAACCACCTATGCTATCCAACCAAGTATGCTTATATATAGGGCATATGTAGGGGACAAGCCCCAGCCACCGTCCCACCACATACCGGGCTGCTTAACATATTGTTATTAATGATAATTAAGCTTTCACTCCACACTATTGATTCCACAACGAATAAGTCTCAAGTTTAATAGGCACCATTATGGACAGCTGAAAAACTCTAAGGATTTCAGCATCCATCCATAATAATCCTATTTATGACTCGTGACATGTTTAGATAGAGTAACCTTCAAGTTAACACAAAGTCAACTAGAAGAACTCAATCATTCTAGTCACTTGTCATCACCATGGATGAATCAAGAAGAACACTGAATGACTAGTGGGGTTGACACACAGGTCAACACGCGGCGGCCAATCAGTCTGTCTTACATGACTCTGACAAAGAAGAACACTGTTGACTAGTAGGGGTTGACACCCAGGTCAACACGCGGCGGCCAACAGTCTGTCTTACAATGTCCAAAAGTTTATGCATAAAAGTCTAAAGCATTCACATTGTTTCACTGATGACTAGTAGGGGTTGACACATAGGTCAACACGCGGCGGTCAATCAGTCTTTTGTTTGAGCATCTCATGTTTCAAGCATTCAAGTATTCAGGCATCCAAATGTATCAAGCATTTCAAATGTTCACGTATCCCAAGTATATTACGCATTCAAGTATTCCAAAATGTATCAAGCATTCACGTGTTTCAAGCATTCTAAGTATAACAAGTATTCACGTGTTTTCAGACATCTCACGTATAATAGTATCTCTAAGAATATTTGTTTTCAGTTAAGTTTAAGCAAATCATTGTAAGTGTAAAGTAATTTAATACTTTGTTAAAGATGTAGTACAATAACTTTATGAAATAATTGTCTAAAGCATTAGTGTTTATTTAAAGTATTTTCAAAGCCTTATGGTTTTGTATATAATTAAACATAGAGATTATAAGTTAAACCTCAATTGTATAATTTAAGCACATAGCTTATATCATAAGAGTTTATAAAATTTAGGCTCCAAATCTATATTGTAAACCTCATGCATACAGTTTCAAGTGTTCACACATTGTTTCATCATGAATCCCATAAGTTCGCATCAAGTCTCGTAAGCATCCAATATGTGGTTTCAAGCATCAAGTTCATTGTATATGTTTCAAGTCTATTGCTTTTCAATGACTACTAAGTTTCACGAATAAGTTTCAACATAAGTATCAAGTTTATGTTTAAAGCATTAAATAACATCTCAATAATTTTGTGAAAATGTGTAACATGCTTCTCAGTCCCGAAGTAAAACAAATAAGTTTGAAAAGGGACAAATGAACTCACCTGTGTTTGAAGCGGTTGACTAAGTTCTAAGCAAGAATACGCGCTCTCTATTGCTGGGTTTGTTGTTGTGTTCACAATCCTGTATTGATTTCATATGGTTTGTAGCTTATAAGTATAGGTGCATGTGTGTAAGTATTAGTGTTAGCCCTGAAGTTGGCTAACACTATAAGTCTAGATCGTCTTTCAGCCCCCTTTTGTTTATTAAAGATTTTAGTGACGCATAGGTAGTGTCACATTCCTGTTCCTATGTTCTGATTTCTTAACCCATAACAGTCTTTATAATAATTTTTTCAAATCCATTCATGTTATCAAAGTTCCATTTGCTAGAATATTATTCCTTTTACTTGTTTATCATGGGCCGAAAGAGGAATTAGTTCGAATTTAATAGATATGGGCCTAATAAATCCTCAACTGGGCCGAATAACACAAGTGCTTTGGGCCGCATGAACTGGGGTTGGGCCAAATGGGTTGGGCTAACTCACAAGTTTCTTGGGCCGACTAAGTGTAGTGGGCCAACTTATTGGGCCAATGGCCATTGTGGGCTGAATTTATAAGCGTTGGGCCGCATGGGGCTCGTAAAATGGGGCGTGGATTTGGGCCCAATAGCTTGGCCGAAGGTGGAGTTGCCAAGTTCCAAGGTTCGCTGGAAATAATTTACAACCTAGGGCCCATAGGTGATGTATAGATTCGGCTGAACATGGTTTGTCATAATAGTTCGGCTAGCTTAGGAGACTTGCATGGAGAGATAGGTTCGTTCCACAAGGGAGGCCACAGGTTCGCTCGAGGGTTCGTGGGTTGGCCATGTAGGTTCGGGAATCAGGGATGAAGGGTTCGGCCATGATATGAGCATGAGGGTTCGGCTGGTTAACCTTTGCATGGAAGGTTCGTCAACAGAGGGGGTTCGGGGCTGATGGAGCTGTACGCAGGTTCGTTAGTGTAAGGGAGAGTTCGTCACATATGGCTCGGCAAGGGTTCGCCTGAAGAGGATAGTTCGGCGGGAAGAAGAAGGTTCGGCAGCAGCCCCCCCCCACGAACCTGTACATTGATCTTCCCTCCTTGCATCTTCGAACCCTTGGTTCCTGCTATTTCCAGTCTGTTGATTCGTGTAAGCTGGTCATCGAGGTGGTGTATATTCGAAGATGAAAACCATGAACCGGTTTGTGTGTGTGTTCGAACCAAGAACAACAAATATGATGAAAACCCTATTTTTCAGTTTATTCAAGCGTGATTACCTCAAAATCGGCTGAACAAAATCTCAGATTAGTTGTACTTCTGTGTAGAGGATGATCGTAGCTACGCGTGGACTCCAAGAACTCGCGATTCCGTTGAGAAACGAGCGAGTTATGCTCGTTTGAAGTCTTGAACTTCTAGAGAGAGAGTGTTACGGGAGAGGGTTTAGAGAGAGAGAGAAACTTAAAAAAAATGAAAGAAATGCCATTTCTTGGTGTTTAAATACCCCGAGGGTATTCGGGTTCGTTTCGGTAGCTCGGTTCACGTTTTTGTCGCGTGTCCGGATCGTAACGCGCGTTTTTAGTAAATTAAACAAAAGAATTTGTTTTAAATGTTTAGGAATTAGTTATTTATAGAAAATTATTTTAAACATTGTTTTATTAAATTTTCGTTCGTAAATTATTAATTTATACGCATTTCGTTATATGTCCGCGTATTATGGTTTACGCGCTTTGATTAAAATAGTTTCTTTTAAATTTCGTTTATGATGAGTTTCAAAATTGTAAAACAGGAAATATTATATTCCCTTAACTTTATTATCGTTCGAATCGTCTTTGTTTTCGTTATCGTTTCGTCAGAAAACGTCACTTACGCGCGTCTTCGTACAGAGCGCTAACTGTACGAACACGATCGTACGTTTCACTTTCTGATTTTGTTTTCTACCTTTCAATCATCGTTTCAGATCGTCAAACTATCAGATCTATTCGTACAGATCGTCACCTTTACGAATAGTTCGTCAGTTTAGCATTCCATAACAACAACTGTTATTGTTTTGTTCTGTTTATCCTCACATACGTTTAAACCTAATAACACAAAATTAAACATGTTTGCATCTGTTCATGATTGTCTGATGTGTTTCTGACTGTTTAACCATAAGGATTAAATCGGGATTTCAGAAACATCGTGTAATAGTTTACGTTTAGCATCGAATGTTAATAGCTTCTAAGTATTTCTCCTAGTTTGCAACTGAGTTACTATACTAATTACTGTACAGTTTACTGTTCCGGTAACGATTCCGGCACAGATGTTACAGTCTCCCCTTGTTAAAGAAATTTCGTCCCGAAATTTAAAAGTTATTATCGGGTACAACTTTCCTTGTAACAAATGGGAAACCTTTGTTTGAAGTGATGTCCCTACGCTCCCAAATAAACCCTAGGTCGCGTTTGGGATCCCTATGTATGTCCTCACAGTGCTGCTAATCTTATTGCTCGTAGTTGTCTTACTGTTATGGCTTGCTAAGTCTCTGTATGATTCTAACACTTTATTGTTCAAAACTAACTGATGCGATGAGCATCAATTGTTACACAACCTTAGTGTTAGTGGTGGCTTCCTGTGTATGTTCTTTGCATTAACTAAGAATTCTTTCATTGTTTATACGCAATAAAAGAGTTCCTAAGTTCTCATGGATTACGTATGTGGTTATACTTAATAAGAATAAGATAAGTTTCTTATTCATATTAGTATCAAAATAAAATGAAATCTTATGAGTTAAAGAGGTGTCACATACCAGTACCCGTTTCCGGGTCTTGGTGTGCAGCAGGAGTTCCTATCATGAAGGCTCTTCCCCTTGGTACTTGATCTCCTGGTTGTGCCCTCTTTGGGCAGTTCCTGGAGAAATGACCTAGTTCTCCACAGTTAAAGCATCCCTGATTGTTGTTGTTGTAGTTGCCAAGGTTTTGTGGTGGTGGTTTTGCCATAGTAGCATTGTTCACTGCCGGTTTCGGTGAAGTTCGACAGTGTTGAGCCATATGGCCTTTTCGGCCACAGTTGGTACACTGCCTACACGGCATATTGGCAGCATGATGAAACTGACATTGTGCACATTGAGGATGTACACCAGTGTAAGGTTTGCGTGCAGCTTCAGTAGATACTGCAGCAACTTGATTGAGTGGTGTGGGCATCGCGTATTGTTGGATGACCTTTTGTTTCTTCTTTGGTTGTTTCTCCTTAGTCTTGTCCGAATCATCTTTCAATTCTCCGGACTTCACCATCACATCCGTGAGTTTAGCTGACAAGGAGATAGCAGACTCTAAAGTTGCAGGGTTTGCAGCAAGTACAATGCCCTGAATGCAGGATGGTAATCCTCCTACATATCGGTCAATTCGCTTTTCTAGTGTTGGCACCATCTCAGGCACCAAGGCTATCAATTCATGATAGCGAGTAGTGTATGTCATGTGATCAGCTCCATTCATCACATGATTTGAGAGTTCAATTTCCAAGTTCTGTAGTTCGTGCTTAGGACAGAACTCATTCCTCAAGAGGGTTTTGAATTCTGTCCAAGGCATGGCTAGTGCTTCATCCCTACCTCGAGCGTTTATCTGTGAGTTCCACCAAGTTAGGGCACGCTTACTGAAAGATCCCGCAGCATAGCGAACCTTATGTCTTTCCGGACAACTGCTTAGGTCCAATGTATTTTCCATCTTCTCTAGCCATTGGATCAGTCCAACGGCTCCTTCAACACCGCTAAAGCTTGGCGGTTTGCATCCTACGAATGATTTGTATGAACAGTCTGATTTAGCGACGGTGTTTCCACTAGTTTCCCCTGTAGTACGCCCTGAGTTGTTACCGTAGCTTTGAATCTTGTTAATCATCTCTGGGATGATATCCTTCATCTGGTTAGTCAGTTGACTGCTCAGTAATGTTGCCAAAGCAACAGTAGCAGGATCCAGAACTATAGTTGCAGTTGGGTTCGGAGGAGGACTATGGGGAGGAGGAGGCGGTGGTGAATCTGGCGGTGATGGTGTCGAAGAGTGAGGTGCAGAAGTCTGTGGTGTAGGTATCGGTGTCGGTTGTTTTCTGGGCGGCATTCTGATCATAACCAAAAGAATTTGGTTAGTGCAGTGATTGAATGCAGAAAACATAATGCAAGCTTAAGTCTTATGTTCTCTACATGAAGGTCCCTAAGTTATAGTCTAGGTCAAACCGTTTAAGTATGTGACCTATTATTCTCTATAACCTTGAGCTCTGATACCAATCTGTCACACCCCGAGCCGGCGGGATAGGATCGGGGTCCCCGTCGGGCGGAAGGTTCTCGGAGCGCGATATCGTGAATGATAATCGTGATGATCAGATTGTTTACATAGCATCAATGTTAAGAATAATTAAGCACAATAAGATATAAACTAGGATTACAAAGTTAAATTGCAAAGTCAATGTTTAGTAATTTAACTAAGTAAACCTATCCAAAAGAATCAAATATATCTATCTTGTATTTGTACAAGATATCCAAAAGAGATTCGTATTGATCTCAAGATGTGCTTCTTCAAAAGTCAACTAGGATCTATGTCTGGTCATCCTAGTATGCAAATCCTGAATATTAGCTTATTCCAATGCATTACCTGAGAAAGCATGTAGAAAAATAAAGTCAACACAATGGTTGGTGAGTTCATGTAGTTTTTGTGTAAAAATAGTTTGTAAAATCCTTTGAATGACAACCTTAACCTCACCATTAACCACCTATACCATCTGATTCAGTATGCTTATATATAGGGCATATGTAGGGGACAAGCCCCAGCCACCGTCCCACCACATACTGAACCACATGGTATATTGTTCCTGATGATAATTAAGCGTCTCATCCTGCCCGTATGATTCCCCAAAATGTTTGATTCCCAATGTTTGATTCCCAATGTTTGATTCCAAGTGTTTGTTTCTTTGAATTTGATTACCCTGTAATGGTTTACTTTGTTTCCCTGTATGACAACCTTAACCTCACTAACAACCACCTATGCTATTCAACCAAGTATGCTTATATATAGGGCATATGTAGGGGACAAGCCCCAGCCACCGTCCCACCACATACCGGGCTGTTTAACATATTGTTGTTAATGATAATTAAGCATTTCATCCCCACTACTCTGATCTCATGACATATGATTCTTAACGTTTGTTTCCCTGCCAATGTTTACTTTGTTTCCCCCCCCCCCCCGAAATGACAATCTTAACCTCACTAACAACCACCTATGCTATCCAACCAAGTATGCTTATATATAGGGCATATGTAGGGGACAAGCCCCAGCCACCGTCCCACCACATACCGGGCTGCTTAACATATTGTTATTAATGATAATTAAGCTTTCACTCCACACTATTGATTCCACAACGAATAAGTCTCAAGTTTAATAGGCACCATTATGGACAGCTGAAAAACTCTAAGGATTTCAGCATCCATCCATAATAATCCTATTTATGACTCGTGACATGTTTAGATAGAGTAACCTTCAAGTTAACACAAAGTCAACTAGAAGAACTCAATCATTCTAGTCACTTGTCATCACCATGGATGAATCAAGAAGAACACTGAATGACTAGTGGGGGTTGACACACAGGTCAACACGCGGCGGCCAATCAGTCTGTCTTACATGACTCTGACAAAGAAGAACACTGTTGACTAGTAGGGGTTGACACCCAGGTCAACACGCGGCGGCCAACAGTCTGTCTTACAATGTCCAAAAGTTTATGCATAAAAGTCTAAAGCATTCACATTGTTTCACTGATGACTAGTAGGGGTTGACACATAGGTCAACACGCGGCGGTCAATCAGTCTTTTGTTTGAGCATCTCATGTTTCAAGCATTCAAGTATTCAGGCATCCAAATGTATCAAGCATTTCAAATGTTCACGTATCCCAAGTATATTACGCATTCAAGTATTCCAAAATGTATCAAGCATTCACGTGTTTCAAGCATTCTAAGTATAACAAGTATTCACGTGTTTTCAGACATCTCACGTATAATAGTATCTCTAAGAATATTTGTTTTCAGTTAAGTTTAAGCAAATCATTGTAAGTGTAAAGTAATTTAATACTTTGTTAAAGATGTAGTACAATAACTTTATGAAATAATTGTCTAAAGCATTAGTGTTTATTTAAAGTATTTTCAAAGCCTTATGGTTTTGTATATAATTAAACATAGAGATTATAAGTTAAACCTCAATTGTATAATTTAAGCACATAGCTTATATCATAAGAGTTTATAAAATTTAGGCTCCAAATCTATATTGTAAACCTCATGCATACAGTTTCAAGTGTTCACACATTGTTTCATCATGAATCCCATAAGTTCGCATCAAGTCTCGTAAGCATCCAATATGTGGTTTCAAGCATCAAGTTCATTGTATATGTTTCAAGTCTATTGCTTTTCAATGACTACTAAGTTTCACGAATAAGTTTCAACATAAGTATCAAGTTTATGTTTAAAGCATTAAATAACATCTCAATAATTTTGTGAAAATGTGTAACATGCTTCTCAGTCCCGAAGTAAAACAAATAAGTTTGAAAAGGGACAAATGAACTCACCTGTGTTTGAAGCGGTTGACTAAGTTCTAAGCAAGAATACGCGCTCTCTATTGCTGGGTTTGTTGTTGTGTTCACAATCCTGTATTGATTTCATATGGTTTGTAGCTTATAAGTATAGGTGCATGTGTGTAAGTATTAGTGTTAGCCCTGAAGTTGGCTAACACTATAAGTCTAGATCGTCTTTCGGCCCCCTTTTGTTTATTAAAGATTTTAGTGACGCATAGGTAGTGTCACATTCCTGTTCCTATGTTCTGATTTCTTAACCCATAACAGTCTTTATAATAATTTTTTCAAATCCATTCATGTTATCAAAGTTCCATTTGCTAGAATATTATTCCTTTTACTTGTTTATCATGGGCCGAAAGAGGAATTAGTTCGAATTTAATAGATATGGGCCTAATAAATCCTCAACTGGGCCGAATAACACAAGTGCTTTGGGCCGCATGAACTGGGGTTGGGCCAAATGGGTTGGGCTAACTCACAAGTTTCTTGGGCCGACTAAGTGTAGTGGGCCAACTTATTGGGCCAATGGCCATTGTGGGCTGAATTTATAAGCGTTGGGCCGCATGGGGCTCGTAAAATGGGGCGTGGATTTGGGCCCAATAGCTTGGCCGAAGGTGGAGTTGCCAAGTTCCAAGGTTCGCTGGAAATAATTTACAACCTAGGGCCCATAGGTGATGTATAGATTCGGCTGAACATGGTTTGTCATAATAGTTCGGCTAGCTTAGGAGACTTGCATGGAGAGATAGGTTCGTTCCACAAGGGAGGCCACAGGTTCGCTCGAGGGTTCGTGGGTTGGCCATGTAGGTTCGGGAATCAGGGATGAAGGGTTCGGCCATGATATGAGCATGAGGGTTCGGCTGGTTAACCTTTGCATGGAAGGTTCGTCAACAGAGGGGGTTCGGGGCTGATGGAGCTGTACGCAGGTTCGTTAGTGTAAGGGAGAGTTCGTCACATATGGCTCGGCAAGGGTTCGCCTGAAGAGGATAGTTCGGCGGGAAGAAGAAGGTTCGGCAGCAGCCCCCCCCCCCCCACGAACCTGTACATTGATCTTCCCTCCTTGCATCTTCGAACCCTTGGTTCCTGCTATTTCCAGTCTGTTGATTCGTGTAAGCTGGTCATCGAGGTGGTGTATATTCGAAGATGAAAACCATGAACCGGTTTGTGTGTGTGTTCGAACCAAGAACAACAATATGATGAAAACCCTATTTTTCAGTTTATTCAAGCGTGATTACCTCAAAATCGGCTGAACAAAATCTCAGATTAGTTGTACTTCTGTGTAGAGGATGATCGTAGCTACGCGTGGACTCCAAGAACTCGCGATTCCGTTGAGAAACGAGCGAGTTATGCTCGTTTGAAGTCTTGAACTTCTAGAGAGAGAGTGTTACGGGAGAGAGGGTTTAGAGAGAGAGAGAAACTTGAAAAAAAATGAAAGAAATGCCATTTCTTGGTGTTTAAATACCCCGAGGGTATTCGGGTTCGTTTCGGTAGCTCGGTTCACGTTTTTGTCGCGTGTCCGGATCGTAACGCGCGTTTTTAGTAAATTAAACAAAAGAATTTGTTTTAAATGTTTAGGAATTAGTTATTTATAGAAAATTATTTTAAACATTGTTTTATTAAATTTTCGTTCGTAATTATTAATTTATACGCATTTCGTTATATGTCCGCGTATTATGGTTTACGCGCTTTGATTAAAATAGTTTCTTTTAAATTTCGTTTATGATGAGTTTCAAAATTGTAAAACAGGAAATATTATATTCCCTTAACTTTATTATCGTTCGAATCGTCTTTGTTTTCGTTATCGTTTCGTCAGAAAACGTCACTTACGCGCGTCTTCGTACAGAGCGCTAACTGTACGAACACGATCGTACGTTTCACTTTCTGATTTTGTTTTCTACCTTTCAATCATCGTTTCAGATCGTCAAACTATCAGATCTATTCGTACAGATCGTCACCTTTACGAATAGTTCGTCAGTTTAGCATTCCATAACAACAACTGTTATTGTTTTGTTCTGTTTATCCTCACATACGTTTAAACCTAATAACACAAAATTAAACATGTTTGCATCTGTTCATGATTGTCTGATGTGTTTCTGACTGTTTAACCATAAGGATTAAATCGGGATTTCAGAAACATCGTGTAATAGTTTACGTTTAGCATCGAATGTTAATAGCTTCTAAGTATTTCTCCTAGTTTGCAACTGAGTTACTATACTAATTACTGTACAGTTTACTGTTCCGGTAACGATTCCGGCACAGATGTTACAGTCTCCCCTTGTTAAAGAAATTTCGTCCCGAAATTTAAAAGTTATTATCGGGTACAACTTTCCTTGTAACAAATGGGAAACCTTTGTTTGAAGTGATGTCCCTACGCTCCCAAATAAACCCTAGGTCGCGTTTGGGATCCCTATGTATGTCCTCACAGTGCTGCTAATCTTATTGCTCGTAGTTGTCTTACTGTTATGGCTTGCTAAGTCTCTGTATGATTCTAACACTTTATTGTTCAAAACTAACTGATGCGATGAGCATCAATTGTTACACAACCTTAGTGTTAGTGGTGGCTTCCTGTGTATGTTCTTTGCATTAACTAAGAATTCTTTCATTGTTTATACGCAATAAAAGAGTTCCTAAGTTCTCATGGATTACGTATGTGGTTATACTTAATAAGAATAAGATAAGTTTCTTATTCATATTAGTATCAAAATAAAATGAAATCTTATGAGTTAAAGAGGTGTCACATACCAGTACCCGTTTCCGGATCTTGGTGTGCAGCAGGAGTTCCTATCATGAAGGCTCTTCCCCTTGGTACTTGATCTCCTGGTTGTGCCCTCTTTGGGCAGTTCCTGGAGAAATGACCTAGTTCTCCACAGTTAAAGCATCCCTGATTGTTGTTGTTGTAGTTGCCAAGGTTTTGTGGTGGTGGTTTTGCCATAGTAGCATTGTTCACTGCCGGTTTCGGTGAAGTTCGACAGTGTTGAGCCATATGGCCTTTTCGGCCACAGTTGGTACACTGCCTACACGGCATATTGGCAGCATGATGAAACTGACATTGTGCACATTGAGGATGTACACCAGTGTAAGGTTTGCGTGCAGCTTCAGTAGATACTGCAGCAACTTGATTGAGTGGTGTGGGCATCGCGTATTGTTGGATGACCTTTTGTTTCTTCTTTGGTTGTTTCTCCTTAGTCTTGTCCGAATCATCTTTCAATTCTCCGGACTTCACCATCACATCCGTGAGTTTAGCTGACAAGGAGATAGCAGACTCTAAAGTTGCAGGGTTTGCAGCAAGTACAATGCCCTGAATGCAGGATGGTAATCCTCCTACATATCGGTCAATTCGCTTTTCTAGTGTTGGCACCATCTCAGGCACCAAGGCTATCAATTCATGATAGCGAGTAGTGTATGTCATGTGATCAGCTCCATTCATCACATGATTTGAGAGTTCAATTTCCAAGTTCTGTAGTTCGTGCTTAGGACAGAACTCATTCCTCAAGAGGGTTTTGAATTCTGTCCAAGGCATGGCTAGTGCTTCATCCCTACCTCGAGCGTTTATCTGTGAGTTCCACCAAGTTAGGGCACGCTTACTGAAAGATCCCGCAGCATAGCGAACCTTATGTCTTTCCGGACAACTGCTTAGGTCCAATGTATTTTCCATCTTCTCTAGCCATTGGATCAGTCCAACGGCTCCTTCAACACCGCTAAAGCTTGGCGGTTTGCATCCTACGAATGATTTGTATGAACAGTCTGATTTAGCGACGGTGTTTCCACTAGTTTCCCCTGTAGTACGCCCTGAGTTGTTACCGTAGCTTTGAATCTTGTTAATCATCTCTGGGATGATATCCTTCATCTGGTTAGTCAGTTGACTGCTCAGTAATGTTGCCAAAGCAACAGTAGCAGGATCCAGAACTATAGTTGCAGTTGGGTTCGGAGGAGGACTATGGGGAGGAGGAGGCGGTGGTGAATCTGGCGGTGATGGTGTCGAAGAGTGAGGTGCAGAAGTCTGTGGTGTAGGTATCGGTGTCGGTTGTTTTCTGGGCGGCATTCTGATCATAACCAAAAGAATTTGGTTAGTGCAGTGATTGAATGCAGAAAACATAATGCAAGCTTAAGTCTTATGTTCTCTACATGAAGGTCCCTAAGTTATAGTCTAGGTCAAACCGTTTAAGTATGTGACCTATTATTCTCTATAACCTTGAGCTCTGATACCAATCTGTCACACCCCGAGCCGGCGGGATAGGATCGGAGTCCCCGTCGGGCGGAAGGTTCTCGGAGCGCGATATCGTGAATGATAATCGTGATGATCAGATTGTTTACATAGCATCAATGTTAAGAATAATTAAGCACAATAAGATATAAACTAGGATTACAAAGTTAAATTGCAAAGTCAATGTTTAGTAATTTAACTAAGTAAACCTATCCAAAAGAATCAAATATATCTATCTTGTATTTGTACAAGATATCCAAAAGAGATTCGTATTGATCTCAAGATGTGCTTCTTCAAAAGTCAACTAGGATCTATGTCTGGTCATCCTAGTATGCAAATCCTGAATATTAGCTTATTCCAATGCATTACCTGAGAAAGCATGTAGAAAAATAAAGTCAACACAATGGTTGGTGAGTTCATGTAGTTTTTGTGTAAAAATAGTTTGTAAAATCCTTTGAATGACAACCTTAACCTCACCATTAACCACCTATACCATCTGATTCAGTATGCTTATATATAGGGCATATGTAGGGGACAAGCCCCGGCCACCGTCCCACCACATACTGAACCACATGGTATATTGTTCCTGATGATAATTAAGCGTCTCATCCTGCCCGTATGATTCCCCAAAATGTTTGATTCCCAATGTTTGATTCCCAATGTTTGATTCCAAGTGTTTGTTTCTTTGAATTTGATTACCCTGTAATGGTTACTACTTTGTTTCCCTGTATGACAACCTTAACCTCACTAACAACCACCTATGCTATTCAACCAAGTATGCTTATATATAGGGCATATGTAGGGGACAAGCCCCAGCCACCGTCCCACCACATACCGGGCTGTTTAACATATTGTTGTTAATGATAATTAAGCATTTCATCCCCACTACTCTGATCTCATGACATATGATTCTTAACGTTTGTTTCCCTGCCAATGTTTACTTTGTTTCCCCCCCCCCCCGAAATGACAATCTTAACCTCACTAACAACCACCTATGCTATCCAACCAAGTATGCTTATATATAGGGCATATGTAGGGGACAAGCCCCAGCCACCGTCCCACCACATACCGGGCTGCTTAACATATTGTTATTAATGATAATTAAGCTTTCACTCCACACTATTGATTCCACAACGAATAAGTCTCAAGTTTAATAGGCACCATTATGGACAGCTGAAAAACTCTAAGGATTTCAGCATCCATCCATAATAATCCTATTTATGACTCGTGACATGTTTAGATAGAGTAACCTTCAAGTTAACACAAAGTCAACTAGAAGAACTCAATCATTCTAGTCACTTGTCATCACCATGGATGAATCAAGAAGAACACTGAATGACTAGTGGGGGTTGACACACAGGTCAACACGCGGCGGCCAATCAGTCTGTCTTACATGACTCTGACAAAGAAGAACACTGTTGACTAGTAGGGGTTGACACCCAGGTCAACACGCGGCGGCCAACAGTCTGTCTTACAATGTCCAAAAGTTTATGCATAAAAGTCTAAAGCATTCACATTGTTTCACTGATGACTAGTAGGGGTTGACACATAGGTCAACACGCGGCGGTCAATCAGTCTTTTGTTTGAGCATCTCATGTTTCAAGCATTCAAGTATTCAGGCATCCAAATGTATCAAGCATTTCAAATGTTCACGTATCCCAAGTATATTACGCATTCAAGTATTCCAAAATGTATCAAGCATTCACGTGTTTCAAGCATTCTAAGTATAACAAGTATTCACGTGTTTTCAGACATCTCACGTATAATAGTATCTCTAAGAATATTTGTTTTCAGTTAAGTTTAAGCAAATCATTGTAAGTGTAAAGTAATTTAATACTTTGTTAAAGATGTAGTACAATAACTTTATGAAATAATTGTCTAAAGCATTAGTGTTTATTTAAAGTATTTTCAAAGCCTTATGGTTTTGTATATAATTAAACATAGAGATTATAAGTTAAACCTCAATTGTATAATTTAAGCACATAGCTTATATCATAAGAGTTTATAAAATTTAGGCTCCAAATCTATATTGTAAACCTCATGCATACAGTTTCAAGTGTTCACACATTGTTTCATCATGAATCCCATAAGTTCGCATCAAGTCTCGTAAGCATCCAATATGTGGTTTCAAGCATCAAGTTCATTGTATATGTTTCAAGTCTATTGCTTTTCAATGACTACTAAGTTTCACGAATAAGTTTCAACATAAGTATCAAGTTTATGTTTAAAGCATTAAATAACATCTCAATAATTTTGTGAAAATGTGTAACATGCTTCTCAGTCCCGAAGTAAAACAAATAAGTTTGAAAAGGGACAAATGAACTCACCTGTGTTTGAAGCGGTTGACTAAGTTCTAAGCAAGAATACGCGCTCTCTATTGCTGGGTTTGTTGTTGTGTTCACAATCCTGTATTGATTTCATATGGTTTGTAGCTTATAAGTATAGGTGCATGTGTGTAAGTATTAGTGTTAGCCCTGAAGTTGGCTAACACTATAAGTCTAGATCGTCTTTCGGCCCCCTTTTGTTTATTAAAGATTTTAGTGACGCATAGGTAGTGTCACATTCCTGTTCCTATGTTCTGATTTCTTAACCCATAACAGTCTTTATAGTAATTTGTTCAAATCCATTCATGTTATCAAAGTTCCATTTGCTAGAATATTATTCCTTTTACTTGTTTATCATGGGCCGAAAGAGGAATTAGTTCGAATTTAATTGATATGGGCCTAAGTGGTGACCATGGGCCAATTTGGCCAACATGGTCAAAGTGTTGCTAACCCATTTTGATTTGATCTCCTCTTGGACCGAGTAGGTTATTGGGCCACATGATTGGGCCGTATAGGATGAAATGGGCTAGATAACAATGTTGGGCCGATTATCATACTTGGGCCAAGTACTGTTTCTAGACCAAAGAACTTCATGGGCCGAATGGTGTATGGTCTTGGGCTGATTTCGAGATATGGGCCTAATAAATCCTCAACTGGGCCGAATAACACAAGTGCTTTGGGCCGCATGAACTGGGGTTGGGCCAAATGGGTTGGGCTAACTCACAAGTTTCTTGGGCCGACTAAGTGTAGTGGGCCAACTTATTGGGCCAATGGCCATTGTGGGCTGAATTTATAAGCGTTGGGCCGCATGGGGCTCGTAAAATGGGGCGTGGATTTGGGCCCAATAGCTTGGCCGAAGGTGGAGTTGCCAAGTTCCAAGGTTCGCTGGAAATAATTTACAACCTAGGGCCCATAGGTGATGTATAGATTCGGCTGAACATGGTTTGTCATAATAGTTCGGCTAGCTTAGGAGACTTGCATGGAGAGATAGGTTCGTTCCACAAGGGAGGCCACAGGTTCGCTCGAGGGTTCGTGGGTTGGCCATGTAGGTTCGGGAATCAGGGATGAAGGGTTCGGCCATGATATGAGCATGAGGGTTCGGCTGGTTAACCTTTGCATGGAAGGTTCGTCAACAGAGGGGGTTCGGGGCTGATGGAGCTGTACGCAGGTTCGTTAGTGTAAGGGAGAGTTCGTCACATATGGCTCGGCAAGGGTTCGCCTGAAGAGGATAGTTCGGCGGGAAGAAGAAGGTTCGGCAGCAGCCCCCCCCCCCCACGAACCTGTACATTGATCTTCCCTCCTTGCATCTTCGAACCCTTGGTTCCTGCTATTTCCAGTCTGTTGATTCGTGTAAGCTGGTCATCGAGGTGGTGTATATTCGAAGATGAAAACCATGAACCGGTTTGTGTGTGTGTTCGAACCAAGAACAACAAATATGATGAAAACCCTATTTTTCAGTTTATTCAAGCGTGATTACCTCAAAATCGGCTGAACAAAATCTCAGATTAGTTGTACTTCTGTGTAGAGGATGATCGTAGCTACGCGTGGACTCCAAGAACTCGCGATTCCGTTGAGAAACGAGCGAGTTATGCTCGTTTGAAGTCTTGAACTTCTAGAGAGAGAGTGTTACGGGAGAGAGGGTTTAGAGAGAGAGAGAAACTTGAAAAAAAATGAAAGAAATGCCATTTCTTGGTGTTTAAATACCCCGAGGGTATTCGGGTTCGTTTCGGTAGCTCGGTTCACGTTTTTGTCGCGTGTCCGGATCGTAACGCGCGTTTTTAGTAAATTAAACAAAAGAATTTGTTTTAAATGTTTAGGAATTAGTTATTTATAGAAAATTATTTTAAACATTGTTTTATTAAATTTTCGTTCGTAAATTATTAATTTATACGCATTTCGTTATATGTCCGCGTATTATGGTTTACGCGCTTTGATTAAAATAGTTTCTTTTAAATTTCGTTTATGATGAGTTTCAAAATTGTAAAACAGGAAATATTATATTCCCTTAACTTTATTATCGTTCGAATCGTCTTTGTTTTCGTTATCGTTTCGTCAGAAAACGTCACTTACGCGCGTCTTCGTACAGAGCGCTAACTGTACGAACACGATCGTACGTTTCACTTTCTGATTTTGTTTTCTACCTTTCAATCATCGTTTCAGATCGTCAAACTATCAGATCTATTCGTACAGATCGTCACCTTTACGAATAGTTCGTCAGTTTAGCATTCCATAACAACAACTGTTATTGTTTTGTTCTGTTTATCCTCACATACGTTTAAACCTAATAACACAAAATTAAACATGTTTGCATCTGTTCATGATTGTCTGATGTGTTTCTGACTGTTTAACCATAAGGATTAAATCGGGATTTCAGAAACATCGTGTAATAGTTTACGTTTAGCATCGAATGTTAATAGCTTCTAAGTATTTCTCCTAGTTTGCAACTGAGTTACTATACTAATTACTGTACAGTTTACTGTTCCGGTAACGATTCCGGCACAGATGTTACACTAAGTCTAACTGATTGAGTAAAATCATACCCAATCATCATGTCTTAGTTGTATTTAAATGTTTTATTTAATTAATAAATTAAATATTTGACATTTTACTATTATCACGGTCTTTTTGGGAAATCATATATCTATGAGGAACCCAATAAATCGAAGGCATATCAGGTTTCAATATCATGATCTAAATCAGAGGTGTTGGGTAAAAATGCTTAATTATCATTAACAACAGTGTCATATACATGTTAGTATGTGGTGGGATAGAGTCTGGGCTTGACCCTTTCGTGATTCCCTATATATAAGCATACCGATGTGGATATTACATGTGGAGTTAATGAGGTTAGGGTCTTTACCAAAAGAGGTTTTCAAATCATTATCAAGTCATTTTCAAATCATTATCATACCATTTCCAAATCATTTTCAAATACTAAACTATATGAACTCACCAACCATGTGTTGACTTGATCTTTTTGCATGACTTCTCAAGTGACGAACAGGTCAACTAAGAAGTTATTCTTTTCGTACTAGGACTTCAGATAGAAGGCTTAGCTTTTGGACCTGCATTATTTTTGAAGACATCATTATGCAAATTATTTTGTATATCTTGTGTAAATACAAGATAGAAATACATGATGTTAATGGTAGATTTACATTGTTAAATTATAAACAATACTGATGTAATTTAACTTTGTAATTCTATTATATTTAGCATTTCTCATTTGTATCATGTGAAATATAAACAATCTGATCATCACGATTATCACTCACGATATCGCGCCCCGGGAACTTTCCGCCCGACGGGACAACCGATCCTATCCCGCCGGCTCGGGGTGTGACAAAAACCGTTTATGCCATGAACCCTAATAATAGAACTTGATCGATTCATGTACGTTTAATGAAATTGGAATATGTTTTAGTTTGATCGGAGATTTCTGAAACTTTCTACATAATTTAATTTGATTCTAAAACACGTTTGAATCAAAACCCCCAAATCGTTCAAACCGAAGAACCCTAGAACTCGTTCCCCTACAATTCGTGATGATTTTCAGAAATTGTATAAGGTGTTTCCATATACAGAGAGTCACGAAACTCTCTGTATGGTTTAATTTAGGTTTCGAATTCATTTAAACAGAAACCCCCAAAACGTTAAAGATGATGAACCCTAGTTAATCAATCTTGTATAATCCGATGTTATCAGTCAAAATTAACATGGGGATACTCTTATTCGGCCATTTTAGAAGGTTTAGGAGTGCACACTTACTTGATTTGATGTGCAATTCAAGAAGATCGATTATGAGCTTCGAGTTCGGCCACCTCCCGATCGAATCCTCTATCCACAGCTTATGAGATTGAATTGGCTTGTGCTAATCCCTCTAAGGAAGCCGATTAGTGTATATGGATATTCAATTGTGTGAATTTCAATCGATTTGTGTGAGTTTATGGTCACTAGTGACGGTTTCAATCATAATAGGTTGCTAATTCGATTTAATTCTATCATTATGAGCTTATTAATGGATGATAACCGTTTATCATCATCATTAAAGGTTTTATGATCATACAATTTGATTAATTTCATGCTTTTAATATAAATTTCGAGTTTCTCATAATCTTATACTTCGAATTTTGACTTTAAAAGTCAAAATGGATCATTTCTTGTAATTACAAGTTTAATCCACATAGTTAGAATGCTTGGAATCTTGTTTTGTTTAATTCTAACCATTCTAGCTTTATATTGCTCGATTTCGCATAATTTCTGTTAATTTTGGTTAACGGGGTTAATCCGAAATGCCGGATTGTCACAGTCATGATCTTAATTCGGTCCTCGGTTCTTTGGTTATAGTTCATCATTATTATAAGTCTTTATGTTGTGTGTCTTACTTGATTCCTTGTCATAATAAACTATGAGAATTTAACCCATAAGAATTTCCAAATATATTACTTAGAAATTTAATTTGTTTTAAACCCCGAGTATAGACTACTCGAAAGTGTTGTCATTTTTTTAAATTTGTCAATGTACTTTACTAATGTTACTTTACAATTTTAACAAACTTTGAAAATATTCTAGGTATTGTAGAATACTTGAACTTTTATGTGTTCGTTTACAAAAAAACCATATGGGCCGAATTAGTCTCATGGGCCAATTAAATCGAGGTGGCAAAATAAATGAGCCAACTGTTGGGTTAATCCGATTGAGGTGCTGCTGGGCCCAATGGAGTTGGGCCTAATCAGCGGGCCTTCCTGCTGGGCCAAATTAATGGTCTTGGGTCGTATATGTGTGTCCTTCTATGTATGGGCCGAAAAGGGTATTATGGGCTGAAATAATGATATTGGGCCTCATTAACAGATCTGGGCCACATTGGGTCGAATTGAACTGTGTTTGGGCCTGAGTAGTTGCTGTTGGGCCCAGTTAGTTTTTTGGCTTAGAGTTCTAGGTCAAATGTGTTATTGCGGCCGAACCAGTGCCTGGGCCAAGCTATTGGGCCTGAAAATACAGTGGGCCGAACGAGATGTCCCTGGGCCGAAGAGATGAGATAGATGAAACAAATGGTTGTTAGCCCACTGTTGGGCCTAGACCGATTTCTCTGGGCCCAAGGCAGACTTCGTGGGTCAAAGGTATGGCTTTTGTTCAAGTGATGGTGTGGGCTAATTCCTTGGGCTTCTGTATAACAGAGTTGGGCCGTAGAACTGGCTAAGGACTCCCTAAGTCCACTGCATGAATCTGGTTGTGTGGGATGCTTGGCCAAATGAAGACTTGTGTCTCATGTGGTGGTGGTGTCCGAATGAATAGCTGCCGAAGGAGGCTCCTTCTGGAATAGAGGCCGAATGACATGGCTGGCGAAAGAGAGGTGGTTGGCCGAATGAGGGTGGTGGTGGTCGAATGAGAGTGAGAGTATGAGGGGAGAAGGAGGTAACAGGAGGTGGTGATTCGGTCGGCCAATGGAGACCTTCGGCCAAGGCTCTTCGACCTAAGGCCATTCGGCCACCCGTGGTTTCCCTTCAGCCGTAGCTAAGGCCGAGCCTAACACAGCCCCTATTCTGAGTTCCCAAGGTGTGTTCGAAGGTGTTGTATTCTAGGACTAAGGTTCGTGGGTGTCGGTTTAGGAGAGGGAAGGCTTAGAACCGGTTTAAATCTTGTAGGTCACACTTAGGGGTGAAAACCCTATTTTTCATGGTCTTTGCAACTGATTACCTCGAATTTCAGTGGTTATCGTTCTAGATCGATTGTACTTTCATGTAGTAGAGGTCAAGAGCTTCGATTTGGTTCAAAGATGGAAGGATCTGGTGGAGAAATGAGAGATATATGGAGGTTTGAAGGTGAAAAATGGTGGTTGGGGGTGAAAACCGGGATTAGGGTTTTGAATGTGGGAGAAGAAGAGGGAATGAGAGGAAATGCCCTCATTTAGGGTATTTGTACCCCGAGAGTGTTCGGGTTCATTTTTGTTGCTCGGTTCGCGTTTTCGTTGCGTTTCCAGAACGTTACGCGCGTGTTTACGGATTTTAAATTAAATAAGTTTCTTTATTTATTTTTGACGAGTTTCAAAATTGTAAAACATTAAAATGTTTTATTTTCTTAAATTATTTTCGTTCGTGTCGTTTTCGGTTTTGTTTCGTCAGAACGCGTCACCTTCGCGCATATTCGTTCGAATCGTCACCCGAACGAACACGACGATGGTTTTGCTTTCCGAATTTTGTTTTCTAATTTCCAGTCATTATTTCAGAACTCTAAACTCACATATATGTTTGTGTGAATCATCACCCACGCAAACACATTGTCAGTTCGTTATTCTGAAATAACACTGCAATTGTGTTGGAATTGTGTTTACTCACTGTCGGACTCAGCTAAACTTCCTGTTTTCACTTTTTTTTCATACTGAATCATCAGACATCTGAACACTGTCATCTATGGATATCAGATCGCAACCGACATGTTCTTGTTGTTTACGTGTGCACTGTTGTTTCTCTGGATTCGTTGTATTAACCGTACTTAGGTTTTTCACCTAAATACCTACAACTTATTGTTTATCGTGAATTGCTGTACTTACTGTATTTAAGTCTTCACATAAATACGTACAACTGTTTACTGTTTTCAGAATTTTGTTATCACAAACACTGTACACATAATGTATTTACACACAGTAAATATGTGAAAGTACACATATTGTACGGACTTGCCGGACGATCTGGTACTGGATGTCACAAGAACACATAGTAGCTTCTATTCGAATGAATAATCATGTCAACACACATAAGAACATCCATTTAAATATTTGAATTACCAATCCAAATCTCCGTTATCAAATATGAAGAGATTTTTGCCTAAGAATAATAAGAATTTATATAAATTTGACATGTGACATGCAAAAACATAAAAACAAAATTAAGAACAAAAAAAAAACAAAAAAACCAGTTAAAAATATAAAAAATACAGTAAAAAAACAAATTTACAGTACAAGTAAACAAAATACTATACAAATTAAAAAAAAAATTGTACAAAAAAAATCCAATACAAATAAGAATCTAATACAAAAAAAAATGAAAATTTTTGTACAAAAAATAAGATGTTATACAGTAAATTATCATTTATTCCTTTTTTAGCATGTCACATGTTAAACTTCTGTTGTTTCTTACTTTTCTTGATCAAAAATATCTTTTTATTTGATATATATAAACAAAGGATAATTTTGAAAACTCACTTAAGTTGAGAAAACTTGTGAAAACTGAAAACCCGATGTAAAATTCGAATTTTTACCCCTTTTTTATTTAGGTATTTAATATATGTTTTTATGATAAAATAAAAAAAAAACTAAAATTTAAAAAAAAAAGCTACAAGTACTTGTTACACATATGTTACATTTTCTCGAACTTTTAACCTTATGTGTGGTTTGCTAGTTAGAGGTATTCATCATTTGAATATTAAATAGTGTCTATTCTCTCCCACCTAATTCACAAAAGTGTTCTTCATAATAATTATGTGTATTTTGATATATGAATATATTAGGTCCTCTTGGTGGTACGTACATATAATGTATGCATGTTTTAGGTATTGAGGGACAAAAATAAAATTGTACTAATTTTAACGTTATTTTACTTAACTTTTGTGAAAATAACGTTAAAAACGTTAGATTTATCGGTTAATCAGGCATCATAAGCCCTCATGGTTTTATTGAAAGCAACTTCTTTATTCCTACATGTAAAAATATGATTGTCTACATTTTACCTCCTCAAACCTTACTTTAACTTTATTAATGGTAAATGTACTAAGTTTGTATCAATTTAGAAGGTATTTTGTATTATCGCAATCATCTTGAATATTATAGGGTCATTTCTTATATTATTAAGATTCCTATGGTACACAACATCATAAGACAAAGTATACCAATTTTAAGTTCAGAGAATATAAAATATAAAATATGTTCTAACTTGCACTATGACATCATTTGTTTTTACAACCATCATCTACGCATGCTTGTTTCTGCAACTATTATCATAAATCAGACGAATATGATGGAAACTAATGTTGACATGTTATTAAGTCTAATAATGGGTTAGAATTATGTTCGTGGATCAGAAGTTGAGTACTAGCATATGTGCTAAAAAAACCCGAAACCGGAACCGACAAATCCGAGCCGAAACTGGTCGTACCCGAACTGGTGGGTACGGGCGGTTCCGGATTCTCAGAGAAATCGGAACCGGAACCGAGTGAAACTAATTCCACCTTTACCCAACAAAACGCGAACCGAAACCAGCCAAAACCCGAACCAAAACCGGTCAAAAACCGGAACCGGAACCGGAACCACTTATTAATTTTGTTGACCAGAACCGTAATCATTTGGAACAGAAACCGGTTCCGGTTTAAAAAAAACAGTTTGCCAACCTCTAAGAGGTAGTATTAATACGGTAGCAATTACTATATAGTATTTTTTTCATGGTTTCACACTTTGATACAAGAAGAAACAAAAAAAATTTCACACTTTTGACACAATAAGAAAAAAATGTGTGGATTTAAGGTTTAGGATTTAGTCCGTGATTAGAGATTTGATTTTGATATTTAACTTATACTTCTGCAAATGATATATAATACCCGTTCTCACGAATGTATTGTGATAATCCGCTACAACGCGCGAAAGGAAATAAACCTAGTTAAAATTATACCTATGAATTGATGTGATGGTTGAGGCTCACTAACCCTCAGGTGGGATCTCCTCAATTACATCTTAAAAGAGATATTGTCAAAGGATAGACAAAATATACTACGCCTAAAAGAAAAAAACTCGGAATTCTAAGTTGAGAAGACATAATATCGTAAATTACAGTTTTGGTCCATCTGGTTTACGTCAACTTAAAATAAATTTTATTTATCAATATAACCAATGTGGTTTAAACAACTAGCGGTTTTGGCCTTCAATCATAACTATTCTAACGGAAGCACAAGAGAGGATTGGTGGCCAAAACCGTTAAAATAGTTACGGTTGGAGGTCAAAACTGTTAGTTGTTTAAAATAGACTGAGTGCATTGATAAAAGATTATATTTTGGGTTGAAATAGTTAAAACACTTAAACCACAGGGACCAAAACCGTAATTTACTGAAATATCAAAAAACATTATATGCCCGGAATTAATCTGACAAACAGATTAAGTTTATGCTGTTTTTACAGCCTGTAGTGACCACAGCAAGCTTCAAATCCACATCACAAGCAATGAGTATCAAATCATCATCTTTATCCCGATATTTTAGACGAAGCTTTTTACCTTTCAACTTGAAGCTTCGTGCAACTTCGTTTTTCAGATTTGAAAGCCCCGATGAAACAAAAAACTTGAAAATTTTCTTATACTTTTTAAAAGTTATCTTTGCTGTAACCATCCCGGTAACTGGCGGCATTAAATCTATAACTGTTTTACGTTTTTTGGATTGGTTACCATTTTCACCTGTATCTGTAGAGCCATTTACCACCAATGACTCTGAATCTGATGAATACCCAAGTAACATAAAATTGTCAGCCACAGACTCCAATAATGCATCACAAATTCCATGATTTCCATCTAATAGACATAGTAACTTGATCCTGTTGTTAATGGCCGCAGTATCCACAGCAAGTTTCAAATCCACATCACAAGCAATGAGTATCAAATCATTCTCTTCATCCACGTATTTTAGGCCAAAGTTTTTACCTTTTAACTTTAACCATTGTGCCACTTCGTTTTTGAGACTTAAAAGTCCCAATGAAATATGAAAGTTGAAAATTTTCACGTTGCCATTAAAAGTTATCTCTGCTTTCACCATACTAGTAATTGATGACATTGTGTCCGAGTCTATTTTACGTTTTTTGCTTTGTTTCAAAGTGCTGCTCTTTTCTTGAGCATCAGTACTGGCAACACATGTTTTCTTCATACTAAAGTTGGTAGGACTATTGATCCTGGTGATTTGTGAGCCACTTGCTATCCATGAATCTGAATCTGGTGCAAAAGCAGTCGGTAAGCTGTGGTTGTCACCCATGCCCCAGGTTTTATCATCTAAATAATTTTGACCATGCTCATAGGGAACCTGTACATAGAAGACACCTCACACCATAAGCATTCCAAAAATATGATTCTAGAAATTTTGATATATTATTTTGGTTTATACTTATCCTTGAAAAACAGGAAGGTCAGGTTGGGGCAGAAGGGCAGAACAGGTTTGGTTCCCAACAGATCGTTTTAAAAAAATGGTCATTTTGATTTGGATCAGAATGGGTTTTGACAAAAATAGGTAAGGGTCAAAACCGGTTATAAAATATGAAAAATATTGTAAGCAAACATTACAAGCATCAGAAGCATGTTTTCGTACCTAAATGATGAATAAAGAAGCTACATAAGTACAATCGCAGATAAAATATCAATTGAGGTCAATTTTGAATGCATAAACATTACAAATATGTTTCAAGATGCAGCAAGTACATATAAACAAATACTGGTACAGACCAAGAACTGAAATTGAGCTAAGATTTTACAAAATTGACCATTACTAATAAAAACCAATGCCTGATGATATTGCTGATTGTCTCCACAAAAGTGATGTGGGTTCAAATACTTGCAGTTGCAGGATTAGGAGGAAAAAATTGCTGCTAAAAAACATATAATAACTAATAAGAAACCAGAAACTGAATTAAGCAATTTGATCTATGAAACAATCAGAATCAAATATGCATTTGTATATTATTAAATTACCACTACAAAACAAGAGAGTGAACTTAGCCAAAACTCGATCTAAATTCGGATACAATCAATAACAATGAAGTAAAACTACAAACAATCAAAGTAAATTGAGTACAATTTGAGTTCATGTTACAGACCCCGAAACCAAATTGAGATAAAATCTAGGTATGAACCCACAGATGAATGCAATCAGAATGACTAGTTTGGGAAATGAGTGGATAATGAACAGATGTAATCAAAATGAGCTAAAAGCAAACAAATACAAGTAAAATCAGATTAATTCATATAAAATGAAAACCAAACCTTTGCAAAAGTAAAGTTCCTGCAGGCTACAGTAATTTGAATAATAATTGCAGCTCAATATCACAAAAATAGTAAAAACAACCAAATGAGAGGTAGTTAAGAGATGATGCAGAAAAAGATTAACTACTTCACCTGATCATCGTTAAATTCCTTAGAAGTAAAGCAATAGTTACAACAGGTTGACCATGAAAGTAGACCAAGAACTGTCTAAACACCGCCCAACTTCTAGTAATCTTGAAAAGTAAGAGTCATCAATGTGAAACAAATTCTTCCTCTTTTGGCTTCACTAAACCACTTGAAGGACCGCCTACCATTGGGAGCCGCTTTTAATAAATGTTTCAGAAATATATATGTAGTTTTGATAAAACATTATTAAACATGTAAAAAATGCCGTCACAACTCACAATCTTCCATATTTTTACACAAAAACGCAAACCATTTGTCAATTTTTTCTATAATGACAACAAAAAACATGATACCAACCTATGTCAACGTTTTGGTCCAATTAAGCCTACCATAAGCAACCCTAAGATAAAAAGTCACATCAACAATTATATCTTTATCATCTACAACATATAAACATAAAAATACATGATGGATCCTCGATCAAACGCGATACGATAACAATTTACCATCTAATATAAACTAATCGACTAAACAGCATGTCAAATTATCCAATTATTGCCGAATAAGTAGTGTTGGATTAACAAACGTGTCTAGACGGCCAAGCAGGGATGAGCTATTGGTACGAGCATCGAACCCGAACCGGTACCGTATCAAATCGATAGATTCGGTGCAGGTGCTTTCGGTACGGTATCTGTATCGTACCGGTATGGCCGATCTCATCCCTAAGGGCAAGAGTGAGTGAACATCCAAGTAATGTGAAAAACGGGCGTACGCAACTGAATTTGACTTAGAGAATTGAGGAAACACACAGATCATGAGCATACAAGCTCAAAGTTGATACAATCAGAAAGTCAGAGAAAATCCTAGATTGAAATTAGAAGAAAATTGGTGAGGAAGAAGAAACCCTACCAGTGTGTGTCGAGAACGCAGAGAGAGGATCAACCGCGGTCTCGAAGTGAAAAGCGGAGAGTAAAGAGTCGCGTGGTTTTCTGGTAATTTTATTGGGAGAAGCGAGCCATTCCAGATTCTATAATGTCCCAATCTCTGTACCGTGAATCGTTATTCCGATTCGGGTGTTATTTACGCGCCTTTGAATTAAAAAAAACATATTTCTAGTATATTAAAAATATATATATATTACTATCTTAACAAAGTTAATATATGAATAGTAAATATCGTGAGATTACCCATAGTACATTTCGTGATATTACCCATTTTCACTGTGGATCATAGTTTGACTCCTCAAATGAGCCATTGTACTTTCTCATGAGATGAGATATTTTCAAAGGGATCAGACAAACTTTCCCTTCTCTAGATCTTTCTAAAAGATTTTCTGTGTCACTTTTTGTTTCTTTCCCACTTTCCTTACTGTCACCTTCTTCCTCCATTGCCCTCTTCTTTGTTTGACAGTTTCTGTTTCCTGAAAAGGTTTGTTGCTTGCTTCCGTTCGTCGCATTCTCTATTTTATGCTTTCATCTGCTGTTGGATTCATCTATATTTATGTTTATTTGTTGCAGATTTTCGTTTTGCTTGATTGTTCTTCCTTTGAAAGCAGAAGATATCTATTTTACAGGTTTGTATTAGCTTCTTGCTAGGTTGCTATGAAAGTTAGTCATGTTTTACTCTACGGATTTCTGTTGTATGCATGGAGGTACATGATGTTAAGATGTTTTTATTTCATATTTATTTGATTTTCTTCTTCTTTCTCTCTACTGCATGGTCTGTTATGGTTTTTTTTTTTTGACTTTCTTCTTTATTTATTGCTCAATTATTGTGCATTCCAAGTGTTTGTTGTAATGCCTTAGAAATATTTTGCCATTGCCTGTGTTTTTGGTGGTGTGATTCTTGCTGCTACCTACATTTATAGACTTTTTTTTTTCCTAAATGAATCATAATTTTGTGTTATAAATTGTTGAAATTGTGTATGGGCCTGCACATAATAACAGCCTACTCTTTCATATAGACGATTTTTGTGCTATGAAACCTAACAAATAGCATTTTAGTTTTTGGAATAAACATTTGTTGTGATTTAGCATCTGAATAAATCCATCAAAATCGATGATTAATTTGATTTTCTCTTCAAAATATGAGTTTTTTTTTTAACATACTAATTCATGTATAATTGTTTTTATAGGAAGTATATGACTTTATAATATTTCGATTTTACTCTACGGATTTCTGTTGTATGCATGGAGGTACATGATGTTAAGATGTTTTTATTTCATATTTATTTGATTTTCTTCTTCTTTCTCTCTACTGCATGGTCTGTTATGGTTTTTTTTTTTTGACTTTCTTCTTTATTTATTGCTCAATTATTGTGCATTCCAAGTGTTTGTTGTAATGCCTTAGAAATATTTTGCCATTGCCTGTGTTTTTGGTGGTGTGATTCTTGCTGCTACCTACATTTATAGACTTTTTTTTTTCCTAAATGAATCATAATTTTGTGTTATAAATTGTTGAAATTGTGTATGGGCCTGCACATAATAACAGCCTACTCTTTCATATAGACGATTTTTGTGCTATGAAACCTAACAAATAGCATTTTAGTTTTTGGAATAAACATTTGTTGTGATTTAGCATCTGAATAAATCCATCAAAATCGATGATTAATTTGATTTTCTCTTCAAAATATGAGTTTTTTTTTAACATACTAATTCATGTATAATTGTTTTTATAGGAAGTATATGACTTTATAATATTTCGATTTCATGGTAGCATTTTCTTTAGGTTATTTATGACATTTTCTTTGCATTTACTTGGGTAAATAACCTTCCATTCAGCCTCTTTGAAGAGGGTACATCTTCGTTTTTAGCATGCTAGGATAGTTTTGTATTTCCTTCCAATGTTCTATTGATTTATTCTCTGCATTTAGCTGGGTATATGACCTCCCAGTCGGCGTCTTTTCGATCAAGCAGCAAAGACACTTATTGGAATTTCATGTTCTGACATGGTAGTGCAACAAGGGTACACATACCCAAGAATAATTCCACCACTGCTCCTATCAGTTATAGGACAAACCAAAATTTTCCAGCTAGAACAACCAAGATCATAATATAGGCCGTAAACGATTCAACATTAACCGTATTTTCAGCTACAATGCAGCCACAACAGCTATCACTAACACACCGCCAACCATAGCAATAACAATAATCACTGAACACAAGGTGGATCCAAATACGGCTACATCAACAGGCATCTCACAGTCTGCAGTTAAACGTCAGTTATTTATTGATGAAAATTCAGGTAGGCTTTTAGGCTATATAATATTAAAAATATCACCTAAAACCCACTGATAAGTTTATTACACTTATTTTTTAGATCCTGAGCCCAACAGCAAGAAACATAAAGGCACCAATCCCGATTGAAGAGTTAAATAACTATGTATATCCTTTTGACTTCTACCTACCAGATATGATGTTCATATATGTATTTTGTGACTAGTAGGCTTCTTATTTTCACAAAAGCTAGATGCCATCTATCGTTTCACAAAAATGTATTGCCCTATGTTTCATGCAGACCTTATTCTCATTTTGTTACCTTTGAAATATCACATAAACGTCAACAGTACATAGCAACATAGGTCGCCGCAGCGCGCGACCCGTGCTACCTAGTTATATATATATTAAAAGAAGCCAGTTATGAATAGGATTGTTTGATGTTTCATACTTTGCCCACCATAACACAGACTTCTATTTTTGTCATTGTGTGTTTGTCTTCTGTTTATCCCATACTTCCCCTGAGTCACAACCATACCAAGCATACACCAACAACCCCACCACCATCACTTCTTTTGGCAGACCACCATACCAGCTCTTTTGCAAAAGGTTACGATCAGGAACCCTCCATCACCACATCCATGTTCGTCTTCACCGTCCACCTCCTTCTTCTGCACTTCCTCCTGTAGAAGTCTAGAACCACCGATCATCAACAAGTCCAGGTTAGCTTGCGTCATTTTCTCTGGTTCCTTTCGATTTGAGTGGTTTCTGGTTTGGTTTTGTCACGGTCGTCAACAGGTCCAGTTTATTTCTCTGGTTCCATTTGATTTGAGTGGTAGGTTATGTTATTTTCTCTGGTTCTATTCGATCTGAGTGGTTTTGGTTTCACATAATTTAGGTTTTCTCTTCCGGAATTGCTTTAGGGTTTCTCTTTTAGAGTTACCGTTCAACAACTAAATAGTTTTTCTCTGGTTCTATTCGATTTGAGGGGTTTTGGTTTCACATAATTTAGCTATAAATAGATTGGTTTCACCAAAAAAAAACGTTGAAGCTTTGCTAAAAATAGATTCGTTTCACCAAAAAAAATAGGCCGGCATGAAGGTTCCATTGTAGGTCTGTAATGCGTTTTTTGCACAAGAAGGTCTTTTGAACTCAATAAAATGGTATCTCTCTGGTTGTCCACTTTGTTGTTTGGAATTATTTTCACTTAAATTTTTTTTAAATTAAACTCATCTATCAAAACTCACAAAGCAGCAGCATGTTGTTCCAAAAAAAAAAGATACAGGCTACAAAAAAAAAGGCCCATTTGAATGAAATCATTTAGATTTTATAGTGTTTGATCCTATCTTACAAACTATTTTATAATCTTAAAGCTTTTATTGTGTCAATATGGTCATGTAGGAACTCCACAATGCTGAAAGCAAAATAACAAGTACTCACTTTTGTAGTATACCTAGCAACGACTAAATAAAACCCTTTTAAATTAAACACATTCATAGAAACAAGAACATGATAAATACCCTGGAAACAAGGCCTAAGGGTGTAAACATGTGCATCTAACCAAAGAGAGAAATGAAAATATACTTTTTATCTGTCTGTTCATGATATTTAATATCAAAACCCAATAATATGAAGTTATTAGGACTTGAATTGTCATGTCCTTAATATAGAATCCTCCATACTAACCTAAAAGGGTTGGGCTTAGAGATCTGTTATCAATTGCATTCCACAACTCAAATTAGTCACTATAAGCCACAAGTGGGTTTCTATGTGCCTTGTTTTTGGTTTTTAGATTGGCTCTTTATTTGTTTCCTGGTGTTTTGTAGTGTCAACCAGCACCATTTTACCCTGTTTTCTGGTCTATTATAAATTATGGTTAATGTGTGGATTTTCTTAAATTCTGTTTAGTTTTACCTGACTATTCAATTTGGCAAATGTTTGATATGTGCAGTATTGTAGTGGAAAAGCTTTTGCACCAACCTTATGCTCCAAATTTAACAGGTTAGTTCTCTATACTTTGGTTTAGGCTATCTTGGCCATAAAAAGAGTTGTTTGTATTCGGTTTTTGGTATCATGTCTTACTCAACAATATGATATTTTTTTAAAGATAACAGTAAAACCTTTTAATTCATGTTTTATATCGTGTTGTCAATGTTTACCAGCTATGAGTTATATTATGTAATATTTTTTATGTCCTTTGGATTGTCAATTTTCATTCATGTTTAGCAATAACCTATAATTGATTATGATGTGATATTTTTTAAAATAACAGTGAAACCTAATGTTTTACATCGTGTTGCCGGTGTTTAACAAGTATGAGTTATATTATGCAATAACTTTATTTCCTTTGTATTGCCAATTTTCATTCATGTTTTATTTATGTATGTCATTTGTTTTAACACTTGAGTGTGATGTCGTTTACATTTTTTTTTGTATAATTTTTATGTATGTCATCTGTTATTGGCAATTTTCATTCATGTTTTTACTTGAGTTATAAAAACTTCACTGGCCGGATCTACATATATTAATCTTAATACTAATGACATGTTTGTAAGACCTTTCACCTGTTTGTAAGACCTTTGACCATGAATTTGGAAAAGTTTTTTGTTATCTAACCTTTTGCAAGGTAGCTTTGATGAGTTTTACTTGCTTACATAATATGTGTGTGTTTTTGTGTAACGATAGATCGTACCCATCTGCAAATCAGTAGAAAAAATAAAGAAATTAAAGCGATATGCATAATAGATTTTATTCTATAATATGATTCATCTATTATTTGTAAACCCTCTTTGATTATGTTATTAATTTGCTTATTATTATTAATTTTTGTCGACAAGAATCAATAATGCAAGCCTGTTGCTACAATGCTTTCAAGATTTGTGTAACTTTAAATTTTAGTTCAAAACAAAATTGGACAAAATGCCTGATATTTTATAAGCTCCTATGTCACTATGTGTCTTATAATTTTATGGAGTTTCAAAGGTGTTAATGTGACAAAGTTAGCTTAAAGAAGTTGGATTCCAAAATGTTCTTTTGCAGGTCATGTAACTTTATAATCATATAGTATCCACATCTTTAAAACACTTGGATTTTCAAAACGCCTAGACTAAGTTGCAATCATGTAGCGATTAGGGGAAAAAGGTTTGTTTGCAGTCACAGTCTTATATTTTCGTTATCAAAACAGCTAAATTTTGTTGGCCTACACCTGACTATTGTGTTTGGTTTATGTTTGATAGTGCAGTATTGTAAAGGGAAATCTTTTGCACCAAACTTATGCTCCAAATTTAACAGGCTGTTGCTACAATGCTTTCAAGGTGCATACTCAAAGAGCTATGTGTAATGTTACTATTTAACAAGTTATAATATAATATTTTCAATGCATTAAAACTCAAGCCACATTGCAACAACAATGAAAATATTGAGGTTGCCCTTTGGGAAGAGATTTCAAAAACATCAACCCGGTTTGACGGAAAGGCTATAGAAGACTCTACCTACCCAACAGTACTTGCCGTTACAGCAATGAAAGTGAAGGAATTTTCCAGCAAGTGTAAACTTTGTAGCTCTATAAATTAAAAATTACATATTATACTTACATTTTCCTTATCTATTACAATGCAGATGCAACACAACTCTGGTCAACCAAAATTCAGTTTCCTAATATTTTAAAACTTTGATGCAATTCCAACAAAGATCAACTTATAACAGCTTCAACACACAGGAGACACAACCCACATCTTCAAGGACTCAAAACATCATCAGAAACAAGGCAATAACTATATATCAGAAAACAAAACAACCATTGGTGACTTGATTCAGAAACAATCAAACGAACTTTCGGTAACAATCATACCAAATAAACAGTATTAAAGAAAAAGTTATGATCACTCTAACCAATTTCTAAATACAGGGCCAAACATTCACCTTCAGTGGTGCAGTAACACAGATAACAAATAACGATTGGTACCATCCTTCGTGTTCGAAATGTAGAAAAGTAATATACCCAAGTCGTGATCAGTGGTTCTGCACAGCCGACGGAATGCAAAATGAAGCAAAATACATGTACGTTAAATATATACAACTGTTCTTCATTTCCATAAAATTTATAAAACAGGTATACAAACTAATCCTTTTATTTTTCATAATTTTCAAATATAAAACTAAATACATATAACAAATACAAAATCAAAAAAATATCAACTAAATAAACTTCCATGCACATAACAAATAAAAAATAACTCAAGTTTTTTTTTTTCTTTCTGAACCCCAAATCCCGATTAATCAACTAAAACATTTCATAAATAAATGCAGGTATCGCTTACAAGCTACCATTTCAGACGATACATGCAGCATTAATGCGACACTGTTTGATGAAGCTGTAAAAATTTTTAGTAGGGATTGAATGTGCAGACTTGGTTACCAAATCAACATCCACTGACATGACCAGCATCCCCTTACCAGTTCTTGAAATATCAGGGAAAACTACAAAATTCCATGCACAAGCCTCAAAAGACACTCGCTCTGGTGCAATTCGATGCGTTGTTAAGAAAGTTACCATGGCTGAAATCAACACAGAAAATGATTTGCTCACCATAAGGCCAACAACAGTACCACATACGCCACAACCACAACAAGCACCATCTAGAAACCAGCTCGCAACCAAAAGACCAAATCTCTTCCCTGAAGGTACACATCAACAAAGTTGATAAGTTTCGTCTATTAAAAATTGATATGCTTCTAATACCAACTATATTCAGGTAGTAACACAAGTGCATCAAAGAAACCCAAGTAGAAGAACCAAAAAACATCGACCTAGGAGGATTAAATTCCAACTTTTGTATTGGTTTATGTTTGACAAGATACAGTACATTAAATCCTCTTGGTTAGCCACACTTTTGCAACTAATCTATGGGTAAAAACACTATACTCAAGCTTCTAGATTACTATATTAAAATTTAGTTAAGCTCTAATGCATGTTCACATGCAGGTACTATGACAATGCTCTAATATAACTTTCGTTTGATGCTAACTTTTGTATGATGCTGGCTTTTGTTTTAACATCCTTGTGTAAAACAGTTTGACCATGTAACATACTAATAGAATCAGTTTCATGTACATAAAAACACGAAACTCTTTTGCAACTAATGCCGTCAATTTCATGTTTTTAGTTTACCTCCTTCAGACCATTATTTTTATCGTTGATGATGATATATGACTGTATTTTATTCTCACTTTCAATATCCCGCCGCAACGTGCGGTCGGATCACTCCTAGTTTTATTAAAAACCGCATGTTTAAAAAAGAAGAAGCTTATGATAAATGTTGTTTATAAATATTAAAATTTTCTAATAATTCATTTTAAAATAATTTCCTAAAAATAAAAGTTTTATAAATCTATTTTTTAAAACAAAAAGAAAAACAAAAATTATTAAAAATCAGTGTTTTTAAAAAAATAATATTTTTATAATAAAATGACAGTTAACAAAAAGGGTTTTTTAAAACAAAAGGTTTAGAAAAACAAAAATTTTTAAAACAGGAAAGTTGGGGAAAATGATATTTTTTATTTAAGTTATTTATTTACACATTTTCATTCATATTTTATCTTAAAATATTGTTTTAAAATTCTTAAATCTTATTACTAAGTATTTGATTTATTGCTTTCAGTTCGTATTATATCTAGAAGTAGCCTATTTTATTGTAAAAGAAATAATTTTTTTTAAATAAAATGCAAAAATATAAAAAATAGAATTTCTTTAAATGATATTATTATTGTAATACTTGAATACTTACTTATGCGTAAATTCTATTATATTTTATAGTAAAAATTATTTTATAGTTTCCAAATGTTTATCGTTAATTATTTGATATTTTTTGTTTAATCTGTGTAATAAAAAGAAGATTACCCTGGTTTTACAAACATATTCATACATACATACTTTTTAACCAATGACATTACAGTATAGTGCTATCTTGATGGTGGGATAAATCTCATAAACCAAATGGTCTTGAATTCGAATCCCACAAGATGGTTTTTCTCAAAATATACATACTTTTTCAAGATGTATCCTCTTTTATTTATTTTTCATGAATCAGTTAGTGGCTTTTTTATATAAGCATTTTATATAAGTTATAGATATTTTATTTGCAACTTATTTAACTTACAGAGTTACAGTTACAGTACCCCATTAATCTATTTAAACTCATTTTTTGACCACATTTAACGATACAAATTATTAGTAATTAAAACGGAGGCACAGGTGATGATGGCAGTTGTTCAAAAGTAAGCTACAAACAAATCTGCAAATGATAGAATTAGAGAAGGTCAGAAATGAGTTTATTTAAAAAGGGTCATTTTTGGAATTTAACGACATTCCAATTCTTAGTTTTTATTTATTTTCTTATAATTATAAAACAATGCCATCAATAATTTAAAGGCAAGTATTCTTAATCTTATCATAACAAAAATGTTTAAAAAAACCGTACCAAACCGGGAAAATACTGAAAATACCAATATGTGGTTTCGCTATTGGTACCTACTTTTCTGAAATTTGGGAATCGGTATGGTATCGATCTCATCTCTAAGCTTGACTTATTTATTTTAACTAGCTAAAATGTTGAACTTGAGCATGGTTAGTAAGATGCTTACCTCGACACTCATTTAGTTTTTAAAATCTTTAATTTTTTTTTATTTTTACATATTGATATTTATATAAAAAATAATAAAATTTTTAATACATACATAATATAAATATTTAATAACCCAACTTCAATGGATAAAGAAGTTAAAATTTTTAAATATATTTTTTTTATTTAAATGTTGAACTAAGTTGAAATTTGAGCTAACATGTTATGAATTTATGTATATTGAATTTTGGGTTTTTATATTAGATAAGAAAGGCAAGCAAGCCAATGAAAAAAAACTCCAGTTGAGCTTACCTTGATTTGGGCTTAACTTGTTTATAAACGAGCCTAGCCCATTTGGACTTTGGAGCGAAGTTTTTTCAAAAAAAATTTTTGTGAGCATTGAGAAAACCGTAAGATCCCCATTGTATAGTGTGGGCTTGGCGTTGGTTTGGACGCTTAGTGCGGTTTATGAATTGGTTCGGTGGCTCCGTACCTGGGCTGATATAAACTAGACTTTATTTTGAGGCTTAGGCTAATAGTTTAAGCCTAACTCCTGACCATATGGAACTCAACACTGATGACTTAACAGTAGTAAAAATTACATAAATAACATTATTGAAAAGCCGGCTCCGAGAATCAGAAAAAATTCTAAGGCTTGGGGCGATGGAAAAAAATGGGCTCTTTCGGAGGCGGCTCTAAGAATTAAGGCAACCAAGACGAACCGGAAAAAATACCCTCTAATGAATTCAAATATTAAATTATGAGTGTTCAAGAAAACCGAAAACCAAACCGTATTCGTAACTGAATTTGAATTTCGGTTTTCAGTTTGGTTCCGCACTCTGAATTCCAAATTTGGTTTTCGGTTCAGTTTCTAACTGTATTCGAATTTCGGTTTTTGGTTCGGTTATTATTCCAAAATTTTTTTTGAATTTGGATTTAAATTTATTATCTTATTAATAATATATAAGCTTGAATTCTGTTTATTTAGATCAGTTTATTCGGTTTTAACCGGTTTATTTTGTTTTTAATCGGTTTATTCGATTGAATTCGTTTTATTCAACTCGGTTTATTTGATTTTAACCGGTTTATTTGATTTTTAATTTGTTTGTTTGATTTTAACCAAATCCTAACCGAACCGAACCAAATATCAAATTTGATTCGGTTTTTGGATAGGGAAAAAATTGAAAACGAATTAAACCGAATATATATATATATATATATATATATATATATATATATATATATATATATATATATATATATATATATATATATATGGTGAGGATCAAATGTTAACCCATGTTTATTTCGTTAGCCGAATAACTACATCTTATTACTTTGTTGTCCACACTAAAGTAAATCTAAAGATGTACTTTTTTCTTTTTTCTTTTTTAATTAATGTAGGACTCACTTACATTAATACAAAAAATAAGAAAAAACCTACACCTTTAGATTTACTTTAATGTGAGTCACAAAGTAATAAGATATAGTTATTCGGTTATCGTAATAAGAAAGAGTTAATTTTCGAACCATCCCATATATATATATATATCAAAATTTTGTGCCTTCTAAAAAATTGGGCCCGGGACAGAGGTTGGGTTTGCCCATTTTCCGACCGCTCATGCACCCTTTTGAACATTGATGTTATATATTTCTTATATAAATTTTTTGTATATATAATATATAATTTTTTTTAAAAAATTCGGGCCCCCTAAATTGTCGGGCTTGGGACGGTCGCCCACACCGCCCCTCCCCATGGCAGGCCTTGTTGAAAAGAGAAATAAAACGAATGTGGGTCCCAAACACATTATATTTATAAGGGTTGGATTCAGTAAAAAGAGATTTTTGCCTAAAAAGAGTAAGAAACAATAAAAATTTGACACATGACATGTTAATAATATAAAAATAAAAATTCAGTACGAAACACAAAATCCAGCACAAAAAAAAAATTAAAATCCAATACAAAAAATCAAAAATCCAACACAAAAAACTAAAATTCAGTACAAAAAATTAAAAATCCAGTACAAAAAATCAAAAATCCAGTACAAAAAAATTAAAGATCCAATACAAAAAAATAAAAATACAGTACAAAAAAAAACAAAAATATAATACAAAAAATTTAGTACAAAAAAATACAGAACAAAAAAGAATGCAGTACAAAAATCATTTCTTAGTCATTGTCACATGTCAAACTTTTATTGGTTATTACTCTTCTTAAGAAATAATCTCTTCTTATTTAATCTTTCTCCTATATATATATACTTATTATACAATGTCGGCGGACAAAGCAATGGTAAGCATCTACCTATTATAATAAAGAAGTATTTATGGAGACATGTGTCGCTTTTTAATGAAATATGAAAAAAAAAATTCCTACCTCTTTCTCCTAATATATATTTATAATACTTTAGTAATTAGTAATTAAATTATATAATTAAATATTAAAAATTTATAAATCTTCTTATTCTAATTTATTATAATTTAATAAATTATGAAAATATTTCAATTATACCTTATCTTAAAATATAATTTTAAAATTATTAAAAATTTATTATTATTTTATATTTATATTTTTAATTATTCAACCTGTGTAATTCACATGGTTTTAGGCTAGTAATAGTATATGATACATGTTTTGTATCAAGAAAAACAATAAAATGGTCTTGATGGAGTGATTTGTGGCTTGAGGTTTGAAGGCTATGATCATGGGTTTAAAACAGTGGTAACCGATTTTTTTTTCTTTTTTTTCTTTTTTTTTTTTTTTCAAATTTAACATCATCAATGTTTCAATTTCACCTCTTTCAGTATATATGTCTTAAACCAGTGGCTTGTGTTGGTTTTTTTTCCTCAAAAAATTTCATTTGTTGGTTTAAAAAAATTAGTAATCTCAAGTGACGATAAAGTGTTGAAACTGTGAAAATAAACGGCATCATTATGTAACTATTTTTTATCCGTGTTTTGATCTCTAAAAACCAAATCCTTGTAACTTCATACATGTTTTTTTTTTTTTTAGTCACGTTAAAGTTACCAACACAACAAGCATAATAAAGTTCATTGGCATGCCATATAGCAAGCATGGTGTTGATTTTTAGTTTTGTTATATTTTTTTCCATCAAATTATTATTTTTTAAATTCTTATACAGTTATACATTAACGTGTGAGGCATGGTAGCATACTAGCATACTCTCTTTGCTTTTATATCTTTATACCGACCTGTCACTATTTCATATCCGTCTCTCAATAAGAAATTTTGGCGGTTAAGATACATCATCTTTATTCTAAAGATTTAGACTCAAATACTATATTAAAAATATATAGTGTAGATTTAGGTTTAGAGTTTTCATATACTCTATATAAACTGGTTTCTTTCAATGCCTAGTTCCCAAAAAACCTGATTTCGTCCTACCTGATTCTTATTCAGAACTGATACTTGAAAAAAAAAATCCAGAATTTTGCAACTCTAAATTCAACGGTTTGTTTAGCAAACTAATAGATTAGTTGATAATTCTAAAAGTTTTCTAAAATACTATGTTTTGTGTTATTGAGTTGATAATTCTAAAAGTTTATATGATTTAAAAAATATAATAAAAGTATCAATGTGACCATGACATTATTGTACCATTTCCACTACACAAAGGTCTAAAAATCCTACATTATTGAACCAAACAGGCAAACACCCATCATCTTCACTTCATAAATTATCAACACTTATTTGTTTAAAATGCAATTATCTGTATATAACTAAACATATTTTTTGTTTGTGAGGGCTTTGCATTGTTTACTTCAAACTATTGGCAATGTTCGGTATACAAGCTTGTAATGCAGCTTTTGTTTTGTTTTATTATTTTTTGTTTTTTATCATTATTTTTGAGTTTTTCTTTGTAAAATAAATTACATGGTGTTGCCTTTGACTCTTCGAGGCTGGTAGATAAGCTAGCAAACACGTCTGTCAAGGTTTTACAGCCCTACTACATTTTGGTGGTAGGATAAATCTTAGAACTATAAGGTCTTGAGTTCGAATCCCACAAAAGGGTTTTTTCAAAATACTGAGTTTTCTTATGATCTGATGACTTGACGGTAAATATGATCGGGTGGTACGCTGATAACATTATGATAATCTAGCGATTCGTCATTGATCCAAATTAGTCGTTAAAAAAAAAAGTAAACACACCTCATCTCACCCCATGTAGACTCCATGCTGACGTAATGCCTAGCCTCGTTGATGTCAGCTTCAGTTTTTAAAAAATAAAACTTAAATTTTAACGAGCCAAAACTTTAATTTGGATCACATATTTATTTTCAAGATTTTAAATCAATTGCTCATATAGTTTAGGGGTTTTTTTCTAAGATTGAAATATGTATTTTCTAAAATGATGAGTCTTGAAAAAAACAAAATAATGAAATAAAACAATTCTTTACTTTTAATATGCAAAACATAAAAATTAAATAAAAAAATGTATTTCATGTAGAAAAAACAATGATAAAAAATACGTAAAAAGTTAGAATGTAAAATATAATCATGAATACATACTAAAAAAATGTAAAAAAGAAAAGTAATATACACATCTTCAATTTTTTTTTGTTGTATTTCAAGTTACTGTGTAAAATTTTAGAATTAACATGTCACATCTTTTTTATTATCAATCTAGTTTTCATAAAATTTTCCACATCCCTGATTAAAAACAAGGTTAGTTGGCATGCTTAAAATCCTCCGTCAATTGTGGAATGCGTTTAGTGACTTTTTTAAATTTCGAATAAGGTTTGTTTTTTATAGTGATAATGAGGATTCTAAGATTTGAACCATTCAGATATTCACTCCTCCCATTTAATTTAAACTCTAAAAAACAAAAAAAAGTAATAAATAAAGAATGAATAATAAAGAAATCATTTTTAATATGATTTGCTATTTGGTAGCATCTTAATGTGTATACAGATTCATACTATTTGTTTCAACAAAAAAACACGTCTGAATGAAATGAGAATGTCTGAATGATTCATACATGAGAACAAGTCTAAATGAGAACCAAAGCTCTGAATCACGTTCATCACGCTCATTTGAACCATGCCCTCGTCGTCCCTCCGCCCGTCGTCGCTGCCGTCCTTCCATCCAGTGCTGCCGTACCTCACAAACCATGCCCTCGCCCTCGCCATCGCATACGGCTTCTACTGCCGCGACCTACGACCTCGCCGTCACAAACCACCGCCCTCACCGTCGCAAACCCACGACTCCTCTCGGATGTTCTTGTGGTAGATCGAATTGATTTTGTACCAGATTTGAATTGATTTGGATGTTTAGGTTAAGAAAAGAGGGTAAAGAAAAAGGGTTTCCTTCAGACACATTCAACCAAACAGTTTAACTGGTTCAACACTTAATGATTCAGACCCTCTTAATTATTTAGACATCTTAACCATTCAATACTTAATCATTCAGACCTTACCAAACGACCACTTAATATAATTTACAATAGATGATATAAAATTAATTTAAAAATGCATACAATAATATATTTACTTTATAAGCGTGGGAAGGGATCAGGAAATTTGTGCCACTTTATATAAAGATTATTATTACATTGACCAAAATGCAAGTTTGCTTAAATAGGTAAACAAACATAAACCAAGGGCTTCTAGCCTAATGGTTACCTCCTTGACTTTCCTATGGAAGGTCTTGGGTTCGAATCCGGGCCGAGACATATTTGCTAAAGCAAGGTCAGGGGGTTTACCCAGTTGTGGGGTTCCTCCTGGGGTGGGCTCGGGCATACGCCCCAGAGCGTTAAATCCGAGGGGACGGTTGAAATCCCGTCTTGGGTGTCGTTGTACCAAGCCGTTCAAAAAAAAGGTAAACAAACATAATTCTTACACAAATTTAGAAGGAAAAAAATAAATAAATAATAACACGTTTCAAAAAAATATATTTGAGAGTTTGCTGAAGACCTGAAGGGTTAAAAGGACATTGGGGAGTGACCTGCCTGATCTGATAAGAGGTTCAAAATCAAGGATAAGTAACATAGATTCCTTTAGGCATGTTGAGGAGGGAGAACTCTTTAGAACCGCCGGCACTTGCGTTTTCCGGCGAGTCGAGATACCTGACGCCACTTTGGGTGAAAGGAAACAAAAATCTATCTGATTCAACTATCACCGGTAAGTATTTCTTGATGATTTCACCGGTAGCTATAACAAGGAACTCGTCGCCGAGTTTCCTTCCCCGCTAACAAGTTTAGATTGGGGACGAATCTCAACCTCTTGCCCGATTCTTCTCCAGGCCAGTTTCAGTTGGACATGCGGATATTGTCATGTTTTGCACGATTTATGTGAATATAAAACATCAAAACAACTTATTTAATACTTCGACTCTGCGATATAAGTGCGAAAGTTCTCTGTTTTATGTTTCATTTATCAAAAAAAAAAAATAATTAAATAAATAAAGTCCAGCCTCTTAATTTTTATTACTAAGAAAGTATAAAATTAGATGGTGTATAATAGTCATCTATCTATTTTGCTAGCTCTGATGTGCCTCCCAAAACCTGTAAGATAACCGGCGGGGAATCGAGAAATTTGAGATTTGAGAATGATGTGGGATAGCAGGATATGTGAGAAGATAACAAGAAAGATAGATTGATATGATAAATACTTAAAATTAATTAGAAATAAAAATCATGTAAAATAATGTAAATCTACGTCTGATTGTGAAAGAAATACCCTGTCATATACCTGATTAAGCTACCTGCTACCCTATATCCGTCCCGTTCTAGATTTTTCAGGTTTCAGGTATTCTTGTAAGGTTTGGGTTTCATTGTCATCCCTGGTTATTTTTAATTTGTGTTCATGCAGATTTGGAGCTGGAAGCTCACAGAATTGATTCACCCCATCAGAAAATACAGGACAGGATAACAGCTGCTCTGAAGCTCTTAACTTTCCGGGAGAAACATGTTTTGGTTCAGTTTTGGTGGCCTCGTGAGGTTGGGAAGCGCCAGTCACTTACAACTCTTTATCAACCGTTCGGTCTCGGGGTAATTGATGATAGGCTTTGGTTGTATAGGCAAGATTCTGAGCGCCACTTTATTGTTGTGGATGAGGATAATGAAGAAGATTACCGTAGTCCTGCGGCTGGAGTATTCAGACGAGGATTGCCAGAGTGGACTTCTGATATAGATTGCTACACTCCACAGCATTTTCCACAACAAGAGTGTGCGATTAGTTGCAATCTTCATGGATATTTGGGTTTACCAGTTTTTGATTCGAGTACACGATTATGTGTTGGTGTGCTTGAGCTCTTGACATCCGCAAGGTATACGAGTTATGCTTATGAGGTTCAACGAATTCACGACGCACTTGAGGTTTCCGTTTTCCCTTCAAATCTGATGATATATCTCATTCTTTCATATGTATTCTCTTCATTTGTATATTGTTCTTTTGCAGACAGTAGATCTCACAACCCAGCAAGCATTTGATTCTCCTATTTTAAATGTGAGTTGTGTGTTTTTCAGGTTCAGAAATGTTGGGTGTTAAGCGGGTTCAAATTTTTTTTTTTTGGTATTTGAATGTCTATCTACTTGATTTACATTTTTCTCAAGGATCATTGAAATTAAGTTAATTTTGATTCAAAAACACATTATAAGTAAATAAATCCGAAGGTTTTTGTTAAATCTTCAAATGCTTTTGAATGCTTAAGCAGTGAGATATGTTTTATTTACAGGTTCCTAATGAACGCAGACGAAAAGATTTCAGCAAAATCCACACTATTCTGAAAACGCTGTGTGACATCCACGCTTTACCTCTTGCACAGACATGGGCTGTGTCCCAACACTGTTGTTTTGTTTCCCACGAAAGAGCCATAGTGAAGAGCTGCAGTAGTTTTGGCACTAGATGTATCGGGAAAGTCTGCATGTCAAGAAACGCTCTACCTTTTCACATTCAAGACATGCGGAAGTGGCCTTTCTTTAAAGCATCTAGAGAACAACACCTGGACAGGTCCTGTGGCCTTGTTGGAAGGGCTTTGTTATCGCGGGGTTCATCTTTTTGTGGAGATGTAACCAAACTTAGTGAAGAAGAGTACCCTTTGGTCCACAATGCACGCATGCACAAGTTGACCAGCTGCTTTGCAATCTTCTTGCATAGTGTTGAAGCTGATGATGACTATGTGTTGGAGTTTTTCCTACCACCAGACATCAAAGAGAGCAGGCATGTACTGAACTTGATCCAAACATTGAAACAAAACATTCAAATAGCTTCTGGATTTGAACTGGGTGATAGCTCATATATACAAGTTGTTGAACCACCTATGGAAGTCGGTGTACCTTTACATATAAACCCTGATACAATCCAAATATCCTCTCCCAAAACAACAGTGAATAACATTTTTGTCATGGGTGCATCAGGTGCAGTGTCAATGGTGGAAAACGCAGCTACAACTGACTCTGCAAGCGTAACAAACCAACGACCGTCCAAACAAAAGTACCCTGATAAATTCACTGATATTATAACTGATACTAAAAATTTGAATAGGGATGATGTTACAAGACACGGCTTTAATGTACTTGGTACAACAAAAAACGACAATATGATATCCTATCCCAATGTGAGTGGGCAGAAAACGAGCAATAACGTTATTGATGCTGGAGAACAAAGCAACCGTTTAAAACAAGGTATAAAGCGTAAAATAGACTCTCTTAGAATGGAGTCAGTTGAGAAACATGTTGCAAGATCAATAGATCAAGTTGCCAATAACCTTGGTGGCAAGTTCTCTTACTTGTTCATTGTTTTTTGTAGTCCATTTTGTGATTTTATTAATTATTATAAAATTTGGCCCAATCTGTTCTCTTTTTTTCAGTTAATGAAACTACATTGAATCATGATTTGACAAGTTGGCCTTCGCCAAAGCATAGCAAAAACACTACTCATATTTCCAACTTAAAGCTGTCACAGAAATCATCGCTAAAGAAAACCTTGCAACAGTCTTCAAACAAACGTTTCGGTTTATTTTTTGTTGTGTTCCTGATGGTAAGGGTTAAGAGGTGGAGTTGTTTAAGTAGAAGCCATGGTTTTTCAGGCAAGTGGTGGAGTTGTGGCAGGCATAGCCAGCTTCCTTTTAGATCAAACATTATATACCAGATAACACTCCTTATCATGCAGTTGAAACGGTGGAGAAATAGGAGTTCAAAGAGGAATGCAAGGCATAACATTGATCACCCTGCCATGAGTGAGTGCACAGCAAAACCAACATATACAGAAGATATGATAAACATATATTCGCATGTTGAAGAATCTAATCTCGTTCATGCATCCCCAAAACAGACCTTGACCAATATCTCAGATACAAAGAATGTGACAGTTAAGGCAACTTTTAGAGATGATATGATAAAGTTCAAATTCCCTACTTCATCAGGCCTTTTGGAACTAGAACATGAAGTGGCACGACGGATTAAGTTAAAAAGTAAAAGGATTTGTTTAAAATACATGGATGAAGAAAAGGACCTGATACTCCTTGCTTGTGATGCCGACTTAGACAATCTTCTACGGCATACAGCTAACGACAGTACCATCAAATTACTCATCCAGATGGCTGATTATTAATCTGCAAAACTATGCTACTTCCGTAATAAGACTGATTACACAACTTGTCATATATTCAGATGGCTGATTATTAATCATATGTTGGCGTCTTGGTGATTACTATCCATAGAGATTACATGGCCCAAGAATATCAGTTGTGTATTTGGATCAGACTTGTGATTTATGTATGCACCAGCAGTTTTTTTATTTTGTTATTTTGGCAGAACCGTTTTTCACTTGTGTTGTTGTCTTTATTGGGGGTGCCCTCAAAATAAGTGGTAAAAGAAACGGGATTTGGGTGTTCAGCTGAGAGGCCACACTGCCCGGTTAAACCATAATGTACTGTTAGATTGGAATTACTGATTGAACATGAATGCAGGGTTCAGATTATCATGTGCATCCTTTTGTCAAGAGATGTTTATAAATATGTTATTAGTCCAATAAGCTATGAAAATTTCAGAGCAGATGTTTATTACTTGGTTCATATTTCCAGAACAAGCAACAAGCTGAAAAAAATTGTAACTTGCGAACGCACACGCAGAGTGTTGCGGTGGTGGGGTACAAGGAGTATTTGTGTAATTAACTCTTCTACTAATAAACTACATCAATATGCTTTTGCTTTTGTTAGAAACAAGAGGCTTATGCCTCTATCATCCTGCCTGGTCCTGTAATGAATTTTCAAATTATTTTATTGAAAAGTTAGCATCGATCCATGTGAGAGACCAGCAATGTTATCATTTTCCTTAATTTATTTATTAAAGTTTTGTTATTTATTATTTAACTTTTCCATATTTTAAATGTTTTTATTATTTTAGTGACAAATAAAATCGACACATTATTTTAATTATGATCTGGCTAGATTATTTGATATTTTGTTTTTATTATTTTATTATTTTAAAGCCATACGAATTTGCATTGATGCCATGTCAATATAGTGTTGAGTGAGGATAAAATGACATTTGTTGCTCTCTTATTGCTGGTATATTTTGACAAATTTTTGATTGAACTATGTATTTTTTTTCACTATATAACTTTATAAGACAATAAAATGACTGTTAACACATTAGAGGCAGAAACCAAACATCACTATCATTATCATCACAACTAACATAGTCATGATGACAATCTTGCAATTTAACTATCATTGTCAAAAAGGAGCATCAACTTCATGATGATTATCATCATCAACAGCATTACCTCCATCTATGATCAAGAAATTAACCCAGAAATAATTAACCATTTTGTTTGGAAATGGTTATTCACACACATAGCTTTTTTAATTTAACATTCCACAGATCCTGTACATGTCGTATAGATCTCTACGATGCGTACCACATAAGCTGTCAGCTATTGCCCTCTATACGCTACATATACATAGTGTATCACTTTATCAACGTGTCAGACCCCATGTTGTGCTTCATATAATTGTCAGAAATGCATCACTTATAGACCTGTACGTAGCGTACAACATAAAATAATCGCTCAGAATGCCAGTACTTTTTGTACGAGGTATTATAAGTAGCGTAGAGCACTATACATGTCGTATGACAACTAATCATTGCCAATAATGACAACTCTGCCTGTTGTTGTACCTGACGTAGAGTAAGTGTGAGAATATAGATTTGGGTGTGAGATTATAAAGACCCTTTTGTTTTCTTCAGGGTCCTCATCTTTACAATCACAAAAAACAAGGGACAAAAACAACAATATAACCTAAAAAAATCTCAAGCCTCGAGCCGAGCCACGAGCCAACTCGTTTTTTTTCTTACTTCTACTTTACGCATATATATTTAATATAATATACATATATATGTATAAATATTATACATAATATATATATTTATATAATATTTGTTTACTATATTAAATATATATTATACATAATATATTTATATAAATATATGTATAATATATATATGTATGTATGTATATGTTTGCGTGTTTAATATATATATATTAAAAATCGAGCCGAACCACGAGCCGAGCCAATGAGTCGAGCCACGAGCCGAGCCCGAGTCGAGCCAATCCTGGCTCCGGCTCGGCTGGTTTTCAAGCCGAGCTTTTTTCGAGTCTGGTTTTTTACGAGCAAGTCTCGAGCCGCGAACTTTTTGAACAATCCCAACAAGAAGCCAAAATTGAAGTTCATGATGGAGCTCTAGACTTCCTCAATGGGCGGACACAACATAAATTAACTGACGTGCATGCTTTTTTAAGTATATTTAGTTTTACCTAACTATACGGACCATATAAGGGGTATATATGGCATGTAGAGACCTATACGTTTCCATATTTTCTCTACTGGCTTTTCCTTGTAGTCTGATTTTCACTTACCCATACGACACGTACAGTCTTGTATGACTCTTATAGAGCTATAAGAGTCGTACATATGCCCGATGTATTGGTTGTATTAAATGTATTGTACGACCCATACAATATGCAAGCTGTACAAAAAATGTATTGAAAGTATAAGAATAACACGACCCTTTTTTACTTATCTTTATAAATTTTTAGGACATTGAAACTATATATTGTTATGGTTTGACAGACCAAACCATATTAATTACAATTAATACAAATGACTATATTGACTTTTACAATTTAATACCTAGACTACAAAAGTCATTAGTGTAGATCTTCTGTTGATTTGATAGGTGTACCTTGTTGCTGACTATCACATGAATGTATTCGGATGTTGTTTTGAGAATAAAAAGCAACTTTACAAGTTTCTTCAATTGGATAGTAACATCGGCAGGGGTATATCTTCGAAAGTCTTTGTTTTGGAAGTTGTTGAGTATTCTTCAATCTTTTTCACCATCGGAAGGTCTTTGTAGGAAGCTGGTCTTCCGAAACATTAAGGCTTGCAACTTGGTATGATCTTCGGAAGCCTAGATTGTTTTCTTCGGAAGCTTTGTCTTTTGTCTTGTGTTCGGAAGGACATAATTATCTTCCATAAGTATTCAGTATTCCGAAGGATAACTTTATTCTTTTAAAACTTGCTTTGGACTTATGGGAGAATAAATTGTACATGAGAATGATTTGGTAGGCACTAGTCTTAATTGATCTTGCAACTTTTTGTGAGTCTGAAATGTCTTAATTACAAACTTTGTTCGTGTTAACTTTTTTTGAACAATGATATTCTTATGTACCACATATGTTGTTTTAACCGAATCCATCGGGCTAAGGTAAGACACGCCTCCAGATGCGCGGAATCATGTGAAATAGGTAAACCCTTATCCCCCGTTGAGATCGAACCCAGGATAAACCCCAAGCTGACCATTCATCCAGTGTCTTCCAAACTTACTTAAGATGAATTCGAACCCCTAACCTCTACTATGAAAGATAAAAGACCTAACCATTTAGGCTAATTTTTGTTCATTTAATATAGTAGCTGTATAACCTTATACAATGTCTACATCTATGACTAATAACTTATAAGGACCATAAGTAATTTACTTTTTTTAGTGGGACCCCTGTTTTTGGCAGGAATAGTTTACCAACAAATAGCAATGTACTAATGTGGACACCACATAAATCATCGTGCACCGTATATAAATTAAAGGCCGACAAAGGTTAGGTAGCTCATCTAGTCATCTGTCAACTAGCGCCAATGGAGAAAAAAAATTCACGAAATATTATTATATAAACTTGACTAAAACAACCAATCTCAAAGAAGTCGTCGATTAATAATTAATTGAGCGAGTAAGAGGAATCTGAACCCCACCGAAGCTTTTATCTGCAAATAGTCCGGTTCAAGTAGTAGCCCTGGAGAGCCAATATGAACCGATTCAGGTTCAGATAATCAGATCTATAAGCCCTTTTTCACAAATTAAGACCTTTTAACCAAATTGAGAGGCTACCAAGAGCACCTAATCCTTTTGTTTTTTTCAAACAAATTCTTTTTATTATTGTTTATTTTCTTTCAACAGATCTATAATCCTATTTTTATTTTATTTTTTTATTAGTGGCGCTTATTTTATTTCAACTAAACAACAAGTTGTTGTTGTTAATATCAATATTATTATTATTTTATTAATTGGTGTTCATTTTCTTTCAAATGAATGATAGATCAATAACCCTTTCTTTCAACAGGAGCCAAAAAAAGGTATAGAGTGTCGTTGATACCCATGCATGACAAAGAGACTAGGAAGGGAATATTAATTTCATAAGTTGATATAATAACGAGAAATTAAATTACAAAAACATTAATTTTTAGGCTTTTTAATTAAACATATAAAGTAACGTCCAAAAATTGTTGAAACTGGCTCACGGAATCTTATTAAAATACATGTTATAATCTAAATATTTAAAAGTGAGGCACCAAATAAATCTGCATTACAACATAATCATATTTACGACAAAAAATGTTTGAAGTTGAAAACCACTAATGTCACCAAGACTAATGAAAGCCTAAACTAGCTAGGAATTGGTTGGAAAACCGACTCTACAAATAATTTAATTACATTCTTAAGTTCTGGATGTCTAAACACACCCAATGCCCCCATAATTAAGTCATTTTCACAAGCAATCAATATTTTATCATCATCTTCATCCAGATATTTCAGGATAAAGCTTCCAATCTCGAGCTGAAATCGCGTTGCAATCAGCTTTCTCAACTTTGTTAATCCATCTGAAAGGCGATATGTGAACTTTACCATGTTTTCATCATACTTCACCTTAATCGTCACATTTTCCACTGTCTTGGAAAGCTTCTCTTCAACAAGCATATCTGCTTGTTCTTGATGGTCTTGTACATCATTTGCGGAACTATGCTTACCATTTTCGGTAGGATCATGAGTTGTACCACCAAATGATTCATTGGAAGCCCCAAAAACTGAGGCTGGGGTAGTAAGTACTGATCCTCCATATTTATGGGCAATGACATCTGTCTGATTCGACTTCATAAGAGCCTTAGAATCACTCTTATCGGGACCATTCTTGTATGGCCACCTTGGTATACCAAAATCCCTGCAAATACGCTTCAGCGTTGATCTGCTTACTACATAATTACAAAAGTGAAGGTTACAATTATTAAAAACAAAATAATTATAGACATCAACTATATATACAAGCCATCAACTCTCTCACCTTTGAGGCTAGCTGCAGCTTCATCCATTGTCTTCCCAAAATGTTTACTTATTTCCGTCAAAGTTATCGACCTCTCCTGTCTCTTCCTTTTTCTTCTTGATTTTATTGGATTGATAACAACATCCTCAATCCCGTTCTCCAAATAAGGAACAACACTCTGGCTTGTTTCCCCAGCAGCAGAGTTAGACGGCTCGGTTTCCATATTTTCTGATTCTGTTGGTGATGCCTCTCCTTTTTCTGTCAATAAGTCTACAGGAGAAGGTGGAGACTCGAAGTTCCAATTTAAGGGAACGTCTCCAATAACATGGGGAGCTGATGTAATATCTAATTGAATCCAACAGGAGTCTTTAATCTGTTGATTAACTGTTTCCAACAACCTTCTTAGGCATGTTTCATTTGTGCTATGTGCTGGTAAAAACAACTCTACAACAAGTTCAACATCTGCTTCAAGATTATTTAGATAGATGGTTAAACAGCTACTTAATCCACTCATACGCGCAATATGAACCAAAGGGTAATCGTTTTCATCAAGTTCTGTTACATCTTTACAGAACCATATACCACAGGATGACAATGATCTCCCAACAATTCCTTGGGATTTGTCCATATGTCTCTCTCTGCAGGCTTCATAAAATCCCCACTTGCTCAAGTCTCGAACGTAGAATGGGAGGCCGGCTGTTGACATGCAGGCTTTCCCTATACAGCTTATGTTGAAACTACTACAACTCTGCTCTAGATTTTCTGAATTAGCCACATAACTACTATATGCAGACGGAGCCCATGTCTGAGCTAGAACTAAATTATGTGTGTCACAAACCGTCTTCAAAACCTCATGGATTTGATCCAGTTTATGCTGCCAGCTTCCATGTGTAATCTGTTGCAATTATTAATATCCATAGACCATGAGAACATTATCATTGAAAAAAAAACAAGAAAGAAACTAGTTATAAATAATAAGTGTGTTAAGTATGATTGCACAAAACTATCATTTAGTAACAATCTGCATCTTTGAATAAATCAATTTAGGATGTTTTATACACTAAAACTAGAACTGGGACAACTTTCAACTGATTTTATATATTACCCTTTTTGCTAATATTTTTTATTTGACATTTTGACTCATTTGAGATTATAAGCAGATGAGTTGGAATTGCCACCTGTAAGGAAGTAGGGTTACTTGGAGCACCACTCACACTAATGCTTGGATCCTCAAACACATTTGGAGACTTCAGATTCTGGTTCTGCCAAGTTAAAAACGAAAGATTTGTGAATAAACTCATGGTATGAACAACATTAAAGAGTGCATATAGCAAGTATGGATGTATGCATCAAATTACACAAGAATACAGTGTGGTAAGAATGAAGCACCTTTAATGCTCTCCAGATTTGATGAACCTCAAATGCAAAATCAACATAACTTGATGATGTTATGATTTCAAGTACGCCTACGCAGTCATTGCTGCTAGATTCAAATACTGGCAAATAAATGTATCCATGGTTACTATAGCATGTATTCTGACTATGTACATCCAAATTCCATTCTGGCATTTTTTCGATATAAACACGAGCTGGCAGACCTAATTTTTCTTTGTGCTCCTTATCCACAACAAATGCACACATCTCAGACTTGATCCTATACATGTAAAGCTTTTCATCAACCATACCAAGACCAAAAGGTTGGTCCCAAGTTGTTAGAAGCCACCGCGTCTTTAGAGCAACAGGTGACCAAAATTGAACTAGCACATGCTGCTCACGGAACTTTAAGACCTTAAGAGCGGATGCGATTTTTTCCTTAATCACATGCGGGTCACTGATATTTTGATCTAGCATCAGATTAGAGAAGCCTATAATTGATAATAATAACAAAAAAAAAAAGAAAAAAGAAATGAGTTACTATATATGATTGATAGAAGTAAGTAGATTGGCTGTGAATGTGATAGCAATGAAGGAAAAAAGTACAGGCATGAGACGAAACAGAAGCAGTTGTAGCTGTCATTGATGAAACAACCGCCTGTTTAAACCTGTTTAAAAGCTACATGCTGCAAAACTGAATTTTGTGATTTGAATCTTTAAAATTAGGTTTGCGTATCATTATATTTAAATTACTTAAGATAATTACAATCAAAATTTTTAGATAATAATCATTATAAGCTGCTTCAAGGCATAATTTGTGAATATAAGTTTAAAAACATTTATCTAAAGATTAATAAAATTAATCTATCATCTTTTAAGTCCAGATATCTCCTCAAGAATGCACATCCAGCAGACACCCCCTGATGTTGGTTTTTAAATCTTTAATCAAATTCACTAATTTATATACGCTTACTAATAAAGAGCTCAATTGTTTTCCCACAGAGCATCTTACACACCAGAACAAAATTTGAACTAAAGATTTGCAAATTGTAAGAACAAGTCATTCACCAAATCTACTACTAAATCGAATACCAAAGCCTGCAGTCCATAACCATTAATTCAAGCTTCATGTTCATAAATTTGACTTCAATAAACAGAAGTATTAAAACAAAAGAATGATCAACGAACAAACTTAGATGAGCAAAATCATAGAAAGACATACTGGGGGGTAAAGGGGAATCTGGTTCATCCATCTCTCGATCCTCAAAAACCAAAAGAGATGTCAAATACATATTATCATCCGGTGTTGCAGCTGCAGCAATCGGCGGAGGCTCATGAAAGCGTGGGTACTTTGATTTCAACGTAGCCAAAACCTGTGAATGAGTACTCAATTGGCAAGAAACCTCTCTCTGCATTTTTCATTCGCTTTGCGGATAGATCTCCCCTTTTGGGTATATGTATATGTATATTTAACGTGCATTTTTGAACCGGTTCAAAAAGGATGAACCTTGAACTCCTGGTCAAGAGTCAAGGCTAACAATTTTTTAACCAACCTGGCAGATCATATAATTTATTTATTTTTTATTATTTTTTTTCTGTTGGCGTGTCATATATATTCGGGGGTAGTAATCAATAGACAGAAACTTTTAGTTTTTTTTTTCTTTGTTTGACTAACTTTTTTTTACTAGATATCATTGATTTTATTGTAACTGCTGTTTGTATGAACTCTTGTTTTTATCAATAATTTGTTTTTCAAATTATAGGGCCCCGCGCCATTGATTACCTCCGGCAAAAGACGACTTTTCAAATAAAAAATCATAACCAACAATTTCAAGGACTTATCCAAACGCAAAAAAAATTCATGAGATATGATGTTTCAATTTGTGGTTTGTCAATCCAATATACAGTTTAGCCTCGTACAATTTTTTTATAACCGTAGAAACTCACTTACATAGTAAACCCTCAGGTCCTCTCAATATCCGACTAACCGAAAGGACCAAATAAAACGCGGCCGCTAGCAACCGGGTCGGTGGCTTTTAAGGAAAATTGCTCTAAGCGAGGTTGAACTTGAGACATCTAGGTTGCCACTTCTCTACTTTAACTAGTGCATCACTTCCTTGTGTTAATTTTTATTTTTTTAACTTGAAGAACAGTTGGGTTTTCTTGTTATTAGTGTTTCTTGAAAATGTAAACTTTGAACCACCATGCATTGCATACCATAGATCAATGAACGTCGCCACCATCACTATCTTCACTGGTTTTTTTTATTTCATTTTGTTTTAGGTCAATAAGTCAGCAGATGCTGTCACTAGATGAGACATATTTTTTATAGATGGCCGGTGAGAGATTGTTTAATGTGTCACAATGTATATCATTCAAACTTGTGTTTTAATTTTTTACTAAAGCCGGGCAAAACCGGTCATTTTCTTTATCACATATCATCAGTAGCTGACTATTCTCAATTTGTATAATATATTGTTGTTCTTATTACACTAAAATAATAAGTTATATATTATAATTAAGACCCTTATTATTCATTCACAATAAATTGGAAAGTTATATTTGCTAACTATATCAATAACGAACCCATGTCTAGGCTAGAGGTAAATTCGTGTGTCCCCAATAAATTGGATTGCTGTTCTTGTTGTTTGTTTTTATTGTGGCGCTATTTTCATATGTTTTGGCTGAGCCGATCTTCAACAAGAATGTGAAATTATAACATAAACATGATGGGGCCGGTCATTTATTTTTTTAATTACATATACATATATTGTTGTATATTTTAGTGTAATTGGATGTAAATGAATATTAAAGAGTTGGAGGTGCGTAGTGCAAACTCGTTTAATATTTCTGAGCTCTTGACCAAGCGCGGGGTCAAGGGGCAGAGCCACAATTTATTGTGTTCAGAATTGCCTTGATCCGCAATTTCACCCGCCAAAACCAACCGCTAATAACTACCTTGCGGTTGGTTGGTGATGAACAAGAAAAACGAATTCGCAGATTTTTCCATTCAATTGAAATTCATATCATTGATTTTCTCTTTATCAGATTATCCCAAAATCAAGTTTCTTGAACTCGAAAGGAAAGAAATATTGATTTATATACACGATCCGATAGATTTTCAAGTGATTTTGACGAATTTATCCAACATATATAAATAGAGATAAAATATAATTTGGAAACTCACTTAAGTTGACAAAACCAGTGAAAACTTGTTGTAATATTCGATTTTCTTTTATTTTTTATGTATATAATATATGTTATTATAAAAAAATTATAAGTACTTACACATATGTTATAAAATAACATTTTCATGTGTAGTACTAAAATCCAAATATGTAACATGTGTATAACAAGTATATACATGGTTGCACCCTTGCGCTCAGAGCTTTTTCCGAACAAGCTACGAGCCACACCTACACTCCGAGCTTTTTGAACAGTCCGTTTGATTTTGTAAAATCTTTTTCGTTTAAAAAGAACAAAAAGTTTTTTCAATTGGGATTTTAGAGTTAAAAATTAGGATTTTAAATTAACAGAAGACATTTTTTGTTTACTTTCTAATTTTAAATTAACAATGGGGATTTTATATTTAAAAAAATGGTAAAAAAAAGTATAACAGAAAGTACATTTTTTTTGTTAACCTTTCCTGTTTTTTAATGTTCATAACCTTTTTCATATGGTAGTATTTTTTTAAAGGTAATCACATCATAAACTGGATGTTTTTTCCTTTTTAATTTAAGTGTAGTGTTGATTTACTTTATTTTTCAAAAAAAAAAAAATCCAATATGCTAAAGTATTATACTGTATTTTTATGTACTGTTTCTTTTTGCTATGTTTTGCTATAATATATATATATATATATATATATATATATATTTGTGTATATTTTTTGTTATTTATTTTGATTTACTGTATTACATTAAAATAAAATACACTTTTCGCAAAATCCAGTATTTTTTAAAATACATTATAGATGTAAAAAATCTAATACAGTTTGAAAAAATTAAAAAAATATTATTTTCATGTGTCAATATTATATGTATATCAAAGATAAATAAAATGTTGGATATTATGCTATATTTTTTAAATAATGCTATGAAAAAATTATGAACATTTAAAAAGATAGGAGAAACAAGACAATAAAAGATGTTTTACTCAAATTATCATTTCTTTATTTTTTTAAAACATACCGCATATCAAATTTTTATTGTTTCGTACTTATGTATGTTATGTTAGAGATAACTATGTATTTATAAAAAAAAAGTAGTAATGATGTGTTAATGTTTTTAGTGATTTTGAAGAATGAATTGTTTTTATATGTGTAACTTAACTAGTCACACTTTCTTTTTCTTTCTTTTTATTAAGAGTCCCTTAATTATTAAGGGTGTACATGATTCGGTTCGGTTAGGTATGGTTATGATAATTTCCATAACCAAAACCGGTACTTAGTTTATTCTAAATTCATATTTATAACCATAACAAATTGATCAGTTAACCACTGATTATGGTTCGGTTTATGTTAAGTTCAGTTAATAACGAATTGTTGAAAAACTAAGAAAAACTTGTAAATAAGGTTTTGATTTAAGAGATATATTGATAAAGAAAATCTAAATGAAGCTTGTTGGATATTATAGTAACTGAGACCGAGTGAAAAAAAAGTAAAAACCATGTAAACTTTAATTCATCTTTAAATATATTTAATCACACATGTGATCCATTATATTTTCATTCAATAAAATGTTACGACTTATTTTCTATACTTGACTTGCATAAGTTCTTGAAATTAAACACACACACACATAGAAATATAAAAAAAATTAATATATACAATAATCGGTTCGATTCGGTTAAAATCGGTTAATAATTTGGCTTAATCATAACCATGACCAAATGAGTTGGTTAATGGCTTAGCTTAATCATAACTGTTTTTTAAAGTCAGTTTCGGTTAAAATCGGTTATGGTTTGTGGCGTTTATTGGTTATTTTTCGGTTATAATTATATTATTATGTTCACCATATTAATTATGAATGTCATAAATTGTCTTCAATTCCGTCGTGCTCATGTTGCTTTCTTTCATCTGCAATCTACCCAAACTATTAATGATATACTCATATAGACCCACAACTCCACAAGGAATGCATATGCAATTATAGACCTATATACATCAAGTCATCCAATCCATCCAGCCGCCCACGTACTCACTCATCATACATTTGTATATACATATATATCTTACTTAAGGTTAAGATGAATAGGTTAGATAGCAAATCAAAAGATATTTTGTTGAAATGGATCATCTTTAACAAGAGTTTAAACTGTCACATATGTATGGTTGACTTGCAGACTTTTTTGTTTGTTACTCTTATATAAATTAGGGTCTTTTACATATTTCCAGTTGCGAATATCACTTATTACATATTTACTCAAGTAAAAAAGTCAATTACATATTTTGTCTTCTTAAAATATATTTCTCCTTCCAAATAAAAAAATCAATTATATATTTCCACATTTCAAGGGGAAACGTGTAATTAATTTTAAGAGTTGAGTAATATGTAATAAAAGTTCTTAATAAAGGGATATATGTAAAAATCCCTGTAAATTAAGTGTGTAAGTTTGATAAAAAAACAATATTATTTTAGTTTACACATCAAAACTAAATTTGGGTGTTTTCAACCCATTTTATTTATTCCTCACTAAACTTTTTTTTTATTTGAGACGTTTGAGATTAAATAAAATAAAAAAATACCGTTTATAAAATTACCTTGTATATATATCACGTACTTGGAACATCACTTAAACTAATGCTGGGATGGCACTTTGGATTCTCCTTCTGCCAAGTTAAAAATGGAGATTAAAAGGTGAATAAACTTAAAGAGTATTAAGAAATTTAAAAAGTGCATTTGTACATCCACAACACCATCATTACACACGGCAAGTTGGGATGTATGCAATGAATAGCACAAGAATATATATAGTAATTAAGATTACGAACCTCAAACTTAAAATCAACATAACTCGATGATGTTATGATTTCAATCACGCTTACACGACATCATTGCTAGATTTAAATATAGGCAAATTAACAAATCCATCGATATTGTAGCAAGATACGCATCACAACTCCACTCTGACAATTAAATTTTGGCTATAAACACGACCCAATGAACCTAGTTTTTCTCTATGCTCCCCAGCCACAACAATCACACATTTTCTTATATATTATATAAGAAAAGCTCTTCATCAGCAACACCAAGACCAAAAGTTTGGTCCCACACAGTTAACAAGCCAAACCGAATGATTCAGTCGACAAGCTAAAAGCTTGATAATTCTTTAACAATTCATCGATCAACTCCACTAGACATGCAATAAACCTAGTCCTTATTTATACTAAAGATTTCAAAAGCTAAAATAAGTAACAAAATATTCTTTAAAAATCAATAATTTTAAATAACTAAAATATCATCCACATCTTCTAGTTCGCTTGACAAGTTGGATTATTAGATCAAATGTTCGTGCATCATATTGATTCTGGACAACAATATTATGCATCTACATCATCCCAAGCTTTTCTTTTCCCAGATCATCATTATATCCCGGATCAAAATTTGAACTACTAATTTGCTCTATCTATGTGTGATCAAATCACATACCAAATCCACAACTAAATTGAAGATAAGCACGGTTTATATAACAATTTATTGAGGCTTCATATTCATAGATCGATTTCCTCGAACCAGATGTTATCAAAATAAGGGAAGACGGAAGAAAACTAACTTGTTACATATGCGTGAACACAACAAAAAATGATTAACTTCTAATTTAGATCAGCAAAATCAGAAAGACTTATCTGGGGCAGAAGGAATTCTGGACCGGATCCATCCACCACTTGATCCTCAAAAACACAGAGATGTCAAGTATCTTTGATCATATGGTGTTGCTCAGTCAAAGGCTCATGAACGTATGAGTATCTTGATTTCAACGTATCCAAAACCCGTGAATCGCAGGAAACCTCTCTGCTCATTTTTCTATTGCTGTGCAGATAAATCTCCAGTTCTGGAGGGAGTATATAACATACGTTCATGAACCGGTTTAGCAGGTGATAATTCTGAACCCTGGTCCAAGAATGGCAATTTTTTTCCTCTCGTAAGAGGTCATATATTTAAGGGGTTTTTTGTGTCTTTCGGCTGGCGTATCTTTCACGGTGGCAATTAACTTAGAAGTTATTAGTGTTTTTTCATTATTTGTTTAATACTTTAATTTCATGTTTAAAATATTTATAATTTTAGATTTTTTTGAACTTCAATCTAAATTAAAAAAAAAAACTAGTTTCTATAATTTTAAATTCCTTTTATTTCAGCAATCAGTATCTTTGAATTTAGTCATTACTTTTTAAATGAGATCTAGTTTGTTATCAATAATTTATTTATTTTAAAATACTCCCCAACTCATAATAACCTTTTCTTTGGTTATCATGTACATATTATTCTAACCCATCGCTGACATGAAGTTCGTCACTAAATGGATATTTTTTTTGTAATTAATACAGCTACACTATTGGTTATATTTTTTTTGTAATTAATACAACTAGACTATTGGTTATCATGTGTAGATCATACAAGCAGCCATATTCATATAAGTGGAAAATTTTATTACAAAGGAAGAAATCATTCCAACATGACATCATAATATAAAATGCATATATAATACTGAAAATCATTTCAACAGAGAATTAATAGAACAAAAGATACTTAATTATCATGCTATAAGCATTTTGATTGTCTTCATATCATTCCAACTGGAATCGGCTATGCAAGCCCTGAGGTCTTCGTACCTAAAAATTGGGATAGTGTTGTTGTTGTGGTCTACATACTTGATTTGAAAAGCATCTTGATTCACTCGTTTAAATCTCTTTGTCACTTCCCTCCATAAGTCATTCATTCCTGCAGACGTCCAGTGTAGTGAAAACTTGATGATATCCTTCCCGTATCTCGTTTTATTTTCATATTCAACTTTTACGGTCTTCTCCTCAGGTGTGGTGAAGTTCTCATTCTACAAACCATTAGAACTTATTAGAACACGCGAATTACATAAATATATATAGTTTCTAATTATACACTAATTTTCTTAAATGAAATAATACATAACAAAAGTAAAAAAATAGCACACATGCATATCGGATATTCAGATTCAAAAAGTAATTTAAGAAAAAAAATAGGTAATCTATTGAAGAAATTAAAATACTATTGCGTAGACACTCATAGGTTGTTTGAGAAAAAACTGAAAAATCAATGAAGTATATGAATGACAATTCAACAAATATAAAAAAAATACTTACCTTTAATAACCTGTAAAGTTGATTGAAATCGTCAACATAACTTGCTTTGGGGGGAAGTGTGACAAACTCGATGACCCCTAGAAAAGTCTGGTGACTACGCAGATTAGTAAATACAGGCATAACTAACTGCCCCATAATCTGATGATGATCATGGACCGTCCTTTGTTCAGCAAAACCTGTTTGAGCAGCAAGGCCAGCAAAAAACTCCGGATCAACATGTGTGTCTGGTCCAATGAATGTTTCATAATGAAGACACGTCGCCCTATAGTCTGTAAGCCCTTCATGATTTCCATTTAATCGATATAGTTGACCTACAACCATGTGAACCGAGTCATTGCAACCTGATGTGGCTTCCCAGAATTGAAGAAAACCAAGCTGTCCTCCAAAATTAAACTTCTGCAACACCTTGTTGATTTTGAACTGCATTGTGACAGGTTTAAAAGAACTTTTGGACTGGATGCAATGAAACATGGCCTGGCCGGGCTTTATAGGGATCAAAAACCCAAATTGAGGTTCAAATAACTGGTCATATGGGGGGTTCAAACAACTGGCCATATGAGGGGTTCAAATTGACAGCTGGATATCAGGTCACATTTTGAAGGGATCACTTAAGCGATGGGTCACATTTTTTAGTATATTATGCAATTTTTTTATTAACACACGTATTTTTTTAAACATCACCTATCCCACTCCTTGATAAAATCATGATAACATACATGCCGAAAAATTAAAATCCATCCCATTTGGGTAAGAAGTACACGTTTTACCACCTTAAAAATTTTTCAACATTCATACCGAGCTCGAAAAACTAACGGGTGAACACTGTTTAGTTTTCTAAAATTTGTAAATCGTTTTGATTTCAATTCAAAAATCAATAAAGTCGAAATTCCATTTGAAAGTTTAAATTTGAATTATAATTCTGATATTTGGAATTTTATATATATATATATAGGGGATGAAATTTTTAATAACCCTCATCTTTTGTTACAACTCATTAACTATCATCCAATGGTTACTTTAAAAAGGTAGGTGTATAGGATCGTGCCACGTGTCAATTTCCTTTTTTTAATAAGAAGGACATTTAGGACATTTGTCATTTATGTAAAGTTAACCCCTTTTTTTTAAACATTCATAACTTTTTTATACTATATTATTTTTAAAAAAAAATTGCACCATTATTTAATTTATCATTGGTTCTCAATTGAACTTATTTAATTTATCATTTTTTTAACAACAACGTCCGATCACCTGGGATCACCCATTTGCCCGAAAAAACAGAGCTTAATGACCTGTCCTACCTTCCCTGGAGGAAGCTCATAACTAGAAAAACCTCTGGCTCAAACCAAGGCAATACTTGTTTTAGGAAAGACTTCAATCCAAGAGCTCATATAAGAAAAGTCAAGAGACTACCATTAAGTTAGAAGTTCATTGGTTAATTTATCATTTAATTTTGATGTTGATATTTGAAACTGAATGTTTTTTAGATGTTGTTATAGGCCCTATATTTGAACTTTTATCATTAATGTAGTACTTTGATATTTTGAATGTTTAAAATTTGATGAATTTTTAAACAATGTATAATTAAACTAATTTATTTTAGCTAAATACGAACCGAATCAACTTGAATTCGAATTTCAAATTAGTTTATTCGAATATATTTCGAATTCTAATCAAATTTGTGTCTTTCTTAAAAATTTGCAACTCGAAATTATTTTGTTCAATTATTGTAGTTACTCGAAATGTGACCCGTTGAACACCATTAGGTGACACCCAGATGTGATCTGCTTATACACATTAACTACAAATCAAGTTTTGTTTTTGTTTGCCTTTTACAATCAATCATAGGTTTTCAAGTGTTTTGTAATCAAAATTAAAATCCAGTTCAAGTTAGATTTATAGTCTTAGATAATTTTAGTTAATCCAGATAAGTTGTCCTAGTGGTAGAAGACTCACCTTCCAATGTGGAGGTCAAGGGTTCTACTCCCACTTGAGACACTTTGATGGATACCAGGTGAGGGGAGGAATCTTGAGCTTAATCTCGGGTTCTGAACCGATGGGGGGCGCAGTTTTTACAGCAAAAAAAAAAGCTGGTTTCTGCGCATCAGGTGCAGCTCTTCCGAGGGTGGCGCCCGTTAAAACGGGTTATCGCTCCCTTGAAGAAGGGGTCTTCCGAGGCCTGCTGGAGTGGTGCATATGCCACGACGTTACGCTCGGTTGTTGCTGTTCAAAAAAAAAAAAGATAATTTTAGTAAACAATCAACTTCAACTCATTACGTACTAACCGTAATTAAGCCCTTATCAGATTTCATTTTTCGTGAAAGCTTCAGGTAAACAATGAACTAATCTCTTTAATTTTATGCATGTGTATATGCCACTGACCTTTGGTATATAATTAAGACCTTAACGGTCACGCCATAAAAACAAATTATATATGATGTACTGACGACTTGAATGCATGTATAGTAATTTATATGTCTTAATTTGTGAGTCCAAATCTATTTTTGTTTTTAAATGACACCAAAATCTTCAAACTTATATATCTATAAAATATGGGTGTGTATGTAAGAATGTATGTGTGTGTGTCTAAATATATATATAGGGCTATATATATATAGGGGATGGTTCGAATGTTAACCCTTCCTTATTGCGATAACCGAATAACTACATCTTATTACTTTGTGGTGCACATTAAAATAAATCTAAACGTGTAGGCATTTAAGTATTATATTTTAATCAAATTAATTTTTTATTCAAAGTTTACACTCTCTTTTTTTAAACATTCATAACTTTTATATACTATATTATTTTTTTATAAAAATTACACCATTAAACTCGTCTCGTTTTTCTCTTTAATTCGGTTATAGTCTCGAATAAATATTTTTAATTTTTTTCGGATCTTCATATTTTCATCAATGTAACAAGCATCAGCGTACAAGTTTTTTTAATTTTTTTTGACAATAATAAATTATATCACTGTAATTAAATAAATGATATAAGATCATTTTAACACATTTGTTATATCATTGTAACAAGATAAAAGTTACAACGTTACCAAGATTTTACTTTACAGCAACGTAAAGCAAAACGCGTTACAACTCGTTACAAATTTAAGACAACGAAATTTTTAGTTGACTTTGAACTCAAAATACATCACTGTAATTAACCAAATAATATAAGGTCATGCTAACACATTTGTTACATCACTGTAATAAAATAAATGATACAACGTAAGCAAAATTTTACTTTACATCAACATAATCAAAATGTGTTACAACTCATTACAAATTGAAAACATAATAACTTTTAGTTGATTTTTGAACTCAAATTTATTACAAGTTATTACATTAATGTAAACAGTCTTTTATATAATGTAAATGAAATATTTTCAAGTCATGTTACATTGATGTAAATATGGGGATCTGAAAAAAATTATAAAAACTAGTCAAGACTATAACCGAATTAAAGAGAAAAATAAGACGAGTTTAATGGTGCAATTTTTATAAAAAAATAAAATAGTATATAAATGTTATGAATGTTTAGAAAAAAGGTAGTAAACTTTGAATAAAAAATTAATTTGATTAAAATATAATACTTTGTTACACATGTGAGAACCATATTAAATCTGGCAATTTTAAATGGTATAAAACGTCTTAAATACCCTTTATTATTAAAAATTGAATTATGACTCGTGTCACTATCTGATGCGTTTTACTTTTACATTAGCCATTAGATGAGAGTTATTGATCTATCCATGGGTTATAATTTGAACACTACCATATATATATATATATATATATATATATATATATATATATATATATATATAGGGATGGGTTCAAATGCTAACCCTCATTTATGGCACTAACCCATTAACCCTCATAAACCAATCAGAATTGAACACATGGCCTTTTCTTTTATTAATTAATAAGGGTAAAGTAGTAATTTGCTACATTAAATACTTTACCCCTCTTTTTTTATACATCCATAACTTTTTAATGCTATAATATTTTTTTATAAAAATTGCACCATTTTACTCGTCTTATTTTTCTCTTTAATTCCGTTATAGTCTTGACTAGGTTTTTTTATTTTTTTTCGTATGTCCGTATTTACACCAATGTAATAAGTATAAAAATAACAAATTATTTGTAACGAGTTGTAACGAATTTCGGTTTACATTGTTGTAGAATAAATACGGTTTACGTTTAAGAGTGTAAACGACCCAAGCCGATACCGAGCTAGTTAATTACGTTATATTCTTGACTAGGTTTTTTTATTTTTTCCGGATGCTCAAAAATTCGTTATATCTACAAAATTGTAAATTCATTTTAATACTATAAAAAAAATTATATTTACAAGATTGTAAATACATTTTAATACTTTAAAAAAAATAGTATAACATTTTGTTGATAAAAACCCAAATAATTCGTTACAACTCGTTACAACTCGTTACAAATAATTTTTATAGTTTTACAAATAATTCGTTACAAATAATTCGTTACAACTCGTTTACACTCTTAAACTTTTTTATGCTATAATATTTTTTTATAAAAATTGCACCATTTTACTCGTCTTATTTTTCTCTTTAATTCCGTTATAGTCTTGACTAGGTTTTTTTATTTTTTTCGTATGTTCGTATTTACACCAATGTAACAAGTATAAAAATTACAAATTATTTGTAACGAGTTGTAACAAATTTCGGTTTACATTGTTGTAGAATAAATAGGGTTTACGTTTAAGAGTGTAAACGACCCAAGCCGATCCCGAGCTAGTTAATTACGTTATATTCTTGACTAGGTTTTTTATTTTTTCCGGATGCTCAAAAATTCGTTATATCTACAAAATTGTAAAGACATTTTAATACTTTAAAAAAAAAATAATAGAACATTTTGTTGATAAAAACCAAAATTCGTTATATATACAAGATTGTAAATACGTTTTAATACTTTAAAAAAATTATATCTACAAGATTGTAAATATATTTTAATACTTAAAAAAAATAATATAACATTTTGTTGATAAAAACCAAAATTCGTTATATCTACAAGATTGTAAATACATTTTAATACTTTAAAAAAATACTATAACATTTTGTTGATAAAAACTAAAATTCGTTATATATACTAGATTGTAATATGTTTTAATACTTTAAAAAAATAATATAACATTTTGTTGATAAAAACCAAAATTCGTTATATCTACAAGATTGTAAATACATTTTCATAATTTAAAAATTATATTTACAAGATTGTAAATACATTTTAGTACTTTAAAAACCAAAATTCGTTACAAAATCAAGAATATACCGTAATTAACGAGCATCCAGAAAAAATAAAAAACCTAGTCAAGAATATAACGTAATTAACGAGCTCAGGATTGGCTTGGCTCGTTTACACTCTTAAACTTAACCCCTATTTATTATACAACAATGTAAACCCAAATTCGTTACTTGTTACAAATAATTTGTTAGTTTTATACTTGTTACATTGGTGTAAATACGAACATCCGAAAAAAAATAAAAAAACATAGTCAAGACTATAACGGAATTAAAGAGAAAAAAAAGACGAGTAAAATGGTGCAATTTTTATAAAAAAATATTATAGTATAAAAAAGTTATGGATGTATAAAAAAAGATGGGGTAAAGTATTTAATATATCAAATTACATTAGTACCCTTATTCCCTTTTCTTTCAAATCAATTACATTATTATATTATAGTTTAATATCAACCATTAGATTAGCATCTTCTATTTTGATCATTCAATATGGTAGGGTTAATGGGTTAGTGCCATAAATGAGGTTAGCATTTGATCCATTATGAATGTTTAGAAAAAAGGTAGTAAACTTTGAATAAAAAATTAATTTGATTAAAATATAATACTTTGTTACACATGTGAGAACCATATTAAATCTGGCAATTTTAAATGGTATAAAACGTCTTAAATACCCTTTATTATTAAAAATTGAATTATGACTCGTGTCACTATCTGATGCGTTTTACTTTTACATTAGCCATTAGATGAGAGTTATTGATCTATCCATGGGTTATAATTTGAACACTACCATATATATATATATATATATATATATATAATATATATATATATATATATATGAAAGTGTTCAAATAATAACTCACTCTTAAGGCAATAACCCGAAATAACCGGTCAAGATTAAGCCAAATCTTGAATTTTTTTTAACATTATTGTAACATATTTAGAACAGTTTGTTATTTTATGAGTTTGTGTAAAGTCACCACCGTTTAAGAGATATCATCGTTGTAACTTTTTGATTTATAGCACTGTAATTGTTTTAGGCCCAAAAATTACAACGATGTAAACTCTCAAACGGTGATGAATTTTCGCAAACTCATAAAAGAACATGGTGTTCTAAATGTGTTACAATGATGTTCAAAAAAAATTCTAGATTTGGCTTCATCTTGGCAAAGTTATTCGAGTTATTACAATAAAGGTGGGTTATTATTTGTTCACAATCCTATATATCTATAATATATTTATATTACTCGGTCATGACTTCTTAATGACCGGTTTTTAGCGAAATCGTAAACAAACCGCTCACTACAGTTTCAAACTCTTGAAACCAATCGTCCAAATGTTTTGGAAAAAAAACAACTACGAAACCGAACCGACGACCGGTTTGGGAGGTTTCGCTGCCTGAAACCGTACCATGAACACCTCTAATTTCAGATACATAAATATTGCTCGGGTCACATGTCAATAAACAGGACCAAGGTAGTGTGGGTTTTCAAATAACGCATCTTGTAATTATACTAAAATCTATAGGACCCAAAGAGGTATTGCCTCAATGGTACCCCAAGATTCTTCCAAATAGGAGGTCTTGGGTTCAAATCCCTCCCGTAGCGAAAAAGGGGTCTGAGGGGGGTCAGGGGGTTTTCCCAGTAGGGTTTCCTTCTGGGGTGGTTGTGGTGGCTCATGGGAGTTCCAGGTAACTAGACCTTGGTGACATGGCCTGGAAACAGTGAGTTCACACGATTGAGACCTTCGCCGTTCAAAAAAAATACAACCAATCAAGAATAACATATGAAAAACAAGATAAAAGGGATTAACCCTAAAATCAAACTTTGAATTAATCAATGCAATACACCGCTATTCTTTACATGCGACCAACATATATAGCCGATGATCGTATATTGCAGATTCTAACTTCCATACTAACCTAACGACCCTGTAGTTATACATAAATACATAAATAAGACAAAACTAGACATTTTGGCTAATTACATCTTTGACCCATAACTTTCATTCAAATTTGTCCACATGATTAAGGTGAATCAAACTATTACATCACAAATTAACGAAACGACCTGTTTTCTGTTGGCAATTCTAAATATGTTGAAATAATTGTTTAGCAGACAGTTTTGGGTTAAAGATAGTGGTTTGTTTGTGCTCAAGGATCAGATAAGCAGGTGAGCACCCGTTTTTTTGCTCACAAAACCAAACCAAACCATAAACATGCACATCCTTGACAATCCTTATTCAGTGAAAATAACGTTAAAATTCAGTGAAAATACGCCCCGTTAGCGGTGCGCACATATAATGTATATGTGTCGACAACTCTTGAGGGGCAAAAGTAAAATTGCACTAATTTTAACGTTATTTTACTTATTCAGTGAAAATAACGTTAAAATCGTTTCGGACGGTTGATCAAGCATAATGAGCCGAGGGTCTCACTGGAAGCAGCCTCTCTACCCCTACGGGGTAGGGGTAAGGCTGTCTACATCTCAGACCCTGCCTTAGCATGCTAATGGCGGGATATACTGAGTACGTTGATTGATTGATTGATTGATCCTTGACAATCCTTCTGATAATCCATAAACATACAACTAATCAGATTAATGGATTGTAATCAGAGAGAAATATCACCTAAATGACAATACTTCTGATAATCCAATGACCTTCTAGAATGGCATATCATACAAAAACCATCACCTTATAGTCTAGATTTTCAAATAGCCAACTTTTGAAACATCAATCTGAACCACAAAAATACGTAAGAGTACCTGACCTGTAAAGACTTAAACTTGGTCCATGCCATGTAGCCACGTCACATGGACTGTCATAGTCTTTCATTCTTATCCGTTAAATATATCCTTAAGATGACCTTATCTGCTATCTTACAATAAATGTAAATGGTTCAATAAATTTATTATAAAAGACCACCCACAGTGCCAACCCCGCCCGGTCAGCGGCTTCCTCACCCGCGGCGGCTTCCAGCGGGAACACCGCCACCCTAGTAAGCGGCCCCCGCCCAAGCCCCTCCCACGGCCCCCGCGTGAAATGGTGGATTTTGATTGGCCCAAACAAAACTAGCCGTTTACCAACGGCTTCTTCCTAAAAATTTTTTTTTTTTAAAACCAAATAAATACTCAACCTTTTTTCCCAAAAAACCACCCAAATCTCTTCATCTTTCATCTTTCTCTCTATATATTTTTTTTAAAAAAAATTACAAACATGAATCAAAGGCCTAACAATCCCAATCCCGAATTCAACCCGTTCTCATACGATCCCGAATCGCTTCGAAATTTATTGGTTCAACTACAACAACACCAGAACATCCAACACTTTCAACAACATAACCCAAACTTCCAACCACCACCAAACTTCCAACCCGGTTTTGCTCCCTACTCCCAAAGCGGTTTTCAACAAAGCATTTCTCAACCTCGCTTCGAATCTGATTTCGTGTCACCGAATCAACTTGATAACGAAGTCGTGCCGGAGACACAAGACACTCAAAATCGCAATAAAAAGGGTAAGAAAAACAAACAGCCGGCCGGAACAGGGCCGAGTAGTGGTCCAATGGCACCGAAACAATGGACTCACGATGAAGAAACCGCTCTCGGAAAAATTCTACATGGACGAATCCGAGAACAAAACCAAAGGTAAAAACTATTTTACTTAGTTTTGTTATTTATTTTTTTAAAGGGTATAAATTTTTGTACTTACTTTTGGTTAATTATTTTTTTTTTGTAGGTAATTCACAAAAACGTGAAAATTTTTGGAAAAAAGTCATCGTTACTTGTCACAATATGATGGGCTTCGATGCCGAATACCGCACATATCATCAATTAAATTCAAAGTGGAAGGATATGTGCACCAAGTTAACAAAGTTTAGTGGGATCTATAGCAACTGCGCCAACAACCAGAAAAGCGGGATGAGCGACGAGAACGTGTTGAAATGGGCCGAAAAGGAATACCAACTAAAGAGTAACGGCGAAACGTTTAACCACTACCACTTTTGGGTGGCGCTAAAAGACTCGCCAAAATTTCGTGTTCTTTGCCAAGAAGGTAACGAGGTCCAAGGTTCTTCAAAAAGAACCAAAAACTTCGAATCGAACGAGTATTCGCCGGGTGGTTCGACCGTCCATACAAATTACGCGGTTAACCTCGAGGATGACGAGGAAGAAGCCGAGTTCGACACCCCCCGCGGAACTGGTTAGACCGACAGGTCGAGATACAACAAAACGGGCTTCCTCTTCGAGTCGTCAAACCGTCTCCTCTAACCCGACAATAACCGATCTCGCTGATCAACTCCAAGCTTTCACAACTTTTCAAAAACAAAAACAAGAGGATAGGAAAAAAATGCATGAAAAAAAGCTTCAAATTCAAGAAGAGAAGACTCTCCGAGCCGACCTTAGAGCAATGGAGTTTTTGCCTCCCGAAGAACTCAACGAGGAAAAACGTGAAATAATGAAAAAATTGAAAAAGAAGCTCTTTGATAAATATCGTTAAATTTTATTTTTATTTGAATTGTTAGTTTTTTTTTCTATGGTTTATTTTATTTAAGTTTGCAATGTAACTTTTATTTTATTTGTATTTTTATTTGAATGGTTTAATTAAATCCTAAAGTTTTTATTTTTAGTTTGCAACAAAAAAATTAAATAAATCAATTAAATTTAAATAATGTTGATGATGTGGAATAGTGGGGAAGGGTTTTCAGTGGGGTGACCATTGTGGGTGCTTAAGGTTTTCAGTGGGGTGATGACGTGACAGAAAATTTCAGTGGGGAAGGGTTTTCAGTGGGGTGACCGCTGTGGATAGTCTAAGTGTTAATAAATTATCTGTAATTTACCATCGACTGCCTTCTTTATAACTTTATTATATAACTATCTTGTTAACTTGTGTATTACACATAGTTGTATAAAAAATAAGTATTACATAACAATTACCGATAAAAAATAGATATACAAATAACATAAAAATAGATATACAAGTATTGTTATAATTATTTTTTTATTATATAGTATAAATATAAATATACACATATATATAGGTGTTATATAATTAATTATGTGATTTACTTTGTATATATTCGAGCAGCACACGGGAGCATATACCTACGTACATTCTTCGTATACTTACCTTTATGTTAATTCTTGTTCAGTATGATAGTACTGTAATCACGACTTAAATTGTAAATTAATCTCATAATATCGTGGGTGCCATCAATGGTGGATGCAAAATGACCCTTTCACATGCATCGTTTAAATATATTTTATATTATATACAACCCTTTCTTTTTGAACCCCTTAAATTAAGAAAGGTGGACCTGTCTCTGACCCGGTTCTTTGTATAATCTTTCTACACCAAGAATATGTGGATATAAGAACAGGCCAACTTTTATTGGCCTTCAAGTGTCCTGAAGAAGTTCAAAGCACAGCCAGTTGTAGATCTGATTATTCATGGCTCTCTCTACCATGATCAATGGCAGGGTGCAAGCTCCGGCTGCTTACTGGAAATTTGAGCTTTCACCTTCCTTCCAACCTTCTCCAAATATAAACTGTAAGTTAAACTAACAGATATCATGTCGCGTAAATGATTAAATATCATCTTCTTCTTGAGTTTACTTTTTTTATTTTCATCAATACTTTCTCCCTGTTCAATTTATGTTCTTTTCTCTCTTTAATGATTGTTCTCTCCCTCTCTCTTTCTTCAATGATTCTTCAAAGAACAATCTTAATTGGATCCACTTTCAGATCCAATATTGGATCTTGGATTCAAAGTACCAATATATTTATGCTTTCTAATCGCTTTCCAACCTGGTATGTGATCTATGGTCGTTTAAAGCTTGATTTGATTAGAAAAGTTGGAGATAGAATTTGATTATTCAGGTATGATTTAGATTCTGCTTCTTGCCTACAAGATTTCTAGTTTATGTTCTAAAAATCTCTTCTTTATGCAACTCATAACCCGAGTCAACTCAGTAAACACATCTTGGTATAATTCTTTGAGCTTTAAATACACTTCAACGTTTTAGTACAAAATTTGTAGTAGGATTAATTTTGATCGGGTTAAAGTTAAGGTCAAGGCGGTCAAATGTCTTGGAGCAGAACCCAGATATCTTTGAAAGGGTGAATGGATGCTTTTTGTTTTTTAATAGATTATGGGTAGTTAGCAAGTAGTAGAACAGTAGAGTCGTGTTTGGAAGTAGTTTATGTTTAGTTTCCTATATATGTATATGAATTGAATGAACGAAAATGTCGAAAGAGTTTAATTAAGCAGTCATACAAACCTACTTTTTGATTTTGTGGATCTGGCTTGTACCAATCAATGGGATCAGAGCACAAGGTTATACAAGATCTGTTTTGAGAGTCATGTTTAGAGAGAGGAGCAGCCCCTTGACTGTGGGGCTGAACTTGAAGAAGCAAGCAGGTACAACATCAGTGATCAGGTGTAGGTGGTAGCAAGGGATGGAAAAGAGAAAATGAAGAAGCAGCAGCAGTGGTTATCGCGACTTAATTTAGAAGCAAGCTAAGAAAGGAGAAGAAAAAAGAAAGGATTGGCAAGAAAAAGGAGCAGCAGTCAGACAATTAGGACAAGAACGTGTGTATTCTTCAAACAAGCAGCAAGAAGCTGGATGTTGGTTGTTTGCGTAGCAAGTAACAACAAGCTGAACCCTGAGTTCGTATTGCTAGAGTAAGTTTAACCTTCGTGATTCTCATAACAAAATCAAGGAGATGCAAAACAAGCAAGCAAGAATCAAATCAAGCAAGAAAATAACCAGTAAAGCAAGAAAACAAAATGCTTTTGGCAAGAAAAGCAAGAAAGAAGTAGGTAGCAAGAACCGAGATCAAGATTTAGGGGTGATGTACACATTAATCTTGATTGGGTCAATTCAGGTCAAGGAAAGTTATCAAAGTTGTGTCAAACTTCATGGAGCATATGCCAGATGTCTTTGAATGGGCAAATCGGTCAGCAGGAAATTCTATTTTGGCAGATTTTTTAGTGTTTCAATAGATCACAGGCAGTGTGAGCAAGTGGTGAAGTAGTAGAGTCGTGCTAGGATGTAATGTATTATATCTTTCCTATATATGTGTTTGAATTGAATGAATGAAAATGTAGCAAGAGTGTTATTAAGTAGTAAAACAAACTCTACAAACCCGCCGTTAGAGTGTTTTGTTTGTGTTGTGCATTTTGGCCTGTACCAACACAAGATGGTGTCCATGAAAATTTAACTTTTTTTGACTAGGTAAAAAATATCAACATATTTATTAGTTACAATTTGTAGAAACTATAGATTTGATCCATAGAAAGATACTTGTAATATGCTAGGTAAGAATCAACTGTTGTAATTCTCAAAATGAATTTAATTATACATGTAGCTCCACTCTGTTATATATGTTATATGCTCGTTTGCGGGATGGGGGTTGGGCTGTTTTGTGATATATCTTTTGGTGGTCCCGGGTTCATGATAGGAGATTACATGTGTTTTATGCTTCAGTGCGGGATGGGCGGTTTATAAGCGGTATCTATATACGATATCTTGTATGCTTTGTTTGTGGGTCAGGATACCGCTTGGTTGCTGGCGTGCCTGTCTGTTGAATTATATGAGTGTTGCTTACCTGTTCCCGTTTAGTTTCTTTAGTGCCTCCTGTTTATATTGTATGCTCCTGGATGTGCTCATATGCGGTTATGCTTTGGTGTTTCATAATGTTGTAAAAAAATTAAAAAAAAATAAAAATATAATGATACTAAAAAAAATAATAATAATAATAATAATAATAATAATAATAAAAAAAAAAATAAAAACATAAATTAAAAATTATAGGTGTGTGGGTGTGTGTGTGTGTATGAAAAAAAAAAGACTTTTGAGCCGGGGGACTCTAGCGAAACAGCCTCTCTATTCTACTTTGTAGATAGGGGTAAGGTATGTCTTTATCTTTCCCTCCCCAGACCCCACTCTAAGTGGGATTTTACTGGGCATGGATGTTGTTGTTGTTGATGTAGCTCCACTCTAGAAACTTTGTGTCTGCTACAAATAAACCTGCTTTTCAAATACTTAAATTATACGGTATTTTAGTTCATATGTTGTACTAATAATTTGCATACCTTGCAGATATTTGTGTTCCTACAACTGTGGAATTCAAGGATAAGATCATTTCCCTACTACAAACTTTATCATTTCTTCCATACCAATCTGTTCTTGTTCAGAACTGGGCGGCAAAGGAAACTGGAAACTCGATTGTTCTTACTACAACAGGTCAGCCGGCTGGTATTTGGGGTAACAACAAAGAACTTGAGTCATACCATAAGGGTTGTTTAGATCACAAACTTTATGTACATCCCAAGAAAGGAGTAGCATTTGGTCTTCCTGGCCGTGTGTTCCTGAACCGTACTTATGAGCAGACTCTAAATGTGCATGAAGATGAAGATCAGCGTCCTCCATGTGATGTTGCTATTTTTACTAAATTATGGGGATCTTTTGTGGTGCCTCTGATAGACAATGACAAATGCTTTGGTGTTCTTGAGTTTGTTGTGGACACAGGAAATGCTTCATATCATCGTTCATATGACGATTATATTGTCGTTGTTTGCAATGCACTTAAGGTTTGTCTTACCCTTACCTACATGTTTCATAAACACACACTAGGAATAGCTTATAACCATGGAGAAAAAGTGTTACATTTAGGAGTAAGGTTTGGAGAGAATTTGTATTTGTTGTTTCAAAAAAAAAACAATAAAAAAAAGGAAACACTATTATCTAGCATTGTTAGATCAATAACAAAATGTAACAAACTTTTTAATTCTTTTGCAGCATGCTGGCTTCCAATCTTCATTCCGAACTGATCACGTAACAAGGACTTATGTCAATCCCCCCAAAAGGTCCCGCAAAACAAGCTCATCTAGCTTTACAAGGTACAGTCGTCTAGTGCCATATTTTGGACTGAGTAGTGTCGATGCTGCAATCAAGCTTAAAGGTAAATTTCTTCATTAAACCCTCTTATAAACAATTCTGATTACAACTATTTCAAGTAATATAATTGATTAAGTTTTCTGATTTGTATTTTTCCTGCAGAAACAACAGTCAAACCAGTCACACCAGGAACATTTAGAAATGCATGTAGAAACGTAGGAATTCCTGAGTGGCCATGGATATCAAAAGGTAAGAGTATTAGAGATTCTTCTGATCTTGAAACTCAAGTAAATCCATCTGCATCTGGAACTAGTTCTTTTGCATCTTCGATTGCTACAGAGTACATGCCTAGCTGGTAGGTTATTAAAAACTTTCCATTTCGTCTTGTAAATTATGGGACACTGGACTTACTAACAATGTATCTTCTTTAGTTTCTCTTGTAGGAACACAGGAATTTCTAATTCATCATGTGTACACAATTCGACTACTCAAGCACCTCTCTTTGAATATCTAACCAATCAAATAGAATGTGATACTAGTTCTTCTCAAACTCCAATGGCTACAAAGTACGGTTCTTTTGGATATCAAGGCAATTCAAACTTCATGGCATATAATACTGGTTATTTTGGAGCTCCATTTGCTACACAATACAGTTCCTTTATAGCTCCAATTTCTTCTGAATACAGTTCTTCTGGAGCTCTAACTGATGCAGAATACATGGCAAGTGAGAACAGTTCTTTGGGAAGTCTAACTGCCACATATCACATGTCTATTGATTCTTCTTTGATACCCATTCAGTAAGTCATTTCAAAACTCTCACTTTCATTTAATTTTTGAGATGTTGGTCGCGTTTACAAGTATGTATCTTCTTCAATTCCATTGCAGGGATGGCAGACTTTCTGAGTGGTCATATACACAAAGTATGGCCACCACTGACACATCTCAAACCGCATACGATGCTAGTTCTTTTATGAATCCGTATGCTACAGAGTACATGGAATCTGATGCTACTTCTTCTTGGGCTCCTTTCACTACGAAATACGGTTCTTTTACAAGTCCATTTGCTACAGAGTACGTAAATGTACTATGTTTCTTAGTTAATCCTTAGATTCATTTCAACCTTTTACATTTTATTTGTTTTGGCCTTTTGGGGTATTGAACTCCTTATATTTATATATTTTCTTTGATTCCATTGTAGGGATATAATGACCTTCTTTGAGGAGGCATCTCCCTCTAAAACTCTGATCAATCAAAATACAGCTGGTGCTGGTGGTTGTATTGATCCGTTGGTTGAGTTTCGGAATGATTTCATGCAAGATTCTAATGAAATGAAAGATTTTGATGTGCGGGACAAGTTCCCTGATATGCTTTCTGATTTTGAAATTTGGGCAAGGCAAAACATACCAGATTACCAGTAATTAGCAGGAAAAGAGATGAAACTAGAACCCATATATAGAGTTTAAGTATGGTGTCTCAAGCCCAATAATCCTTTGCAAAATAAATGTTGTATCCTATGTAAGTAATATCAGAGAAACTATTGATTATATCTCTGGCAGGCTCCTGAGTTTTGTAGCTTTATCTGGAGTTGTATTTTACTGAATTTTATAGTTGAAATTTCATAAAGAATTGATGGTATATTTTCTTAAATTTGTCTCACTAGAATCACTGATCACTAGATTGATTGTTAGAATGGCGTGTTAACATGTTTAACTACTAATTTGATCATGTTTGTGACGATTTATTCATCTTCTAATTCTGCATCAACAGCATATTTTGTAACCAGTTTTAATGAATATGTCTACATCATCTTCTATCAAACTTGATGGTAACAGTTATTTAGAATGAAAACATCAAAACACTCACAATTTTTAAAACAAAGGGCCCATTATTGTTTGCAAACATAAATGTTATCAGATCCAGCAAAAAAATTCATCTTACCGGCAGACTTGGGAGAAAACAGATCGCCTATTGTCGTTCTTTCAATGGTACAAGCGAAGGAGATCGCCTAGGGGATGAGGAATGGGAACAATGGGGTCCGCATGGGTAGGATTATAAGTTATTCAATACATTAGACCCGAATTGGTTCAAATCTTACTGACCTGAATATATCTACATTAGGATCTTGGTTCAGATTCAGATAAATCCGAATAACCAGAAAAACCTAAATAAAACTAAATTAAAAGTTTATAATTTTTTGTCCTGCTTTTGTTATTTTTTTTCTCTATATTTTGGCTCCTAAAAATAGACATTTTACTAGTTTAAACTCAAAATACAATATTTCAAATTTCAAAATTCAAAATTGGTCACAAATCCATCATGATAAAATAATCTAAATAAATTACACACTTCGTATAAAAAAACATCTAAACAACTTGAAATTATTAATGGTTCATTGGCTCATAATTAATTATTCGGATTCTCGAACAACTAGAATTACAAAAAGAAAAATCTGAAATCCAATTCGAACAACTAGAATCAAGATTCAAATCAATTTTTTTAACAGAGGTGGGCCAACTGGGTTTTTTTGGAACCGATCTGGTCAACAAAGTCAATAACCGATTCCGGTTCGGGTTTTGCCAGGTAAAGATGGAACCAATTTCGGTTTCTTCGGTTCCGGTTCTGATTTCTTTGAGAATCTGGAACCGTTTGTACCTACTACTTTCGGGTATGACCGGTTCCGGTTCTGGTTTTGGGTTTTTTGCCCACCTCTAGGTCCACTTCTTTTATTGATGGGTTCTTTTGACCCAAATGGGTCAGACAATCTTGATTACTTTGGGCCTTTATCAGAATTCACTCTAGGTCCACAGTTTTGACAAGTATGGGCATTTTTATGCACGTTTACAAAAAAAAAAAATCAACAGTGTTTTTAACTGTAGTTTTGTTCTTTTTACAATTTTGCACCTTTTATTACAGCAATTCTGCAGTGCATCAACAACAATGATGTATTTTTAATAGTGATTTTGCATATTTTGAACTGCACTTTTTTCGGTGATCCTTGCACTATTTTTAACATGAGTTACAAAAAGTTGTATCATAATTTTAAGAGTTTGAATGTTTTTGTTATAATTTAATGTAAATTTCTTATTGTTAAGTACTCGATAATATATGTATCTTTTTTAGTTGTATTAATATTCATTTATATATTATTATATTATATATATATTATAAAGCATGAAAAGAAACAGTAATTATATATATAAAATAATATATATAGTAAAATAGTGAATAACACACACACATATATATATATATATATATATATGGTTTGTATCCTGTAAAAACTCGATCTTAAAGAGAAAACCCTTAAACTTTATAGGGTCGTCTCTTGGAATCTTGAAAATAAACATGTGGTCCATATTAGCCCACATTAAAATTAATTTGTTTATTCAATACCTAATTTTTTATTTAGGTTTAATGTAGGTGTCTGTTCCATATGATGACGTTTTGATAATTTAGTCTTGTACCACTAGAATTTTTTTTTTAACTTTGAAAAACAGTAAACATAGATGTGTGTATTAACTTTGAGAGATTTGCTTATAAATTTGATTTTATTAAATTTGAGAGTTTTGCTTTAAGATTTTGGTTTTGTTGTAATTCAAACGAGTGGTTGTCGGTGAGAAAAAAATTTTGAGAGTAATTTTTTGTTATAATTTTGTAACATATTTGTAAGGATTTTGTATTATTTTATGTTTTTATGAAAAATTGTATAGAATTCGTGATGAGGGATTTGATTTTGCTATGTAACATATGCTTTTATAAATGATATATAATACCACTCTCGGGAATCAACTATGATAACCAGTCGCAACGCGCGGGAGGGTTAAACCTATATATATTAAAAGGCAGTTGAAAGGAATAGCAAAGTTTTGTTTTTTCGATTTTGGATGCTAAAATTTTTAAAGTTTTGTTTATTCGATTTTTGCCACTAAAACTTTTATATATTATAAGGTTTTGTTTTTTCGATTTTGGTCACTAAAACTTTTTAAAGTCTTGTTTTTTCGATTTTGGCCACTAAAACTTTTTAAAGTTTTGTTTTTTCGATTTTGACCACTAAAACTTTTTAAAGTTTTGTTTTTTCGATTTTTGCCACTAAAAGTAAAGTTTTGTTTTTTCAATTTTGGTCACTAAACCTTTTATACAATATAAAAGTTTTGTTTTTTCGATTTTGGACACAAAAACTTTTAGAGTTTTGTTTTTTCGATTTTTGCCACTAAAACTTTTATATAATATAAAGTTTTGTTTTTTCGATTTTGGCCACTAAAGCTTTTATACAATATAAAGTTTTGTTTTTTCGATTTTGGCCACTAAAACTTAATAATAAAGTTTTGTTTTTTAGATTTTGGCCACTAAAACTTTTTAAAGTTTTTTTTTTTGATTTTGGCCACTAAAACTTTTATATAATATAAAGTTTTGTTTTTTTGATTATGGCCACTAAAACTTAATAGTAAAGTTTTGTTTTTTCAATTTTGGTCACTAAAACTTTTATATAATATAAAGTTTTGTTTATTTGATTTTGGCCACTAAAACTTTTAAATTTTGTTTTTTCGATTTTGTATAATTTTATGTTTATATATATATATATATATATAGAATTGTATAGAGTTTGTGATGAGAGATTTGATTTTGATATGTAACTTATGATTTTGCAAATGATATATAATACCCGTTCTCGAGAGAGTACTGTAATAACCCGGCGCAACGCGCGAATGAGATTAAACCTAGTTATATATATTATTAAGCATGAAAAAGGAATAGATTAGTTTTCAATTTTCAGATTTTGACCACAAAACTTATTTATTTTGAATGGTCAAATAGACAAACGTTGTGTTTTGAGGTATGGGATGCCATACCTCTGCCATCTTTGATGTGATTTCTTCTTCCATTTTTAGTGATAGAAAAGAAATCCAATTTCATGTGGTTCTTCTTCAATTTTTATGTCATAAAAGCAGTTGACCGCTTCCTGCATACGTCGGCCGGCCACCTTGAGCGGTGATGAGTGGTGGCGGCTCAAAATGGGGAGCTGTGCGCGGTGACTCCTCAGGCAACCGAAACCAATTCCCTGTCGCCCACCTTCTTTCCCGTTTCTCCTGTCTCCGCTCAGGGTTGATTTTGACGGCAATATGAACACAAATCGGAGATGATGGCTGCTAGGGCTTCACCCTTAAACTCGAGCGGCCATGAGTGGTGGCGGCTCAAAGTGGAGAGCTGTGCAAAGGCTTGGGCTGCGATTAGGGCTCCTGTTGCGGCGGTTCGTGGTGGTGTCTTAAGGTTTTCCAGTCGTGTCACTCGCTATAAACGACAATCGAAGGTATCCTGCAACTTATAAAGCTCCGATTTGCATCTGCAAGTTGTTCTTTTTCGGTTTTGTTTGAATTTGTGAGACTGGTAACAATCTTTTTTGTCATTGCTGAAGGTTTCAATTTTCAAAAGTTGTTGCTAGATTTTGTGTTTGGGTTGATGTTATAGGTCTGTAGTGCTGTATATTCTATTTTTTGGTCTAATTTTATGTTTGCAGTGCAGTTCAAACTTTGCCTTATTCTAATTTTATGTTTGCTTATCATGATTTGCCAAAAAAACAAAATTTCAGCTAAATAATCTTTGGTTGTGATAATAATGAACTAGAATTGCAAGACTCATTACATATGATCATCATCTTATAGAAAGTTAGTAGAAATTTAGAACCGAATTCACTACATGTCGCGAAGTTGAACTAGAATTTTGAATACAAAACCTGGTTTATATGCTTAAATCTCAATGAATCAAGGATCCAATCTTTTTTATAAGTTAGACCTTCATGGTTGATGTACTAGTAGTAGTCTTCATCTATTTTTTTTTTATTTTGAAAAAAAAAAGGTTGCAAAGGAGGCTGGTGGGAAATGGAAATATGTAAGTCTATCACATGACTAAATTGAAGGATGTTGGTTGGTTTAGTGGTGGTGATGATGATGAAGGTGAAGGTTCTTATGAGAAGGAAGTGGTAACTGATGATGAATAAATTAAATTTTAATTTTGGTTATATTTTTTTAATTTTTGACGTCAATGGTTCTTAATGTGTGACTTGAGTAGAAATGAATACACGTAATTGCGTCCTACTATTTATATATTTTTTGCATATGGTCATATTATCATGTGTTATGATCGAATTAGTCTGTCGCTAATAAATACCTTTTACTTTATATTCATCTGGTTGTTAATCGTATGCCTTATTTTTTACAGAACATGGCTAAATGGATGTTGAAGTATCAATAATGGTTTTTTGCATATTTCATGGAAGTACTTTTGTGATTTTATTGAACTGAATCGGAGTAAACTAGCCTTACGTGAACTTTAGGTGGGATATCAAAAAGTAGAGTAAGAAAGAATTGAGTATCGCAACCGTTATTCTTTACAAATATTCAGGTGCTATAATAAATAAGTGTATGTTTATGTTTACTTTTAACAACTTGCTAATTTTTGTGTATCTATAAGATTAATTCGTTGCTTTTGTTCTTCAGGTGATAAGTCGTCAAAGCTGAGGTGTTTATCTGGTTGAGGTTTCACGTTTTATGTGGAGAATCTAGGATTACATGGTATGTGAGTTAGCCGTTTAAAAAATGTAGTTTGTTATCTATACTTTGATTTGTTATTAAAATATGTTTTGATCAATTAAGGAGAAATATGTTTGTTGATTGTTAAGGTGCATTAGGTTGGAGAACCTGTGAATGCTGACTTCTTTTCGATCACGGTTGATGGAGTCTCTGATCATGAATTGCATCTTGATGATGTTGTGAAACAAAGGCAACAACTGCAACACATAGGGGTTAATCTCAAAGCTCTACTTATAAATACAACCTTAAACAGAATACACACACACATACATATGATGCATGTAACATACTCAGCTCTCTCTCATCCACAGCCTGTCAATCTTGAATTATTAGGACACACTCATGAAATTGGTATCCATCGTAACTTTCATCTCAATACTCTGATCATCTGTGATTTTTTATATATTTATTTTTAATTGTTATAGGCATGGGCTAAAGAGGACCTTTTACGAGAGCATTCAACCTCTTAATCTTTTCATTTAATGATTCTTATTATTATTGCAGTTATGTTTAAATAATTTTTCTTAACACATTAGTTACTAAAAAAAGCAATTTCATAGTAACCTAACTGGCTAGTTTATTATTTTTTTTTATACTAAAAGTGATCAATTTGAACAATTCACTCCACCTGCTAAGTTATTTTTTGCCTACTGTACTATGAGATTGTTGACTTGATATTTAGTAAACAGTTCATTTTTATTATTAGATTACTATTGTAATATTATTTATTATGATATTAATTTGTCAGTTTTCTAAGATGGAGATGCTTCATCTACACACATTACAACACCTCGAGAAAGAGTTAACCGAGGCAAGAGAAAAAAGTGAAAATAACTCATCAACTACTAATAAAACAAATGCAAAGGAAATATCTCATTTTGTTAATGGAAGTGGAAACCAAAATGGTGATTCAAGGGCTCTCCAAAATAGGGATTCCTAAATTGTCTCTTCTCAGGTATATATTTTGTTATTTACATTAAATGGTTAATATACATTAGTGAGAGGCCTATTCTATGAGGTGGGAAACAAAACACTTAGGCTGCTGATTTTGGCACGTAAAATTCTCAACCAGCTCATACCTCGCTAAACCCATGTATTCTCCGCCGCAATGCGCGGCGGGAATAAACCTAGTTATAAATAATAATAAACTTATGATAGATGATATATATAAAATTTTCTAAATTTTTTTACAATTTACCATATACAAGTACTATATGCTTATGCCATGCACTTGTTACTCTTTAGTCAACCAACCTAGTAGCGTCTAGTGAATTCTCTAACCATGTTATTTAGTATGTTATTTCAGGGTGTTTAAAAGTTTATATGAATCAAGCTGAATTTTAGTTTAGAATATTAAATTTTTTAGTTTGCTATTGACAATCCTCAACCCAAATAAAGGAGACGGTTTATAGCAATAACATTCTGAAAGGACTCGCAATTTTTATTTCGTACTGAGCTTTCAAAAAACTTGAGTCAATTCTGAACCATCAAACACTACAAGAAAAAGTAGCATTAGTGGCGACCCCTTTAGTGGCGATATGCTCATTAGCGGCGATTTCATGTGCGTTCCCGGCTTCACCATTACCGGCGACATCAATAGCGGCGATCGGCGCCGCTAAAGCTTAACCAAAGGCGCTTAATTTTCCCTCCTTCCCCATTTTCCTCTCCCGCTCGAGCTCCCATCTCTCGATCTCCTTCTCTCGACAATCTGCAACCACCGCCGTCTCTCTCCTTCTCTTCTCCTTCTCCGGGCAGCCGTCGCCGTCGCCGTCTCCGACTGTCACCGGCTCCGACCGTCACTGTGCACAAGCTGCGACCAAGCTGGTTTGTTGTTTTTGAAGTCAGACAATCTGCAAACCCGAGCAAGCTACGAGCTTCCGTCCGACCGTCTGGTATGAAAGAAAAGCACAAGTGGGATCTTAGATGTAAGCCTAAGAAAAATTAAAATGTAATGATCCTCTTGCTCAAATGTTCATATTTTAGATTCCAAAAATAACTATAACAGGTAAGCAGGTGTGTATGTATGCAAATCTATTTATTATGCATTTATGTATGTAGTATGTATTTATGTATGCAGGTATGTAGTATGCATGTATGTAGTAAAATTCTACAGTTACAACAGTTTTGAAAGTTTATAACCTGCATTTTAGGGTTTTATAAAGTTTCTTGTTGACTCATTTAAATCGACTTTGGTTTAACCTAAGTTATAATTTCTTTTATAGGCTCAAATTGCAGGATTGTTTAAAGATCCAGACTTTATGGAACAACTCTCACACTTCATTGATTTAAAAAACAAGAAAGCGAACACAAATGATGAAGATGATTCGGATGAAGCCGACGAATGATCTTAGTTGATGTACTTGATTCTCCGTGTTTTAAACTAGAAAGAAAACTATGGATTATTTGTTTTATGTGTATTGTAATCATGATTTAAATTTTTAAGTAGTTATTTGAATGGTTTGAATGCTACTTCTAGTTTATGTATATTTAGGTGGTGCAAAACCAGGAAACGCAAATATTAAAACATCACCTTTTAAAAGGTTTTAGTAGCAATATGTAACATCCTAATACATATATATTTATATAAATATCTAAGTGTGTGTGTGCAATGTGTGGTGGGAAATAATTGAAAAAAAATAAAATGAAATCAACATATATATGTGTGTATGTTTATGTGGATACATGAAAACCACAAAAAAAATATATATACATACATAAAGATATTTTGAGTGAGGCGGTGGAACAAAAGTCAAAGGGGGGGGGGGATAAGGTCATTCGACCAAATACAGAAGAAAAAAAAAGAAGAACAGAGAAGGAGACGGAAGAAAAAGAGAAGAGGTAGGAAAATCTGAACAACGACCCGTAACCTCGAGCTTAGATCGCGAGTTTAGGTCGTGAACCACTTGAGGTAATCACGTTTTCTCATCTTTTAATCTCCATATAAGGATGTGATGGGGGTTATGAACTAAGGTTCTAGAAACATGAAATTGGGTTGAGTTTTGAGTAGTTATTGGATCCTAAATTCGTGTATAGTTGTTTTGGTATGTTTTAAACATCCCTTGTTGTATGGATCATGATGTTTGCAAATAACCCAAGTTAGGGTTCATAAGAGTGAGATTGGAAAAATAACTCATTTGGGGTGATTAAGAAAAAAATATGATTTTGTTATTGTCTAAATTTGAAAATATGTATAGAGGTGAAATTGAGATGTTGTAGTTGTCAAAAACTCATATGATGAGATTAATATGAGTTTAACCTAAATGGGTCAAATGGGTTAATTTGATCAAAATTAATATAAAAGTTAGAATACAATTATCCTAGAAAGATTGAAACTTGAAGGTTCGGTGAACGGTGATAAGTATGGAAAATTATACACAGTATAATAAATATGTTAAACAAATTCAAACGGGTCGAATATGTATAGTATGTGTATATATATTCATGCAGATCTCTATATAAACATTTCAAACAGAAGGTTAAATGGATATAAACATATATTGACCCGTATAGAGTTTAACAGGAAAACGAGATTTTAATCGACAGGATAATCAAGCAGGATCCTTTGCAGATAGAGGTAAGTTACCTATTTGATTGAGCTTGTAGTTGTAAGACGGGGTGAGTCCACACTACAAGTGTTTGTGCATTTAGCATACATGATTTGTTGAGTTGATTGAAATGGATAATAATGATTGTGGTTATTGTGGTTGAATGATTCACAAGGTGTGTGAACATGTGATGATCTACAAATGTGTAGATGTTAAATTGGAATTATGCATGCTGATTCACAAGGTGTGTGAACATAAGACATGCAATTTCAATGTAAATGATTCACAAGGTGTGTGAACAAATGGTAGATTGGTAATGTGCATGCTGATTCACAAGGTGTGTGAACATAAGACTTGCAACTCCAATATAATCGATTCACAATGTGTGTGAACGAAAAGGTGATCTACAACTGTGTAGGCATTAAATTGGTAACGTGCATGTTTTGATTCACAAGGTGTGTGAACATAAGACTTGCGATTCCAATGAGACAGATTCACAAAGTGTGTGAACAAAAGATGACCTACAAGGGTGTAGACATTCAAAATTCAAGAGTCAAATTGTTTAACTTTGACTTTTGGGAAATAAGATGCACAAATGGAGTTTTGTATGCGTATATATGTGATATGTTAAATTATAATGTTTGTGCATGAATGGGAGATTTATTGAGGTTTTGAGGTGAAAACGACCCGTTAGTAAATCGTTTGTATGTGGTTGAATATTGTTGCCAAATTTTATTTGGAACATCAGTAGTGTATCCATATGGCATTATGGAATACACTTGATGAAATAGTGGGGTAATCTTACTTAGTTCTAACGAACTAATGGTGAATTTAAATGTGGTGTTTACAGGTACAAAGGAGTTAGGTGAGCGGTGATGGTGATCGGAAATCGAACGTGAAGGCTCGTATGATGGTTTTAAATTTTAATAACAAAACAGTTGCGAAACTTTTGTGTAATAAATGTTGTGTGGAGTATGTAAACATACGTAAACTTTGTTTCAACAGGTGTTAGTAAATAGTATGTTTATAGGTGTGTAAAACACGAAAGTTTTTACTGGGACCTAACGTAGTTTATTAAAAATTGATGTAAAATGTCCGGATGATACATAAAAGTGAAAAGGGGTGTCACACAATAGCGGCGACTAGGACCTTTAGTGGCGATTTTTTGTCGTCACTAATGATTGCATCAGATGGTTAAAATTGAGCATTAGTGGCGACACCTTTAGTGGCGATTTTGAGCATTAGCGGCGACCAGGTCAATAGCGTCGACAGGGTCAATAGCGGCGATTTTGGACCACTACCGATGATTTAATAGTGGCGACCGTTTAGCGGCGATTTTTGGGACCTTTAGCGGCGATTTTTGTCGCCGCTATTGCTAATTTTTCTTGCAGTGAAAGCATAAACGTAAAAGCCATTAAAACTGCTTTAAGGTTTTTTTTGTACTATTTTAATATTACAAATTATAAAATACAAAAAACTTGACATTGCATCGTATTTATCTTTAGTAACGTTGTAACTTTTTTTCAATTGGTTTTGTTTTTAAACTCAGAATGTTATCAACACATTCATCGCAACACCCATGTTTATGTCCACTAGTTACTACACATTAATTACATTTGTTAAAAAAATTAACACTTTGATCACAATTCTATAGATTCCATTTACTATAAAAGCTACCAGAGAAGTCATTAGAAGAATCTTTCCTATCAAAATTGATCTTACACCATGCATTACATATACATTACGACAATTATTTAGTTGGATACACATCATTTATTTCTAAGATATATTACTTAATTGAGGACACTTACATTGTTGTGAACCAAGAGACCGGGCTACAATTTGGAAATACAGAACAGTTGAGAAGAGGAGCAAGGAAGAAAGCAAAACCATCAAAGTTGAAGGACTACAAATTAACATAGCAAAATAGTGCAGGGTTATTTAATTAATTATTTTATTCCTTATAGTCACACTTGTGTAAGGGTAGGAGGTCATGTTGATTGTTAAGAAGTTTGTTAGATCTCTTCTCTCATCCAATCTTCTGTAACTTTCCCATCTCCTTCTTTAATGAATCCTCTATTCTACTGTCTAAATTCTTAAATTGCTTTTGATTTCCATTTCAATACACTTCATTGGTGCTTTCATTGGCCATTGGCAATATGGCTGATGGTACTCGTTTTAAGATTTTGGATGATCACATCAAGGCGTTGCAGGAGAACCATCGGGAGTTGTCTTCTCAAATCGCTTCTGCGGCTCGCCAATCGGATATGGTTTTGATCGCTTCTTCCTTGGAAGATACTAAACAAGCAGTCAACAAATTGTGTGTGCAAGTGGGTTTATTAGCCAAAAATAAGTTGGGCGACACCGAGTCTTCGGGCTCCTCCTGTAAGTTTGATTCTCACATCTTTGGTCGCCACAAACCTGCTCCGATCAATTTACCACGTTTCGCCGGATCTCATCCGGAACGTTGGGTTGCTCAAGCGGATCGCTATTTTGAATTCTATCGTATTCCGGCAGATGAACGGATGTTTATTGCCTCTTTTTACTTTGATGACGCCGCGGCGGATTGGTATGTTTGGGTTTCTAAACATTCCCCCTTTCAGACTTGGTCGGCTTTTACTGCGGCGGTGGTTCACCGGTTTCGTGAGAAGCATTTAGAACAACCGGAGGGTTTATTGGCTAAGTTACAACAGACATCAACCGTAGAGGAATACCGCCAACGCTTTGAAGAAATTTCCAATCGCACTACGGCGGTCCTTCCGTCGGCGTTCCTCATTTCTTGTTTTATTTCTGGCCTTCGTGCCGATATTAAGCAATCCGTGTTGATCCACAATCCGCTCACATTAGATGATGCTATGGAGAAGGCTCAATTACATGAGAACCGTATTGCCATGGAACGAGGAGGCGGTCGATCCTATTTGGGCTCAGGTAAGCCTTTGTTACCCACTCCAAAAACTCAGACCAATTCCACTATTGGACCCACTACGGTCAATCCCAATACAGGCTCCACACCCAAAATTCCAACCACGGTAGGGTTTCGCCGACTTTCTCCAACAGAGTTATCTCAAAAGAAAGCATTAGGTTTGTGTTTTCGGTGTGATGAGAAGTACACTGCCGATCATAAATGTAGATCAGCTCCTCAATTGCTTTTCTTTGATGATGATCCCGGACCCGAGCCACTGTCGACACCACCAAGTCCGGATCCGTCTGATTCGGCTTTAGCAGAGACACTGCAACTGGAAGAGGTCAAATCCCATTCTACAATTTCATATAACGCACTTGCAGGAGGGTGTTCGGCTTCTACCCTTCGTTTTACAGGGTCGGTGAAAGGTCAAACGGTCCAGGTACTTTTAGACGGGGGCAGCACCCACTGCTTTGTCCAAACTCGCATTGCTAAATTTCTAGACTTAGCAATTGAGTCTATTTCCCCATTTTCAGTGTTGGTTGGTAGTGGGGAACGTTTACCTTGTTCTGGGGTCGCTAAACAAGTGGAATTGGTTATTCAGGGGTCCCCTGTTTTGGTGGATTTTTTGTTTTACCTCTCCAAGGTTGGGATATGGTATTAGGGGTTTCCTGGTTATCGACTTTGGGTCCAGTTATCACTGATTATGCAAAGGCAACGTTTGAATTCCAATTAAAAGATACTAGGGTGGTTTGGCAAGGTAACCCCATCCCTAAAGCTGAGCCAATTCAGTTTCATGGGCTAAAAAAATTGGCTCATAGTGCTGCTATTGATCAATTTTTTCACTTAACAATTTTACCCCAAACCTGTGACACCTCACCAATCTACCCACCAGACATTCTCCAACTTTTGGAGGACTTTTCCAAAGTCTTTCAACCACCACAAGGACTACCACCAAAACGTTCACAGGACCACACCATTACTTTACTCCCTAATTCAACCCCAATAGTGGTTCGCCCATATCGCTACCCCCATTTTCAAAAGCAAGAGGTGGAACGATTGGTTCAAGACATGTTGGATCAGGGTATCATACGCCCAAGTTGCAGCCCCTTTTCTTCTCCTGTTTTATTGGTCCGAAAAAAAGACGGCACCTGGCGCTTTTGTGTTGACTATCGCGCTTTGAATGCCATCACTGTCCCCGATCGTTTTCCCATTCCTACAATTGACGAATTATTCGATGAATTGCACGGTGCAGTATATTTTTCTAAACTTGATTTATTGTCAGGTTATCATCAAATTCGTTTGCAGGAAAACACTATTGCTAAAACAGCCTTTCGGACGCATGACGGCCATTATGAGTTCCTCGTCATGCCATTCGGTCTCTCGAATGCTCCCTCTACTTTCCAACGGTTGATGAATGATATTTTTAGGCCATTTTTAAGGAAATTCGTCCTTGTTTTTTTTGATGATATTCTTATATACAGTTCCACTTGGACCAATCATTTAACCCACCTTAGATCTGTTTTTCAGATTCTCCTTGATAACCAGTTGGTAGCTAAATTAACAAAATGTCTTTTTGGGCAAACAACCGTGGGCTATTTGGGGCACGTTATTTCTGCCACAGGTATTGCTGTTGATCCAGACAAAATCCAAAGTATCATTAAATGGCCAACTCCTAAAACGGTTAAGGATGTGCGAAGTTTTTTGGGGTTGTCGGGGTATTATCGTCGGTTCATTCATCATTATGCTACCATTGCAGCCCCTTTGTCGGATTTGTTACGAAAAGATAATTTCATTTGGACAGCCCTTCATGAGGAGGCTTTTTCTACTCTCAAAAGGTTGCTAAGTTCGACTCCGGTGCTGCGTCTACCTGATTTTTCCAAACCTTTCACGGTTGAAACAGACGCTTCTGGGACAGGTATTGGCGCCATCCTTTCCCAAGATAAACAACCAATCGCTTATTATAGCCTCAAGTTGACTCCACGGATGCAACAAGCTTCTACTTACCAACGTGAGATGTTTGCCATAACGCAAGCAATTGCCAAGTGGCGACAATATTTGTTGGGGGCCCGATTTCAGATAATTACGGATCAACAGTCGTTAAAAAACTTGCAAGACCAGGTCATCCAAACTCCGGATCAACAAAAGTGGTTGAGCAAATTATTGGGATATGAATTTGATATACTGTATCGGCCTGGCAAACTCAACACCGCGGCTGATGCTCTCTCGCGTGTGTACTCCTCCCAGTTGTTGGCTTTTTCTAGTCAAGACGCGACATTCCTTACTACTCTCCACTCGGCCCTTCAAACAGATGTTACTCTTCAGCAGCTACTCACAACAGTCTTACACGACCCCTCCAAGTATTCTGATTACCAGGTTCACAATGGGTTGTTATTGTTTCGGGGGCGATTGGTTATACCGGATGATCGAGACCTCAAACATCAACTCTTAGTGGAGTTTCATGCATCCGCTGTTGGGGGCCATTCGGGCATCACTCGCACTTTTCACCGGTTATCTTCCACTTTCTTTTGGAAATCCATGCGTCGCGATGTGCAAGAATTTGTTTCAAACTGTCAGGTTTGTCAACAAGTGAAATCCTCCTCCTTATTACCTGCTGGCCTCTTACAACCTTTGTCAATCCCTTCCTTAATTTTCGAACACATCGCGATGGACTTTATCACGGGCCTTCCCCAATCTCATAACTATACTGTTGTTCTAGTTATTGTGGATCGTTTATCTAAATATGCTCATTTTGTGGGTCTACCGTCCAACTTTACTAGCTTCTCGGTCGCTGCAAAGTTTGTTCAAGAATTCATCAGATTGCATGGGGTACCAATTGACATTGTCTCAGACCGCGACCCACGCTTTATGGCCGATTTTTGGAAGGAAATTCACCGTTTACAGGGCACCACATTGTCGTTCAGCACATCTTACCACCCACAATCGGATGGCCAAACCGAGGTTCTCAACAAATGCGTGGAGATGTATTTGCGGTGTTATGTGATGGATAGGCCAACTGACTGGTTCAAATTTCTACCGTGGGCTGAATACTGGTATAACACATCCTTCCAAACGGCTGCCCAAATGACTCCGTTTGAAATTGTTTATGGTCGAAAGCCTCCTAATTTGACTCGTTATATCAAAGGTTCTACTACTAACTCCCTGGTCGCTTCGCAACTCCTTGACCGAGATGAAGTGTTACAGCTTCTAAAACAAAATTTAATAAGGGCCCAATCTCGCATGAAAACATATGCTGATTCAAATCGACGAGATGTTCAGTTCGATATCGGTGACTGGGTGTTTGTTAAATTACAGCCATTTCGCCAACACTCGGTACGTCTACAACGCCATTACAAACTCAGTCGTCGTTTTTTGGGCCGTATCAAATCCTGGAACGCGTCGGGCCAGTCGCGTATAAGCTCCACTTACCACCTGAAGCTAAGATTCATAATGTGTTCCATGTGTCGATGCTACGCAAATGCAAGGGCATTCCAACTCAACAGATTACCCCGTTACAGTTGGTGGATTCTTCCATCACCTTTAAACTCCAACCCATGCACATCCTCGACCACCGCACAATTATGAAGGGCTCCTCCTCTATTCAATAGTACTTAATTCAGTGGGAAGGCTTGACGGATAAAGAGGCTACTTGGGAAGATCAATCTACCCTGCAACAGTATTTTCCGAACTTTCACCTTGAGGACAAGGTGAATTTTAAAGGGGAAGGTAATGTTGTGAACCAAGAGACCGGGCTACAATTTGGAAATACAGAACAGTTGAGAAGAGGAGCAAGGAAGAAAGCAAAACCATCAAAGTTGAAGGACTACAAATTAACATAGCAAAATAGTGCAGGGTTATTTAATTAATTATTTTATTCCTTATAGTCACACTTGTGTAAGGGTAGGAGGTCATGTTGATTGTTAAGAAGTTTGTTAGATCTCTTCTCTCATCCAATCTTCTGTAACTTTCCCATCTCCTTCTTTAATGAATCCTCTATTCTACTGTCTAAATTCTTAAATTGCTTTTGATTTCCATTTCAATACACTTCATACATTTATTAATTTAAATCCCTCCAAATTGATTATATAAAATTTGAAACGCATATTTGAGACATATAATGGCATGGAATTTAGGTCTGGGGTTCCACATTATTCATTGCTAGAGATATCTTCGCAAATATTCATCAACGCGTGTGTATCGAACCTCCGGGTAGAGCTTAGAAGCTTCTTCACCCCCGTCTCCAATTTCAAAGTTCATCGTACATCCTTCATAGTAAATATGATAAATACGTGCATATGCTGCTTCAATAGCTGGCTCCACATCTACACAATTTAATGTTAACTCATATATATATATATATATATATATATATATATATATATATATATATATATAGGGGAAGGATCAAATGTTAACCCTTCCTTATTGCGATAACCCTATGGCGATAACCCGTTAACCCTGACATTTTTTGCTCGAATCTTTGTTTTTTTTTCATGGTTTTTATTATACATAAATAGGGGGTTTCTTTTTTGTGTTTTCGCCAATTCATCACCGTTTAAAAATTATTTACAAGTGTAAATAATTACATTTACTTACATTTGTAAATAATTTCTAAACGGTGATGAATTAGCAAAAACACAAAAAAGAAACCCCTCTATTTATGTATAATAAAAACCATGAAAAAAAACAAAGATTCGGGCAAAAAATGCCGGGTTAACACGGGTTAACGATATAAGGGAGGGTTAGCATTTGAACCTCTCCCTATATATATATATATATATATATATATATATATATATATGTCAATATAATAACAATATTATAAAAATATATTAATTATTGTTTTGGAATTAGGCGTCACAAAGTGTCACGTTTGGTCACAAAATTGATGTAACCAATTTGCAACGTACATATGATTTTGTTTGGCTGTTATTTGAAATTATATAACGACGGAATTGAAATAGAGTTTGTTGCATATTAAATGTTTAATTTGCTAGAGATGAGAATACGTGCCTTTCATGGAAGCAAGAAAGTCTTGAGCAGATATGTGAAGTTTCACAAAAGTTTTATTGGCAAGTTTCTCCCATGTCTTAACCAATTGGTCGTGTGTAAGAATGTTGTCTTGTGGTCGAAGATACAACGTCTTGTTCAACATGCGATAATCATTGACACTCTTGACTGTATATGTTGCAACATCGTCTTCATCAACGAACACAACTGTAAACAAAGAAAACAATATCACTAATAATTACAAAGTAATTAACAAACAAACAAACCAATTAAATACACTGACATAAATGAAGCCTTTTTTTATATTTCAACGCTTAACCTTGTATAAAATAGCATTTTAATTTCAGTGGTTTCGTCATTTGAATCCAACCCTATATTAATTAACTGAAAAATTTTATCTAATTGGTGTCTTATATATTGTTTTAACTTTTTTTATCACTCATTCTCAATTAACAAACTTAATTGGATTTATATATCTGGCTCCAAATTAGAAAAAGCGAAAAAAAAAAAGAATGAAGAATTTGGTTTTTGAACTAACAAAATATTTTTTTTAAAGTGAAGCTGATAAACAAGATTAACAAGTCTCAAGAAAAATTAATTATTTAAATAAACTAAAAATTAAAAACAATCAAAATGTTTAATAAATAATAAACACGAATATTTTTTTAAAAAACTTTTAAGTATGAACTCGCTTATTATTTGGTGAGTCGTGTTTAGTTTGACGTGGTTTTTGTAGAGCTATGTTCAAGTTAACTTCTTTAATTAATAATACTACGTTCGGGCCATGTTTTAGATCATATCAAGAATTACAGCTCCGATTTAGTTGGGAGGGTGGCGGTCGTGTTTACTTCCTTTTTAAGGTGTGGTTGTCGAAATCAGAGCAACAAGAGTAAAATCTAGTGTACGGATAACAAATGGCGAGCAACAGAGCCGCCCTTTGTTAAACAATTAGGTAATGGCATGAGATCTCATATTTTTGGGACCCAATGTAGTACGTTTCACGGTTGGTTTTTTCCTCAAACATTTGGTCAGAAATCGTAGTGAAAGGTTTGGTTTACGGTTTTACTAAAAAGCGGTTGTAAAAAAGTTTAAATAAAGAGTTTCTACATACATACATACAAACACACACACACACACATACATACATGTATCTATGTATGTATTATGTATATATGCATGTATAATCAGGGCCGTCTCAAGCCTTATGATGGCCCAAAGCGAAAATCAAAATCGGGGCCCTCTTTTAACTTTAAATAAAGAGTTAAATGTTTTTTTAGTCCTTGTGGTTTGTTTAATATTGCCATTTTAGTCCAAAATCTTCTTTTATTGCTTGTGATACATTGTGGTTATCACTTTTTTGCCATTTTAGTCCATCCACTAACTCCATCTAATTTATTTGTTAACTCAAGGGTTATTTTAGTCTTTTTCTTAAAATACTTAATAAGTGATTAAATTTACACAATATTAACCCCACCCTAATTCCCTTATGATGGCATGAGCAAAGATGTTACGGTTTGGACTGACCCAAATTTAGGGTTGTCATAACGGGTCATACACTACCCGTCAAGACACGAAACACGAACTTGTTAGACACGAACACGACACATCTTATCGTGTCTGTTTTTTCAAACACGAACACGACCCGTTAAAAAACGTAAACACGAAAAGACCCGCTAAGGAACCCGTTAACAGTTAACACTATAAATGACCTGTTAAAACCCGTTAAAGAATCTGTTAAGGAACCTGTTAAAGAACTAGGGTTAGACAATTATAAATTTTTTGAAGCTAATCGGTTACCCATATGGCCAAATATTTTATGATATTATTTATTTTAAATTTTAAACAGGTCTTAACATGTCTTAACCCAATTATAAATTATTTATTTTGAAGCTAAGACCTGTTAAAACCTGTTAAGATCAGTTAAGACATGTTAAGACCTGTTTAAAATTTAAAATAAATAATATCATAAAATATTTGGCCATATGGGTAACCGATTAGCTTCAAAAAATTTATAATTGTCTAACCCTAGTTCTTTAACAGGTTCCTTAACAGATTCTTTAACGGGTTTTAACAGGTCATTTATAGTGTTAACTGTTAACGGGTTCCTTAGCGGGTCTTTTCGTGTTTACGTTTTTTAACGGGTCGTGTTCGTGTTTGAAAAAACAGACACGATAAGATGTGTCGTGTTCGTGTCTAACAAGTTCGTGTTTCGTGTCTTGACGGGTCGTGTATGACCCGTTATGAAAACCCTAAATTTGGGTCAGTCCAAACCGTAACATCTTTGCTCATGCCGTCATAAGGGAATTAGGGTGGGGTTAATATTGTGTAAATTTAATCACTTATTAAGTATTTTAAGAAAAAGACTAAAATAACCCTTGAGTTAACAAATAAATTGGATGGAGTTAGTGGATGGACTAAAATGGCAAAAAAGTGATAACCACAATGTATCATAAGCAATAAAAAAAGATTTTGGACTAAAATGGCAATATTAAACAAACCACAAGGACTAAAAAAGCACTTAACTCTTAAATAAAAACACTTTTCAAGTTTTAGACACAAAAAATAAAAATAATAATGAAGTAGGAAACTACAAAAAATATAAATCACAAATAAAATGTGTATATAAATTATTAGCCTGGCAATCTTGACCTAAATCAAGATAAAATAGTTGATTTGAGTGAACAATTATTGTACTTTGTGTTGAATCGGTAACACCAAAACATATAACATGTTAAGATGAGTAACACCTTACCACGATGCGGATCAAGATGGATAACCTAAAAACTATGTTAATATAATGAATTTAAACAGGTAAAAATTATCAATAATATGTTTGATAAGAAAATCACGAAAATTATTAAAATAGACTATTTGTTTAGTTACACCTTATTTTAAGTTGAAATAAATTGAAGCTTTTCAAAAGAATTCATCTAGACTCGAACCAATTTTGCACGATGCGGGTCAAGATGGATAACTTAAAAATTATGTTAATAGAATGAATTTAAGCGGGTAAAAATCATCAATAACATGTTTGATAAGAAAATCATTAGAATTATTAAAATAAAATATTTATTTAGTTACAACTTATGTTAAGTTAAAATAAATTGAAGCTTTTTAAAAGAATTCATTCTGACTCAAACTGATTTTGCTTAAAACTCATATTGATTCACACTCATCCTGACCCGAACCAATTATGACATATTGGTTGTTACCCACCCTGACTAAGACCGCCTATTTTGTCAAACTTATTAATTACAAATATAAAAACAACTAGAAATTTTACTACAACCAAAATCCGTTACACCAAAAAAGTCGATTTACCCTAAAAATTTGAGGCTCCTTGATTTTAGAGGCCCTAAGATAGGGTTTTTTTGTTATATTATAAGCCGGCCTTGTGTATAATGTTGATGATTTAGGGGCTATTCCATAAAAAAAATTATATTTGAGATTACAATGTAATTAGCCCGTCTCAAACTATAAAATAGTTAGGTTTGATTCGGTTTTGGGTTTTCTGCGGTTTTAATTTTTAACAGGCTCATAAAACCCAAAACCATAAAGCCGAAACCCAGAAAGCGTTAACCGTAAAACGAAACTGAAACAAAACCATTAACGACGGTTTGGTTTGGTTTTATCTTTAAATGTCTTGTTTTTGTTTTACTTATTCATAAACTGTTATGTAAGGTTTCACCTATAAACCGGACCACAAACACCCCTAATATATAAAGGGTCGCATAAACTTGTAAGGGAACGAATGAATCAAAGAGACGTAAGAAAAGAATGTAAGTTCTCGAAAAGATGAAAGGTCCCAGATTTTAATGTCGTCTAGGATTCTCAAATTGGTTGAGTCAGTCCTGGCGAGCAAATATATGAGAGCAAAGAGGGAAGAAAACTAACTAGTATCGACTCAAATCTATATGTTCTAAAAAGTAATTAACAGATCGTAGCTAGTCATGAAAATCGTAACGTATTGCACAACCCAAACCGACATAAACGAGACCATACCCTTACGATTTCCATCACCGTAAATACGCACTCGGTCCCTTGGTGGCATGAGGGAGTCTAGCTGCGAAAGCCCGCCAACGAAATAACCAGCAAAACAGTTTGCAGAAATGTATGTATATGGAATTTTAGCATCTTCAATGGCTTTGCGTACAATCATCTTGTCCCCATACGTCTCTTTTCCGATTTCAAGCGCATGTCCCATTCACGAAGGATCCATCACAAATTCAGAAGGCAAGAACCGCTGTGTCAAGCAATTTAAAAATTGTTAAAATTAGAAGTGAAATGGTTAAAAATTAACTGTGATAAACCTTTATGTTTCCGGCTTCTTTGATGGCATCAACAAGCTTAAGTTGAAAGAGAATATTATGGGACCGAAATTGAACCCCTGAAATGGCGCATATCACCACATCAACTTGCTTGACTGCATCCACGAGTGACTGGTGATCAGAAAACGAACCCTCGACCAACCGGGCTCCTTGTTCCTTAAACGTCAACAACATCTGAACCTTTTCGATATCAAAACCGATCTCTCGACGCGTAAGAATGTGGGTTGGATGGCCTTGAGCCAGACTAGCCTTGACAATCCTCTTGCCAACATACCCTGTCGCACCCACTACTAGAATCCGGCTATTGGACATTATATTCCCAATCTTTTTCACCAGATGTTTTTGCAACTTTATTGGTTTTGATGGTTTAAAGAAACGATATCGCAGATCTTTATAAAGAAACTAGACAGACGTCATGATGCTAACATCGTACCAGTGATGTGCATGAAAGGAACGAAACATTCTCGTGAATAAAGATGCCTAGATATGTTTCTTGGTTTTTCCGAAACAAACAGGAATTAAATTCTTTTATAACCACTCAATTTCAATCGTAACAAAGAATATATAGTTTATATTAAAACATATTAAAATTAATTATCAGACCACCCTAACGTTTATTATTTTAATTATAACCTAATTTGATTTAATATGAAAATATTCTTTATCATAATTGAATATAAGTGCTTATAAAAAATTTTACTGGTTATCTTTATAAAATTAAATTTTATAAGATACAATCAATATTTTCTAAAGAGGAAATATATATAATTCATTAGACCACAATACTAAGCTAAATGTAAAAAATAATGATTTTTTTTAAATTGATTGTTTAGTACAAGTTTTCTTAGTTTTCTCCAAAGTAATGAGTTTTTATTTGAACCCTCCCCTAAATATATATATATATATATATATATATATATATATATATATATATATATATATATATATATAGATGGTTTGAATGTTAACTCTTATTATTGCGTTAACCGAATAACTACATCTTATTACTTTGGAGCCCACATTAAAGTAAATCTAAAGGTTTAGGTTTTTTCTTCTTTTTTTATTAATGTAAGTGGGCTTTACATTAATTAAAAAAACATACACCTTTAGATTAACTTTTATGTGGGCCTCAAAGTAATAAGATGTAGTTATTCGGTTAATGCAATAAACATGGGTTAACATTTGATCATCTTCCTATATATATATACACACACACACAGGGGCCGGTTAATGTTCAAAGGGGATAAACGGTACTAAGTGTAGGAATGAACCAGAACGCGCCATGTGTCATGTAGGAAAATGATATAATCGTCACAAAAAATCACATACCACATTATACAAAATTACAGACCGTGATACTGGATAATTAAGTACCAAGTATAAAATCATGCTATATGAAATCATGGACCGTCACTTGACACCGATAATCAAGGAATTACCTAGATAAATCACGGACCAATAACCACGGACCGTAATTTAACACTCATAATCATAGACAAACTGTATAAATCACATACCAGATAATCACAGACCGTGTTATATAAAAATCACGGACCGTCATTGTATATACATAATCAATAACGAATTGCATAATTACAGACAAGTAATCACGGACCAAACTTAAAAATCACGGACCACATAAAAAAATCGGAAAAAACTATAGCAATATCATACTCAAATTAAAGACAATAAAATTCTTAATCTTATGGTATATATATATTTTTTAAAAATAATTAAGTATTTAAAAGTTATTTGATTTAAAAAAAATGGTGGAACTTGATGTACCCACTCAAAACTCAACTAGAGTTGGTTATTTCTTTTTTGTCCTTTCAGCTTTCATTCACGCAAGTTTTTAGGGAAAAAGTGGGGACCACAAGATCTTAAACATTGATTAATTTGATCAAGGGCTTATAATCCTTCTTATCGTTTTCATCAAAAATCTCCTTTGTATTGTAACCGTCCCCTATATATATATTCACGCCACTAACTCAAATGGCAGAGATGATAGCCTTGGATGCAACTTTTTCATGCTATCAAATTTCTTTCTTCAGATCAATACGTTATAGTTTATAATTTTATATAATTACATATGCTCTATTGGGCTTGATTTTCTAACAATGTGGCAACAAGGTTCAGTTAGTCCGATTTAACTAGTCTCAATATAAAAAGACCACATATCGGGTATAAGGCCCAATGTTTTATCTCCTATTGAATTGTGTTAATAGAGACACACAAAACCGGTTTTTGGCCCAGACAGGTTCGAGTAAAAACATTGTTCGGTTTGGGTCAACAAAAACCAAAACCGGCATTTGTCAGGATTTGGCTGGGCAGAAACTTATTTCAGTGGATTTGAGGATCGAGTTTGACTCTGTTGAATTATTTGAAATCATGTAAATCAGTTCAGGTTGTTTTAAACCAGTTTCAAATTATATGGCTGCAGTCTGGCTATGGTTTAGATCGGGTTGAAACCAGTTTCCTGCCACATTGGTTTAGAATCCAACCCGGTGTTTTGAAAACCTCTACTTATGTATATAAAATATGCTTATTAAACTATCAAGTACTTTACCAATATTTGTAATTTTTATTTTGTGTATCGGATAAAATATCATAATTAAAGTTGGAGGCTTGGAGGCGCACAAAACATACGAAGAATCATCATTTTACATCAAATGTTTAAAGTCAAATAATGTAAATCCACATACTACGGTGTGTGTAAATCTTCCTATTTTATAATTGATTCCAAGAAAATGCCACATGGCATTCTCTTATTAGTTCAAAAATAAATTTTTATTTATAAATTTTTATTTTTAAATATAAAACTAGCCATTAATGTTATTAATAATATACATTGTTTACATAAATACACTAAATTAATACTTATAATTAATAATATGATAATAAATTGTATCTATGTATAGTGTGTGTGTGTGTGTATTAAGAACATCTTTTTTATAAATTTTTATTAAGCTTTTTAATATAAAAAGGTATAATAAATATTATTAGTTTTAATAATTATGCAAATTTAAAAGAATGTAATAAAATATTTTATTATGTAAATATATGAAGACATAGTTATAAAATCACATATTTTTTATTTATAAATCCGTGTAATACTCGAGTCTATAACATAATGTGATAATATCATACTATACATTAAATCAATCATATTATTTTTTTAACAGTACATTAGGGCTTAGTGCATTTCTTTTCATAACTCAAATAGATCCTTTAGACTAAACAACTCACGTGCTACGACCACAATCCGCTACCAACTCTCATGTGCTGGTAAGCGTTGCATTAAGCAAATCTACTGCCCCTCAGGAGGAAACCTGGTATGCGATAAAATCCCTACTGGCCGCTTTAACTAGGTGTGACACCTCGAAATTTCCAGGTCAGCAATTTCTTTGCTTTAAGTTAATAATATATATTACTGTTGCATACGTGGCACTAGAATCATTACTATTTAGTGTGACACGTGGCACAACAAACCAAACGCACCGATAATTCAAGGAATTATCGCAAAACATAACGCACGTGTCTTGAATAACGAACGTTGGTGAATTTCACAGACCACAGTTCATTTGCACAACACATAGGTACTAGGGAACCTAAGATAAGAGAAATGATGTTCATATGTCTCGAAACAACGATCGTAATCGAGAAATACGCGAAAATCAGCTTGAAACAACAAAATTAGGGTTATTGGGCTTCTCTGGGACCCATCGCGGTACGCGATGGTCCAACAGAAGGCCTTACAGCGGTACGCGACAGGAATCGCGGGGCTTTGACCCCCGAATTCCGTCGCGCTACGCGAAGCTTATTTCAACCATCCGCCGCGGTACGCGACGGAGTCCTGACGACAAATCTTTATAAAATCAAGACCACCATGCCTATTAACACCACCCTCATCATTTCTCCGGTTCTACACACCAACTCTCGACTATTCCTCTCTGAAACACCTTGATTTGACCCTTGGGAAGCCATTGAAGACCTCCATTGAAGCTCCAAGCTTGAAGGTTTGAAGATTAAGAGCTTGAAGAACCATTGGAGCTCAAAACCACCACCATAACCATCTCATTCTTGCAAGAACCTACTGTCCAGAAGCTGTTGAGGCAAAGAAATCATCATCTCAGGAGTTCTTGAAGCATTAGAAGGTAGTTCTATACCCAAAACACACTTCCTTCACCTTTACACTCACATGCATGACTTTAAACACACATACAAGCACTCTTGATGCACATACACGAATTTTAGTTCTGGGTTTGATGATGTTTACATGATATTTGATGATCCATGATGATTAGATGATGTATCTTTACAATCCATGATGATGTTACAATAGAATGGTCATAGTAGCTAAAATGATGGTTTTAGCAACATGCATGAATGATCTAGGTGGTTTTACACGTTTGTGGATATTGAAATATTGTTATGAGTGTTAATGATGATGATATGCAAGGTTAGAATGATTGATTTTGTCAAGATTTGATCATTTGGTGATTATTACAAACTTTAGTAACTTTAATGTTACAAAATGTGTGTTCTTGATGAAATAACCACATTTGCATGTTTAGGTCTATAATTTATGCTTAAAATGATGTTTAGAAGTTAGATGGTGATTACTAGATGTGTTGGAATGGTTAGAATTGCTAAAAGTATGATATTTAGGAATGTTACTAAATATAGTAATTTTTGTTATGAAATTTCTAGAAATGATGAAATTATTAAGGATTGTATGTTTGATATGCTTAGTGAAGTGGTTATGATGATAATATGTGATTTTACAACTTAATTGCACGAGATATGCGCATTTGTCTAGAGTAACTATAAATAGTAATTTTATTTTTCAAATCCGAGAATAGGAGCATGCTAGACGTAACGATTATGATTGATTGGATACTTAGGATTAAAATAGTGATGCTAGATGATATTAGTTGATAAACATAATGAAATACGCTTGTTTGTGCAAACTTTCTAATTATAGAAACTTTTACGCGCAAACTCTGTTAAACCGGCTATGTGTGACTATGTGCTATGTGATAACATGCTCATTTAGGATAAATATGCATGTTAGAATAATCGGAATATGAATTAGTGCATGACTTGCCAAATATGGAAACCTTCTTGAAATAGAAACTTACTATAAAAAGTAAGTTTCCTTACGGAAGTGATTATTGGTATCCGCACACTTCACATGACACGAAAGTGCACGTTACACGATCGCTTGATCCAAACCGTCACCAACGGGTCGTTAGGTCAAACACGGTCAACACGACCCACTTAACAACTTGGTGTTGTTGAACACGAACACGGTCCTGTGAGGCCCACATGAACGCAAACACGAACTCGTAGTACCTATGTGATATAGGTGACTACTAGCCGGCGACCTACACTATTTGTTGAGCAAACGCATTTCACGAACTCAGGTGAGTTTACGGCCCCACTTTTACTTAACAACTGTTTTACTTAACTTTGGGGTGAGAATACTATGCAACCATTTTAGATATATGACTGGTATGTTGTGAAAACCATTTTCGAGTGTAACTATTATCGCTTAAAGTCCTCACTTATCCTTACCGTTAGTTGTGTATCAAACGAGTCGTAATTACGTAGTACTACTGGGTTTGACTAACCCCACTCGGCACCAATGTTGACTGGAGGTCATAACGAGTGTAATTTCGATGGGAATGCGGGTTCAGCGATAACCTGCGGAGGCAAACGGAAACAGTCTAGTTTCGGTAAGATGAACTGACACACTCCACGGATCGTAGTATCCAACAACTAAACTTAACATACCCAGTATATGTCTGTTTACTTTTCAGTCTGTCTAAACCTGTGAACTCACAAACTTTTTAGTTGACACTTTTCGCTTGTATTCTCAGGTAACTGATGAAGCATACGCTAGGATGTGCACATGGAAGCACTAAGGAGTCTGACTGGCATATAGACTCGTGTCTTAGGCTTGTGTGCATATGTTTTGTTTTAAAAACAATTTAAAACTATGTATTGTCTGATACAATCTACTTTCCGCTGTATTACTCTTTATTTCCGCTGCTTTGATATTAAAATATATTCCGCTGTGTATTACTGAAAACTTGCAACATTTTACAAATCTGTGGGATTGTGTAACTCATATAGAGTCGTTCTATATGACCATGAGTTGTGATCCTGGCCACGTCACACCCACGTGGACTGATACCACAAGTGGGAATTTGGGGGTGTGACACTAGGATATGAATTTGACCTCAGATATTTTAACCTTATGAGAATCATAAGATGTCCGTTGAGCTACAAAGTTTTTGAACCCAACTCCCTAGTGTTGGTGAGCGTTGTATCGAACAAATTCACCTGCCTCTTAGGAGGAAACCCAATATCCGGTAAAACCTCTATTGACAGCTTTGGCTAAATTTGAATTTGATCTCACATATCCTAACCTTTTGAGAACCATGAAGTACCTGTTGAGCTACAAGTTTTTTAAAAGTATGTCATTAACCTTAAATATTAAAAACTAAAAAAGAAAGTCAACTTGGGCACACATCTTCCTAACTAAGTAACCAAATGTAAATCTAAGGGTTTGTAACATAATGATTACCCCTTTATCTTTTTTCTGAGATGTCTTATGTTTGAATTCAGGTTGAGTGTGTTGTGGTTGTGGGCTTCCTCTTGAGATAAGCTTGAACGTACGCCCTATAACTTAAAATAGGAGTGAACGATTGAAATTCCGTCTTTGATGTTTTCGTACCAAGCTGTTCAATGAAAAAAAAATACCAAATGTATAATAATTGATAAACCTTGAAGAAGAAATTAAGGGCAAGAAAAAGGATATATTGTAGCATGCAAGGGTCATGTCGCTAGTTAATGTGGGACTAGCCTATCTGATATAGACTTTGTCCTTTATAATAAAAGATAATGAGTTCAATCTTATATAACAATGTAATTAGTTTGGATTAATTTAGGAGTGAAATTAAAGTAGCTGTTAAATAAAAAGTGTTACGTAGATTTGGGGATTAAATCACGCACCGAGCATTACACGCACACGCTCCATAAACCCTTTCATATCCCTATTGGATGCTTACAACTGCCTCACATTGTTTTTATTTTATTTTTGAACACCACTACCTCACATTATTAGTTTCTTTATATCATTTTTAGGGTAATGATCAAATAAAAAGTTTATTTTGTCTAAGAAGGCTAAAAAGGATTTTAAAACCATAAAAACCGACCCAAACGAACTCCGATTGAACTCATTTCGACGGCATTGGAACCGTCTCATCAAACCCTACAATATTTGCCTTTTCGTTTTAGCTTTAACAACTAGTTTTAGAGTTTGGATTTTATGACATGTTTTTAAGCTTTTATGTTATATCTTTATGTTTAGTGTTTGTTTTTACAATTTTGGTTTTATGATTAGGGTTTATTCTTTATGATTTAAGGTTTAGGTTTTAGGTAATTGCAAGCCGGTTTTAATGATGTAAAAATGAATTCGATCCGAATTTGTTTGAGTCGGTTTTCGAGTTTTTAAAAATCATTTTTAGCCTTTTTAGGCAAAAAAAACTTTTTAGGGGAACCTTCCCCATCATTTTTATATATCAATCATCAGTTTTATTTTTTAATAATAAAATATTGTAAAAGACGTATATTTAACAGAAATATATATTTTTTTAACACAAACAAACAATAACAACCTATACATAATACATTAATAGAATCAAGACAATCACTAGTTGATACACCATACATCATTTATCACTGTGATGTCACTTGAGAACAACTACCTTTATTTGTCAAAGCTAAATCCATCCAAATTGATTATTTAAAATTTGAAACGCATATTTGGGACATATTTGGCTTGGAATTTTGGTATGGATTCCACAAATTATTCATTCATATATAAGAAGTATGAAATTTGCTAGAGATATCTTCGCAAATATTCATCAACTCGTGTGTATCGAACCTCCGGGTAGAGCTTAGAAGCTTCCCCACCCCCTTTCCCAATTTCGAAGTTCATCGTACATCCTTCATAGTAAATGTGATAAATACGTGCGTATGCTGCTTGAATAGTTGGCTCCATATCTACACACAATATTATGTTAACTCATTTTTTTTTAATTTCAAGTTTCTATCGCTTTTATAAATATTAACAACTAGGTTAATACTTACTTTATTAGAGGGTTAAATACAAAATTAGTAAATAATAATTAATGAAAATTTATATAATATAAGTTGATTTTTTAGTATAAGATAAAATTAAAAAGTTTGAGTAACTTAATATTTGAAGTAATAAAATAATAATATTATTTTTTTTAATTATTAATTTTTTTGAAGTTTTTTTTGAACATTTTGTTACAGAAAACGGTTTTCAATATTTCTTATTTTATAATAATTTTTTTTTGAAAAAAAATGTATTTTCAACATTAATATATTTTTAGTGCATTAAAAAGTATTTCTAAATTAAAATGTATAGATGTGTATTCAATATTTATTATTATTATTATTTAATATATGATGTATTAAATAGGAGAAAGAAGAAGAAAAATTATTGTAAGAATATTCTAGAATAATGATATTTTTGTTCTTTTATTTTTATTTTTATTTTTATTTATTATAGTACAAAAAAATAATTGTTTTGAAATTAGGCGTCACAAAGCGTCACGTTTGGCACATGATTGATGTAACCAATTTGCAACCGATGATTTTAGGGGTATTCATCGGGTCGGATAAGAAGTTTTTCGGGTTTGAAATTTTTTTGGTCTATCCGAAACCCGACCCGAAATTCGAAATATATTATCCGACCCAAAAAACCCGAATTCTTACGTCCGAATAAACCTGTTTTTTCGGGTTATTCGGATATCCGACCCGAAAAAACTAGTTTTTGCATATCCAAAACCCGACCCGAATCTAAAATTGTATTATCTGACCCGAAAACCCCGAAATTGATTTCGGATGAGGTTTTTTCGGGTATCGGATTTCGAATTTTTTCGAGTTTTGGATATTTTTAACAACCCTAGATGATTTTGTTTAGCCGCTATTCAAAATATATAATTAATGACAGATATAGTCTGTGCATATTAAAGGGATGTTTGATAATCTTTTAATAGTCATTAAAATGTTATATCTTACTGGTTCATAGTTTTTAAATGATTAAGACGTAACCTTAAGTTTGAATAGTTAAAATGTAGACTTAATCATTCAGAATTAAGGTTATCTCTTAACCATTCAGAAATTATGAACAATTAAGAGGTAGCATCTTAGTGGCAATCAAGAAACTACCAAACATCCCCAAAATGTTTAATTTGATAGAGAAGAGAAGATGCATTCTTATACATGCCTTTCATGGAAGCAAGAAAGTCTTCAGCAGATATGTGAAGTTTCACAAAAGTTTTATTGGTAAGTTTCTCCCATATTTTAACCAATTGGTTGTGTGTAAGAATGTTGTCTTGTGGTCGAAGATATAGCGTCTTGTTCAACATGCGATAATCATCTACACACTTGACAGTATATGTTGCTACATCGTCTTCGTCCATGTAAACGACTGTAAACAAACAAAACAATCACCAACAATTTTTTACTCTAATTTGCTTTTGGTGACTTTATCATATAGACCCAACCCTCAACCTGAGTGATCAAAAACTTGATTTTATCCAAGTGGTTTCTTTTTTATTGTTTATTTTTTTTAGGAATTACTCTACACAAATATAAACAACTTTTCTAATTGTCCCAATTAAGTCACTAGAACTTTTTTTGTCAGTTAAATCATTCAATTAGTATGATTGTTCTAATACTATATAAATAACCTGAATAGCAAGTTATTTCTAATTTTTTACATATTTAACTTATTTAATATGTTAAGTGGTGATATAATCATTTTATAAAGCAAATAATAAATTAAAAATATTTAAATTAGTTAAAATCATCTACATTTACACAATATACTTGAAAAAAATAAGTTTTTCAAACAATATGTGTCAATATTTAACGTTTGAAACTTAATTTTTTTTCAAATATCATTCGTAAATGTTGATGATTTTAAATAATTTTTAATTTATTATTTGTTTTATAAAATGATTATATCACAACTTAACATACTATATAAGTTAAATATGTAGAAAATTAGCAATAATATGTTATCCATGTTATTTATATAGGATTAAAACACATATACTAAGTTAAATGATCTAATTAGGACAAAAAAAGTTTCAATAACTTAATTAAAACAGTTAGAAAAGTTTGTAATATTTGTGTATAGTTATATTTTTTTATCACTCGTTCTCAAATTACAAAACTAATGGGATTTATATACCCTAGCTTCATGTTAGGGAATTGAAAAAAAAAAGATGATCAAATGAAGCAGATCATAAAAGCCGTAACGTACAACCGACACCGACAAAAACGTGACCATACCCTTGCGATTTCCGTCACCGAAAATACACACTCGGTCCGTTGGTGGCATGAGGGAGTCTAGCTGCGAAAGCCCACCAACGAAATAACCAGCAAAACAGTTTGCAGAAATGTATGTATATGGAATTTTAGCATCTTCAATGGCTTTGCGTACAATCATCTTGTCCCCAAACGTCTCTTTTCCGATTTCAAGCGCATGTCCCATTCGCGAAGGGTCCATCCCAAATTCTGAAGGCAAGAACCGCTGTTTCAAGCAACCAAAATTAATGTTAAAAAAACTTGCATATATGATAAATCAAATCAGTAAATTAGAAGTGAAATGGTCAAAAATTAACTGTGATAAACCTTTATGTTTCCGGCTTCTTTGATGGCATCAACAAGCTTAAGTTGAAGGAGAATATTATGGGACCGAAATTGAACCCCTGAAATGGCGCATATCACCACATCAACTTGCTTGACTGCATCCACGAGTGACTGGTGATCAGAAAACGAACCCTCGACCAACCGGGCTCCTTGTTCCTTAAACGACAACAACATCTGAACCTTTTCGATGTCAAAACCGATCTCTCGGCGCGTAAGAATGTGGGTTGGATGGCCTTGAGCCAGACTAGCCTTGACAATCCTCTTGCCAACATATCCTGTCGCACCCACTACTAGAATCTTGCTCTTCGACATTATACTCTCAATTAATCTTTTTTACCAGAAGTTTATACAACTTTTTTTGATGGTTTAAAGAAACAATATCGCAGATATTTATCAAGAAGCTAACCCACTAGTCTGCAACGTTATGCTGCCAATATCGTACTAGTTTATGACATGTGCATGAAAGGGAACCCTCGTGTTCAAATAAAAGATGCCTATACATGTTTCTTGGTTTTTTCGAAACAAACAGGAAGCACGTGACTACTTACAGTTGCTCAAGACTTGAATCCATAATTTTTTTAGTTGAACAAAACTGATTAACGATAGATGTAATTTAAAGTAATCATGCGTATTTGTTAAAACGCGTGCGTACATCCAACTTGAGGTGTGGATATTTGTTCTTAGTGTTTGCACTATATCTTTTGTTATGTATATTCGAATGACAATTTGCGTTAAAAAATCTTTAATTGTGATTATTTTACTTTATATAACATGTAAATGTCTTGTGGTGTTAACATTTTCTGAGATTTGTCATGAGTCGCAATGAAATGTTAAAGGTTGCACGTTATGTTCTTGTATTATTGATGCAATCGAATTTTATGTTTGAAAATATGTCATTGATATGGGTAATGTCTGTGCAATTTATCATTTTTAATTAACAAATGCAACTAAAGAATTAAACTTGTAGTGTTAATAATTTGTTTATATAAAGTTTAATTAATCAACTTTTTAGTTTTACATTCATGTTTCTGATTCAACTTAAAGTTAGAGACTAGCCACTAACTCCTTTTTGTTCAACACCCTTCTTTCGAAGCTAATTTTTTTGTGGTAAGAAGCAGCGGTGGCCTGACAGGCTTAGAGAGTAAAGCAAGGACTCAGGGTTTTACAAAACCTTAGGGCTCCGTTTCTTAGCAAATTTTCTATATACATGGATTTTTGTTGAATTTATCCAAAATGAAAAAACCAGAGTGAAAAAAATACAATTTTATACTTTATAGCGCGTTAGTTTTGAGTTTTTTTTGTGGAAAAGTTTGATCACGCATTATTCAATTTTTTCACTCATTTAAAAATTGTTTTTAAGTACTTTTGATTCTTACATTTTCTCTTTTTTTCTTCATCTTGATTAATATGATATTTTGAATTTTTATATTGTAATCATCGACTGAATTTTCTGGGTGTTTCTTTATCTTAACTTTGTTGATTTTTGTTCTTTATTTATTAATTTGATATTTTGATACCAATTGATTTATTTGCTTTTTGAATTCTTTACTTTTATTAAAGGCTAATTTTATTTTTTGAGCATTTATTCCATATAGGCTTCTAAAATTGTTTATAACTATATGTTTTGTTAAAAGTTTAAATTGTTAGTTGATAAGATAATAATACACTATCATTTTTTTAGTTGCACTTTTTTATATATGTTAAATGCAATTTTGTTGCTTCTGTTTGCCATTAGCTAATTATATATTCATTAGCTAATTATATATTTATTTGGGTGTCGTTGTACCAAGCCGTTCAAAAAAAAATTATATATTTATTATGCTATTATCAAAATAATATTATGTTAAGTGTGTTCTCAACATTTATTATAATTGAAATCAAAATATTTATCTACTAAAAGAGCTTAATTTTATTAGTCGTTTTGAGCCCCCAAAATGCTTGGGCCAATCAACATTGCCTAGGTTTAAGACATTTGACAAACTGTCGTTTTATTTTTATATTCAGAAGTGAACTAGGGTTCATGACTTACATTGAGTGGTTTTGTTCTGCTATTTGCTTAAACAGGCAGGAGAGTCTATTCTGTTGTGCGAGTCTTTCTTCACAAATTAGCAGTTTTGAGCAAAATTGAACAAAGGTTGGTTGTGGATCGATGTTCTCTATGCGCAGAAAAAATATGGTATAATTTGATTTCAAGCCTTGGAGGAGTTGAAGACAAGATTGGAGTCACTTACCACCATGTAACTGTCGGAAACCAAGATAACCATTGAAATCCGTTATAACCGCCAGAAACCGTTGTGTAACCGCCATAAAAAACCGTTATAATCGTCAAAACTACTATAACTATCAGAAACCACCATGTATCCACCGTAACCATAAAAAACAGGCTCAACCGCCTATTTTAAACGTACCAGACGTCTTTTTAAAATAATCTGACAACAAAGGTTGATTCTGATGTCAGAGCAACGCCAGTACATGCACACGTATATAATTTACTAGACTTCGATGCTTCAGGTTTAGATAAGTGTGGATTAATGGGATGTAGAAGTCCAATAATTTTTAGTATTATAACAATCTGATGCTTCCAACTTATGCAGTTGTAGAGGAAGCATTTCTTGCCAATTTGCCATGGCTGTAGCCTTGTTTATGTTGTGTGTTTTGCAGGAAATTAAGGAAAGTAATTGATTAGGGGTATATTTGATATGGGCAGCTGTAAACATCTATGAGATCATGAAAATATGATGATGTTAGTTGAATGTAATTACAAGAAAAGGAGAAGGATATATAGGTCTAAAAACTAAACTAATAAAGGACTTGAAAGTAGTGATTTTTCTGACGTAACTATTGACTTATCTTGTATAAGAACTATTAGGTACGAATATCTTTGTAAACAAATTTTCTTGTATGAACGAGATGATTTTAATTATGCTGGTAAAATGAGTGGGTTGGGTAACAGGTCAGAACGGGTGCGAGTTAGGATGGGTGCGGGTCAAGACAGGTTTTAAGCAAAATCCACTTGGGTTTAAACGAGTCGTTTTAAAGAAAAATTGCTCAAGTTAAAATGAGTTGTGACTAAACAAATAGTTTATTTGAATATTTTTTAATGATTTTCTTATTAAATATATTATTGATCATCCTTACCTATTGAAATCCATTATGTTCACATGGTTTTTAAGTTGCCATTTTTGACCCGCTTTGTGTTAAGGTGTTACTCATATAATCCATATTTTGTCATAATGCTACCCATTTCAACCCAAAATATAATAATTGTTTACCCAGTTATATCCATTTGTCTTGTTATGAGCCTAGATTACCATGTATAATTTTAATGATTGATGTTTGATTTATGAAGAAAAATAAAGAATTTGAAATATCAAACGACACCATGACCTTTCATATAAAGCAACCGAAATAGCAAGTATTAAATATGATTGATCCACATATATGATTGATCCACATATATTTTTCTTTTTTTCTTTCAAGGAGTTAATTTCATTGACATTTGACATGGCCTCCACCAAGTTTAACCCCACCTACAAGAAAAAGGGTCTAATGAGATTGAAATCTATAACAAACAAACAAACTTACATGCTATATTCTCACTTTTCAGTAGGGTCTGTAGAGGAAGGATAAACACAAACCTTACCCCTATCCTAGTTGGGATAGATGGGCTGCTCCGAAGGAATCATCGGCTCAAAGTTATCACTTAAAGTTGATCATCCCAACATTTTTAACGTTATTTTCACAAAATAAGTAAAATAACGTTAAAATTAGTGCAACATTATATGTGTGCACCGCAAATTGGGCGTTCTAATGAGATGAAATCTATAGTGACGATTTGTGTTGTTATTATAGGAGCTCGTTAATTTATTTTATTTATTTACAAGTAACTACTTGTCGTCACAATAGCCTTGGCGGGATCGGTGCCTAATAAGTAGCAACGACTTAAAAAAGTCTAATTTGTTGAAGTGCCTGCATTTTGTGAGGTACATAACCGACAGTAACCCATTGAAACTCATACGTGGATCGGAAGAAGTAAAGAAACAAATTCAACAATTGTAAAGGCTGATCTCCAATAAGCATTGCTTGATTTTGTTTAATTAATTTAATTAATAATAAATCATGAATTTGATATAATTAATACATTAAATAATAAATAGAATCCGTACACGGATGCGGACAAACAAAGATGCCTTAATCTTTAAAATAATAAAATTCGTTACATGGAATCATTATTGCCTTATTGGTGTGTGTTTTCACAAAAAAAAAAAAGAAAAAGAAAAAGAAAAAATACATATGGTCTTTATTTAATATATTATTCTAGAAGGTATCTAGTTTTACGAGTTTTTTGCTAAACTAGTGTTTATTGTGAAAATATTTACTAAAATAGTGTTGATTGAAAAATAATTACTAAAATGGTGTTTTCTAGGCTTCTATTTATCTAAGATTACTTTTTAACTTAACTTTAATTAATTACATTCTCTTTACAATTAATTTTTTTTTTATATAACTGTTCTTAAAATATTTAAATAAAAACTAAGCAAAATTTACGATTCACTTTATATGTATATTTTATATATGTAAAAAATTAAAAAGCTTTTTACTAAAAGACGTATGCATTCTATTTAATATTGAAAGCTTTAGTAGGAAAAATAAATCTTTTTATAACAAATATTGTTTAGTTGAAAATTAAATTTTTATAAACGCGTTTAATTTTTTTTTCAAAATATTATATCTTATTTATACAAAAGAGTTATTTCAATATTTTTTATAAAGGAAAACCATTTAAAAACATATCAATACATGTATTTTAATATCTTATATAATTATACCTTCTAAAATACTATTTTCAAAAAGTAAAATATAATATTTTTTAAATCTATTTATAAAGAACATCTTTAGCTATAGTAATACAAAATAGCACTGATTCATTTTTTTCAAAAAGCATTACTTTGTTCCTGTTAGAATTTTTTTATATATTATTTCTTAAATACATGTTAGTTCTAAAAAATATTCTCATGTACTTTAGAGTTAATATTAATAAAAGTTTTAGCCGAAAAAAAACACTTTTTGAAAAAAAAACTACATACATTATTTTGATTTAGTTAAACTTTAATTTAGCTAAACATGTTTTTTGTTAATGGATTTAAAAAAATATATTTTACTTGTAGAAAATAATTTTTGGGTGGTATTAGACTATTAGTTTATATAAATATTAAAATACATGTAGTGATATGTTTTTAGACGGTTTTACTTTATATAAATAACTCTTTTGCATAAATAAAATATTTAAAAATAATAATAATTAACAAAAAAAAACGTATTTAGAAAAATTGAATTTTAAACTAAAAAATATTTAATTCAAAAGGATTTGTTTTTTCCTTTTAAAGTATATTCAATATTAATGTAAAATACATACGTATTTTTAGTAAAAGCTTTTTAATTTTTTATATATATTAAATATACATATAAAGTGAATTCTAAATCTTGCTTAGTTTTTATTTAAATATTTTAAGAACAACTATATAAAAAATATTAATTGTATATATAATGTAATTAATTAAAGTTAAACTCAAAAAGTAATCTTAGATGGATAAAAGTCTAAAAAAACAACATTTTGGTAATTACTTTTCAAGTAATACTATTTTGGTAAATATTTTTACCATAAACACTAGTTTAGTAAAAAACTCCTAGTTTTACGCTTCTGTTAGCGACCGTACATATAGTCGGTTGTAAGTTAAAACAATAGACGAGACATACCATGTGCGTCAGAGGACCATGGGCAATCATGCATCGATAATAATCGCAAGTAAATGTCAAGATATAAAATTTATCCCAATCCGTATGAGCATTTCGAGGTCGATCAATAAAACACAAACAGTATAATAATTATGGTATAAAGAAAAAAAAACAAAAAAAAAACAAAAAAAATAGACTGTGATCACACCATCTATCTAAAAATGAAGTAGAATGACATTTGAGACGAGATAAATAAATTACGAATTGTTAAATTAATTGCATGTGCAAGAAAAGTTATGTGGGGGCAAAGTGGTGACAACTCATAAACATGCTCGAGGAATTTGTTTATATCATACGAGTTTTTATTCAAATCAATGTGTTCAAAAGTTCATTTTTTTTTCAACAGTTTGGTTTATTTTATTATTATTATTATTATTATTATTATTATTATTATTATTATTTATTTATTTATTTTTTTTACTTTTTAAACCTGTCTTTTAACCAAAATAACATGAATGAGAAATTTATTTAACCAAATAAACTAAATTCAAAAAAATCTTTATAATTATATTAAAAAATAAAAATAAAATTGACACGTATCAATTTTATATAACATTTTTATACTAATATTTTAGAATTGTAAGAAAATCAATTGATGGACTCGTGAACGATATCAAAATTCAAGCCTTCTCTTATGGGTGAGGAAATAAAAGTGTAAAGGTTTCATGCTGCTAAGAACAAGTGAATATTAAACTCATTATAAGAAGTCTCAAAAATCAAAATCATGAAACAGAGATATGGATTTATGAAAGACAATTGGTTAATTGCAGTTTGGTCTCCTTGTTGAATTTTTTTTTTCCTTCAGGTATAATATGTTGGAATTTTGTGTGAAAAGAAAAAGGAAAAAATAAAATACAAACATTTCATCTACTAATTTATTTGTCATGAATTAGTTAATTAACTAAGCCATGAATTGGCTAGTTAGTGGGCATAATGGTAACTTTTGATATACCATGACTTCATGTATAAATAGACACATTTGGTCTCTTGTTTTCTTTGCTAGAATTTGAGATTACTACACCACTTGAGATGTATACACACAAGCTCCAAAGGTTCCAAACACAATCATTTGTTTTGTTGAATTCTCAACAACCTACAACGATCGGTTCTCGTGTGAAACACTCTTGTTTCAGGTGAAATTTCGGGTTTTCAGTTAACTCCGGCAGTACACACTGCTTCAGCTGTTGTACCTTGGGAAACAGTTGGGTTCACATGGGTTGCCCGAAATCTGTTTTAAGGGACCTCTGTTGAACAGAAATCCTCAGCCACCGAACTCATTTCAATTCGTTTCGTCTTGTTTTATACTTCTTCTTGTAATTTCAATTTTAGCATTTTTATATTTCTTGAATAACTTTATTTTAGATTTTGTATTTCTCTGAATTGTAATTCGAGTAGTTAAATAATAAAATTATTTGTTTATTTTGTGAACGGTGTTCCTACATAATAGATGTAAATTTGAGTGGTTTTGCTTGTTATTCCTATGCTCTTTTATATGTGGCGGTTTCAATACAACTATTTTTTTTATTTATCTTTCCTATTATATATGCCATTTTCTGTTAAATATTAAAATTAGATATTTATTATATTAATTATATCTTTTTTAGATTAAAAAATATATTTCTTAAAATTAAAAACTTCTATTTATTAAAAAACACACTTTCTAAAAAAATTTAGTCCCTTAGAAAAAAATTTCTTATTTTATAAAAAATTCATGTTTTGTAAATTTTTTTAAAAAAGTGTGTTTTTTAATAAATAGTAGTTTTTAATGTTAAGAAATTTATTTTCAATCTAAAAAAGATATAATTAATATTATAAATACCTAATTTTAATATTGACTTTTTCATGCTATCAAATTTCATTCTTCCAGAGTCCAGACTCCCGTTCAACACTTTGTCACTTTATTAGTTTATTATATGTGCTCTATTGGGCTTGATTTTCTAACAATAGGCCAATAACAACTCAACAAGGTTTAGTTTAACCGGTTTACAGTCTCAAACTCTGGAGACCACATATCGGGGTTTAAGGCCCAATGTTTTTTTGTTTTTGAGTTGTAATTTCCTTCTATTGATATATGTTGACAACAATGTTTTAAAACCCGACCGTATGTCTGTATGTCAAACTGGTTTCTTTACTGGTAAGTGGTCGGACCCCTAAAACGGACTATGTAATGTACTTTATCTGCTGGGTTACGGGCGGTCATTTTACTAGAGGTTTATAATCTACCCTTGTATGATTCCTGTTGAAGCATATACTCGAGGGATGGATTTAAGAACCGGAATTTTTTTGTTGTCAGTAAAAGAAGCCCCAAAGCTATTTACATAGGAACAGCAAGTGAAAGAAAAATGTATCATCCACACATATTGAAATGTATCTTCCATAAAAAAAGTTTTTTTCTTAATTAATTGTTTTTGATTCACTGGATCTTACCTCTTTTGAAAAAAGTCAATAAAAAATTAAGATATGCACCAACTTATTGAATAATTTTATATTAGAATTTTATTTTGAGTCTTTTAGAAAATATAGAAAAATTAAAAAAAATCAAATAAAAAACCCGTATAGTCGAACCATCCGTTCCTTCAAAAACAGTTCAATGCAAATAACCATACCGCTACAACCGATTTGAGTGGGTTTGAGGATCGAGTTTGACCATGGTGAAACTTGTTATTGAAACAGTGTAAATCAGTTCATGTTGGTTTAAACCTGTTTAAATCATAGAGTTACAGTCTGCCTATGGTTTAGATCGGGTTGGAAACCAGTTTTTCCTCAAATGATTTGTGAATTGGGTTAGGTTAATTATGAACTTGATTTAGAATCCAAAACAGTGTTTTGAAAATCACTAGTTATATATATATATATAGAGAGAGAGAGAGAGAGAGAGAGACAGAGGAATGTTCATTAGAAAACTTCTCAATTTAGAGAAAACCAAGAAAACTCATACTAACTGTTTCGGGTAAAAATTAACAAGCTTAATTCTTAGCAAAACCGAATTAGAAAAGTGAGGTATTGTGTTTTATGATCGAAGATATCAGTTATATGCGGTTTATAATGAAAATATCCCTGAGAATCCCTAGAAATATTCCAGAATATGAAAATGAAATAAACAGCTTACACACGAGATTTGTACAAGGAAAAACCCTTAATCCCTTAGGATTGCCGGAATAAAAACTTCGGGAGGTGACAAATGTCACTCTGCCTAGTTTTATTAATAATGAAATGAATTTAATACAACAAAAGAGCACAGTATGAACGATGCTAAGTACGTAATTGAGCTTCTGTGAGTATCAGTATGTTTGAAGTGTCCTATATCGATCAATTGCCTCGGTATATATACAATCAATTTACAAACAAGCTAACAACAACGTTTAAATGACCGTTGCGCATATCTCGGCACTTTCCAAACGTGGGAGGGTTGTTCAAAATAATGGCATCAATCTCTCTTTGTTGCCGCGTTCCAAGATAAATCAGTTGGAGTCCCATAAGGGTGTTCGCGAGCCGAACCGAGTCGAGCCAGGGGTCAGCTGGGGACTCGGCTCGGATTTAAACCGAGCCCGGCTCGGCTCGGATTGTAAACCGAGCCTGAAATCTTGGCTCGGACTCTGCTCGTTTTTAACCGAGCTCGGCTTGGCTCGTTTTTTGCTCGTTTTTACATAAGAAATTTCATATTTGAATTGCATTCACCTCATCTCGGCTCGGTTTGTTTTTGGCTCGGTTTTTACGTAAGAGAAAAGGCATGAATATGTGGAACTAGGAATTAATGATATGGTTTGAGAATTAGGAATTAGTGGAGCACGTAAGAATTGAGATTCATTTCGTATTTCCGTCATTTTTCTTTTCTTTTATTTTATTTTATTTTTATTTTTTAACATAATTACAAAATAACACCAAAGTATATTTATTAGTGAAAGTAACCCTATAACTTTATATTTTAGTATAACGTGTTGTACAAACGAGCCGAGCATACGAGCCGAGCCAGCCCTGGCTCGGACTCGGCTCGGTTACAAAACGATCTAGCTCGGTTCGGCTCGGTTACAAACGAGTCTTATTCGAGCCGAGCTTTTTCCGAACGAGCTACGAGCCGAATCCGAGCTTCGAGCTTTTTGGACAGCCCTAGAGTCCCATTCCATGATTTTCGCTGAGCTATATAACAACATGTCATGTCATGTCATAAATATCCCTGATCCTGAAATATCCCGGGTAAAATTTTTAGCGCATAACATTAACCAATAAATTTTTTAAAAAAATTTTTCATAATTTTTTATTATAAGGTTAGAAATGTTATAATAAAAAAAGAAATTTTTGAAAAAAATATGTAAATCACGAAGTTACATATATGTAATCACTATGTGTAACATACAAGTTACATATATGTAATAACTTAAAATACATAATTTTTTTTTACATTTATTATCTTATAATAAAATAAAATAAAAAAGAAAAAACGAAAAAAGTTTAATTGGTTATGATTGTGGTTAGTTTTCTTGGTTTTATCTAAAATGAAGGTTTTCTTATAGGGATTGAATTATATGAAAACTCAATCTTAGAGAGAAAACACTTAAATTCTATGTGAGCAATTGATTTGGAATCTTGAAAAATAAATATGTGGTCCACATTAAACCTGAATAAAAAAGTGGGTTTTGAATAAACAAATCATTTTTAATGTTGGTTAATGTGGATCACATAATTGTTTTCAAGTTTCCAAATCAATGGCTCACATTGGGTTTAAGGGTGTTCTCTCTAAGATTGAGTTTTAATTGGATTCAATTCCTATATATACACACACACACACACATAGGGATTGAATCCTATGAAAACTCAATTTTAGACAGATAACCCTTAAACCCTATGTGAACTATTAATTTGGAATTTTGAAAATAAATATGTGATCCAAATTAAACCTGAATAAAAATTGGGTTTTAAATAAACAAATCATTTTTAATGTGAGTTAATGTGGACCGCATTTTTATTTTCAAGATTCCAAATCAATGGCTTACATAGGGTTTAAGCGTTTTCTCTATAAGATTGAGTTTTCATATATATATATATATATATATATATATATATATATATATATGGAATAGATCATATAATAACCCACTCTAATTGAGAAAACTCTATAACTTAAATCCAATGGTTCAAATTTTTTAGATTTAATCTAATGGTGACATATGTCACTAATTAATTTTTAATACAAAAGGGCATTATAGTCTTTTGTGTTAATTACAAACATCTGATTTAATATAAGAGTGAAAAGTGTCACACTTTTAAAAACCATCTATTTTCTTATTTTTAAATTAAAGTTTACTCCCTTGATTTTTATACACTTATAGCTTTTTTATACTATGTTATTTTTTTAAAAAATTACACCATTAAACTCGTCATATTTTTCTCGTTAATTTCATTATAGTTATGCCAAATTTTTTTCGAACGTTAGTAATTACACTAACGTAAAAACATAAGTACAATAATTTTCCTCTTTTATCAAAAGTTTTCCATCAAATTTTTTTTCTCTCATCTTAAATATATATTACAAACTTATTTTTTATTATAAAATTTACTTAATTAAATAAATTTATATCAAATAAGATAGAAAGTTAGATAATTGTAACGTATAAAAAATAATAAGTTACAGCTCGTTACATCAGTGTAATTAGGAATACTTTAAAAAATTCAGCTCATTACATCAGTGTAATTAGGAACACTTTGAAAAAATTCAGCTTATTACATCAGTGTAATTAAAAACACTTTGAAAAAATTCAGCTTGTTACATCAGTGTAATTACGAACACTTTGAAAAAATTCAGCTCGTTACATCAGTGTAATTTCGAAAACTTTAAAAAAATTTGACAAAACTATAGTTGAATTAAAGATAAAAATGTGACAAATTTAATGGTGTAATTTTTTTAAAAAAAATAATAATGTATATAAAAGTTATTAAGGTTTAAAAAATTGGGGGGTAAACTTTTATTTTAAAAATCAAATCAACTACACATAACAAATCTCCAAAATACCCTTAAAGAAATCTCAACCACTCATTTTTTCTAGATTTAATATGGACCACAGATTTCAAATTCATTAAGTTAGACAACCAATCAAATTAGGTTAATAAGTTATATCAATTACCATGGGTTATCAATTGATCCTCACCCTATATGATATATGGTGTGGTTCCTTTGTTAATTTATGTTTATTGCGTTAACCGAATAACTACATTTTATTACTTTGGGGCTCATATTAAAAGTAAATTTAAATGTGTGCGTTTTTTCTTCTCTTTTAACTAATGAAGTGGGCCCTACATTAATTACATTAATTAAAAAACAATAAAAACTACACCATTAGATATACTTTGTGAGCTCAAAAGTAATAAGATGTAGTTATTCGGTTAACGTAATAAGAAATTGTTAACAATTGATCATTCTCCTATATGTGTGTGTGTGTTTATACATATATATAATTGATTATTCAGGTTTCACATGATACAACCTTTATATATTGATTTTTTTGATAGAAAAAATAAAAATAATTAATTGATTTTTTTTTCTGACAGGATAAATATACAGTAAATAATTTTAACAAAAAGAAAACGTATAAATATCCCAATAATACTTTAATACAACATTAATCATTTATATTAAATATTAAAAATTAAGAAACAAAGTCAATTTGGGCAAGCACCTTATAATTAAGCAACCAAATGTGTAAACCTTGAAGAAGAAATTAATGACATGGTTGCGTCTAAGTGTCGCGTAGCTTCGGGAATTAAATCACGCACCGACCAGGACACGCTCCGTAACCTCTTAACAAGTCCCTATTTGATGCTAACTGCCTCACATTTTTTTTAATTTTTATTTTTAAACACCACTACCTCACATTATTAGTTTCTTTATATCATGAAAATTTCATTTTTTTTTTAATAAAATATTATAAAAGATATATGTTTTTAATAGAAATAAGGAGTAAGAGTTGTTTGCTAGTTTCTTAATGTCACTTTATGAATCATTATCATTGAATTGTTAAAAAGTAATCTTAAGTTTAAATTATTAAGAGGTTAATCTAAATCTAAATGACTTAGGAGCTGTTTGTTAGAAACTGAATGATGTCATGTTTGAATAAGTCATATTCAAACCGTCTGTTCCAAATACTTGAATGAAATAAAAATGTTTGAATGGACATCTGCATAGTTTAGATATGGGTATATGTCTGAATGAGTCTGAATGAAAGGGGTTGGCTCCTCTCCATCTTTTCAATTCTCTCCGACGCCTCTTCCACACTTATCTCATCTGTATGGTTGTTCAGATGTCTAACCAAACAGTTTTAACTTGTTTAGCACTTACTGGTTCAATATTTTTTAACCATTCAAACATTTTACTGATTAAACACTTAATAGTTCTGATGTTATCAAACGGCCCTTAGTATTGCATAATTTAAAAATAAATAACAAGAAACAGGGTTGCTTTTATGACAAGAGAAGTAACCAAGTAAAGAATCGTCGCCCTTTGACTACTTGTCAATAGCTTTGCGTCAAAGCAATTCGGAATGTCGGTTCTTCTTTAACCTTTTTTTCTTTCAACGGTCGTGATATATGTTTTATTCAAGTAACTAACTTTACATTAATTTAACTTGCTACGTTAATAAAAATATATGTAATTATTATATAAATTTCAGTCAAACTGAAGTTTTATTAATAAGAAATGTAGGATTTAAAATCCAATCAAAATTGAGAGATATGGTACTTGGTTTTGAAAGAGAGCACAAGTGAAAAAATTAAAAAAATATTCTAAGGATTACTTAATTATTATATACACAATCTAATGATTATTTAATTATACTTAATTACTATTATTATTATATATAGAGAGAAGTGAACTTAGTATTTATATTATTTTTTTAATAAATAAAGAAATAAAAGCCTAATGTAATTATAATTATAATTATAAGAAATTAATAAATAAAGATGTGAAACTCTAATAAAAAATAGTAGATGTAATAACACTAAAATAATTAGTAACTTGCATCGAAAAACCATTAATGTTGTGAAAATTTCAATAAGGTGTAATAATAGACACTGGGTACTTTTTATATGTCATTCTACTATTACATAATGGTTCTCATAATTTACTAGGGAAATATAACTTTTGTGATGTTGAAAGTCTTTCAAATCTTCCCAAAATGAAAAAAATAGTTGTAGTGCTTGAGTTGTTTAAAGATTGGATGATTACACAAAACTTAATTAAAACAGGTCTTTAGCATTTTCATCTAGTGTTGTATTGGGTAAGACAACCTAAAAAAACATAAAGATTGATAAAAAGAGCATGCCAAGTTTTGTACTAAATCCACTAATTCTTCACGAGATCCGAACACCTACAAAATAATCAATGTTTAGATAATAAATGTCACCACAACTACCAACTCCGACCACCTTACAACTACCACATTTCACGGCAAACATCTTTTGTGTAGAAGGGGGCAAGATGCAATAGGTAAAAGCATATAAATATTTAATCATGATAAAAGTTATTAAGAAGACATGAAGATTGAAGTGTAAAAGGGATTAAAAAAAAAATAAGAACATAGCTTAAATTTATTTTAATTTGTGTTTCTTGATTATATAAGATATAGCTAAAGATATTTTAAATTAGCTTGAGTGATCTACCAAGCAAACGTATAAGGACTCGAATTTGATTGAAAACTGTCCTGATTAAATGACTCTACTCAAATTGCCTTGACTTGAATTTAACCAACTTTTGCTTATACGAATGAGTTATAAGCCCGAGTTAGCTTAACAAAATAACATGTATTTGCCATGCCAGAAATGTACAATAATTTATTTTATATCATGTAGATACTCAAACTAATGCTAAAAATTAATATACAACTATAGCATCTTATGAGGTGAGGGTTAGTTACAAATAAAAAAAGTTATCAAAGTTAATTTTTATTTTTTATGTAAGCTTCATAATAATCAGATTAATATAAAAGAATTCTGTTAAAAAATATACTTTATTATGTGAAAAAAAAAACTTATTAGGTTTTAAATAAATAAAAGGTCGGCAACAAATATCTTAAGTTAAAAACGAAATTAAAGGGAAAATAAATCTTGTTGCCATCCTTTTTCATTGAAGTCAGCTCCTTACCCAGGAAGGCATTTGATGTGCACCCCCACTCCTTTATATTCATACACAGACTGGCAATTTCTATAAATATGATGGATAACGAAAACCAGATCAAGAAAAGAAAGCTTGAATCTTCAACAATGGAAGCTACCGGTGAGATTTTCGTTCTACCATTCTTTGGCCAAGGTCATCTCAACCCATCAATGGAGCTCTGCCGGAACATCTCCTCTCATAACTTTAATGTCACACTCATCATCCCCTCTCACCTCTCTTCATCGATCCCTGCAACTTTCTCCGACGAATCCCCCTTCATTCATGTTGCCGAGATTCCATTCGCTGGTTCACAGCCGGAAACAGAGGCTCCGGCTAGGGGGAACCCGCTTGATCAACAGAATAAGCAGATGGGTGAAGGGATCAAGTCGTTTTTATCCAATAGATCCGGAACCAGACCCACTTGTGTTGTGATTGATGTTATGATGAGCTGGAGCAAGGAGATTTTTGTAGATCACCGGATTCCGGTGGCGTCGTTTTCCACATCCGGCGCGGCGTTTTCCGCCATGGCGTACGGACGGTGGAAGGCGAAGATCGGGGACTTGAAACCCGGGGAGATCCGAGAGCTCCCCGGCTTGCCTAAAGAAATGGCTGCGACTTATTCGGATCTGTTTAAAGGTCCGAGAGGAAGACCTCAGAGGCCCAACCGGCCTGCCGGTGATCACGCTAACAGGAACAGGGGGGGACCACCTCGTGGATCAAGGGGCGGCGGCCCACCTGGGCCGGATCAGAAGCCACGTTGGGTGGATGAAGTGGATGGAGCTGTCGCCTTGCTTGTCAACACTTGTGACAAGCTCGAGCGTTTGTTCATCGATTACCTTGCTGAACAAACCAAGATTCCGGTTTGGGGCATTGGACCGCTCCTACCTGAAAAGTTTTGGAAATCGGCCGGTTCGATCCTCCACGATCGTGAGATGAGATCAAATCGGAAAGCTAATTACACAGAAGATGAGGTGTTCCAGTGGTTAGAGTCCAAACCAGTTGGCTCGGTGATCTACATCTCGTTTGGAAGTGAGGTTGGACCCTCGATTGATGAGTACAAAGAACTAGCCAAAGCGTTGGAAGAATCAAACCAGGCTTTCATATGGGTGATCCAACCCGGTTCAGGTAAAAGCGGCATTCCCAAGTCTTTCTTGGGCCCGGTTCAAACCGATAGTGAGGAAGAAGAAGAAGGGTACTATCCTGATGGCTTAGACACCATAGTTGGGAACAGGGGTATGATCATCACAGGATGGGCTCCACAGTTGTTGATTCTGAGCCATCCTTCAACCGGTGGGTTCTTGTCACATTGCGGGTGGAACTCAACTGTGGAGGCAATTGGTCGAGGGGTCCCGATCTTGGGGTGGCCAATCAGGGGTGATCAGTTTGACAATGCGAAACTGGTGGCCAACCATCTTAAGATAGGATTCGTGATTACAAGTGGTGTTGGCGAAGACGGGCGGCCAAGAAAGGTGAACAAGGATGATATAGCAGCAGGGGTTGAGAAACTGATGACCGATGAAGAGGTGCATGAACAGGCCAAGAAACTAAGTAAAGAATTTGAGTGTGGGTTTCCAGTGAGTTCAGTGAAGGCTTTGGGTGCTTTTGTGGAGTTTATTAGCCGAAAAGTAGCCTGATTTGCTTCTCGCTAATAGAATTGTGATTGTGTAAGCTTTTGTGGAATCATCTTTGGGTTTTTTTCTATAGCAGATGATGATCTATTTCAGTTCATAAAGTTAAAAATATGAAGTCTTTTCAGTTTTCTAGCAGAGTTTCCAAACATCTGGATCACTACATTTAGATTTTTTTATTTATTTAAGGATATCTGTGCTGGTTTCCATCAACACTCATCCACTAATATCATATGAGTTTGACCTTTTCAAGAGTCAAAAGGTAAGAACACGTGATTGTAACCTGAGTCTGTATGTTTCTGTTAGTCATGTCATGTTTACTAAGTTGATGATGACGAGCCGTTAAAAGAGCCAAGAAAAATTACGTGTAGCAAAGCATATAACAAAGTAGCATTGAAACTTGTGAATTTAAATGTTTCAAGTTGCAGCAGCTTTGACATCTGACTATAATTTCATTTTGCCAATTTCATTAGGGTTTAGAGTCTGACTTAAGCCTGGCAAAAGTGACCCAAAAATCAGGTTTTGGGTTATCATGTGTATGTATTTTAACTATTTATCATAGTCATTTTGGGCTTAAATATATTTCGTTGGGCCTACGCGGGCTGAATAAAAAAAAGTTAAGATGACAACTCGACAACGGGTTGCTGAGAAAGAACTTCCATAGTTCCATTTCCATATACCTTTAGTTTTACAAGTGTATTTTTTTTTTCACTGGATAAATGATGATTAGATTTTGAGTTGGTTAGCCCAATTCATTTAACTATAAATGCTGTTGACATATTTCGAACCAATTTATGTATCGAGCCTGGACTCTGGAGTCATGTTCGGCCGTTCGGGTTGTAACTTGTACGCATTAAAGGGCCAATACAAGAATACAAAATCTAAAAATTGTATATAATTTAATATTTATATTATGGGTAGCTCTAACACGTTTACAACTTGTTTTCTACTGTATTTTTATTTACTATAAAAAAACTAGTTAAGATATATCATATTGTTGATTAATAATCTATAAAACATAATTACAAATGAAACATAACCAAAATATATATTCTAATTGTAGCATGTATTATTCCAAGAAAACGTAACTAATTATATTCTTTTTAATACTCACTCACAAACGGAGCGTAAAGAAATTAGACACCTAGACCGGAGTAAAAATCAATGCCTCAATGGACCAATATTATTGCAAGAAAACGTAACTTATTGCCACCATTTTGTGGCGATCATTTTGTGACTATTATTATTACAACAACCATTTTTCTATCAAATCCAATCACGGTTGCTCTGTTTTGTCGACCATTTTGCTACCAAAACTTATGCCAGAACTTGTAAGTGTGACCATTTTGCTACCAAAACCTGGTGACTCTTTATCCCAAAAAAAAAACCTGGTGACCATTCCATGTATATATATAACGCATATATCTTGATCAGAATATAGTTATAGTAAGTAACATATTAAACATCATCTAGACAGAATGCAAATTATCCAAACATAATAGAACTTTAAATAATCAAAATAAAATTGTTTAATTATTTATTTTTGGACTATAGCTTTCAACATATCATCAATTTTTGACATCCTATTGCTCACAGCATCTTTATTAGCCTTATGTTATTCCTTTTCAGCCTCCAACTCTGCGATAATTATATTTAATCTTTCTTTTTCTTCTTTTTCATTCACAAGTTCCTTGATAATCTTGTTTAACTTTTCACTCGACAAAACAGCCCAAGAAAATTAATAACATGTTAGCCTAACTATTATTCATAAAAAATAAAAACGTTAACATACCTCATGGTCTTGTTTACAATGTGTGCTCAGGTAACTAACATTGCTTAACCCATAGGCTTTTCTTTATTATTTCCACCAGAAGCTTGTGATCAAATTTCCCATTGTTCCTCAGTAGCTCAGTGGTAGAGCAGTCAGTTGTTAACCGATTGGCCCCAAGATGATCATCTCATGTGTATTGAGAATGAAACATAAGCAATGCTAAACCCTTCTAAAACCCAAACTCGAGAATGGAATGATTGCTATGTTCATCCGCATACTTCTCCTCAAGATATCCATCATACTTCACCACATCATAGCAAAAACTTTTAATTTGAGTTTGGTGAGAAATTGCTCTCTATATATGCTAACGTTTTATTTCGGTGGTAGTTACCTAACTTTATAGTAGTTAATTATATGTATGCATAAGCATGCATCTCCATGAAGTATAACAAGAGCAAGGGCAAGAAAAAGTGAGAGAATTTTATAATACAAGGACCTGATGCTAGAGGTGGACAAACTGGTTTTTTTGGAAGTAGAACCGATTCTGGTTTTTGGCCAGTTTCGGTTCGGGTTTTAGTCGGTTCCGATTCGGGTTTTACCGCGTAAAGGTGGAACCAGTTCCGGTTTTTCCGTTTCCGGTTTGGATTTTCCTTTAGAATCTGGTTCCGGTTCGGATTTTCCTTGAGAATCCAGTTCCAGTTATAATTTCTCTGAGAATCCGGAACCACTTGTACCCGCCGGTTCGGGTTGTCGGCTCTGGTTCCGAGTTTTTTTCCCACCTCTACCTGATGCTATTTACAGAAGTGGATGAGAAGGAGAGGCAATAAAAAGGTAAGAACATTAAGAGACTCATTTCATATATAATAATTAGACAAGTCTAGTACTCGCGCGTTGCAGCGGAAAACACAACACTTAAGTTGGTTGTTTTAAAGGTTTGCATGGTTCGTTCTTGAGTCATAACCATAACAAAAGCAATTTTTTTAACCTGGTAGTTAACTAAAAGTGACTTTAACTACTAACATAAAAGGATGCACCAAAAATGTCAAGAAGTGATTCATTTGTTTTGAATGGTTTTCTTTTATAATCAATATATCTCACTTAAATTCTTAAAAGCTACCAATGTGGGATAACGTGAAAACACAGACAAACATTTAGATTAGAATTAAAAAGTTGTATCATATGTTATAAGAGTTGTAAAACTCTTAATTTTAAGAGATTTAAGCAAATTACTATTTTGTCTTTTTAATATGTATTATATAGTAGTATAGATAACCAGACCTTAGCCCACTGGAGACTTCTCATACCCGCGGTTTAACACGATGCATACATGGGTAAAATATAACTTAATATTAGAAGTCGAATTAAATACTATAAATCCCTATGATGTAAGAGACGTAACGGATTAATTTAGAAAGCAACCTTTATATTTTGTATTAATTTTTTTTTTTTTTAAAAAAAAAAAAAAAAAAAAAACAGAACGTTCATCTCGTAATCTGGTCAGTTTTCCTCAGTTATCTTGTTCTAGAATCTAATCGAGTGTTTGAAACGGGTAAGATTAGACGAGCGGCACATGTTTTCCGGCATAACCGTGAGTCGTGGGTCCCAAGAACACCTCATGGTCGAACAAAATATTAACCAAATCTTGAGCCAATGTGACAATCCATAGCCAGTTAGCCATTATTAAAAACTTTTTACAACGATAAAGCTTCTATTTTTCTTTTTGTCGCTTTTCATTGTTTACAGACGGCATCTGTGACCGATCCCACCGTCTTCCTCCATAATCAATCAGTTAATCATTTTCCATTCATACAAATCTACTCACTCTTGATCATATCGTAATCATTAAACAAGTGTCAATCAGCCTTTGGGTATCACTCACGAGTAAGTTCCAATTTTATTTTTAAAATTTTATGATTTCCTCGTTCGTACAACCGCTGTAATAGTCTTTAGGTTGATGGGATTGTTTATTTAGTTGATCTGATTGTTTATTGATTTAATGTTCTGTTTTAGATTCTGGTCATTCTGAATTTCTGAAATAATGAAGTGTTAATTGCTGACCCTGGTAGTACGAATCGATTGCTAAATGGGTTTTCGATTATGAGATCTAAATGTTTATTGATTTCAAGCTTCCATTGTTGACTTTGTACCGGTTTGACTTTTGTTGGTTCAAAATTAGATGACATACGAGAAATTGCTCTTCAATTTCGTGACAATAACGTTTGGGTATTTTCTTTTTGACTAAAGTTTTCATTTTGTTGAACCAGGAATCTAGTTAACTACTTTGAAGAACTTGAATCTAACAAGGCTGATAACTACAGGTTTCTTTGCTTTGTGCTGGGTATATCAAGATTTCCCCTAATTGAATGACTGAAAGAGTGAGATAGTTTCATTTTGCAATCTGTTTTGTGGATAATCAAATATTCAGATTTTTATTGTTGAAGAAATTTCTTGAGGAGCACTTTCTTGAATTTTGGGTACAGATTTAGAGGAACATGGGATCTTTTGCTGGACATGTGGTTCCAGGGACACTGTTTCTTGTAATTGGGGTATGGCATATATGGTGCACTGTGGTCCGTTATGCATCGGATCCAAGCTCGTTTCGTGTAAGGGTTTGGAACCCTGTTCCAGGTTTTAATGGGAAATTGAAGCATTTGGAACTTTATGTTATATCAGTTGGAGCTCTTATTGATATGTGCATAGAGCTTTTATATTCAACCCACCTTAAGTTCTTTGTTAACGGTGTCTTGAACCCACATCATATGAATGATTTTGAGCATGGTGGAATGCTACTGATGTTCTTTGTTTTTAGTATTGTTGCTTTGCTCTCACAAAAAACCAGGTCAGTCTTCATCATTCATATGTTGCTTATACTTTTGTGTCAAATTTGCTAATTATTTCTGGTTAAAATGATTTTAAGTTAATAGTAATTTGTTTGACTGAAAAAGGTCCACACGAATTTCATAAGACAAGTAGATGGTATATACTAAGTGGTACCCACTACCGTTTGAATATTTTTCTGGTGTTCTCTTTTGATGAAATTTGTTGTCATGCTATTTGAATGTTACATCATATTTGTATGCCCAAAGCACCCTAGGTCCTACTTTTGGTTACAAATCACAGATATCCTTTGCATATGTCAGCAAATCTTTGTATCATTTTATGGAATCATTTTGCGTTTTCAGTTCCATTTGGAGTATAACAAACAAACAAAGATACCCAATAAATTCTCACTTTTGAGTGGGTCTTGGATGGGGGGATGAAGGCAAACCTTACCCCATACACAGTCCCATTTGGAGTATCTTACCTGCTAATATACGAAACTGACCAGATTATGATAGATTGGTGGCATCTATGTATTTTTTTGAATTTATAAAATTATATGCTTGTTAAGTGTTAACATCACTTGCAAGTGCCCAAGTGCATTAGGACCGGTTTTTGGTACAAACCAATAAACCATGGATTGTCAACAAAATCTTTGCATCTTTTATGTTTTGTTCATTGATTATAAGCATCTTGCTTACATATCGATTTGTCATCATGATGGCATGAAGAAGAGCACTAGGATGATTGAAACTGTTTAAAATGCTCTAAAGTGAAAGTCTGATGCACACCCTTGATGGTTGATACGCTCATTTATTACATGATCTTTTTTTTGCATTCAAGTTCACAAAGACTAATGTAGAACTCATAATCTATTAGATCTGTATCTGAAGTTCTGAATTTCTATTTTATATAATATTGACTTTTACTTTTTTGGTTCAACTTCAGCTTTCTTCCCTTACCTGAAGGCGCCCTATGCTTGATATCAGCTGCAGCATTCTGTGCAGAGTATCTTTTATTCTTTTTCCACTCAACAACACATAAAGGTCTAGAGGGTCATTACCATCTGCTTCTTGTTCTACTTGTGGCCCTTTGCATCTTATCAGTTGTGGCTGGTGCCCTCATGCCCACAAGCTTTCCTGCTGACCTGTGCAGTGGCATTGCAATAACCCTTCAAGGCCTATGGTTCTATCAAACCGCCTTCACCCTCTACGGGCCTTCAATGCCAGCTGGCTGTAAGCTTGAAGCCAATGAGATCACATGCTCCTCTCATGTCCATGAGGTTCATGGGCAGTTGCTAGCTAATGTGCAGATGTTTGGGCTTGTTTTCTTGGTTTTCGTTGGTGTTGTGGGGTCCTACGTTTATGCAGATAAAAGATCTGAAAAGGCACGGTATGGTGTGATTCATATGAAACCTCTTGATGGATTTCATGAGCAGTTATAAAAAATGGTTTTGTGTTAAAGTTTTGACCTTTTTAGGTAGTAGAGAATTTGCATAAGATCTTGTGTAGATTCAACTTTCTTAATTTGTACTTTTCAATCATTTTCCCTTCAGTTACTTGTATTTTGTAACACTGATGATTTAAAAACCCTTTTTGTAATATTCTCTTTTCATGAAAATAGTCTCAGATTGGCTGATAGTCTTTATAAACCTTTTTTTTTTTGTAATTTTCTCTTTTCAATCGTTTGGCTACGTAGTCGAGTTCATGCATCAAATCAACAAAACAATGATTTTTACTACTTTTATCTCGAAAATCAGTATGTGTGCATTTTGTAATTAACGTATTCTCGTTCTGATTAAGTTATTAAAATTAGTGTGCGATACACACACATACAACATGATTACATGTGAGGATCATTGGACTCATTACCTAAATAATTCAAATTATTGTTTTCTGTAATAAAACCTAAATTATGGATTTCACATGTTTTATGTGAAGATTATATAGTCTTCATTTCATTGACTTCAATATCACACAACCCGTATTGGAAGAGTGTCAGATAAGTTCCATGCTCTTATCGATAATAGCACGTGTGTTTTTCATCATAAGACTCATTGAGATGGCTCTTTGGAATGGTATAAAACCCATTTGGCATCACACTTTTTTGAAATTCTTATTGCATGATATAAGAGACATAATGATATTTTCTATCTACGTTAATCATACCAACATGCCACCACTAGAATTTTAATCATAACGCTTCTTCACAACACACGAGTAACTTGCTCGTACTCTAAATATAGATCATAACATTTAGCTGTTACAAATTCTACTAATAAAATTGGTATTGTCTTTGGTTGATGGAAAAAGAGCTGCAATTGACATCATGATAACTATATAACGATTATACAACAGATTATACACATACTGTTGGATCTTGTTCTTAATTATTTGGTACATAAATGATTTATTTTGGCCTACATAGAACATAAAAGCAAGCATGCCGCTATGGTTTGGTCCAACCGGCCAAACTGATAAAAGAAAATAGTGGTTCTGCTCGTGTGACACTTCAAGGCAGAACATAAAACAGGAAAAAAAAAAAAAAGAAGCAAGGAATTTGTAATTATGATTTAAATTGGCGGTATTATAAGTTTTCACATGTGCGGACAACCCAAAATGAAACCAAACACACGATAATGACATCAGATAAAGTCTTGTAATATCAACACCTTATTCCGCTCCCAATTATAATCAAACTTATACTTATTAAAAAGATAAAGGCGTTTCAATAAGTGACAATGGATTCTATAAGCTCATGAAGTGGGGCTAACTCCTTCTTGTCAATCAAAGAAAACTCCTGCATATCAAAAAATTACAATTAAACAGCGGCCTTCAACGGTTGAAGTACATAAGAAACAGGCACACCATTTGGTGATGCTGGAAAACACTTACACATGTAAACAATATGAAATGCTTGAAACAAGTGTTAAGATGGGCTTCTTCTTTTAGACTCACAATCTTCTGAAAGTGTGTGTGGTAGATGTGTGCATATACACGAAACAAGCGTTTAAAAATTGTTTTCACAACGTCCCTGAAATTGGCTGGAAATGGTGCTCCTGCAAAGCATTCAAAAGTATTGTTGAATACCTAATTCTAGTTCTTCAAGTTGTGTATTCATACACTCGCAAAATTGTTTATCAAAAAATGTATTATAGATGGTAATTACCAAGTCTTTGAGGAAAAATGGATTCATCATCCAACTGTGATTCAATCCAATCCATTAAGAACTCTACGTATTTTGGAGCCGAAACTTCAATAGGCTTCTTGATTTGCACACCATCCGCCCATCGATATTCATATCTGTATGTGTTATTTACATAAATTTAAGAATTATGTATCTTCATATGTAAAGTGATAAAAACGCGCAAGTAGCAGTGTATTGTCAAGACATACTTGGGACCTGCAGTCATAGTTGGGCAAATCTCTGGTGTACAGAACTCAGTTAGGGTTCCATAAAGAAGATTAACTTGGTTGAAAAAATCTACAGCTGAAATTCAAAGTCAAAAGTTAAAGTCAAACCACCTTCACCTTTCAAGCTCATCGCTTTTATCTATATGACATTAAACAAAAAGAGATTAACTGTTGACAGCAAGCCATTCATTAATATCCTCCCCAGGAGGAAGTCTCACAGCTTCTCTCAGGTTCCCACTGCCCAAAGTGGCATCAATGTGTTGCCTTAGTTGTGCCCCCTGGAAAATAAAATAGATTTTTGATTAAACATCAAACAAAATTTTACATCTCAATTGCAATTATAAGATATCAAGTTTTATAAAATTAAAAGAGTTCAACCTTGCTCCCGGAAGGTGCACTTTTTTTTGGACGAAACGTCCTCTGATTCCTGCAAGTTTTCCACAATCCGGACTAATTATTTACTCAAAAGCATAAATATAAGAAACCATTTTGCAATAAGCATTTGCAAGATCAAGTTATAAACTTTTTAGCAAAGAAATTACACCCAAATGTGATCAATCTAAATCATTACCCATGATTTGAGAACACCCAAATCAATGATCTCTGGGAACGCAAAATCATCCCACTAAGATTAAGCACTCCGTTATATTATCAATACAATCGCCCCTAATTTGAAATATATTTTAAAAATATACATCTGAGATCAAACCTATGATTTCCCAGTTTCAAGATTCAAACGGATTTACTTAAGGATTCAATACCACTCTTTTTTTCTTTGCTGAATGCAATAAAGGTACAGTTTTGTTGAGTTTTTATTTTGTCAAACACTTGATATGCATACCTAGATTCACAAGTCGATATGAAAATCAATACCACAAAAGTCAAACAATAACAGCTGCTTTTCCTAAACTTAATGTAATCATGAATCAATCCAATCTAAAAAACACAATACTACGCATATTGACGATGAATTAAAGATACCCAGATCAAGAAAAGAAACGCGATTTAAGAAAGGTTAAGAAAACCAAATTAAACCCTGAAAAATCAAGATGCAAAAATTGAAGAATTTGTCTTGCCTGCCGAGACCGAAGAGGCTCATAACTATTGAGAAAACAAAAAGAAAAGCAAAAGGCTGATTGATGGATTTTGAATTTTGAGGTTGAGTTTAGTGGAAAGGGTTGTCACGCACTGCGATCGCATCGAATACCCACTACCTTGCCAGCATCATAAATTGACAAGTGTTCAATCATATTTCCAGATCTAATGTGATATTAGCGATAATATAATATTAAACATCATTATTATCATGATTAATTACTATTCTATGTACTCGATTACCTTCATTGTTTCAAATGGATTTATGGTATTTACAAAAAGGAACCGGAAAAGAGGGAAAAGGAAAAACTTATGGTCCATTGGGCCGCAAGCTTTTATATTTTGGGCGGATACGGATAGTGGTGTAAACGAATCAACGCAGCTCGTGAGAGATACTAGGGATCGGATTGGTAAAAAACTCGAACGAGTCGAGCCTTAACGAGCTCGAGCTCGAGCTCAACAATGTGGCTCGTTTAGTTATTGAGCCCGAGCTCGAGTTTTACATATCGAGCTCGAGCCGACTTGCAAGCCTTAACGAGCTTTTTGTTTATATAACTTTTATTTATAAAATTAATTATTTTTATATATGTAATTATGATAAATATATTTTTAAATCAAATATTTTATGTTAAATTTGGAAAATATTATTATAAATATAATTAAATTAGTAATTAAAGTAAATAAATAAAATAATTAACATCTAAACGAGCCGAGCTAAACTCGAGCCTAAAAATTTTCAAACAAGCCGAGCTCGAGCCTTGAAAACTCTTAACGAGCCGAGTTCGAGCCATAACGAGCTCAGAATCGACTCGACTCGTGTACACCCATAGATATGGGCCATGGGTTGGAATGTTGGATGGTACGTTAGAAAATTTAAACTAAAAAAAATTGATTTTCAATTCCCTGAAATTCATATGATATGCTTGTTTTTGTTTTTCTTTCAGGCTTCATATTAGAATTTTCATCACATTTTATTTTTAATTTGATAAAACGCATATTTTTTTAAATAACAACTTTTTGAACCTTTAAATACGGCATGATCCTACTTTTTGCAAGAATAAAGAGTCGTACCATTTTTGTAGAATTGTAAAATGTCGCTAGTGTATAGGTAGATGGTATCCTCTAAAAAAATCAAATATATAACCTCCTCTCTCTTGATATTCTCTCTCAATAGAGGACAACTGACCACAGTGAGATTTATAGTTTTAAGGTTGTGTTGCTAGAACTATTGACATAAAGAAGATCAATGGATAAAAGCATGCCAAAATGTGAGTAATCTTGTCCACTGGGCCAAACCATATCTGGCAAGCAAAAGAAGAGTTCACATAGGTAATTGACCCTTCAGTTTTGGGACAAGGAGATGCCACTTTTAGCATTGTACTGTTGAGCTCAAATCCTGAAGGCTAGCCAAAGATGCCTTCAGTTTGAAGTTCTTGAAAGCCTTAAAACAGTTCAATAACATGGTAATCACTTGTAGCCTATGGCCTCCTGCTTCATGACGGACCTCAAAGAAGGTGATTCATTCACCAAATAATAATAAAGAGAATCAATAGAGGTCAGATTTACTGGAACAAGCTCGTGTTAAAACAGAAATGAAGATTGTGTAGAGGAGAAGAAAAACATAATCCTTACTTCCCCACTGAGCTTGCTAGTTGTTATTGCCTCTTTTTAGAGTGACGGCAAAAGGAGGACAATTCAGTTGGGCCTCAGGTATGGTTTTTGAGCAATAAACGGTCTTTTTAAATTGAATTTGCTAGGGAGTATAGCCCAACCCACACAGGCACGCAATGTAGTCATCAGGTTGGATGTCAAAGAATAAAAAAAGGTCCTGCCTCATTGGCTTTTTGACGGGTGGATGTGACCAGATCTGATGGCAAATACGTTAGCAGGGAGCTGTTTTTTGTGTACAATGGCTTGTTCATTTTGGTTAGGCAGACTCAAGGTGGTCATTATCACAGACTTGATAACAGCAGGTTTGATATAGCCCCCAGGAGCTCTTTTTTTTTCTTTTTTTTTTGTCATTAATGACGGATGTCCTGGGGTAATTCTCCATTATGACTCCCTTCCCATAGTCTGAGTCTTTCCAAAAACCTAAACTTTGACACAACCCAAAAAATGAGGTGAAAACGTCGTGTATGCAGATGATAGACAACTTCAGACCTTGTTATAACATAGTCAAAATAATAACCGATATAACTTACAATCACTACAATTTGTTGCAATATATTTTTATCATTTGGGATGTAAAAATAGCAATTTTTTATTTCTTCAAAAATACCAGAGAAAAGAATATGACCTGCAACTGGATTTGGATTCAGGCTGCTCTTCTAAACAAACCATCTATGGCATACTTAACACTCAAACTATTTGGTTTGTATCCAATGCTTTGCATTCTGTTCTGGAATTTCAGTGACTTGTTGATATCACCTTCCTCACAAACTAATTTGAAAACCTCATTATAGCATTCATTGCACAATAACTGAAACTCCTCAGCAAATAGGCTCAATAACAATTCTGCTTGATCAAGATTCTTCTCTTTACAATATCCAGATATCAGTGATCTGAAAATCATTGCATCAGGGTGGATGCCAAATTCAGCCATATCCCTCATATAAATTTCACCTTCCATTGTTCTATTCAGTCTACATAAACACCCGACGATAGCTCTATAAGCGGTCAAACTTGGTTTCATATTCTTGAAAAACATCTCATCTTTTAGCTGTATAGCCTCGTTTACATAATTTGATTTACAAAACGAAACAATAAGTTCATCATGGATTTGCAAATCAGTTTCTTTCCCATCTTGTACTATGCGTTCCCATAGACTCTTGGCTGCAAACGGTTTATCTGCTTGGCACATCGCAACAACAAGATCAATTTGGAGATTTTTTGGAACCAAAATTCCAAATTTTTGAAGCTCTACAATAAGATTCACAGCTGAAATTAACTTGTTTTCCTTTCTATATCCTTCTATAAGTACTAAACAAGTGAAACTATTAGGGGGGACTTTTTCTTTGATCATTTCATGAAGCAAAGCACACGCTTCTTGCATCATTCCTTTGTTAATGTAACCACATATTAAAGTGTTGTAAGAAAACACATCTGGATTCAGCCCGATCTGAACCATACGGTGGAATAACTTATGGGCTTCCCTTACATTACCTTCTTTACAAAGCCCGTTGATTAAAGATGTATGAGTGACTAAATCAGGCATCACACGTCTTATATACATGATATTATACAGATAATGTGCATCTTTTAACCGACCTTTCCTCACATAGCTATCTATGAGTGTGTTATACGTTACAATATCTGGATCAAATCCTTCTTCTTCCATTTTTCCCAAGAATTTATTCACTTTATCAGTATCCTCACTCTTGCATATAACATGAGTTAATATGTTATAAGTAAAGGTGTTACCACGTAAACCAATCTTCCCCATTTCTTCATAAACTCCCCAGCATTCATCTACCCGATTCACCTTCAAAAGCCCATCTAAAAGAAAGTTGATTGAAATGATTTTGGGAACAAAACCAAGCTTAACCATTTTCCTAAACGTAATAAAACCGTCACGGACCAAACCAGCTTTTAGGTATGCCTTGAGAAGCATATCAAATACAACTGGTTCCCAGCTACAATCTTTGGTACACAGAACCAAAGTTTCAAAAATACTTACTTTTTCAGGGTTACTCTTATTGGTTTCAATCAACTCAGCTAAAAGGCCCATTGTCTGTGAAAAGTTGTGAGACCAAGCAAGTATATGCAACATAATACAATAATCATGAACAGTAGGAACAAAGGCCAAGTCATTTTTAACCCAACTGAAGAAAGTAAGAGCTGCAAATGAATCAGATTGGCATCTAAGAAGGATTCTTGAAACTTCTTGGGTACCCAAATGGGGAATCATGTCTTTCTCAAGAAGGGTGCTTTTTCTTTGCTTAAGATTTGAGCAGATGATATCAACAACTTTGTTAGGGTTTTGGGTGAGGGGCAGAAGATTGTAAAGTGGGTTTAAGAAGGAATTTGTTTTTGAATTGGGTACAGTCTGTAGGGATGCAAGATTTGAGTTCAACAAGTGATGTATTTTGAAAACTGATTGAGAAATTGATTTGAGATACGTTTGATTCACCGGGCTTCGATTCATCTTTGTTTAGGGTTTAATGGTATTAACATTTAAAGCAGGAGATTCACATACCTAATTTCGACGAACTGCAAGTGCTTTGATTCATTGATAGTTTGCGCACATATTCAAACTTTCTGGAATTGGAGATGGAACAAATGAGGATAACCAAGAACTTCTTTTTTTGGTTTTGAACCAAAACCTTGGAGGCAAATAGCCTTGCTGACCTGCTCTACCAATAGGCTATTCTACAACTCTTTTTATCAATATTTAACAAATCTTAATTTAATGAATTAGTAATTCTGACTAAGAAACATTGTTTGTATTCTAACGAGGGTTAACCCCGCGCTTCACGGCGGTAATTGTATCGATTTTTAATAAAGTTCAAATATAAACGTTCATCATTGCAAAAATGACCATTAAAAACGAAAGAACGAATCCAACAAAGTTAGCTTAGTGGTTAAGGCTTGACCATTTCTCCTTAAAGACCAGGGTTCAATCCCTAGTGACACTTTAATGTAAACCATGTGATGGGAAGAATTTTGAGCTTAATTTCAGGTTCCGAACCAATAGAGGGCGAGAGTTTACCCATTCCACGGGGTTCCTGCGCATCAGTGGGTACGGTCTCACGGTCGGCGATCAAAGAATCGATCTTAGTTATCAACTTTCAGGATAATTGAAAGTAGCACAACATGACCCTCTGCCGTTAAAAAAATAGTATGAATATTATATAATATATATAAAAACATACCCAGTGAAAATCCCACTTAAAAGTAGGGTCTGGGGAGAGAGATGAAAACAAACCTTACCCCTACCCTCTGAAGGGTAGAGATGCTGCTTCAGACGAGACCCACGGCTCATTAATTAATTATTATTGTTGCTTGGTCTGTCGTTTTTGACTTTACTTGATCGTATTTTGACAAAGTTTTGAAAGAAACAAAATTTTGAAGGGAATTAACACTCTAGCATTAACTTTTAAATGCATATACAGTATAATGGTTACCCAACTCAACTATTATGTTAGAGGTCTCGGGTTGGAATCCAAGTCTCAACATTGACAGAGCGAGCTTGAGTGCTTTAAAGAGAAGAAATTTACAGGATCCAAGATACACGTTAATTTTTTAAAATGAGAGGGGCGAAACCAATATTTTAATAAAAAATAACCTTTTGACCGTAAAATTAACACTGAGAAAGATGGAGAGTCGCCCCCAGCCCTATTAAAGTTTCGTCCATGTGGTGAGGTAAGGTTAAGGGTTTACTTAATTGTTAGGTTCGTCTTTGGGTGGGCTCGAGTGTACACCATGAACATCAAATTCGAGAGAACGGTTGAAATCTCGTATTGAGTGTCGTTGTATCAACTCATTAAAAAAAAGTAATTCAAGAAGATAAAGGGTGCAAGCGAATTCGCATTCATGGAGTGTTTTCAGAATCATCGCAGGACTGACTCAGGTACTTTAGCAAGTGCTATTCAAGTGAAGCACGGGCCTGAATATACCACTTTATATGTGGATTTTTAATTGAAGGTTCATGCCACTACGACCAACCTGACAGTGATATGGCTAACCAAGATGGATGATACTCTGCACTTTTCGAGGTTTTAAAAAAGTACTCTGTCACTACTAAATTTATCAGCATACAGAAATCATTAAGCACTTGATGACCCGAAAGGGTTGACATGAACTTTTGCCTTGATAAACTAAAATCTTTTTCAAGATTTGTCAAGAAAACAGTGAATTTTGGTTGTTGAATTCTGCTTGGGTTACATGTTTGACTTCGACCGTTTCATTAGATGCACGTATGGCTCAAACTAGTGTTTAAAACCCACATCTTTTGATCCCTGATTGGTTACTTTCAGGAGAAAATATGGTGACAAACCATGGAAGGTGGTGGTGGTGTTGAAGAAAAGATGATACTTAACTTGAAGCCCAAAAAATTAAAAATAAATCGTTATTATTTCATGAGTTGTGTAACATACCTTGTAAATCTAACATGTTGCCTTTTGAGGGTAAAAACATGTTGTTATTATTATTATTATTTTTTAAGCTTCCTTCATTTCATATTTATATTGGTTTGATTTAAAAGTCAGCCTGACATTTGTTCGTTGATAAATGATCACCCGGCTTTCCTGTTAAAAAAATTGACAAATTCAACGGCCATTTCCAAATTTAAACTCACCAAAAATCAGATCTTTCCAAATTTGATGTAATTTTTTTATAATTCAAAGCTTTAATCCTTTCTGTTTCAATGGTGAACTTGAATACTTTCTGTTTTAGAGGTTGAGATTCAAGTTTTAGCACCTATTTCTTTGTTACAAATCTACCAATGTCGAAGAATTCAACTGCTTCCGGTTATGGCACGCTCCCCACCAGCACCGCTACCGGTGACATACTGCAGCTACCATCAACACCGAATACAATGATAGCACGCGCCAGGCACCAGACAGAGGACTTTATCTCCAGGCGTCGACCGTGGCGGGAATTTTTTGATTACAAGGCGGTTACTTGGCCGCTAACCTACGCCGACACCATGAGTCGGATCAAACAGAATCTTAACTACTTTCGAGTGAATTATGCGATGATGATCCTTCTCGTACTGTTCCTGAGTCTCATTTATCAACCAATTTCAATGATCACATTCTTGGTTGTTTTTGTTGGTTGGTTTTTCCTTTACTTCTTTCGTGACCCCCGCAGCCCGGTTGTGATTTTCGGCTATGTGTTTGATGATCGTGTGGTGCTAATGGCTCTGAGTTTGTTAACAGTCTTTGCATTAGCGTGTACTGATGTGGGAGTGATTCTATTGGCGGCCATTGGCGTTGGGGCCGTTGTGGTGGTGGTACATGCAGGTATCAGGAACACAGATGACTTATTTTTGGACGAACCAGATGTTGTTGATGGAGGTCTGGTTTCTGTTGTTGGTGACAAGTAGTATATTTGAACTAACTATGGTTTAAATTTATCAAATCAAATTAAATTGGGGGAAAATTACAAGCTTGAATCAGGAGATGGTGTTGTTTCTTCATAAGGTTTGAATTACTGATGATCTTGTAAGTACAATTTTCTTGTATATTTGTTGAGGATCTCTTTATCTCCTTTGGTTCATTTGAGATTGTTATATTGGGTTCTAATTGCAGGTGTTATTTGGAAACATGAAGCTAGTCACATCCTCTTAAGTTTTGTGTTTGATTATTGCTATTGGAAAGACATTGTGATTTATATAAACATAATGTTTGTTTTGTGACAGAATAACAAAGAAAATGATTCAATTTGCAAAACTTTTTGACCAAAATTACTTGTAAACACAGACAAATAAGATGAACAATGGCATTAACCATGTTGCTTGTTCAATTCCCACATGAAGGTGCTTCACCCTATGTGCACAAATAAACAACATGACCAATTGACCACTCTGCAACTTCAAAGATTGTACTAGATGCCAGCAAACCATTAGAATATAAGTAAAAAAATAAAAATTAAAAACCAGACTCATCTGGCAGAGCCACTTTGAAAAATCCAAACTTAAGATTTAAGTTTGAAACTCATTTGTCTCTGAAGGATGAGAACCAACTATGTAGCATCTACACCGAGAATACTTTCTTTTTTATTCATAGGCAACATACTCTAAATAGCCAATTTGGTATCTGTGAAAAGAGAAGTGCATCTAACTACTTAACCTTGGGTATCTGCTAGAAAACAAATGAACATGCAACAGCAATAGCTATGTATCATAAGAACATGAATGAACAAAAAAAACAGCAAAGCAAGTATAAAAACGACTGCCAGAAGAACAAAAACATAATCCAAATAACCTAAAATCAAACAACTTCCAGCTCTAAAATTATTGTAGAACAAGATTCTTGATATCGATACATGTACTCACCATGAATGCACATGGTTATTTGATCAAGTTTCATGCAAAATCAGGAGAAAAAAACGAATTAATCTCCTCATCAAATGTAAGCATTGGCTAATTAAACAAGAAACATCACCAGTCCTGTGATATAGATTGCTACTTGATCAAGGTTCATGCCAATCAAGTTTTTCAAGCATCAAAATCTTATTAATTAATATTTTAACAAGGAGTTCTTCGTTTACCAACAAAAAATTAAACATCCGATTGACAGCAAAAACTCATTGATCAATTTACTCAACTTACAAATCACAATTTAAGCATTAAAATTCCTATTCATATTGAAATTCAAAAATCAATAAATATCTACAACAAATAGCACAACACGAAATCGGAATCCAATAGCAGAACGCAACATATTTAACCAATTTCCAGTCAAACTGAAAGAGCTTATGCAAATCATCAATAAAATTTACCTCTCGTGAAATTTTCACACGCCAAATCAAAGATCTCCACCAACATCCAGTATATGCAACATACATTCACAGCAGTTTCCGATTCACTTGATGCAAGGCGGGACCGGCGTTCACTGAAATGATTCTCCCTCACAAATCATGAGATATGAATCGCAACCACGGAGCACGCCGGTGATACCGTTCCCGACCTGCACCAAGCGAATCAGAAACAGCCGTAACCAAACACAAACCACACATGTTCAGAAAGAGACGATGATGAAGAACCCTATCTTCCTTTCAGTGAGGAAAGGAGATGTGAAGGTTATTTAGAGAGTAAACAGACCAATTATATGGTGACACGTGGAGGTGACATAGAAGGTCCGGTGCAACTCTGTCCAATTTATTAGCCGGCAACCTGTCGTTGAGGCTTGGGAGTAGGAAAAAATGGGGAACGGAATTCAATTCCGTTACGGTGAATTGACGGAAAGGCCCCTAATAGATGACGGTGTTAGATATGGGGTGAAGGGTCGAAGAGTAAAAAGACGTGATCCAAAGTAGGCGACAGATTGACCGAGGAGTCAAAGTTGTAACTTGGGTTTGCGGTGTCATGAATCGCATATTTTTTAAACGGGTAAATCAAATACCATTCGTCACACGTTACTTTAATTTAACGATGACTCAATATAAAACTCTATAAAAACAACCTACCTACTCTAATAAAGAAGTATTTATATAAAACACGTGACGCATTCTGGTTAAATCTGAAAATGTTTTTTTCGTTTATCTCTCTCCTACTAAATAATATTAATTTTTAGTAATTAAATTATATAATTAAATATTTAAAAATATAATTTTTCATATTCCAGTAATTTACTAATTTATTAAAATTTAATAAACAATAAAATAACTCGATTATATCTAATCCTAAATATAATTTTATAATTATTAAATATATATTATTACTTAGTGTTAATAAAATATATTTTTTATTATTCAACCCATGTAATACACGAGTTTTCTTTGCTAGTTGTTTATAAATTGAAACTTTGATCTCGCATTTATTTTTTATTAATTTTATTTTTATTTAAACCAAACATGCTATCACAAAAAAAAATTAAAAAAATTAAAAATCTTGATTACTAAAAATTTTTAAGGACACGTTATTGTTGTTATTGCTATTATTATTTAATAATTGGAGAGGAGAGAGCCATTACACTATGGACACATCAAGCTTCAACAAATGCATCTGATTTATCTGTTTTTTCCCTCAAATTTTAATTTCATCAATTGGTTCATTTTGTTTTTCCTCAATTATATACTATGTTTACCAATTTATTGAAATTACTGAGATGTCCTCAAGGCTACAATTTTAATTTCTGAATGGTCATTTTTTTCCCAGGATAAAGTATTGGATCCATTATCTAGACTATATTTACCGATGAAGTAAAATTATGAGAAAGTTCGTCCCTTTGTATTTTGCTAAATTCCATTTACATTAATCTGCTTTGTATAAACTTTTTAAGTTACTTAAATGCCCATGTCTACCAATTTGTTAAATTTCATTTGCATTACTATAATTAGGTTTTTTTTATTATTACTTTGGTGTTTATAAATACGTTTAAATAGGTATTGTTCTCCATTTACATTAATTTAATCAGGTTTATTTTTTTATTAATTTAATCAGGTTTAAATAGGTATTGTTCTCCATTTACGTTTAAATAGGTTTATTATTACTTTGGGTTTAACATGTTTTTGTTTTTTTTTTTTAATTATTTTGATGTTTCTTTGTTTTAGAAAAACAAACATTTTTAGGATTTTGTTTAAATTATTCCGTTGCGAAACACGGCTACATACGCAATAGTTGGTGAACAATTCTTAAATTGAGTTGTTCGTTGTTGATCTCGAGTAAAAAGAAACAGTGTTACCGTTGACCCCAAGATCTCCAAATCTGTTTCTGGTAAGTTCTTTGTGTGCCGTAACAAACATTATTCTAACATAGTTTGGTATTACCATATAATTACCTTCTCATATCATGTTTTAAATAAAAATTGAATTTTATTTTATTTTTTGGGTGTCCTTTTATGTTTTATGAATTAAATAATAGTTTCCTTTTTGATTTTGTTGTCTTTTTAAATTTTCATATGAGATAAATTGCTCTTATTCAAGCTAACTTCAGTTTAGGGTGATTTAGTAAGTGCGGTTTTGGTCATTTTCAAACCAAAAACGTTACTTCGTTTAATTATAAATACATATCAATAACCATAACCAATTGATCGGTTATTCATTAATCAGTTAAACACCGTTTATATTTCGTCTTCGGTTAAATTTGGTTAATAATGGAATTTTTAGTAAACAAGAAAAAATTTGTAAATAAACTTGTGGATTAGAAATGCATTGATGATGAAAATCTAAGTAAAGTTCTTAAGATTTTGGAGCGACTGAGGATGAGTAAAAAAAGTAACAACCGCTTGAACTCTAACTCATTTACAAATATATTTAGTCTGATCACATTTAACACATAATATTTTCATCTAATAAAAAGTTATGACTCACCTTATATACTTGACTTGCACCATAATTTTTTAAAACACACACATAAATATTAAAAATAAATAAATATACAATAGTCGATTCAGTTCGTTTAAAGTCGGTAAATGGTTTGACTTAACCCTAACTATTACCGAATGGGTTGTTAATAGCTTCGTTTAACCATAATCGTTGGTTAAAGTCGGTTATGGTTTGAGACGGTTATCGGTTTTTTTCAGTTATATTCATATTTTGATCATCCCTTTCTTAGTTATTTGCAAACAGTAAAATTGTTTGTCTCAAGTATAACATATAATGTGACTGGTTATTCACACATCCACCTTTTTATTTTAACACCCTCATCGATCTTATATGTCTCGTATAGGTCTATACTCCTCGTATACGAGTCAAATATTATCATTGATACTGACACCCAATGATTGGTCACGTATAGAGCCGCATATAGGTCTATACACCTCATATAGAAGTCCAATCATTAGCACTGACAAATTCTAACACCCAATGATTGCCCCCTTATACGCCTCGTATAAGAGGTGTGGGGTGAGTGGATGAGATGGGTGTGTGAATAAAAGAACCGTATATAATATGAAATAAAAAGTCGTTAGTTACAGTATCCACATGTGATTCAATTAAAGCTATAGTGCACAAGATTATGACTTATATGAAATATAAACTTGGTACGTACACTACCCACATGTGGTTGGGTCAAATGTGTAGTGTATATATGTATTTTTTTTTTCTCTATTAACAAACCAATCTATAAGGCATCGAAGCCCTATTTCACATGGTTAAGGCTTGAGTTTACAAATCACAAAATCACAAGTTGTTAGTTCAAAATCTTTTGAAATCTTTTATTATTTCCCTACCTAAGTAATATTTAATTCATTACTTTAATTTTTTCTTTCTTTAATGCTCACGAAACAATTTTTTATATATCAGATCACGAAGCGATATGACCCCTCTCCGGTCATTGCATCAAACATGAGCTAAGTCAAGCACCAAACACTCGACTAATGCTCAATCAAGTGGTAACATGAGTTTGTAATCAGATATTTAATGTCTTAAGATTTTACGTCGAAACAACATTTACTACGGGGGCCTACGGTATTGATCAGAGCTACAGGAGACTCCTGGAAAGCTTTGATTCGAATGAAGGTATGTATTACACTAAGGAACGGTGTTCTCACTTGATCAGCCAGTTTGAACCTTTAGCCTTTGGAAGACTGGCAAACAACAGAGGTGAAAGATACAACCTTGCCTCCAGCCTTTTAGGGTGTTAACTAATTTCAATTCACTACACAAAGAAAACGAATTATATGACCTATGTAGGCCCTGAAAAACCCCTGTTTAGCAACCCTCAAGCCCGCATCCAGCAGCGCCATTAGATGGTACGCGGAGCTCTCTTTAGCTGCTGTTCAATTTCACGTCTGTGTGTATCAAGGCAATTTGTTTTGAGGCCCGAAAACATTCATATTACACAATAAAAATCTAACACACACGTGTGCGCACACACACATATATATATATCAAAAACCCGTGCGATGTGGCGACAACCTATTCAAATCGGTAATTGTAATACTTTACTTTTTGGTTAAGGGGTGTTCATCGGGTCGGATAACGAATTATTCGGGTTTGAAAATTTTTTAGGCTTATCTGAAACTCGACCCGATTATCCGACCCGAATAACCCAAAAAACCCGAATTCTTACATCCGAATAACCCGAACAATCCGAATAAACCTGTTTTTTTCGGGTTATTCGGATATTCGACCCGAAAAATTAGTTTTTGCATATCTAAAATCCGACCCGAATCTAAAATCATATTATTCGACCCGAAAAACCCGAAATAGATTTCGGATGAGGTTTTTTTTGTTTCGGATTTCGAATTTTTTCGAGTTTCGGATATTTTGAAGGCCTCTATTTTTGGTTATACATGAATAAAGTAACAAATTTTAGCCATTACATTCTTAGGGTTTATGAATCAAGATCCGTGTATTTGTAAAATTAGAAATTAGATCAAGATCAGCCTAAAATGCTTCAATGTCATAATCATGTTTGTGTGCGAAAGAAAAGATAAATTTTGAAGTTGAAAAGATAGAGAGAATAATTTTGAGAGGGAATAAACTTAGATCTAAATTCAAAAAAGTGACAGTAATCTGTTATGTTTAAAAAGTAGTACTGTTGTAGATTGTATAACTCTTAAAATTTAAAGATTTTTACTTTCTTTCTTCTGTGTTATATATAATATATAAGTTGACTACTCTAACAAACTAGTAGGTAAAATCACCAAATTAGCCATTTGACCAAACAAACTTACCAATATAGTCATTGACCATGAAAATTAAGAAAATGGCCGTTGACCAGCAAAAATATCGCCCAGTCAGCGATATAATATGCAAAAATATCGTTGACGTGGAAATAAAAAATAAAAAAAATCGTTTTTGACGACGGGGCGATATTATTTGAAGAAATATCGCTGACATGATGACGGGGCGATATTATTTGAGAAAATATCGCTGACATGGATTTATTTATTTTTTTGCTTTTTGGGGCGATATTATTTTAAAAAATATCGCTGACGGGGCGATTTTTTGACACCTCAGCGATATTTTCTTTACAAATATCGCTGACTAGGCGATTTTTTGACATGTCAGCGATATTATCACTTAAAAATCTCGTGGTCAGCGATATTTTGCCAAATGGCACATTTTGATTGGCCGAAATCCTTTGAAAAAATAAATTTGTTGGCTAAAATGCCACTTTGACTAGTCAAAGTGGCTATTTTTGTGATTTTCCCTTTATTATCACTAACTATGTTTATGCTTTCTTTACTATCTCATATATTAAAACACAAACATGAGTTTATAGATTAAAAAAAATAACCCTATGACTAGATTACAAACAAACAGACCTAGTAAATTCACAAATTAGTAAGTTCTAGAAGGTGAGAAAATGACAAATTATACATTTATCTACATGAGATAAAAATATTGTTTTTAAAAAGACCTCGACTTAGATGCAATGCCACATAACTTTCATTAATATCTATGTATATATGTGTGTATCCAAATGCACAAGCATATTCACATGCAAAAGCATAGACATACAACCAAACATATAAACAAATATCTAATGTAACCTACGTATCAAATAAAATACATATAAAAAACATAAACGATATTTAAACAAAGTATACATAATACTAGTATTTACAAACATGTGTGTTAAAATTGGCATGTTGGAGTAACTTTTAAAGGAGAAAATCAAGAATAACTATACCTAGAAATTCTCACTAATAACATGATTACTAATGTGCGAAGGTTGGTAGTATGCGAAGATCCATCACATGTTCTCCTTAATTTCATTCCTTGTATATCATCATAGTTGTAGCATGTGACACATTCATAAGCCCCACCAAACGATATGCCTAAAAAAGCATAAATATTTGCACAAACATATACACAACATATCACATGAATCCTATCTCCCAAAGGCCAAAACTATCGACAAAATATACATGGTAAGCAAGCGCTTGCAACAACATACCTTGAGTTCTTGAAGTAGATAATGTACCATTAAATGGTACGATCAAACTTAATCTCAAAATTAACCAAAACCACTCAGAATATCCGTCCCAATGATTTGTTGAACAAAGGTGCTACTAAATGAACAACCCGTGGTAATATAGGGTACGTAAGAATGCCAAGGATGAACCAGTTTAGACTCAAAAGAGCAACCACATCCGAAGCCGGTTTGTTCTTCAACATCATGAATAGCCGGACCACACTCTTCAGTGACATGCCCACCACCATAAAAAGAGCCATCACAAGTGGCATACAAGGTTCTTGAGCTTCCCATGCCACCATTCCAACCAATATAGACAACATTGCACTAAAAAGACTTTGTGAAACTGCAACTGCATATGCACTTTTATCAACAGTTGGATGCACGAGAGACCCACTGTCGTTCTTTACATAATCATGTGCATCATACTTACCATTTTTGTGCATTATTGTGAAGGCTAAACTATCTTTACATTGATGAGACTTCCATGGTGAAATCCTATCTTTGTTGAAGAATTTGTGATTTTGATCATCATCATGGTCATAGCCTTCATCGACTTGTGTATCTGTATCCCACTGTGATTTTCCATGAAGTTCCTTCAAACGGAGGTTTTCATCTTTGAGATCATGCAACTGTCAAGAATGTACATGGATATCCCATCATATACAAATCATGAAATTATAACTTGAAACTAATAAACCCGTACCACGCTCTCCAATTGTTTAATCTTATGCATTGCTTCATTGTGTTCTTCCTCAACTTCACCCAAGATCGTCTCCATCATTTCATGCTCTTTGATGGCTACTCCAATGTGTTCTTGAAGTTCCTTCCGATCCCATACAAGAAAATCCAATCTATCTTGTAACTCACTGAGTTGTGTTTGCAACTGCACCGAGTGCTCTTCTTTTACTAACAATGTCACATAACATCATTGCTCAACTGAAGTGTTATTAAAGATGCTAATTACCTGTTTCTCCCTGCGTAATGCAGCCAAAGCACGTACGGGTAGGGTTATTAAAGATATGACCCAATTCACAACTCTCAAAAATATGCTTACATTAAAGTAGATAAAAGCACCCAGAATCTCAACTATATTATTGATTAATGCCATCAAGCTATTTACATGTATACCATAATATGCTTTGGAGTCAAAAGTCTGGTAAGATTAAGTTGTAGAATCTGCAGGCACCTAAGGCACAAAAAAATTACATGTATAAGTACATTGAGCTCTAAAATCACTGCAATAATTTGAACATTTAATTAGATAAACTAATACATCTTCCATTGCCAATTAAAGCTCTTAATTTGAAGCCAATCCCAAAGTGTGATTGTTATCTTAGGACAAGTCATAAAGCTATAGTTCTTTCTTCTTCTTTGCAAAGACGTTATTTGTCTCCTCTGCAAAGACGTGTTGTTTTGCATGGGCAAACAACTCGATCATTGGGTGATAACAAAACCAGTGAGTTTTTAAGTGGACAATCCGTGAGACAAAGTGAATAATAGCTTGGTGTGTTCGTTTTGGATTGCTAGATATAATAACAGAGCCAGGGACCGGATTGATATGCCAATGAGGTTGTTGGCTTCGTTAAGAGAGTGGATATGTCTTACATCAGTTAAGAAATAACGTAACTTCTTTATTAGTTTCTCTGCTAAATGAAGAGAATTACGAGGTGAAAACAAAACATAAGTTTTTACTTTTTAGGTAGGCAACTCATTAAAAGTAAAACAAACAATATCTTGATGTGCCGTTTTCGAATCGTGAAAAATGATAGCATGACATGTTATATGATAGCTTCATATTATACATAATATTTATATTTGTTAGTATGTTTTTCTATTTTGAAAAAAAGATGTTCTCTGAAAAATATCTTTATTTTTAGGGTAAAAAATAAGGTTTATTTACGTCTCTATCCTACTAAATCCCGGGCGACTTTAACTTCAATTACAGATTGTTTGGTAAGTGGAATCTAGTATTTAATTGGGTATTTTTATTGAGTCTTTTATTGGTAGTTATAGATTTTACTGATCAATAAAGATTTTAGGATAGTAGTTTTCACATACACATCAAAGAAAAGAACAAAGCCCCCTTTAACAGCAGGTAGAACAAACAAAGAAAGCAGAAGCTAGCAGCTTTCAGCTAGACAAATCATCGAACAGGTAGCATGCATACAGTCATAAAGCAAAAAAAAAAGAAAACAAAAAAAGAAAGAAAGCATGTCGATAATACAGTGGAGCGTACCTTGTTACATGGTGGCTCGAGGATGACCGAATAATCGCAGACTGATGGGGCCTTTGTAGGACGAGAAGATGGAATCAGGAGATGTATGTGCTGAACTCGCCACAAGGATTCAGGAGTTTGTGACACGTTATCAGTGACACTGAAGTGGCAGAATGTAACACCACACGTGTGTCATAATGTACCTAACCTTGAATTTTGTACAACTCAATTCCTAATTTGTCCATTTTGACCCAAAGAAGGACCAAAATGTCCAAATGGTTTCTATTGGCTTAAAGAAAAAGAACCAAAATGTCCAAATTTTTTTTGACACAAGGATTCTACGGGCCGTACTGTTCTTTAAATTTTTTTTTTAACATATACACAAAAAAATCAATTTTATTACATTTAATTAAAGAAAAAATTGTTTTTTACATTTACACATCTATGTAGTCGACCAACTTATTTTCATCTATAAATCTTTGATATTCTTGCAGCCTGTCATGATATACGAACTCCCAGTCGGATGCGGCATCATTTCGGTAATGTTTCCAAATAGGATTTACCGTTGGCATTGGATAATATCCTTGTAAGGTAACATTAATGAAATGAACGCCAAGATGAACTACTGATACGACGTTATGTCGTGGCAAACTATTAGCAGATGTCCACAAAGAAAAGATGGTTTGAGGACCTCGACCGCTGAAAAGGTGAACGATTACGCCAAATCTTTGAGCAATTACTAAACATGTGTGAGGCATAAACATCCAATGTTTGGTAGGAGCAGGTGCAATCTGTTGCCAATTTATTGTGTTGCGTAGTACATCATAAGATCCTGGGTCGTAAGAGTTAAACACATATCTGTACAGATCTGCGTTGAAATCCAATTCGTACAAGAGTTGTTGTCGAATAAATGCCCAATGACTTTCATCGAATCCCAAACCCTACAGAACGAAACCACAGTTACCATCTGGCTCGACATCTTGTATGTTTATCACGTAAGGTTGAAGCAAAGGAAGGATGTGACGACCGAAGCGATAAACATTGTTTAATCCTTCTGGCTTCATGTTACGTGGAAAACGGTGTTCGTTTTGACTTAGCGAGTTCGATGGTGGCATTGCTTTTGATACCGATGTGGAACGACGGCGCCGAAATACGGGTTTCTGACTTTTCTCGGTCACAGGTGTAAACGAACTATGCCTCGAAGGTTCAAATGTACTTTCTTGGGACGCTAAATTATCTTTAACAACGTCTTGCTCTTTTTGTTTCTGTGCCTTTAAAGTTGGACGACCACGTGTATCTTTTTGAACTGAAGGCGCCTTTTTGTCGCTTTTATTTGGAAATACCTGCGCCAAGACCTTCTTTATTAGACTCTTTTTTATTTTAGGAGGTTTGGAATTTATTTCTTCTGTAACCAAACCCATTTGTCATATAACATCTATGTCATCTTCTTCTAACATTGTTGGGTTAGATGCGTTAAGTTTTGTCCAAAAAATATGTATATCTGAGAGCGGTATCTTCTTATCTGCATAATTTATAATTAGAATTAATATAACAATAACTACGTGCGAAACAGTTAAGATTTACATTTAATATTACGAACCTGTGTTGTAGTATTTTGATATATTACATGCGCACGGCAACCCACAACTCGTCCAAAGCTGGTGGCCACACGTCATATTTTTGTCGCGCATGACTCTTATTTTGTCTTTTTCCTCGACCAACAAATCAAGAGCTTTATGGGACACCTTTCCTCGAAGGTTATCAAATATTGGTAGTTTATGATGACCCATAGTTTTAATCAAGCTCGTTTCAAAATCGTGTTTCATTTTTACCTCCTGTGCTTGCACGATTTCATTTACGAAACCGACAAGCGAGGCAAGCGTGCTGTTTGTTGATCTAAGGAATCGTTTTAGGTTCGAGTGCTGACTTTCCACCCGGTTTGTTGTACGTTGACCAAAGTTGCGCGTTCTGTTGGTCCACGCTATTACAAACATATCTCTGTAACTGTTTAACCAGGTGTGCGTCAGATACTCCAGAACCCCTAAAATGAAACAAAAACCAATGATGATATGATGATAATAATGATGGTATACGATGCTTACTTTTTTTGTTGTCTTTGATAAGTCTTTCGTACAGACGGTTGTAGTTGTAGTCGTATAACTCTGTTGTCGGAGAGTTACACAAATTCGCCCATCGACCTTTGAATTTCTTCCAGTCTGCATCCGAAAAGCTTGCCTTGCAGTGTTTGGCAATATTTTCGTCTATGTGTCATCTGCAGAGATATTTTGCAGCTTCTGGAAACACCTTACGGCACGCACTCATAACAGCAAGGTCTCGATTTGTTATGATCACACGTGGCTCCATACATTTATTCAACATACTCTTAGCCATTTCCAAGACCCAGACGTAGTTTTCCTCACGCTCTTTGCTTACGAACGTGTGAGCAATACTAAACGTCTGGTGTGTGTAAGTCACGCCAACAATTTGAATAAATGGAAGCCTTTACTAGTTCGTTTTGTACGTCGCATCCATCATCAGTACATGCAGAAATGCACGCCACCAGCAATACGATTTTGGATGACAGAAGAAAATGTCTTCCACGACGTTTGTTTCAGGATCCTCCCGGGTATAGTAAACGTACCGTTGACTGTGAAGCACGTTTTCCAAGACCTGCATTGGAGTATCACCGAATTTCTTCTTGTTTTTTATCTTCTGTTGTAAATTGTATACATCCCTAGGGACGGATACATTTGCAGGGTTATGTTTCTTTAAGCTCGAAAGTATGTTACGAGGATCCATGTGTCGCTCGGTCAGATTCTCAACCAGATATTCTTCCTCCTGAGTGAATCTTCTAACATATTCTAACACATGCTATTTATTTTTATAAAATATATTGTTTAATATTATAATTTTAATTATCTAGTTATTATATACACATATGTGACACTTACATACTAGTAAGTAACGAGTAAAATGATTATTAAAAATTTTTGACACACTTATTGGTCAGTTAATGTTATAGGAGACCGCTCAAAATTAATAAAATATATTATAATTAAACTTTCTCCGTTTTTAACGAAACTTTAGTCGAAATGTAGAGAAAAATGAGCTGATCCCAGCAGTGTTTTTAGAATTTTATAAAACGACATATTTTAAAAGTTATAAGAGAAAAACAAAATTTGAGCTAAATTAATTATAATAATAAAATAATAAAATATTAAAATTTTACATTCATAATTTCAATTTCAAGATGTAGGCACGTGGAAGATTTTTAAACTAACATAGAGTTTACGAGGATTCATTTGATCGAATAAGAAAACACGTATCAAACCTACATCTATTATATTCTTAAGCAGCAAGTTAAAAGTGCCTATAAATACTTTAGTAATATGAATTCACATACGTACAAAATATATATACATACACACACACAATTAAGTAGGAAATTATAAGCTCTGTATGCTAGGAGATGCTGATCAAAATACAGGGTCAAGATTAAGGAGTCAGTTCGTTTAGGTATATCATCTAATTTCTTAGTTAAACTTATAAATTTAATATTCTAATATAAAATTAACTTATAGGGTTAGGGTTAAGCTACAACCCTATGTATATTTTAAAAATTTTAGTTTACTTAAAAATAATAATATAATAATAATAATATAATAATAATAATAATATTATTATTATTATTATTATTATTATTATTATTATTATTATTATTACCGTAGTAATGAATAATAATAATAATAATAATAAAAAAAAATCATAATAATAATAATATTATTGATAATAATAATATTAATAATAATAATAATAAATAAATAAATCTTATTTGCAGAATAATTATAAGAATTGATTAAGCAGAAACGCTGTCCAAATTTTGTAGTGAAAAGTTCTAAGCTGTCGCTCAACAAAAAATTCAGGTGAATACATCTAACTTGTTTTTAAATTTAGAAATGAATTTTTATGAGCATTGTATGTTCAAACTTTGACGCATAAAGGGATACTATTAGACCAGCATTTAGGCTATTAGTATACGTGCGATTTGCAAATTGTATCCACTATGGGTGAAATTCCCATATGTGGCTGTTAACGTGGGCTGGAAGGTTATACGTAAGACGTACTCCGTAGGCAACCTAACCAGTGACGGGCTGTGGGCTGGAGGGAACAATTGTAAGACGCACTCCGCTGTTGTTCCTAACCAGTGACAGTACAAGACAGGGTATGCAGTGGTTGTACCGATCAGTGAAATAACCTGCTAAATGTGTAGTATTGTCATTATTAATTATGGTTAAAGGACCGAATATGCTATGCTTACATATCGAGTCTGTTATTTGTATTCACCAACATTATGTTGACGTTTTATTTTCAAAAACTTTTCAGGTAATAATGAATGACAAATCAGAAACAAGATTAGAGATTCTTGGCTTATGATGTCTTGAATAAAATCTTGTGGTAGGACCATGGAGCTACTGGAGCTATGCCTCAAAGTCTTGTATAAACTAGATATTATAAAATGATGTATAATATGTGTTTGTGAAAAGCTGGCTTATTATAATATGAAATGATGATATTCATACTTTGATACTTATATGTATGAACTTTTGTGAAATCCTGAAAAATTATTTATGAAAAGTTATATTATAAAAAGTGACAGTGAAGTTTTCGTACTTATGCGTATGAACTTTTTATAAATCATAAAAAACAGTTTTCACATCCACGCATGTGAATTATTTATAAAATTATGAATTTATGAAACAACGCTTCCGCTGAAACATATTAAAATGAATAATAAACTCTGACCGAGACTGTATAATCTATGAAACCAATTCAGGTCGCAGCGCCCGAGTCGTCGAGAGCCCGGGGTGTGACACATATGGATGACCCTCTAGATTCTGAGCAGGTTCGTGATTGTGATTGTCGTTAATCACCTGTAATTTCCAGGATTCACGAACTTGGTTGTATAACCCTATCAGTTGAAACGGACAACCGATTTTCTTACTCCCTAACTGTCTAAGGATTGCGATGCTATTGTGCTCGCCACCACGGTCACACATGAGCCAGACTGTGATTACACTGCCTGTTGTCTTTGATTTCTTCGTTCTTCTCTTGAGTACAATGTAACCATTGTCTAGTGCTCTACTTTTCACCCACCATAACAACGCTTCCTCAGACATAAACTCCTGACATATAAAAACAATAATAAATACCGTAAATGGACAGCGATAATATACAATCATCAACATTTATGTTTCATTTAAGTTACCTCTTTGGTTTCCCAGTTAACGTTTGAAGCCGCCGACTTTTCTTCATAACCCTCCTCCGGGTTACTTTGTTTACCGTCGTCATACACGAACCCATACGATGCTTGACTGTCAAAACCGACATCAGCGTTAGGTTCAGCATTCAGATCTATCGTGCCGTATGAATACTCAACAGGAGGCTCTTCGTTCAAATCTGGCACGGAATAGTTGAAAAACTCCCGTCCCAAAACGACATCGTTACATATATGATTATCTTGAAATATATTCGAATTCGAGAGTTACGCGTTCGTTTGAAATGATTCAAGCTTATATACAAATTTGAAAATGTTCAATACGGCCCGTACTGACCTATACGGCCCGTACTGGGTCAAATCAGCGTCCTTTTGTCAGAATTGAAAAAGCAAGACGGGCCGTACTGGCCAGTACGGGCCGTCTTGCTGTCAAATCATTGTACTAGGTTGCAGAGAATGTATGTACGATGAATGAGACGGGCCGTCCTGGCCAGTACGGCCCGTCTTGCTCCTAATCATTAGCACAGGTTGCATACTGACTGTTTGACCAAGTACTGAGATGGGCCATACTGGGTAGTACGAGCCGTCTCAGATGTGTATTTTAAAAAAAAATGGGTGTAAGAATAACACCACCCAATAAAAATAGGAATTTCATATATCTTATGATAAATTTGTAAAATTTCATATTTATTTTCTTAAAAAACAAATTTTAAATAATGCATGATTTTATTGCAAATAATGGAAAAAATATGTAATATTACAACTTTAGATAAATATACTTGTAAGTTCTTCAAATTAAAAAATAAAAAACTTCGGGTGAAAAATTTGATCAACGATGCGATTAATTACTAATATTGTTATCACGTGAATAGAGAATATTTACTTGAGAATATTTCAACACAAATCATTCTAACATTACGATTACATAAATAACAACCACCCGATCGATCGATCTTGACAATCTGTAACATCATAATTACTGACTAAAGGATGCTGCACGAGTTAACCCTGGAGTCTTCACGACTCGTTATATTTGTGCCCACATGCGAACCATGAGGTCGATACCTCGTTTGCACAGGCCATATGGATGCTAACCGTCTCCACCTCCAACACCGTCGTCGCCTGCCCCTACTATCAACTTCTTCGTCAGACGAATCACTGGTGCTGTCTGTGCTAACGGACTGCACCGGCAGCTCGTTCCTGCAAACCGGACACGAGTTATGCAGTCTTAACCATGGCACAATACAGTTCGAATGAAAGATATGGTTGCATGGCAACTCCTTAGCTTCACCATCAATTTTAAAGTCCTCCATACAAACCGCACAAGATTGGGAATCATTAAGCAGATGCGCTTGTGTGATTTTAACGTTCGGTAACGCGTTGATAGCTGAATCCGGGGCCGGTGGTGGACCGGGCCGGTCATTTTGAGTTAGTTGTTCCATCAGTTCATTTAATTCAGATCCTTCGTAGTAGTTTCGAGGATCAACCCCTCTTGGCACCCGACCTTCTGGTTCGTTATCATGATGATTTGAATCGTTTCCTACCTGTGGGAGGTTATTTGGGGCTAGAATAACCCACGACCGGGACCTCGGACGGGCTATAATTCCGGTATCCGGACCCCAACCGTCCATGTCATCGAACCGTGAGTTTGAAGTACCCCTACGGGTCCACGGTAATTGGATTCTGATATCATGGTGTCGATTAGCAGTTGGTCGAACAGGAGGATCGAGCATGAGAGAGAGTGCTTCCAGTAAGCGAGCTTCGGGCGAGGGGTCGAATTGAGTGAATTCAACCACGAGCCTGGGTCGGGCTATATTGACTTCATAGACAAACCGGCCAAAACACCTGGGACACATGATTTGTGGGCTATCGGTTGCGATCCTAACGGTTCGATGACATTGGTAACACCAATAAAGCTGGAAGGTCCTGCCACGGATGTCGATGGGTTGGTCATCAGAACCAGAAATATGGTCTGATTGCATAATCCGGCGGCCTTAATTATTAATTTACGTTGTATGTTATGCAAATTGTCGTGAGACATGTTTATATGATGTCTCCTTCGGCTTAAAAGATAGGAAATTATAATGATGTCACGTGTTGAGAAAGAAAAAGATGGTTTGCGACTTGCGAACATCTTGTTTAATTATTTAGGGTTAAACATGCATGTGTTTTTGGAAAAGAATAAATCGTATTCTTTACTTTGACGACGTGCGTACTGTTTCTTTGGTAATTAGTCTTTAACCAATTCACGTTGCATTTTATTATAAACTAGCCAATGTGTGATTGGTCAATTTGGCAGAGACTTTGTTTTCTTAAAACTTACACAACAACAACAATATAATATAATGTAGTTTGAATTGGCTGTTATAAAATATATCTATACATATAATTATTACATAACCATAAGTTTGATTATAAAAAAAAATCAAAGTTGTTTTTCTAGGCTTTTATAAGGATTGGAATACAATTTTGCAATTTTAGTGAAAACTAGTAAAATTACCCACCGCGCGCTGCGGCGGCGTGAAGTAATTCGATTTTGACCCAATTAATCTTTTAAAAGTATTTACGTCAAAATGCAGACTAAAAAAATGTATACAAATAAGAAAGAAAACGTATTATATTTAACCAAAATTGTTTGTAGAAAAAAAATTATATGGAAACATGTATCAACATGAATTTATACAGACACTTATGTAAAACTAAGCATCTGATAAATTATTATTTTTTGCTAACGAACAAAATGGATAAGTTAAAAACCTTAGAAATGCGAAGAAGTTAAAGTAACATTTTACAACGTTTTTAGGAAATTGAGGTGAAAGTGTTAACATTGAAAACATAAAGTGAAAAATTAAGAATCGGAAGGAATAACTCGAAACTGTAGAAACCCGAAGGGTTTCAAATGATATTTTACAATTTTTTTTCAAAAGTTAGGAGGGTGAAAATATGAATGTTAAACCAAAATAATAGCAATGTTAAATAAAAATCACTACCAACTTCGTTATGCAAAACATGGTATTCAATTTACCAAAAAACGTGTTTTACATAAGGGCCGAATAGGGTGATGACACATGACATAGCGAAACAACAACGTAACAATAACAGTAGATTTATTATTATTTAAAAAAACGTAAAAAGTGAAAGGTGAGGTAAAAAAGAAAGTTTAAAGAGTAGGCCGGTTATATGACAATGAAAATCAGTTGTAAAAATGGATTGATGGCATATAATAAAAAAAAAATGATTGTGAAAAAGGATAAAAAAAAGGACAAAATAAGTTGGAAAAAGAAAGGAAAAAAGGTTGGGTGTGGGATAAACAAGAATGCTCAAATATTCAAATGTAGTTGTATCTCCATGATTTTTTCTTAAAATAATATATTTTTATCGAACAAATAAATATATTATTTTCTTAAAATAATTTAGTTTATCCTTTTCTCATATTTTGGGCCCTGGCGCCCTGAAACCCGCGTTCATTTCATCATTTGTAAATTGTAATCATTCCAGAAATCTAATTACCTGAAGCCCACTTTTTAATTCAGTGTATATTACTTGATTTACTTTGCTGAGGTCCAAAGCCCACTTCAATTCATTTAATGATTATGCAACTGGCGTGTCAACAGAATACATATGAATGGAAGAAAAAGATTTTTGAATATTTATATTCTTGTTAAAGCCCACTTCAATTGTTTAAGTAATATTTTTAAAGAATACATATGAATTGAAGTGGGCTTTGGATCGAAAAAATATTCATAAACGTAATATTCTTGTCAACAGAATACATATGAATTGAAGTGGGCTTTGGATTATGAAAAAAATTAACATGAAATTTATACTTAAACGTAATATTTTTTTGAATATTTATATTCTTGGTATAAAATTATATTTTTGAAAGTATTTATATCCAGAATATTAACAAATATAAAAAATGTCAGTTCAAATGGGCTGTGTTCATGTCAATCCGTGAATATTCGAGTCGGAATAGGGTTTATATGTTTTTTGGGTTTGGGTTGTCTACAATTCATGTTGAATTTCAAGAATCATGTCGGGTTTACCTGTCAGTTAATCAACACCATCCATTTAACACCCCTAATTTTAGCTAACTCAATGCAATTTTTTACAATTCATAATAATTAGTTTTTTTCTCCAAACAACTGTAATTTTTCTTTATTAAAATATCAGCCAATTAGCTAAGTTTAACATACACCCCTCCACTTGAGACAATGTCATTTTCATCGGCAAGTGTTATGAGATTTTCATTAATCTTGAAAAATCTCTGAATGCTTCTTCCTTGCTTCCGTTTAGTGCATGAATCTTCGAAAAAGAAAAGTCTATGGAGTGGGATTGAACTCTTTTTTTTTTTAACAACAAATGTTATTTCCTCCCAAACTACTCCAAATTAATTACATCATACTGAGATTGAACTCTTAGGATATAAACACTTGCGAGTCTTTTGAACTTTCCAATTTTCCTTTCATTATTTAGTAACTCCAAATCTTGAAACTTTATTGTGGAAAGTTTTTAATTGGTTAGTAAATGACAATAAGTCTAAATATAATGTAACACGAAAATAAAAAACATTTAATAATTGATACAAATAAAAATAAAAATAAAATCAATAACTTAATAAAAAATTAAATAAATTAATAGCTTTCATTTTGAAGTGAAATTTCCATTTTTTGAAAATCTTGTACATACATAATTCGACCAGGTTCTTTGTATGTGAAAGTTGAACTAAATTTAGCGTCGACAGTGGGTCTAGATATTTATCTTTTAACGGATGTACAGAATCTCAATGCTGTGGTGGTGGCTCGTGAGTCGCGAACTCATTTCTACGCTGCCTCTGAATCATCACCACCTAAATTGACAGTTACGTATCTCTCTAGAAATAATTTTCTTCACTTCACTTGATTACCTTCAAACTGCTTCCGATTACAATCGACACACCCATTCCAAATCAGTTCTCCGATCATGAAACCGCTCAGATTGCTGACCACCAATCCTTCAAGACCAATCCTTTTCACCCCACCCAAACCGGGTTCAAATCTTAATTGGGTCTACGGTCGTTACCGGCCACCGGGAGTTAGATTACCGATGGCCACCAGCTCTACGCATGACACCCATTTGGCCGCTACACCGGCGAAGATCACCGACGTTGGTTCTTCTGGCAAGTTTCAAAACTCGTTGGGGAAGTCGTCGCTGCGTTGGGAGGAGACATTCGAGAAGGTGAAATTCGGTTTATTTATGGTTTGGTTTAAATGGATGATTGTGTTGAAGATTGTTTGTTGGTGTAGGTGATTTATAATTGCCGGTTCTTGGCTCTTTTAGCAGTTATGGGATCTTTGATTGGATCATTTCTGTGTTTCATAAAGGTATTATAGTTAAACAATTTGGTACTACCATGATTATACAGTTAAACAAGCACAGTTTTTTGAAACCATAAGAACCGTTACCAAAAAATATAGCAGACCTGCCAATATGCTGCTAACCAACCAACAGTATCACGTGATTTGCAACATTTTGCTTACTTGTGTTGTTTTTATGATTGTGTATTATGGTATCTAGGGTTGTGCATATGTTGTGGCATCATTCCAAGAATACTTTGTGCACCATGGAAGAGGGATTTTTCAGCTGGTGGAAGCCATTGGTAACATCCTGTTTTTCTCTTCTTATTTATAAAATTTCTTAGCTATAAAGATCTGATTAATCGTTTGTGATGTTGTATATACATTCATGTAATGTATGTGTATGTATATATGTATGGCTTTTTGTTAACCAGATGTGTATCTGTTGGGAACGGTGATGTTGGTTTTTGGCATGGGCCTGTATGAGCTTTTCATCAGTAATCTTGATATTGCAAAGGCAAGATCAGAGGGAGTAACTGCTCGCAGATCTAATCTCTTTGGCTTATTTGTTCTACAGGTTTGTATGACCCTATTAGGTGTGGGATGTGCGTTTCAAAAATGATTATGCGATAATAACTTAGCAGTCCAGGCACAGTTGATACGCAAAGCATGAGCCGTGACTCTAGGCACAACGGCTTTCTTAAATAGTGGTTTAGACATGTTTTAAGCCATTTTTAGATGTTTCAAGCCACTTATGGCTGTAATATGTCCAGAAGGGCATGCCTTGCTTACCTTTAACCACTATTGATAATCAGTAACTCGTATCCGATAATCAAACAAAAAGTAGTCTATAGAAGACGATATTTATACGTATTCAAATTTGTAATAAATTGATAACCAGACACAAATCCGAGTATCTAATGAATCTGTTGATAAACTAAACAAATAAGAGATCTTGTGAATTATTTGGTAATTTTAACTTAGCTTGGATATGGCCCATAAAGTCAAAACCAGAACACATTTATCCAAACATTAGAAAATTGGCTATTGAAAATTCAATTTCAAATGATCAGATAAACATTTTTAAAACTCAAATCCAAACAAGTCCATATTTGTTTAGATCTTTTTGTATGTCTTGTCTTGATTTGCTGACTGATAATGTTTCAGGAAAGACCAAAATGGCTGGAAATAAAATCGGTTAACGAGCTGAAAACAAAGCTTGGGCATGTCATAGTGATGCTTCTGCTAATCGGTTTATTTGAAAAAAGTAAGAAAGCAGCAATTCTAACCCCAACAGATTTACTATGTTTCTCAGGATCTGTGTTACTGTCTTCATGTTGCTTGTATCTGCTGTCAAAGCTTCACTAGCAGCAGATCTCGATGTTCACCCCAGTGGGCTCCTTCTCCTGTTCCGGCAAACAGGTGGTTCCATGATGTATAGTAAATCTTGAGAGCATGTACAATATATACCAGTGCCCCTACATAATTCAGTTGCTGTATTTAAAATCAATCGGGTGTCTGATTTACATAAACTATGTTGTATGTAGACAGTACGAGAAAACCAATCATGCTCATCACAAAGAGATATAACTAATTAAAGGATCAAATATTAGTAAACAGATTCATGACAGAGTCTATTTTTTCTTAAATGTGAGAACCTGTAACATTCATCTGACCCACCAACACCCTGCTGCTCAATGGATTAGGTAAAGCGTAGGTTGTGTTCGGAAGCTTACCTTGTGATGATAGCTCAAATCTTTTTGAAGGTCATGGAGAATAAGTGGCTGGTGACATGTAATCTGTAAGGCAGTGTGTTATGGGGGTGATTGGGTGTGAAAGCCTTTGATCATGCCTCCATCGCGCATTCAAACCACTACATCCTGGGTGTGACGAGATCTGGCAAGATCGTGGTCACGGTTGAAGAGGGGGTGATGGTTAAATAAAAGTTGATTAGGAGTGATGGTTACACATATGTATGTGAAGAGGGGTATGTAACATGTATGTGACACCTGCGTAGAATGATAAGGGGGTGGTGACTACACGGAGCGTAGCCTAAAGGACTTACTAGGCCTATGAATGTGTTATATTCATAAAATTCATTGCTCCCCTCAACATATCGTATATGAACATATCGTATATCACATTCATTACCTTATCTTTATATATATATATATATATATATATATATATATATATATATATATATATATCTTAAAAGCCAATGTTGGTGAGTGTTTGGTTGACTTTAACTTTCAAAGATTATTTGGATATAGCAAATGTTATAACTCCTTCTATCTAGCGCTCTCAAGCTGAGGTAGCCTAGCTTCCTTCCAGTGATTAGAGTCTTCTGTTTGCAGTTTTGAATCTTGCTATGAGTGCCTTTACCCTTCCCTAAAAAGCCATAGGACTGTGCTATGAGGGAGGAACCCTTTCTTCTAATGCTTCCTCCTTACTCTTCTAGTATTGGTTTCATGCCGTATTTCACTCAACCAGCCTCAAGTTTTTCTTTATATTCCTTCTTACGATTATATCCTCTTTGATATGTCCTTCAGGTATAGGGGGAAACAAAATATTTATCATAAATTTAATGCAGCCTACGGTAGAATTCCTTGCCAACAAGAAAGACGTCAAGGGTTGTAAACTTTTTTATGCAATCTTTTTAAACCTATTATTTAAATACAGGAAATGAAACGTTCAACTAAAATCCATTTGGCCTAGCGGCATAACTCTTTGATTAACAAGGGGTTTTCTAAACCGTTTTTACCATATTTTTTTAAGAATATTATTATTAAATATAATAATGTTTTAATTTTTTTAAACTTTTTGGTTTCTCTCAACCTTTTAAGTTTATACCTTTTGTCTCATAAGTTTTAAAGATCATAATAAAATATCATTTTTATCTACTAGAATTTCTAATACTACATTTTTGTTTCTTAATTGTTCTATGGTTGTTTTCGTGGTTGACATTTTCACTTGTCAAATATTTGTAAAATGTCATTTTAAACCACATGAGTTTCCAAAGCTTGAATTTAACCCTTTCGTTACCTTAACCTTAAAAAGACTTAATTTCTTGTGTGTTTAGTTTCTCTCATGTTTTCATTATAACATTTTTAGCCTCTTAAGTATTAAAAAAGTTTAAAAATTTTATTTTTATAATAATATTATTATTCTTAAATATAATAATGTTTTGAAGTGAGTTTTGTTTTTGGATTTCTTTTAGTCTCTTAATTTTTTTAAATTTTTTTATAAAATATCATTGTTATCCTCTCAAGTTTCCGAAGTTTCAAATTAACCTCTTTAGTACCTTAACATAAAAAACCTTATTTCTTACATGCTTACTTTTATGTAGGTGTCGGCATAAATTAGAGTGAATTGGCGTTTCGACGTGTACTTTTTTCGGAAACGATTTGAGGTTGAGTAAAAATATAATACTTTCCATTCGATGGTATAAATTCAAGACGCCGGTGTAATGCATGACGGTTAAAATTATACATAAATTTCTAGGCATAATATAATTTGATGGCTACATTTTAGTTTTTAGAATGATCCACTATGACTTCTATTCTTTATTTTAATCGTATCATTACGCTGTAACACACGAGACCGGTCACGAGGCTTCTGTAGTGGCAGTCGCCATGTGACAAGAGGCTTCATTGTGTCACCGATGGGATCACGTCCCATAACACAAGACCTAAGAGAATTTGCTACTATATATGTATTGGATTTAAGCCAAACATTTTAGATCTAAATGAATTGGTGTTTTACCAAATTAAAGGCCGACAAAATTTTTTAAGCCATTTTATGTTTAATCATGTAGTCAATCTAACTTAAAACTGGTCTAGTCTAAGATCAATAAAATACGGAACTTAATTAAATTAGCACCTGATGACTAAAAAACAACAAGTACCCACTGAAATCTCACTTTGTGGGGTCTGGAGGGGGAGTGATGAATACATACCTTATCCCTACCACAATGTGGTAGAGAGACTGCTTCGTAAGAGTCCCTCGGCTTAACATGTTTCATAAAAGAAGGGACTAAAACAGAAATCACATATGTTTCCACTTGAGAGATATGATCACGTGAGAGCCTGATTGTAAGTGAGATAAAGATCGATCATCAAATTTTAGGAACGAAGGGTGTACTCTTCATTAAAAAAGCTGTTGACATCTTAAGATTTTATTGTCTATTGGTGGAATTGACTGAACTTCTTCATAAGAATTATTATTGCAAGTAGCTTTTATTTAACCAAGGGTTTCTAGCCTAATGGTTACCCCCTTGACTTCCCTATGGGAGGTCTTGGGTTCGAATCCGGGCTGAGGCATATTTGCTGAAGCAAGGTCAGGGGGTTTACCCAGTTGTGGGGTTCCTCCTAGGGTGGGCTCGGGCATACGCCCCAGAGCGTCAAATCCGAGGGGACGGTTGAAATCTCGTCTTGGGTATCGTTGTACCAAGCCGTTAAAAAAAAAAGTAGCTTTTATTTACAAACTTTCTAAAGCCTAAAAAACTCTATGAACTAGACTTAAATTGGGGGTTTCTGTTCTTTTGGAGGCTTTAGAGTTTAGATAGTCACGAATATATTTTCTTACTTGGGCTGGCCTTAACCACAACAATATACAATAATTAAATATGTTAAGCCCACCACAGCCAGAAAAGCAATCAATCGTACGTGTGGTTTTGACTTTTGATCATTCTTATTCTTCACAAATTACTGCACATATTGACGCGAACAATAAAGCCATGAGTATACATGACGCCTTAGAAAATGAATTACACTCCGCATCAGAGCTATCACCGAGAATCAAAAAGAATTCTGGAGTCTAGGGTAAAAAAAACTAATTCATATATAAAAAGTTAATAATATGAATATCATTCATAGAAATTAACAAAATCAAAGTATTATAGGATAATAATATATTTTTATATAAATTTTCTTTTATATATAACTAGATTACTAGCCTGTGTATTACACAGATTTAATATAAAATATAAAACAATTAGTAATAAAAAAATTTAGTAATTATAAAACAATATTAAAATATAAAATGATTAATTTAGGCATTAATAAGTACTTTAAATAGTATTTTAATATAAAATGATTAATTTGTGTATTAACAAGTATTTTAAGTAATAATACAATAATTAAAATTTTTAATATATAATTTTTTTTTGACAAAAACTATTTGTTACAAACTTAAGAAGCTAAGGTATCATTTTTTTAATTATTAAATTTAAGTCCCTAATTTGAAAATATATTAAATATAAAGGAACAAAAGTATAATTTTTCCCGCAAAATAAGAAGGTAAGGTGGTGCAATTTTTTAATTATGGCATAATTTAAAAATAATTAATCTTAAAGACACTAGTTTTTTTATATAAATTTTAATAAATAAAAGCAAGCGAATATCTAATCAAATCCTGCATACTTTCCAGTCGAAAGTATCTAAGAATTTAAGTGTGAGGGCGTAAGGGTGAGTCCCTTATTTGGAGAGAGTCAAGAATTATAAGTTTTCCCATATATGGAAAATATTCTCATGATTTGTAACTACTTTTTCCCCAAAATATATTTTTTTAATTGCTGTTTAAAATATCATATACATTTTATTCTTCCATTTATACTGAGTTTGAATATTGGTTTTGAACATCAATTAGAAAATTGCAATATATATAAACTAAAAAGACAGTAGCAGAATTTGCTGAATCGCTTTGGAAATAGGTAAAATGTATGTATATATTGTAAAATGATTAAAAGTTTAAGTATGTATAAATAGTATTCAAGTTTGCAGTTTTAAAAAACCAATATATAAGAAAACCTTTTAGAAGAATGACGTGATTTAATAAAACAATAATTACTTTTGTTATTCGTTAATGTAGCATAAATTTTTGTAAAAATAACAAAAGATATATATTTTAATTAATTTCAAAAAAAATAATTATATGAAATTATATATAGATATTATTTAATTATTTAATGAGTTTTGCTATCTATTTGATAACAATTTCACAATATAAGTATGTGATAGGAAACTATAGTGATGTTTATTTTTTCAAAGGTAAAATGTCTACGGTTTTCTCAGGCCACATCTGCAAAGACGACCACAACGCCGACAATGATGAAGGAGGTACCGGCGACGACGAATCCCAAATCACGTAGGTGTGTTCGTTCTTCGAACCCCACGCCAACGCCGCCAACGACAAAGGAGGTACTGGCGACGACGAATCCCAAATCCCGTAGGTGTGTTCGTTCTTCGAACCCCACGCCAACGCCGACAACGACAAAGGAGGTACCGGCGATGACGAATCCCAAATCCCGTAGGTGCGTTCGTTCTTTGAACCCCACGCCAACGACGAAGGTGGTACCGGCGACGACGAATCCTAATTCCCGTAACATCGTTCGTTCTTTGAACCCCACCCCAACGACGACGACAACGGAGGAGGAGGTACCAGCGATTGACGTCGGCGATGATTGAGGTTGTGCGATGAAGGGAAGTGACGATGATTGAAGTCGTGCGGTAAAAAATCGAACGGGATTAAAAGGACAGCCAAATGTTGGAAGAGGTTGGGAAGGGGTGAAAAGGGCTTGTTCCATGTTTGCGCCAACAAGAGGACGCATAGACCTTTTTTTAATGAAATGTCTTCTGAAAAACAAACAAACTGTAGGCCTCTAACCTCTGCTTATATCTGCGCGACGGAGACATAAGAGGTCATGAAGAGCTTTTTGAGAAAAACAAACAACACCTAAAACAAATGTGATATCAACGTTCACATTGGTATACATGAAATGAAAAGCTTTCAAAAGCAAGTGAAACATATTTTGCACATTACAAATCTATAATATACTAGTATCAAACTGATACTAATATTGATCAAACACTATCACTACTGACATTTATGTTTTCGGCATCGGTACCCATCGTTTACGGAATTTTCAATGCAGCTGAAACCAACTGGTACTAAGGCGATAAAATCGATACTACTATTCCTTTCTTTTTCATGTTTTTAGTATCATTAATTTTCAATCTAGTACCAATCTCATTCTATTCACAAGGATATATAAGTTAGAGCGTTCATTATATATTATTTTTTAGCAATAAAGGGGGAGCCAAAAGAGGTCCATATATGCATACACGCATGCACACACAACGGGCATGAGTGTTCTAATGACGCCCTTCACACACACACGTATTGTTTTAAGCCCACCGAGAACCTCCTTCACATTTTTAAAGGCTAGCTACATGAGCTTCTTGATGGTTTAATGTAGAGACTTAAGTTCATAAACTAGCTAGGTTCAAAGACTACTACGAACAAATGTTCCGAGCCTTATCCCCACCACCAAGTCACCAGTTCTGAAGGAAACTTATTACTTTGAGAAAACCCTTTGTGGGATTCGAAGCTGATCATAGCTATTTGATTCCTGAGTCTTATCCTACCACCAAAATTTGTTAGGCTGTAATGCATTTTGTAGCAACCTCATATATTACACAAGTATTCAACAATTACCCTCGGATAGTGGTATTTACCCTTGAATTCAATGTGTGGGTAGTTGACATAAATTTGTGATGATTTAACATTTTTTATCATTGAAAAATGTTATAAATATTAATATGTTTGTAACTTTGTATCAATGCTGTTGATTTTTTAACAAATGTTTCATTAACGTGCCTATAGATGAATAAATTAAGATATCAACTTAACGATGAATTAGGGAAGGAATAGATCCTCCATAATCAAAATTAGAACATATAAAACATAAATAAATAGGACTATGCAAACTTTAGTTAAAGAAAAAAAAACAATATTTAACATGCTTTGTTATTCGTATCAATTAATTGCAGCTTATATTACCTATGAATTGATAGAAATGATCTTTATTAAATTAGAAAAGAATAAATACTTCAAAATCATGATTAGAAAAAAAAAATCAAAAAAATAACAGAAATGCTAATAAACTTTGAATTATTAAAACCATGCATGTTGTGGAGCACTTTTACGTTGCATATAAATAACATCGTTCAATGTCACTAATATAATCCCAAAAATTCGTGTTGTATACTTTGTTTTTAGAGCTTTGATATAATCTCAAGCAAGCTTAGAAGTGTCGTACCCTCATCTAGCTATACCATGAGAATGCTAAGTCTCTGTGTGCTTATGTTACTTGTACCATTCAATCTACATTCAATAGAAGCATCAAAAGCACGAAAGATCCTTCCTCCCCCTTTGCCAATCCAGCCCCCACCGGCGCCTATGACTCCAGCTGTGTCCGAGCTTATGGTTAATCGTTACAAAAAGTATGAGACACGAGCTTTCAGACCAACATGCCCTGGACCAAGCCCTGGTGTTGGCCACGGAAACCCTCCTGGATCATGTTAGCTAGCTAGCACTTGTGTCCTGGATAATATATCTATAAGACTTGGTGGCATGATCTATACGAGATTTACTTCTTTTCATTAAAGAGTTTTTTTTATATCATTGTGTGAAATTGTTGAAGTTATTAATTCTCATATGTGTAATCTTTTCCTATTTTTGCTACTCATCATGTTTAATTTAAGAATATTTGCTTATATAAATATATTGTTAAAAATATATGATCAATTATTCAATTTTATAATTCTTTATATGTTTTTTTGACTAATAGTTGCTTTTTATTTTTATGTGTTCTTATTTGTTCTGTTGGATTACTGAATGGGCTTTGAGAGATGGTTGGGTTGCTTTGGTTATGGGCTTAAGTTGTATTAATCGGTGTCATAACTCATAAGAAGTCATAGGAGTAATTTGAAGGAAATAATTTTTGAAGAACATATATATTTTTATTTTCTCTTTCGTTCATAGGAACAGAACTCGCTTTTTCCCTCATATTTTTTAGGGTTTTTCTCTTGAGTTTGTTCTTGAGATTTCTCTAAATGTTTGGTGTTAGATCTAATCATCATGATGATGATTTAGATGTCTGTGTGAGGTGTTATATTTGAGAGTAGCTTTGTTCTTGTATTTCTTGTTTGAGTTTGTAAACTCTATGTTTTGTTTTCTATTAATCACAGATTCATAAGGAATCTGTAAGTTGTGATATTATGATTTCTTGACATATATTTTGGTTAAATCAAGGTTAATTGGTTCATGTGATCAGTGGCGTACCCATATGTGTTGACAGGGGCAACCGTTCACCTTGAATTCTTTTTTAGTGATTTATACATGTTAAAATTCCGACATATCCCTTTAATATTTCACAATCACCCGTGATATAGTTATGCTATGACGTTCCTAAAACTTTTCGTCATCAGTGAAATTCTAGATCCACCAATGCAAGTTAGCCAACATTTAACCAATGTAAACAATATTGAAACTTACTCCTGTCAACACTTTAGTCGTCATATTAACTGCATTATCCTTTGTATCCATGGTTAATTTCATCTCTAACAATTGTATCATTTATCACATCTCGAATAAAATGTTATGGATCGTGATTCATTCTGGTACACTATATGAAAACGAGTGTGCGGTCTGTTTATTTCTAAATTTTACTATGAGGAGAGGTAGGTTCAATGAATGCCGATTCGGTTCACGGTACAGTAAACCATCTAGTCTGGTACATCATGGCATACACAAAACAAATTTTCCCATTGCAAATCTTCGTAATTAGAAAATTCGTTTCATAGTCATAAATTTATAACAGAAAATTCATGGTGAAAATTTTATAAAATTAAACTAGACTGGGGTTTGTAACATGTTGGTCTTTTGTTGCCTACACCAATCGTCTTCAAAAAGTGTGAAATCGGATTTTGACTTGTCCGGTACACGAATTCGAAGATTCCACTACATGAATTTCATTAATAATTCGAAATTGAAGACACAATTGGAAATGGCCAAAGAACCCGATCTAGATTGTGTGCCACGTTCATCAGTACAAACGATCTAGTACGCGGATCACAAGTGGTTTCATGTTTCCTATAACTACGGTCTAACACTTGTATAATTAACGATAACATCTTTCACTTGCGAATACATATAATTCAGAAGAATATGTTTATGGATGAGTGCTCTTGGAGTAGTCTGTTTGGTCATCTTTTCTGAAGTTTCGATAGAAGGACATACGACCATTGACTAAAATATGCCTATGGTTAACTAATTGCGTTAACCTCTAGTTAAGAATACAAATGTTACTCCCAGATCATAATCAAAAACCTTCAACCATATTGTCTCTTTAATAGCTTCAGTCAACGCAATATATTCTGATTCGTGGTAGAAAAAGCAACTAACTTTTGAAAAGTTGACCTCCAACTAAGCAATCTTTTAAACACCATAAAAGTATAACAAAAAATTTAGGCCTTTCCTTGTATAATCCTTGCATAATCAGAGTCAACAAACCTCTGAACAACCAAAAATTAAACCAATTCTTCTATTGCCACTTAGATCCTTCAAGATCCACTTAACTTCTTCCGAGTGAACCTTATCTCGATCACACAAATATTTACAAATTATCCCACAACATACCCACAGTCACAGATATGATTTAACACAATTACACAAACCATTCGGTACATTAAACTACCTACAACGTTTGCATTAGGAATACGTGTCATTTCTTTATCAATTTGAGGAAAACTTGGAAGTGACCATTTGAAAGGAGGAGCTAAAGGAGTAACCACAGGTGTACATTTATCCATAATGAAATTAGGAATTAGCTTATCAGTATTAGATTTTTGAGGCAAAACCAATTTCCTATTATACCTGTCTTTTTTAGTTTGCATGTTCAAAATTTTCTTTGCATTTCCTAGCTCTTTGATTAGTTTTAAGAAAGTATAAAACTCGATAATGTAGTTTTTATTAAACAAATATAATCATGACATAAACAAGTTAAAAATTACCAGCCTTGTATTTATGGAATTCTTGAACTAATTTTGTAATTTTTAAATTTTAGAGACCAAACCTACAATATGTTTATATACTTTAGTGCAATTCGATGTTAAGTAATCTTAAAGAGTTGAAAATACGGAGTACACTCTCGTTTAATAATTCAAAGCTCTTGACCAAGCGGGGGACAAGAGGGTCGCACCCTCTTGCAGGGTTCCAGGGGCAGAGCCCCCGGTGGTGGTCCTGCTGGCCATGTAGCGAGCAGAGGTCAAGAGGCAGCGCCCCTTTGGGGTTTCGGGACAACGCCTCGAAACTTAGATGAAATCTACTTTTTTTATGATAGGAATTTCCTTGACTCGAGATTTTGATCCTCGAAAACACCAACCAAAACCAATAAATTTCCTAGGAGTATGATAGGAATTGCCATGGAATTGCCATGGAGTTGGTTGATGTTAAAAACAAAAATTGTATGTGCAACAATATTCATTCGAAATTCATATAAAAAAAACTCTATTGGATTATCCTTTAACAAAATTTTCTTTAATTTGAAACGATAAAAATATTGATTTTGGACAGTTATTTCATACACGATCCGATAAATTTCCTAGTATTTATTGTCGATATCGCCAACACAATATAATCTAACCATATGCACTATTTATGCAATTAACTTTTATATAATTTTTTACTAAGTAAAAAAATTATATATAGCTTTTACAAATTATCATAATACTTTAACTAAATTTAAGAATTATTATTTTGCATATGAGCCCAATTCTTACCAATTAATACTAGTCCAATTATTTCCATTAAAAGAAGCCCAATTCCCTCGATCACCCTTCAGCCTTTGAAAACCTTAAAAAAAAAGAGAGAGACCATTTATTCACCTGGTGGTTAATTACCATCATCGAAGCAAACCAAGCGTCCAAGCCATGTAGATTGTAGCGTAACGAACATGCGACTGAAAGAACGAACTTGCGAATTGAAGAGTACGACCAAGTGATCTAAGCGATTCTAGACCTTAAATCCTTCCGGCATTATCACATGTTACGTTTTATTTTATTTTTGTATTCTTTTTAAAAAAATTATGTACGTTTTTGGTAAAAGGGCCGGCCCAGGGGATGGGCGTAGTAAGCGATGGCCGGGCCCAGCCTTTTAAGGGGTCTGAAATTAATTTTTTCATATATATTATAATATGAATTTTTTACATATAAATTAGTAAATTAGTTTTCTTAAGCGGGTCTAAATTTTTCTTTCTTGCCCTAAGACCCTCAAAATTTTGGCATTCTTAGGGACGGATCTGATGGTTAGTTTGTGTGTTTAGACGTGATTCATGATTAGTTATTGATTATGTTCAGTGAAAACTTTAAAATTTAGTTAATTAGTGTTAATTTTAAAAAGGAGTTTTTAAAAGGCGGCCAAGAAGCTTTGATTCTTCATCTTCATATATAATACCTAAGAAAATTTATTTGGATGATCTTCAACGGGATATAACCCAATTTTAGCTTATCATTCTAATTAAAACGATATCAGGATGAAATTATTTTGTTAAAATTGACAATAATCCACTATTGTAAATTGTTAAATCTCATTGTTGAAAAATGGATGAAAAAAATAGCAACCCATAATCGTACATTTTTTCAACTCTGTATTAAATTAGTATGACTTTTAAATATTTAATATATAGATATCTTTGTTTCTTTAAGTTATTATATCATACATTTGTTATGTTATCCTTTTCATAATTTTATTTTTATATATACAAAAATCAAGTATCGTAGCTTAGGGTTGTATATATTGTTTGTGTACGTACGCACACGTGTACATATTTGTACGCATGCGAGACACAATCAAAAATCAAGAGTTCAAACCCGTTTAAGAGGTCAAAATTAATTATTTTTTGCAAGTAATTAATACTTATTTTCAATGCATCAAAGTTCAATTATTGAAACAATGCGCATTTGATCAAATTCAAAATAAAATTTTGAACATTTCTTAATAAATCGAGATATCGTCTCAGCTCTATTGAGGTGTCAACTTTTGGTTACTTAGATTGAGAATCTTTTACGTCATATGAAGATACCAACTCATATACGATTCCTTGATGTATTTCGTCATGAGATAATAAGTACTAAGGATTTGTATAAATGAACGTATTTATTTGACTTGTTATAAAATATTTATAAACGCAACAATAAATAAACGTAATTTATTCCCTTTTTTATTAAAAACTAGATTATTGTCCCGTATGTTACACGGATTAAATTTAAATATTATATAATTAATCATGAAAATATGATAATTATTAACGACATTTTGATATAAATGATTAAATTATGTATTAATAGTTAATTTAAGTAATAAAACAATAATTACAATTTTTTAATAACAATATAAATAACGTTTAACCTTCTTGATTTGTAATAATTGAGATCTCTAAATAAACCGATGTTAAAAAATTAAGCAAGTTTGTGTCAAAAACTAATTAATTCAAGTTAAGAAGATAATGTAATATTTTTGTAATTATTAAAATTTTGTAACCTAACTTGAAAATATCGTTAAACATAAAAGACCAAAAATAAAACTTTTATTATCATCTTTTACTTTTGGTTTATATATTGTTTTTTTTAAATACTTATTTAATATAAAACTTTTATTTTCAAAAAATAACGATTTGAAATATTTCTTATTTTTAATAAATTTTGATTTTTGGAAAAAGAAAGTTATATTTCATAAACTTTTTTAAACTTTGTTTTTAGATAAAATGATTTCATTTTCAATTAATAAAAAACTATTTAATTTGTAAGAGATAAATAATATCATTAATTATTATTAATATAATTATAATTATAATTATAATTATTTAATAAGAGAGAAATTATGTAAGAATATGAAAATTTGACAAGTGTTAATGTGGTCTTAAAATGTGACAAGTGACAATTGAATATCTTTGTTTATTATAGTAGTAAGATGAACATATTTATGTGGTGTGTTATAAGGCTACGTGTTATGGAGTGTGAGTGGGGCGTGAGAGGGGCCGGTCACGCCCCGGTGGCGCCCGCTCCCCACTACACAGGGGGCGTGAGAGGCAAACTCGTGACAACCCTCACGACGTGAAGAGGAAGAAAAAGGGAAAGAAAAGGAAAAAGGGTGATAAGGGCTTAATGTGGGGATGATAATAACACATGTGATGATGACGAGTAGTGATGAAGGGGTGATGGTGTTCGTTGATTTTGTGGCGCCTACGTAGAGTGATGGGGGCTTAATGATAACACATAGCCTAAAGGATACGTAAACGTACCTAAAAATCCAAGAAAACTTGTACACAAATTTTCTTTGATCTAATGATAACACATAGCCTAATGGTTACCCTCTTGGCTTCCCTATGGGAGGTCAAGGGTTCAAATCCCTCCCAAGGCGAAATAGGGGTTCTTGGAAGGTCAGGGGGTTTTCCGGTGCGGTTTCCTTCTGGGGTGGTGGTGGGGTCTCAACAGAGGTCATGATAACTAGACCTTGGTGACGTGGCCTGGAAATCACTGGTTCACACGTTGAGATCAAATGCCGTTCAAAAAAAAAAAATCAATAGTTGTCATTAAAAAATATTTTATTCTAATATTAAAACATGCCATTTAATAAAGTCAAACATAGGTTCTGAAGTAAAATTTCTATTAACGGTGCTTGTATTTTGGAAACTAACTCAGTCTTTAAATCACAGCATAGTTTTTTTTTTTTGTTTTTTGTTTTTATTTTTATCTTTCTGTCTTTTAGCTCCATCAAACACAACATAAAAATAACAAACGAAGGTATAGCGTCATTCTAAACTTTTATCAAGAAAATCAATAAATAATAAAGGGCAATCGTAATTAAGTTCTGACCGAAAGAGTAAAAAAAGTTGATTGTTGTTTTGTTGACTTTTTCTAGTTTAATCAACTTTTTAACAACAAATAACTTTTACGTACTTATTTTTTTAATATTATATAATCAAGCATTTTACTTTCTTTGCTTTGAATACATATTTTTATATATGTTTATTAAGCTAGTCATCCGCATATTAGACGTTTGATTGAAAACTTTATATAAAATAACGAGCTATAACTCATTAAAAATTAGGAATTATAAATTGATTTTGTCATATAAGATATATTTCATTATGTATAAATAGGGTAAAATTATAGTAAAAAGGGGTTTTGGTGTAAAAAGTGTAGGAAAAATTTAAGGTTATTAAATATATAATTAAATAGTTGAGAACCAAGTTTTATAGAAAAAGTTGGTGGATCAATATTTTAGTCTTGAACATATTTTTTGACTTTTTAATTTTTATCTTGTTTCCTTCAATTTTCTAAACAATCATGACTTTTATATACAATTAATATTTAAAAAAAATTAAAGCGAAAAAACGAGAGTTTTTTTATCTTTAAAACAATTATAGTATTATTATATATAAAAAATTAAAAAACAATTACGTTTTCTAGAACCTTTTGTATTCGTAACGTGTCATTGTTTTTATTTTTTCACGTTGTATCCAACTGTAGAAAATTTCATTTTATAGCATTTTTGCAACACGTGTCAAAATGATATTTCCCTACAAGTACAAGGACTTGACTTTGGTAGTTTTTTTCACTAAAAAATATCTACTTTTTGTGTTAACAACTAGGGATTTACCCCGCGCGTTGCGACGGTAATCCCGTATTGAACAGAAACTAGCATGATATTTGTTGATATGAGTATTTGATTACGATGACGGTAACATAATGAATATAAAAAACATACCAAAAAACTGGTCATAACAGGTGTTAGCTCGTCATAAAACAATAAATTGAACCGTTGCAAAAGCAAATGTCAATCGCAAGAAATATGAATCAAATATAAGCGCAAAACATAAAATAAATAAATATTTAATTATTATTTCTTTTAATTAGTATCATTATATTAGAACTGGTAATATTTAATAAAATTTTTATATAACACCAGGATATCTTCGCGTGCTAGCCAATAACCATAGCGAACCGGATGATGTAGAAAGATCGATTCCACGAAAACTATAAAACCGTATCCTCCAGATAAGAGGAAGTCGGATAAATCTATAAACTCTCTTCTCTGGTTTGATGTCTTGAATGTTTAAGTATTTAGCTTAAAATTGTTACTATTTTTTATTCTCATTGTTGAAAAGTGGATGAAAAAAAGTGGCTCAGGATAAATTTGAACATGGGGCAGCAGCAAGCAACGGCGTATATCAACAGATGTTTGCCAACTGCTCTAGCCAAACATTTGCTTCCATTTCTCATATTATTATCTATTTATATAAAATAAAAGTTATATAAAAATATTATTACTATTCATAGGTAATCATTACCTTTGATTATTGTATATATCATAAATGTTCTTAGTTAGTTAGTTATATACATTTCCTTATTTTTCTCTGCGTCATTTTTACCTAATAAATCATAAGATTCATGTTGAGATCTTTTAGACGTTGGCTATGCCACTTTTACTAAGAAATTATTATGTGATCATCTTAATTAGTACCACTATGACAACCACTAGGTGGATGATGAGGAATAGGCCACTAGAGATTTCATATTTTATTAATTATGTTTAACGTCTTAAAATTGACACAATTGTTACAAGTATCAAACATGAAAATGACTCATTTTAATATTTTATATCTCATGTATATAAGTTTTTTACATGTTTTATGTACCAAGATAAAATAATTGAGCATATCCTACTAGTTTTAAAATATATAAAATTATATATTGTACTTTTATTAAACGTATTTAATCATAACATAAACATGTTGAAATTGACACCATTACTAAAATTCAAACTTTTCAGCAGACAAGGCTCCATTTTAGTCTTGCAGACAATATTCTTGATTGTATGGTCTTATGAGACATAAAATAAGGTCGTACTTTTGACTTCTAATGTCATTCTTGAATGTAAGATGCGAATTAATAATTTTCATATTTGCACAAATAATTATTTTTTTCAAACAAAAAATTAAATATTCTTATACTAACAAATAACAAAGGTGTCACTTGACACCATTAAATTTCATATCAAAAATAATTTCCCGCCAAAAATCATTTACCCATTTGGCTAAAAAAAAAGACAGGATCTTTTGATCTAGTTTTACAACCCGTTTACAATGTGAGTGGGAATTTTCATCTCACAAATTTTTCCCTGCCAAAATTCCTTTACCCATTTAGCAAAAAAAACATGGATCTTTTAATCTAGTTTTGCGACTCGTGTACAATATGAGTGGGAAGCCCAAATTCCATTCTCATTCATCATCTTTGCATTCACCGGTAGGAATGGCAATAGGCCGAGTTCGGGTAGGGTATTGCTAATCCTATTCACATACCCGATTGTTAAAATGTCTCATACCCAGCCCATTATCCGTCGGGTATCTATCAGGTAGTTACCTATCGGGTATCGGGCATACCCACGGTTTCGGGTATACTCATTAGTGTATTAAAAAAAAACTTTTTGTAATTTTCCGAGCATATTTGTATAATATTAATTTTATATAATGTTATTCTTTAATTAAAAAATAAATTAGAATTTATTAATTAAATACATATAAAATCAACACCATTAAAAATAAACAAAAAAAAATATAAATCTCTTAATATTCAAACTAAAACTATATATTCAAAACAAGAAAATTAGTTTTTAAATAATAAATCTGATGTTTGCTTTCACATCTAAAATAATAACATAAAACTTGCAACTTGTTCTAATCTTTCATAAAAATAATTATGTTTTAGAAAAGGTAATTAAAAAATATAAACAAAATATTACGGGTATTATTTCGGGCATAAATTCGGGTAAGTGGGCCGGGTATCCCTTAATCCTATGCCTGTACCCGAACCCGAAAAATAATTATTTTTGATCCTATATCCGGTCCCATACCCTATTATTCGGGCCAATACCCGGCCCTAAAGTTTCGGGTTTCGGGTATACTCACAAGGTACAGGTTTTTCTGTTGTCCCTATAATCACCAGTTCCTCTCTTGACTCCATCTCCGCGCTGCATATTCCATTCATTGTTGCTTGGATTTTGCATTCATCATCGCTTTCTTTCTTCGTTATCATATTCAACATTCAGGATTTATGCTTTGTTCTTCGTTTCATTTCTACATGTCCGTTCGATGCTCCTTTCTTTGATTCTTAGTATTTCAACACTAATTCTTGATGTTCCTTGATCGTTCTACCAAATGTGGGGAATTATTCAAAATTCGTTCGTAATTTAGTTTTGATATCGCTCTCAGTTTGATCTCATTAAGTTGAGACTGTGTCTATCCTTTTTGTATTCGCTCCTACCAATAATTTTTTTAAAAATAAGCCCTTTTAGTAGAACCCAACAGTATGTATGTATGTATGTATGTATGTATGTATGTATGTATGATATCGCTCGGTGTAAAATTCGAATTTCAAAGCTAAGTGTCATTATCTTTTTTTTTTCCATTATGTCTTTACTGCTTGTTATCATTGTGTTATCATTTTTGTCGTTGTACGTCAAGGTTAGTATTGTGGTTCAACTTTGGGGTCTAATATTTAGATCCAAAGGTATACTTTTAGGTTTTAAAAATTATGTTTTAAAATTTATTCGGCAAGTTCTTCGTAAATACAAATCAATAGAGCTAAGTTACTATTTAAGAAACACTTGAAGATTCAATTCATGACTTCAATCAAAAATTGAAAATTTCACATTAGTTAAGATAAAGAACTGAAAAGATATCATCAATCAAGAATATAATAATCAGAAAGAGTTAAAGAGTTCAACTTTTGAATAAATGAAAAAATTGTTGAATATATGATTAAAATTTTCAACAAAAAACTCAAAACTATCACCCCATTAACTTTAAAATTGCTATATTTCATTTTTGGACCAATTCAATAAAAGTCTAATATATATTGAAAATTTGTTAGAATTCGAAACTCTAAGACTTAGGAGTCTTAAGCGCTAGCTCAATACTTTAATCTTGTCGGGTAGTTAAAAAGATGTATTTTCATTTTTGACTTTCTAGATTTTTAACATTTGACCGCCAAAAGTTAGTATAAACTTATTTTGACCACTATTTCTTTTGAATCATGGCCTTTTCATCATCTTTGTCAAATTTGGTATACATGATGGCTTGACCTTGAAAGTTGGGAGCATTTATAGGTGGCTTGACTTTGATTTTTTGTTTTTTTTTTCAAATGTTAAACACCTTATCGGCATATATTGTTTTTTCTTAAAACGAGGACAATGCCATATAAATTTTTTTTTCCAAGACGCCACACAAGATAAAAAGTATACAAAATGCATTGAAGAAACAGAAGTTGAAGAACAACATCATTCGAACCAAGAAATATTATATAATTTTAATTTTTTTTATCTATTAAACAAAAGAAACATAATATCAAATGTCGGCTTTGGTGAATAATGTGTCTGCTTACTAACAATTAAAGAATTTTAAGCTTTTTAAATCAAACAAAAAAAGTGGATTTAGCCAAAGTCGTCTTAAGTTTATTTTGTTTCTTGGGCCCCAAAAATTCTAGAAGGGTGTTTGAAATGTGGTGTGAAAGCCTAGCTCTTGTGACCAGCCTCCTTGACATTTTCAAGCTTTGGTCGTTTTCGAACTGTTCGGTTTACGGTTTTTGGTTTGGCTTAATCAGTTTTGAATTTTTTTATCCTATCCGTAAAACAAGCTGAACCGAATTTGAAATTGGTCTGAAACAAGAAATTGGTCTCTAAAAAATCTCAATAACACAATACACAAGTGTAACACAACATTGAAATTGGTGTAAGAAAAATAATAAAACAATCCTACAAAATCAACAAGTTTCAAGTTGGATCTGAAATGAAATGCGTACATATGTGTTTTAGGAGGCAACCATTGTATGAGTGGCTGAGACGCAGATGACTCAGATTGTAACATTCGGCCGCGTATACCACCAATATTGTTCGCTTTGCCCACTAGAACAAAGAATACCTCGTGCAATTCTGAAAAACAAACAAAGAAAAATCAAATCTTTGTGTATTTTTATGCTTTTGAAAAGCAAATACTAATTAAAATTATACTTAACTAAAGCTAAACAAAAACTAGCACTTTGCGCGTTGATTCCCTGGCAACGGCGCCATTTTGATCGATGTGTCGTAGGTCAATCAAAAACAATTTATTATTAAGAACTTAGCTACTTTTGACTATAGCAAGGGCAAGTAAGGTCGTCTCCACATGGAATCAGTGAAAAGTGCTAATCGTCACTACAAACTAATTAATCTACGAAAAATGAAAACTTGAGATTGAATTGAATTAAAAGAGGCGTTTAAAAGAAACAAACTTAAATTTTGATTTGAAAACAATTAATGAAAAAGGTAATCACTTCCGGTTTTTAGGTTGTAAGATCAACAATGAATGTAAGTTAAACCTAGGTTGAAATCATATAAAATTGATGTTGTCAATCAATTCGATTAAAGTGATAAAGATGTAACGAACGTTTAAGAGTTGCTCATTCACAAAATTACCAATAGACATACACAACGCATCACACGACTACCAATGAGTAAACGATGCAAGAAAACCGAATCACTGATGGTAACGCAACAATACGAAAACATAAATCTATTGTTTAAATCAACCAAAAAGAAATTGTATCAAGTTTACAATCAAAAACCTAGATTCAAAATTCAAACATTGTTTCACTTACAACCCTAATCAACCGGAAGCGATTACGAAGCAACTAGCCTTGCCTCATCGCGATTTGATCTTCGATTGTTGATTTCATTGATGAATTCTTGGATTGAATCTTGATTTGGAGGGTTGGATCCACGCAAAAACTGTCAAAAGTCGTCCCAAATTGGCCCCAAAAACCTTAACTTTCGACTTGGATGGAATGTGGCTTGAAAATAGGCAAAATAGGGTTAAAATCTCGTTTTCCGCGTTTTGGGCGTAGCCTACGCTGGGCACATCTGAACGGTGGAAATTTTCTGCCAACGCTAAATTTTTGGACGTAGCCTACGGTGACTTGGGCATAGCCTACGCCCAGTCTGACTTCGCCTACAGATTCATCTCGTCGAGAAACTCAGTTTTCATATATTATGGATTCCGTATATCTTCCTCTAGCTCAAGATATGCGCTTCCGAAGTTTTAAGCTTTTCTCGACAGTTTCTGATCCATCTGTGCCTATTTTCACCTCGTTAACACCCCCGGGCATCCATCTAATGTCTTTTTACCTGAAATTCACAATTGTATCTCAAAGTATCATCGTTCCACATAAAATGCACATAAAAACGCAACTTTAAACTGTTAAAGCACCTTGTGACACCCCGCATTTTCCAGGTCAACTTTTATTTTATTGAATGTTTATTTAATTGATTAATTGTGCACGTGACACTAGAATTAGTTTAATTTAGTGTGACACGTGGCATGACAGTACAAACGTTGACACAATGAGATAATTCGAGGAATTATCGAGAAACCGCACACACGTGTCAAAACACACGAACGTTGTTGAACGTTTAACACATCGTGTAACACAACACTTTAAACCTCACGAAACACTCGAACATTGAACTTGAAAGTTCAAACGAGGCCAAACGATAGTTCGTAAACGTGAAAACGACGACGAACGGATCAAACCTATGAAACTAGTCTTATTGGGCTCTTCAGGGACCCATCACGGTACGCTATGGACCATAAAAGGCCCTATAGCGTTACGCGATGAGTTTCGGGAGAATTTGAATCTCGAAATCCATCGCGGTACGCGATGGGTGTCAGACGACAAATCTATATAAAACCAAGATGCCATCATGTTCTAGCCACACTATGTTTCACTTATCGAGTCCAGACCACTCATTACTCGTCTTCTACCTCTGAAAACCTCCATTGGATCCTGGAGAAGTCATAGGAAGCCATTTTTGAAGCTCAAGGTTGAAGGTGGAAGCTTGGAATTCACAAAGAAGCTCTAACATCATCATCTTTCTCTTCTTCCTGTCGAACCCAGCACTTCCAGGGGGTTTAGAAGCTACTCACAATCCATTCCCACATTCTTGAAGCTTTGAAAGGTAGCCACATGACTCTTGTAGCTTACAAACATTCACAAACACACATGCAAGCACTAGATTACACATGCAACTCATTTGATGTTGCATGCACGAATTTTCATTCTTTTAAATCTGGGTTTGTTGATTGTAACGTGTTTTATGATGATCTAGGATGATTAGAATGCATTTCATGACGATCCATGATGATGTGTGTCATTGAAATGCATGATTTGGTCATAACTTGATGAAATAATGACATGCATGTATGATCTAAAGCATTCTAGATGATTTTGTTTATATTGTGATGATTCTTGATGATGTTTAAGTGTTTTTGCAAGAATAGCTTATGATGTTGATAGTTAAAATATGATTACATAGCAAACTTGCTATTTTTAGTAACTTTTTAGTTACAAGATGGTGAAATGGTTGATATTGGCAACATGCACGCATATGAAATTGTTATTAGAATGTTATTAGGATGATGATGATACTTAGAATGTGATCTTGATGTTGAAAATGGTCATTTTTAGCAAAGTTACTAAATATAGTAACTTTTGTGGACCAAATTGTCACACCCCGAGCTGACGGGCTGGATCGACTTTCCTGCCGGGCGGAAGGTTTTCGAGGCGCGATATCATTATGATAATCGAAATGATCAGATAGTTTACATAGCACATGATAAATAAATGAGAAATGCTAACATGACAATGAAATAGAATTACAAAGTTAAATTACATTGTTTCCTCATAATTTAACTAAGTAAATCTAATCTAAAGAATCAATGAGTTTATATCTTGTATCTGTACAAGATATACAAAAGATGATTCATAGTTTTGTCATCCAAAAGTATGCAACACAAAAGTAGCTAGGTCTTCTTAAAGTCCACTAGCTAAGTCCCTGTAATCCTGGTGACTAAACATGTTCGTCACCTAAGAAAACATGCATTTAAACAAAGTCAACACTAGGTTGGTGAGTTCATAAATATGATAATTGAAAATCTTGATTTGTTCACATGCACAATCACAATGTCATTCCTGTTACTTGTATGTCGTTTGATTCACCCGCTCACCCAATGGCTTCTCAACAGTTATATTTACAAGCAATATCTCATCCTAGTAGTTATGCTTATATATAGGGCATATGTAGGGGAACCAAGCCCCAGCCAACAACCCACCACATAACTACTAGAACTCCACACTACTTGCAATACAACTATCGATATCCATTTCCCTTTCACCTGTTTATCTCATTTGTTAATCACATGTTGTATCATTTGTAGAATAATATAATAATAAGGGTTTAGTTATCAAACCGAAGTAGTGATAACCCTTTTATGTATTAAGGATATTAGATTTAATTAATCTGATCCTTGTATTATTCTGTTGCTTGTGGGGTTAACTGTTAATCACTTTTAAATATTAAGAGTGTAAGTTAACCAATTGTTCTTTGTTCTCAACTTGAAGTGCATAGAGCCTAAAAGAAATCCATTGCAACCCTCACGTAATCAGGTTACAATGCATCCGATTTACTTCGACCACATTGTGTTACCATAGTCCTCATCGAAATGGTTACTAGTGTTATGACTTGAGAGAATAATTTATTCAGTCTACTAGTCAATAAGTAACGATGGATTGATTACAATTTCACTGTCAAATTATATCACCATGCGTCATTTACCAAACCTGACTAATGTCACCTTGTTACCGGTCATACGTTACCGGCCAATTGAAATTACGAATAACATACCGACCTACTCGCCGGAGGTTTGTCAAACCTATGGTACCACTATGCTAACGTCGGTTTAGATCCCACTAAATTAACTGGTAAACGATTCTGTGAAGGGACTTACAATGAAACTTGAGTATGTGGCACATGATTGACATGATATAATACAGTCAGTTCAATAGCAATCAATTGTAGTGTGTTCATCATTGTTGTTTGTTCTCATTGTTGTGTATTCTCATCGTTGTTAACAAGGTTAAATAAGATCTTGTCTTATTACATTATGTTAATTGTCGTGTGAATGATGTTGTTATCATTAGTTACATTATCATGATTATCATTCTAGTTGTTCCATATAGTCACCATGTTGTCACTAAGCTTGTGGTAAGAACTAGTCTTACTACACCTAGTCGACTCAGGTGGTGGATGATAGTTGTTCCATGTTATCTTATAATATGTATCAAGTTGTAAGTTAAGTGTTATAAGAACTTGTCTTATTACACTTACTTAACTCTTATGTTAAATGATATTATGAAGATATATTATCTTCATATCGTTTATTTGTCGTTGTTTTCATCATGTTCACCTGTGATTATCTCAATGTTTGTTCTTGTAAGAATAACTAGGTGTTGTGACATGTAATCTTACAACTATATTATTCTATTGTGTTGATGAGTTATGATATTATATTATCATATTCATCTTTTTTGTTCCTGTCATATCATGATCATACAAGCACCCATACAATGATAACTGATAATAAATTAAACAATATTATCTAAATCATAGTATAAGCAACATGTTAAACTGAAACTTTTAATTAAATAAAAGTAAGCATGTTTCTCAGCCCGAGAGTTTAAAATCAGTTAAGATTAGAGAAAAGGGGCATATGAACTCACCTTGTAATAGTTGTGGTTGACTTAGCTTAGACAGAAATGCACGCGCTCTTGTTTGTACTTGTTGTTGATTTCACAATCCTGTATTGATTTAACGTTGTTGTAACTTATGAGTATAAGTTATAGGGATTGGTGTGTGTGTATGTGTTAACCTCATATTTGATTAACACTTGTTGGTCTATGTCATCATTCGGCCTCAACTTGTTTGTTATAAAATATAACATCACTTGACTACTTTTAGTAAATCTTAATATGCAATGTTACTTGTTTTACGTTAGCTCATTATAGCCTCATGATGAGTTGTAACTCCTTGACCTTGATTAGTTTTTGAATGCTACTTAAGTTTTAAGTTGAAAATTAAAATCCTTAACCCTTATTATTCTTGAAATCACTTGTTCACCCTCTTGGGAAGTAAAGTTTCAAGGTTTTACATGTTTTACTCAACCACATTGTTATCACCCTTGTAGTATAAGGTTACCCACTCCCATGCATGCTATGTTCAATCTAAATGATTTCGAATATTTTCTTCCCATTAATCCAAGTGGGACGTATGAGTGGAGTGACCAAATCATTAGTTATTGGGCTGAAGGGAACACTGTGGGCCGAATGCGTACGCCAACCCAATGGGCCTTGGTCCGCATGAATAAGCAGCCAACTAATTACAATGGCCCAAAAGACTGAGATTGGGCCGCAACCATAGGCCTTGGGCCGAACCAGTGGGCATTGCTGTTGGGCTGTCCTCATGAAGTTGGGCCGAAACAGATTCTGGGCCTGACAGTGAAGGTGTTGGCCGTTCAACCCAGCGAACCTGTGGGTTGTTGATGGTTAGGTTCGGTAATCAGAAGTTGATACAGGGTTCGCCAGTTGGTTAAGGGTTCGGCTTGGCTCTCATGGTGCACAGGTTCGGCCAAGAATGCATGCAGGTTCGCTGGTGGTGGGGAGGTTCGCTAGTGTGCAGGTTCGACTGAGGATGCAGTCATGGGTTCGGCTATGTCGTGGGTTCGTGACTGTCTCAGCTAGGGTTCGCCCATGCAGCTAGGTTCGGCGGTTAGGGAAAGGTTCGGCTAGAGTTTTCTGCATGGGAGGTTCGCCTAGGGTTCGAAAGCCATGCAAGGTTCGACTGTTGCTACTGGTTCGGCTGGGGATGGGAGGGTTCGGCCGAGGAGATGGTTTGCAGCTGCAAGGTTCGTCCCTTGTGAATGCAGGTTCGGCACTTCGGCCACTGCAGTTCACGCGCGAACCCTGGTTCACCCTCTTCATCATCATCGAATCCAGCAGTCCCAAGTTGTTTCCCATGGTTAGTGTTAGGTGTTGAAGGGTTTTCACAGGTGTAGGGTGCGTGGAGGCGGGTCTAGATCCGGCTAGGGTCTTGGTCGAACAAAGTGTTAGAAAAACCCTATTTTCCGAACTTTCGTGGCTTCATACCTTGATTTTGGCCGAATAAAATCCCAGATCAGTTGTACTTCTTGGTAGGGGAGGTCGAGAGCTACGCGTGGACACCAAGAACGCCCGATTTCGTTGAGAAACAAGTGAGATATGGAGGATTGAAGGTTGGAAATGGGGGTGAGAAATGGAATCCGGAAATGGGGTTAGAGAGAGAGAGTAGATGGTGGAAATGAGGGAAAAAGGACTCATTTAGGCTTTAAATACCCCGAGGGTATTCGGGTTAGTTTCGGTTGCTCGGTTTTCATCTTCGTTGCGTTTCCGGAACGTAACGCGTAGTTTTACGCTTTTTAAATTAAGAAAAGTTGTTTTAATTATTTTTGATGAGTTTCAAAATTGTAAAAATATAAAATATTAAATTTCCTTAAATTATTTTCGTTCGTGTCGTATTTCGTTTTCGTTTCGTCGAATCGCGTCACCATCGCGCGTATTCGTTCGAATCGTCATTCGAACGAACACGACGATGGTTTGGCTTTCTGACTTTTGTTTTCTACTTCCCAGTCATCATTTCAGAACGTTAAACTCACAGATATGTTTGTGTGAATCGTCACCCACTCAAACACACTGTCAGTTCGCTATTCTAAAATAACACTGCAATTATATCTTTAATTGTATTTCCTCACTGACGAACTCAACTAAACACCCTGTTTTCCCGTTGTTTTCGTACTGATTTGTCGCCCATCTGATTCCTGTCATCTATGGATACCAGATCGCAACCGATATGTTTTCGTTGTTCACTTGTACACTGTTGTCATTCTTGATTCGTTGTATTAATTGTACTTAGGTTTTCACCTAAATACTTACAACTATTGTTTATCGTGAGTGTTGTACTTACAATATTTAAGTTTTCACATAAATACGTACAAATGTATCTTGTATTTTGAATTCTGTTAGTACAAGCACTGGTCATATACATGTATTTACACATAGTAAATAGTGAAAGTACACATACCGTACGGACTTGCCGGACGATCTGGTACTGGATGTCACACAAATATTGTTAAATGATGAATTTGGCTATTTGTACATGATTAAATGATGTTGCATGGCTTATAATAATGATTTGTGACATAAAAATGGTTTAGAAGAATTTAGAGTAGTTATTTTTATGCAAAACTACAAAGTTACTAATTATAGTAACTTTATTTTAACAAAAACCGATTTGTGAACGTTTTGTATGAATTGAGCATGCTAAGTGGTTTATTATGAAATAATATGATGATAGTATGCTAAGTTAGATGGTTTCCAATATCGCATATGCCAGAAATGGAAACTTTCCATTTTAGGAAACTTTTATGTGCCAACATGACATAAGTGACTTATTTGAATCGCATGACAATGTGCTATGTGTTAATATGATCAGGTAGGACTAACGAGCATGCTAGAACTTTAAAATCGTTATGCTTTGTGAAACTTGCCATAAATGGAAACTTACTATAAATAGTAAGTTGTCCATGGACGCGACATGCGCATTTTGAACACGACGAGCACATACACGATTCACAACCGACACATGGTTCACCAACGGGTCGTTGATTTGACACGGTCAACTTTGGTCAAACACGATCAATGTGGACCAACACGAACAAACAATGTCATTGTGGACCGACACGGACAAACATGAACAACCGAGGGTTGTTGAGCACAAACACGGGCACTAACACGAACACGAACATGGTCACTTACACAAACTCACGAACGGTATACGATATAGGTTGCCGGTGACCGACGCGCTTACTACTTGAGGAGCTTACGCATTCTCTTACTTGCACACTAAGGTGAGTTTACGACTCCTCTTTACTCTTTTCAAACGTTTTAAATAGGGGGAGAATACTAGTTGCATCGAGTCAAACATCTATTACTGTTACAAACATTTTACTGTGTATGCTGGTTTATTAGACAAACATTAAGTGTTGAACTCGTAACAAGCCCTCACAAAGTCTTACCGTTAATGTACGAACAACGTGGTAGGATTGAATGGATCCGTTTGGGTGTGACTAACCCCACAGGGCACAATATTGACTAGATGTCATTAACCGTGAAACTCTGACCTAACTTGCTGTGTATACGAGACACAGCGGAGGCAAGGACAAACAAGTCTAGTTCGGTAGTGACGCATTGACACTTGGAGCCTAGGGTTCGGTACTAACATTATGATAAACATCATGACACGTTTTCTTACTATATATGTATATCAAAACCTGTGAACTCACCAACCGTTGTGTTGACATTTTTTTTTCTAAACTTGTATTCTCAGGTAACTAGCCGCGTATGGAACAGGATGCACATTTTAAGGGACGAGCATTAGGAATCTTCATGCATTTTGTTGTGTCTTTTAAAAACAATTTATTTCTTGTCATGTATTTCAAACATCGTAGCTCTGACAATTTATAATTCTGCTGCATATGTATTAAACTTATTTTATTCCGCTGCTATGATTTATTATTCCGCTACAAACAACTTTGTTAAGTGTATGTCAAACATTGTATTTGAAACGCATATAGAGTTGTTCTATATGACCATGAGCTGTGATTCTGGCCACGTCACACCCACGTGGACTGACACCACGAGTGGGAATTTGGGGGTGTGACACACCTGAAAAGCAAACACTCATCACATCCCCACACTTATGTTTCGCTTGTCCCAAGCAAAGTCCTTTACGCACGATAGCAAATAATTCAACAAAGATCATCGTTTAAACATCTCATTACTGGTTAATAGCAAAACTTCAAAACCACACCTAATTCCCAAGACTTACAACGTGCAATATATTTACATCCTAACAAGCAATATTACAAATTCGACAAGAAAATCTCTAATCAAGGACACTTAGCTTCAAATGGTTCACATGCACATTTAGAACAATATGTTCTTTTATGAGTTTGCGAAAATTCATCACCGTTTGAGAGTTTACATCTTTGTAATTTTTGGGCCTAAAACAGTTACAGTGCTGTAATTCAAAAACTTACAATGATGATATCTCTTAAACGGTGATGAATTATACAAACTCATAAAAGAACATAGTGTTCTAAATATGTTACAATGATGTTAAAAAAATTCAAGATTTGACTTCATCTTAACGTGTTATTTTAGGTTATTGCTATAAGAGTGAGTTATTATTTGAACACTTCCCTACATATATATTGATTCGAATGATAACCCTTCCTTATTGCGATAACCGAATACGGAATAACTACATCTTATTACTTTTTGGGCCCACATTAAAGTAAATATAAAGGTGTAAGTTTTTTCTTATTTTTTTATTAATGTAAGTGGCCCTACAGTAATTAAAAAAAACATGCACCTTTAAATTTACTTTAGTGTGGCCCAAAGTAATGATATGTAATTATTAAGTTAACACAGTAAACATAGATTAACATTTAATCTTCTCCCTATATATATATATACATTTCAAAGTTTAGGTCCATGAAAATTATTGCATATTATGGACTAATAAACAAATCGTTAATTACGCATGCACAATATTAATATATGATCAACCATAAAAGTTTGCATCATGGCATGGCAAGTGTAATAATATTGTTAAATATATCTTTCCTAAAAGTCAAAGATATTAAATTTTAGTTTTTCATAAACATGTCAACCATTTTTTATATTCATTATAATGAAGCCGAGGGAGAAAGTAAACCAAATGTACTTGACCAAGTTGACAATGTCAAATAACATCATATATGCACACGCCCCTGAGTGATTGATGGCAAAAGGTAATAAATAATTGAATGATATAAATGAATACTCCTGCGCTTTACATGTAAAACTTTTATTTTATTACATAATTAAGCTATATCAGTATATGAATTCTAATTTCTGAAGGACCACTGCATGAAAAGATCAACAATGCACATCATATATATAGTCAGTGTTCAAGATTGAATGACAAGTGTAACCCAATTTGCTATTTCTATAAGCTATTGATCTTAATTATAAATTAAACCAACAAAACAGAGTGGGTTACGTCAGGTACAGTGACGGGTGAAGATGAGTGCGGGTTAGGGTATACATTAAGTAAAATCAGTTTAGGTCTATATGACTCGTTTTTTAAAATATATCAATTTAAGTTAAATTAAAATAAGTTGTAACAAAACAAATATTTTATTTAAAAAATGTTTAATAAATTTCTTATCAAATATATTATTAATTATTCTTACTTGTTTAAATATGTTTTATTTATTTAGTTTTATGTTACTCATCCTGATATGCATTGTAATAATGTGTTACTCATCTAAAACTCGTTATTATATTGTTACTCAATCCAACGTATTTTAATTGTTCTTTCAAATCAACTCATTTATCTTAATTTGGATCAATGTTACCCGATATATTATAAATTGTTTTTGATTAAATTGTCAACCATATTTAGTTATTTATCCAGTTTAATTATTACTAAGTCAAATAAATAATGCTGACGTGGGAGTTGACCAAGATAGTGATGGACTAATTAAAGAGCGATACATACATATACAAAGGCACGAGTTATAATTATTGTAGCAACTGAATGCGCGAAACCCTCTAGAATGTGAAAACTTTCGCGGTCAAGAAATTCGAGATTAAGCTGAAGATTCCTTCCCTTACTTGGGTGTCCTTTAAATTGCCCTGTCAAGGCTTGAACCCATGACCTTTCGGTAAGTTGATGAAACCCCGATCAATAGACTGAATTCATTTATGGTACATGTATAGATTTAACCAAACACATACGTTACACACTCGTTGTAAACTATAAATATAAAGTAAACAACAATATTGACCGGTTTTAATATATAATGATGACTAGTTCTATATGTGAAATATCCAAAGCTTTAATCTTGTTATTGTGTCAATTGTAATGATACTCTTTTATATAAGGGTTTTAATTAATTATATAGTGTGTGATAATATACTCGTTTACGACATTATAGGATTAATATATATTATTTATTGCTTCTTACCTGAAACCTTATATTACTCAACTTAAAATAAAGTTGACTTTAATTAATTACTAAATAGTGAACTACATATCTCGATCTTATTTCTTTAATTTATTATTTATATAAGTTTTTAACAACTTCAATTTAATATTTATCGTATTGTTAAACTACATATCTCATATTTCTATAATAATTTTTTTAAAAAGTTTTTAACGACTTCAATGTTATATTTATTGTGTTTTCAAGATTATATGATGCATTAATTATTTCAATCCCTATGTTGACCGGCACCCACCACAAACCCCAACATACCGGCACCCAACATCGATCAGAGGTACAGAATTAATGGCTACCTATCATAAAAAAGAAAAAGGGAAAAAGTGAAACATTGAGAGTTAGGCTATGTGTAATGGTGGTGATTACGGCGTGAGTATACTGGGTCGTGTCCTCCTCATGCTGAATGACCACTACACAGTCCACGTGACCGGGGCGTGTCAGAAGCCATGTGACCGTTGTCACAGGAAGCAACGAATGAAGAGAGAGAGAAAGTGAGTGATGAAGGGGGCGTGACCAAGAGTGATGGTAACACATATAGGTGACAAGTGGGTGATGAGAATTACCTTATATGCGGCGCTTATGTAACGCCTATGTGACGTATACGTGAAATGATTAGGAAGTGGTGACAACATATAGCTAAACTTATCGAAACCATTTGAGATTTATTTGAACAGAGGTACAATTAAGAACCTCAGGATTTGGGTATCGATACCAATCTTGGAATTAGATTGAGATGGTTGTTCATTGTTTTGGAAAATGTTGGCGACGATGGATGAGGAGGTAATTTGGGATATATATCATTTTTTTATCTACGACACTGATTTAACTAAAATTTAACATAATATTTGAATATTATTAAAAATAGTAATTTTATTAAAAAAAAATCTTTAGATATTTATCATAGATATAATTACAAATTGGTAAATTAGTTTATTATGAAAATTTGAAAACAACTATAAATAGTAATTAAGGTAAATTTCATTTTTTTTCCTTTATTCCCTTATGTTTACATAAAGTTTCAAATATGGTCATTTATCTTTAAAATTTCAAAATAAGTTCGTTAAGTTTACAAACGTTGCAAACTTAATCTATTCTCCGTTAACTTTATTAATATTAACAGAATAGAAGAGCATAAATGTCAGGAAAAAAAAATCAAATCAAAGATCAAGCCATTGTATCATGAGCAGATTAAGTATGTGACGTGCTATGGTGAAGGGTTTCTTACCATATATACATATGATTTATCTTTCTCCAATTAAATTTTTTTTTCTCAAATAAAACCAGCACCAGTTTAAAAAGGAAAATGGTGTGGTTAGTGCGGGTTCGATCCACTCTTTTGTAATTTTCTTATTTTTATCTTCTTTTTTCTTTGTACTTTATTTTTTACTAATCCATCCCTCATCGATTAAGGTTCACCTTTTCATGTTTCTGTTAACATTATTTTTAAAGTGTTGCGTTTGTGTTTGCATCTTCGTTTTACTTTCTTTTAAAATTGGTTTGCTCGTGATGTAAAGCAAGGGCCTAAAATCTAGTTTATATACATTTTGCAAGCCAATATGCTAAGTATCCGGTTAGAGTAATACAAGCTAAGGGTGCTCACCGTTTGGCTTTTAGGTAAAATCATAAACCAAACCGTTACTAATGGTTTTTAAATATTAAAACCAAAACGTTAGAAATAAAAACTAAACTAAACGAAATCAAACTGTTATTAACGATTTGATTCCGGTTTAGTTTTATGGTTTGAGTTCTTTGGTTTTGAGATTTTGAGCCCGTTAAAAATCAAAAACTGAATTAAATCGAACTCTTTTACGATTTAAGAGAGTTAATTACGTCAAGCCCAGTTGTATTTTTTATTATGCATAAATCATAAATTCAATCTATACACACACACATACATATGTACACACACACACATATATATTATATCTACGTAGCGATGAAAACTCAACACATCATCCTTTTGGAATTTAAAAATAAATATATGATTCATATTAAAGTTAAATAAAAAATTGAGATTTAAACAAATAAATCAATTTTAATTTGATTTAATATACACCGCGTATTTATTTTTAATATTACAAAAATATGATGAAGATATGGTGTAAGGGTTTCCTATATAAGATTAAGTTTCATAGGATATAAATCCTATCTATGTACACACACCATCAGGTTTGGTTTTTACAATTGATTTTTTTTTTATGAAAATTGTAAATCAAACCATTCACTACTTTAAAACCAACTGACCTAATGTTTGGAAAAACCAACTTTGAAACCGAACATATAACTGATTTTGGCGGTTTAACTCTTTGAAATCAAACTGTGATTTTGAGAACACCCTAATACAAGTTCAAAAGCACAAGATACAACTTCTTGCATATTCTACTATTTTAATTTTATAATTTTTTTTTTGAAGTATGATGTCTTATATGTGTATTTTTATTTACATTTGATATAAATTTTATTGTAAGCAAACCTACATACAATATCTTAAAGTATAAGTGTACAAGTCTTTTATATTGTATTATTAATGTTATAATTGCTTTTAAACATATTTTGTTTATTTTCTTTTAACTTTTAAAACCTGTTGTTTTATAAGATTTTGATTGGAAAGTTATGATATTATTATATTTCTCTACGTTTTTTTTTTGTAAATTTTTATTTAAAATAAACTAAACTAGATATACTTCAAATATATTTCAAACAATATAATACGTATGACTGTGATGTGTTTACTTTTATGTACATGAACCTACAACATAAGATAATAATTTTTCAAAAATACGTAATTGAATAAATTTTCCAAAATATAATTGATGGCTGCTAAAATGGTACGCTAGATATATAATTTGTCTGTCTCAACTCTCAGTTAAGCCATTTTTCTAGAAAGTAATTAAGGTATCATCTTCTTTGATTTTCTTTCACTGTTTTTTTCAAATTGATTTTCTTTAACTTTCTTTTTTTTTCCCTCGTAAATAACTAAAAACATCCCACATCCACAGTCCGTCCGTGGTCTTCTCTTGTGACTGAAGACCGCCCCCCGCTTTTGGCACGCGGAAGAAGCGGTGTTCTATGTTTCAGCAGGGTCTGGTGGGAACACCGCTCCCTCCCTGACAGTGACCCCTTTCAAATGAAATCGGTACCTGCTCTCTGTTTATTCTTTTCTCACCCTATTGGTGGATTGGTTTGGTTGGGACTCACACACAAAAAAAAAAAAAAACTATTGATATTTGTACACCGGTGAATCAATGATAATATAACTTTTTTTGTACTTTTTAATGCTAAAAAATATTTAAAAATTATGTATAACTAAAAGTTATGTAAGTATGATTTGATTGATTTGACATAACTGTGATGTATAAATGATGCGAGTGGTGTATGAATATTACGATAAAAAAAGGGAAAATGCCCAAAATAGCCACAGGCGCCCAAGATTTTCCCAAAAAGACCAAAATCGGTCAAATGGCCACCCCCTAAGCAGGCGTGGCGCCTATTCCATTTTTCCCAGACGCACACATACTCAGCCAGTAGGAATATGCCACGTCATCCTTTTGGTCGTCCACGTCCACAAATCTGACACAGGCGCCTTTTGTTTTTCAAACCTGTCACAGGCGCCGGTCCCACACCTGCAACCATGTCACGGGCGTCCGCCCGTATAGGACTATTTTTACGCTCGTTTTTTTATGGGCGTCCCGAACCAAAACAAAGTAGTCCGAACCTCCTTTACAGTCGCCCGGACCAACATTATAGGCGTTTTGTTATTTTTTTTTTTTTAAAAATGGAAGACGACCGCAAGGGACAGGCGTCCGACTTCATAGAACAGTCGTCCGTACAGTCGGACGACCAACCTCCAAAAATTCAAATTTTTGTTGTTTAATAATGTCGGACGACTGTTCTATAAAGTCGGACGCATGTTCATTGCGGTCGCCCGTTATTTTTTTTAAAAAAAATAACAAAACGCCTGTATTGTTGGTTCGGGCGACTGTAAAGGAGGTTCGGACGACTTTGTTTTGGTTCGGGACACCCGTAAAAAAAAGACCGTAAAAATATTCTTATACGGGTGGACGCCCGTGACATGGTTGCAGGTGTGAGATCGGCGCCTGTGACAGGTTTGAAAAACAAAAGGGGCCTGTGTCAGATTTGTGGGCGTGGACGACCGAAAGTGTGACGTGGCGTATTCCTACTGGCTGAGTATGTGTGCGTCTGGGAAAAATGGAATAGGCGCCACGCCTGCTTAGGAGGTGGCCATTTGACCGATTTTGGTCATTTTGGGAAAATCTTGGACGCCTTTGGCTATTTTGGGCATTTTCCCTAAAAAAAAAACCGTTGCAAGAGGCTAAATATTAAAAAAAATTGATAAATATATTTTACTCTATAAATACCCACAACCTTTGAACAAAAACCACACATCTTCACTCAAACTCATAAGACTACTCCATCCATAAACAAATTCTTGTTGATATAATTAAAAAAAAACTTTAATTCATAAAAAATGGGCAATCAAGTTGGTGGACCAACCTTTGGTTGGTTGTTTTTTATTAATATTTTAATTTAATGTGACACATGTCAATTTTTAATTGGGTTGGTTGTGAATGAGAGTGAAAAAATATGTTTAGTTGGGTTGGTTGTGAATGAAAGTAAAAAAATTATTTTTTGTTGGTTGTATATGTGGAAGAAAGAGACATTATTTTTTAATGAATATTTTAAGTTTGTTGGTTATAAATGATAGTAGTCTAAAAACCTATTTATCTCTATTTCTTTTTTTTTAAATGTCTTCTTCATCCTTTTCATCTTCATCCTCTTCATATAGCGAGACTAAGAGCCTTTTTATACAGGCATTAATGACGATAGCCTACGAAAACGTGCCTCAAATTCTTCGTCCTCTTGCAAGAAGAATCCAAATTAATCGAGATAGAGAAGCTAGGCATGAGGTTTTGATAAGCTATTATTTTGGGAACGACCCATTATATAAAATAAAATGTTTAGGAGACGTTTTCGGATGCACTGACCGTTATTTGATGTTTGCTTTTGTAAAATATTAAATTATTTTTAATTAATGTAATGTTATTTATTTAATTTTAGGTTGATTTAAAATTAAAATGTTTAATTGAATTTACTTATTCATAAATTATTTGTAACTAAAAATAAAGAATAATTAAAATTATATAGTGGTGATGATGTGACACAATAAGGATTATATTTCAATAAGGTGACTATTGTGGGGTTTTAAGGTTTTTATATGGGTGATGATGTAATCGAAAATTTCGGTGGCGAGAAATTTCATTGGATTGACCAGTGTGGATGGTCTAATACATGTTCAAAGTCAGCGTTGTAAGAAATTTTAGGTGGTTGTATTTATGCAACAACGGTCCTAGTTTCAAATTTTTGGTCTAATATTTGCTCAAATTATACACACACATATACATACATGGTTCTCAACTAGTGTAACCAATTTTTAAAAGATCTTAGCCTTTTAAAATCCTCAACTTTTAATCTTCCCTGTTCAAAGTCTATAAAATCTTTCAAAAAGCAACAGTTTACGAAAGTTATGCATTCTCTCTCCTATTAAACAACGGTTATTGACGGTTTTACACTCTTTTGGCTAGTCAATCGAGATTTGGGACATAGATCAAGAACGGTTTTAATGTCGACGGTTATTTGACGGCTTCACATAGTTTTAAATAAGAATTTCAAATGGGGATTTAAGATATAGGACGAGAGGATTTAATTGCCTTTGCTATTTCATCCTTGTGTTAAATAATATGTGCCAAAAATTCAAAGAATGTATATAAAGTTCAGTGCATTTTTTTGCATATATATTCAGTAAAACGTTTTCTTTTTCTCTTGTATATTACTCAATAATAAATATATTATTACAAGGAGAGTAAATCACGATCAAATAATTATAATAATATGACAAGGTAATCAAATTTATTATTTGTTTTTTCAATATATTTTGCAAATATATTATTTTATCTTTGAAACTTAAGTTTCAATTATGTTTATTTATTTTTGTTATAATTTTCTCATTTTTGTAAAATCTTTGAAAGATACCAATAATTTTAAGATTATTGAGTATAATTTTTATTTCGAAGCATATAAATTAAAATTACAACATGCACTCCTATAATATTTTTTTCCTATCAAAGATGATTGTGAAATGTCATAAGGTATTGTGTTTCGGTAGTTTAAATATACTAATTTTCTTTGTTTTTTTCCTGATAAAGCCATCTTTTGTTATTAAATATCCTATATATGTACTTTGATATTAAACAAATATTGATTTTTTTTGTTTAAAATGCATAAAAATACGATTCTTTAATTATAACATTAAGTTATCCGGTTACCGGATGCATATAAAACTACTTAGAACGATGGTGCTGCCATGCATCATGATGTATGTGTGATGAGAAAGACAATTGTTTGATTATTTGAGCATAACACATGGTTTAAGGCTTTACCAGATGAATGTATGAAACAAACAACAAAAATTTTATTATGATTGCCTTGCGGACTTCATAAATAATACAATTACACAAAAGGAAAGTCAATAATCCCTAAGTTGAGTTTTTTTTATTTTATTTTTTTGGTTTAATTTCCTAAACACTTTAACAAACTATAGCCTGAATATGCTAACAATTGATCAAGGTCATCAAATCATAAATCTTTCTCTCTATCTTCATCTTCTTCAGTTAAGGAAGGTATTTTATGTACAATTTGGCATGCATCCTTCTGAGTCTTACTTGCCCATAACTACCTTCTCAATATCATGATTCTTTTACCCTCATGTTTGACTAAAATAGTCAAAAATCAAATAATATTTTTAGAAATATCTTATTTATCTCTTATCCACACCATCAACCTCCAGATTCAATTGTGTTCAAACACTTAAAACCGAACCAACCCAAACTGCTGGAGATTAGACCTTTTTTTATGGATGAGTTTAATAATTATTTGGGGAAAAGTTTTAGTGGCAATCCATTTTGAGGAAGGGCAAATGGGGCATAATGAATTTCATTTTGAGGACCAACCATTGACCACCTGTACATAATAACAAACTTATATATTAGTATAATATATATTTATTTATGCAAAAGATTATGTAATTTGAGTGGATTTCACCAACCTGTACTTTGTGGTCATATGATGTATGAGCACTAATATCTCCAGCTTGGCTAGCTCATTCCCTGGACAAGAGTGGACCCCATTTCCAAATGGCATGAATGTATTGGGCTTTGGTGCCACCTGTCCATTCAAAATTTTAATTTTAGAGGCAAGTAATTGATAGTTTAATTCCCTATTAAAAAACAATAAAATTTCTTTTATATAATTGAAGTTCATCAGTATTAGAAGATTTATGAGTTTTACCTCGAATCTTGACGGGTCGAACTTCTCTGGGTCGGTAAAATTTTCAGGACTGTGGTGAATGTTTCTAAAGAGTGGCAAAACCTTCCATCCTTTTGGAATAAGGTACCCTGGAAAATTGATTCCAAAGTAAGTTTAGTAACAAAAATAATTAAAACTTTAAAAAAAATACAATTTTAAAAAATATATATATAAAACTAACCTTCAAATTCAACATCTTCAACAGCTTCTCTGAAGGTAAAAGATAAGATTGAGGCAACTCTGAGTGTTTCTTGAATAACTCTTGAAGTTAATGGCATCTTCTTGGTATCCGCCCAAGTCAAACCCTTGTCATCTTTCCCCTTCATTATCCTCTCTTGTTCTTCCTGAAAAGTCAAACAATCTCATCTTCATTAACAATTTGTGATCAATTATTTAGCTTCAATTCTTGTAGATATTTTTGAATGATTACTTACGGTGACAGCTTGCAAAACAGTGGGATTTTCAGCCAAGTATTTGATGATCCAAGTCATGACACTGGCAGTGGTGTCTCTGGCGGCGAAGATGACGCCGATGATGTTGTCGGCGATTTGTTCGTCGGAGAGCCCTTCTTTCTGTTCCATGAACGAACCCAACAAATCTTTGTGTTCTTCTGTCTTGGATTCTCTTCTTAAAGATAGAATTTTGGCCAAGATCTGAGCCAACTCTTTCCTCGCCTTCATCGACTTGTGAAATAGCGTTCCGGGGAGATTAACCGGCATCGAATTGTACCCTTTTTCAAGAATGTAATAACACCTCTTCAGATCCTCTCTGTAAAGAACCTCGTCTTTTCCAAAAATTGAAAGCAATGCAACATTGAATGTGAACTGCAAACCAACACTCATATCATCAGATAAACAGAGCAAAAACAGAGTGTTGTTATGTTACCATCATCTGTTTCAAGACTTCACTTACTGTTTTCATTTCTTGAAACGTGTTAACGAGTCGGTTTTCCCATGACCGGAGAGAATCGACGGCGATGGATTCGATGTCCGGGATGATGTTTTTGATAGATTCCGGCGTGAATGCCCGGAGAACAAGACGTCGTAATTTCGAATGGTAATCACCTTGGTGAAAGAAAATGGCTTGTTTGCCGAGCATTCTTTCTTTGCTAGCCGGAAATGTGGGCTTAAAAAGCTCCGATTTTGTCACAAGAACCAGCTTAGCAGCAGCCGGGCTTGAAATCATCACACACCGACAACCCAACACGTGGGTTTTGAAGATTGAACCATACCTGCACAATTTTAAAATCAAAAATTTCATCAATTAACTACTAACCCAAAAGATCATTTGAGATTTTAACTTGCGAAAGTGATGATTCAAACTAACTTTTTAACTTTGGAAGCGAAGAAGACATTCGGGTTTTGAGAATAAAGCTGAAAGGTTTCACCGATATACGGCCAACCAAGTGTGCCTGGAGGAAGTGGGAGGTTTTTCCGGCCACCGCGTACGGCGGAGGTGAAGAGAAAGAGAGCAGGAAGAATTATTGCAAATAAAGAAAAAAAGATGGTAATGAATTCCATGTTTGTTGATTAGAATTAGGTTTTTGGTATTTGGATAGAAGTTAGGAAGGAGGGAGTGAGGGTATATATAAGTAAGTTTGGGTACACAGGGACAGCTAGATGCACACACACACACGGAATCTTGGCCTCCAGCTGGGGAGGGGGGATGGAGGAAGAAGAAGGAGGGAGGCAAGTGTTGCCAATGTGTCTATGACTCTATATCTATGTATCTAGTGCCTGTTTTTTTATTTCCTTTTTTGTTCTTACTACTACTATAATATATCATTATTAACTAATAAATAAAACTTTTTATTTATTGTTTCATAATAGTATTATATATGTTGTGTAGAGCTTTCTATCTAATTATGTTGTCCAACTGGAAGTGATAAGATAGCATTTAGTTAAAAAGATGTAAAATTAAACAGGGTAAAATCTTAAACTACTATTAGCTAAAATATATTTATTATTTATATATATATATACTACTATATAATACATATTAGAAGGACATAAAGGTCTTTTATCAAAAACTCTTAAAATTAAGAGTTTTACAACTCTTGTAGCATGAAGTATAACTTACAAAACTTTAAAAACATAAACAAAGGGTTATACCATATTTGGCCTTTTAAGAAATAAAGTGTTAAATAATAACTATAAAAGAAAACATCTTAAATCAAATGAATCAATTATTAACATTTATGTCAAATTTGTTATACCATATTTGGCCTTTTAAATTATGATTTTTATCATAATAGTTTTTTAGTTAAATATTAATCTTAAATTAAATTAAAAGAGTTGATTTTATGAAAATGTGGTGTTTTATGCTTTTAACGAGCCAAAATCAGCAACTTAAATATTTTGTTTTCCGCCGCATCGTCTCACTAGTTATAATAAAAGAAAATATTTTTGTTTATTTGTTAATGCCACAATCATTCTCTTTTATATATATATATATATATATATATACAACATGTGTCAATTCACATAGAATTTAAAATAAGTTTTTGCATATGACAGTTTATGTTAACTAAAAACAATTTAATAAATAAATCATATTAAATCATATTTTTATGTTAAACTAAACCAATCTTATTTATATGATAAGAAATTTTTTTTATATTTTACTCTTAACATTTATTTTGTTATTATAAAGATAAAATATATGTAACATTTTGTTTTGAATTAAAGGAACATTATATAAATATAACTCTATGTAGTATAATCAAAATGATTTATTTTTCGTCAGTTTCATAAGTTTTTAAAATATTAAATTTCATTTATTTTTCCATAATATGCTACGTGTATTAGAAAGTTAAAAAATTTAAAATTCTTAAAATTTTAATTCATACTGCTATTTTACCATAATAATATTTTTATTTTTTTATTTACTTTATTATTTATACTCATTTATGTTTACAGTTGAAATTTTATAATTATCTATTTAAAACAAAAACAAAAAAAATCAACATATTACATCGATCATGGTGATCAAACTAATTTATGTGAAATATGTCATGCAATATTGTTGAATAATTGATTTATTTTTAAATTTTATATACTCTAAAAAATTATGATAATTCTTTTCTTGAAACGTTTTAACGACATCTTATAAAAAAAATTCAATTTAAATTTCAAAAAATTAAGTTTTCTCTTACAGTATCATTTGCAATGACAACAAATATAAGTCAAGTTTAATCAATACCAAGAGTAAGTTTGTTATTGAAACATGTAACAGCCGAAGATTTAGCACATTTGATGGTGCTTGAGATCCACGTCGATTTGACAATCAAAATTATTACACGGTGGTAGTATGCGAGAAATGGTGAACGTGGGCGAAAACCGTGCGCGAAACGGAGTTACGGATTGTCCGGAATCGCGAAACGAAGTTAAAATCGAAAAACGGACAAAAACGCCCTGGGCGGTACGCCCCGAGCCACGCGCTAACCTTAGGCGGTACGCGCGGGGTGTTTCTAGAAGATCCGGATTTTTACCTCTCGCGCGGTACGCCCCAGCTCCCTGTTCGCCTTGGGGCGGTACGCCTGACGTCAGCATAACGCGATATTGGCTTAAAACGTCAGATTTTATCCAGAAAATCACAATTCTTATCCCCTTATCGTCGAAGCAGCCACCACAAACGAAAAACTCACCTTTTAATCCATCCAATCTCTATGTTGAAGCCTCTAGATTACGTGGATCGCACCAGGGAACGTTTTTGCAAGTCCGGATTATCTTTTTACCCGCAGAACTCCGTCTGGATAGGTAACGGTTCGTTCTAACCTTCTAGATTGGTATGATTGATTAAATCTTGTTTTTGAACGTGAGGATATAGTTAGGGTTGTTGATTATTGCCTAGATGATGGCTATGATTGATTATAAACGAAAAACTCGAACTGTTAACGGGTAAATCTTTGTTTTGAGCCGTTGTAATGCCCGGATTGCATGAAATCATAACAATGGTTATAGTGGTTTAAACCATTTGATTGTGACAAAGTATGTGATTAGTTTAAAAGGATTTTTGGACATACAAGGTTAATTCTAAGTGTTTTAAACTAATCACTGTCATTAACATACTCACTGGAACGAGTATCTGATGTTTATGATAACAGGCAGATCAGTATGTTAAACAGGGTTATTAAACATATTCTAATACTACCTTGTGATATTTCATGATGTCTGGGTAATCAATAACAAGGATTTATCATTTCTAAGCCATTAATCTGTCTAGGAACCTGTTTAATGAGATAATCAACAGCATTAACTATTTGATGACTATCAAGGCAATGTCTTCAACATTGAACGTTCAGAAAGATTCAATCAGTAAGTTAGCAACGCCTAAGACGAATTAAGTAAATAAGAGAATACGCTTATTTAAGCCTAGCGAATAAGAAATCTTTAAGCATAGCAAGATTGTAAAGATAAGAATGTTCAAAATGAGTGTAAGCGGAATTTTGAAATAAAGTACCGAATGAAAGTTACGATATGCCGAAGTTTTGAGCGGTAATCGTAAGTTGAGAATCTTCAGGATAAGGTTATAATCATAATGATATGTTCATATTAATAGGATATCATTGTGAAGTGAGAAAGTAAGGAAAGGAAGAGGAGCTATCAAATTTTGCTATAGCTCAGGTGAGTTCTATGAGCCCTATTTTACTATTTTAAGGTTTTAGGGCTGACATGCATGTTATAAAGTTATTTTATGTAAATGAATGTTTTATCTGGCTATGGTCAGATAAGAGAATATGTTATAGTAAAGAACGTTTCAAGTTATAAAGTTATTGTATGAAAGTGATTTCAACCTGATTATGATCAGGTAAAGAATGTTTTCAGGCAAGGAATGTTTTAAAGTAAATAATGTTTTAAGCCTCAACTACGGTTGAGAAGTAAATGATTTTAAGAGCCTCAGCTGAGATGTCAGGGATGTTTTAAAGACTCAACTACGATTGAGAAATGAATGATTTTAAAAGTCTCAGCTAAGGTGTAAAGAATGATTTAAAGTCTCAACTGCGGTTGAGAGTAAAAAGAATGTTTTAAGTCTCAGCTGCGGTTGAGAGTATAAAGAATGTTTGAAGTCTCAATTGTGATTGAGTAGGAAATATGGTTTTGAAGTCCCGGCTGCGGTTGGGCAGAACTGGAGCACTGCGGTGCAAGGAAATGTTTATGCTCATGATGGTTTAAACTATTTAAATCATGTTATGTATGAATGAAGTATGTAACAAAGTCTTGTACCGGTATGAGCCGTCAACTTTGGTTGAAGGTTGAGAAAGTCCTGTAAAAGAACAGGCATGTCGACTATGTGTCGCCAGTTGAGGAAGTCTTATACATGTATGAGCCTGTCAACTTCGGGTTTCAGTTGAGGTGTCTTGTATTTATACAAGCCTGTCGACTTCGGGTCGTCAGTTGAGGTGTCTTGTGCTGCACAAGTCTGTTGACTTCGGGTCAACAGTTGAGGCTAAATTTTATGCATTGTATGATTGATGTAACGAGAAAATGTATGTTATGTTTATGAAATATTTTATGTTCAGTATGATTGAGACTGTTGACTTCGGCCAACAGTGAAGGCTAATGTTATATTATAGTAAAGATTTTTATAAAAAAATTAACTTAGAACTCACCAGCGAAAGCTGACTTGTTTTAGCATGCATGTCAGGTTAAGCAGGTTATGATGGAGATAGGATGGCTCGTGGTATGACAAAAGGACTACCTATTCAAGAGCTGGCATTCCTGTTAGGATTAAATGTTATGTAAAGACTTCCGCTGTTAAAATATATGATTATTCTACGGTTTAAGAGCTATGCTTTTGATGTTTAACCAACAGAGGGACTCCCTGAGAACGGGACGTCTCAAAACAAATATTTTCTACACTGACATTTGTACGCTTCTTTATCCAAAGACAACATAGATGTTTGAAACTTTTAATTTTTTATTGTATTCATAGAAGTTATTAGACATCTATTATTTGAATTTGTAATTATAAAATATATCTTTATATAATAGATTATGCAACTCATCATAATTATATTTTAGTTGTATTATTTTCTTACCCAAAATATCTAATACTCTTAGGAGTTGTTTGTTTACCTCTTAATAGAGTCATTCAGCACTTAACCATTCAGCGCGTTTGGTTTAAATTTAGTTGCCTCTTAATGATTCAATTCAGCACTTAACCATTCAGCACCAATACCATGCTGAACCATTCAGAGGCCATTCAGAGGTGCAACCAAACATTCAGACCTCTTAACCATTCAGACCCTCTTAATCATTCAGACCTCTTAACCATTCAGTACTTAATGATTCAGACCAACCAAACAGCCCCTTAGTGAACAATATTAGTTAACAATAAGATAAGATGTTGGAGTTTTTTTTTTCAATTTTTTAATAGTGTATTAGGTGGGTTAAAAATGGATATGAGATGATACATAAATATTGAGCAAGGGTATGCGAAGGTGAGGGTGGGGGCGTGACAGTTAGAGTGCAGAAAGGGCGGGCGTTTTGGATGCGAGGAAGGGAGAATTTGGTTGCCTTTATCGAAGTGGCCATACGAAACAATCCATTCTAATTTTACAAATTCTATTCTAATTCTAATTTTTTTGTAGACCCTCACTTTTGTATAAATGCATCACACCACCTTTAATTTTATCTTTACTTATCCTAAATCTCTTTAAGGAATATTTTTATATTCCCCAGCCATAGGTTCTTTAATTACAATTTAAACAACACAAAAATTATAGAGTAACAAACACAATAACCAACATGTTTGTGTGTTATTTACATGACACTCTTTTTTTATATCGTTATCGCTAACCACTACATATAACCTAACGTAAGTGTATATATGAAATGAAAGATTGTTTTTTTGTTAGAAACATCATATTCTTTTTTGTCCATGTCATCACTCAACATAAGCCGCTGTGTTAATTGTATGAACACATCACCAACACTGAAAGTAGCATCTGTTATCTAGTAAACACGTAATTTAGTACTTGAAATTAAACTTCGAACACTCATTAATTTTATTGATATAATCTATTATTAGCATCAGTGTATCAAATTTATACACTTTAAAACTTTTTTTTTATACTTTGATGCCTAAATTTTCATCGTTGTATACATGAAAGGTTGATCGGTTGTATAATGATGATATGATGTTGCTATACATTTTATGAACACTTTAAGTTTTTTTTTTTTCAAACTTTCCAATGGATACCTTAAGTACCTTTTCTAATTTTTTTATCACGTAAACAATATTTTCTTCTAAATTCATGCTTTTTGATAACAATAAATCGTGATTTCTTTTACCAAGACCACCCAATATTCACCAAGAAACTAGCATTTCATATTAGAAGCATGCCTTTCAACAATCATACTCTTCGAACCGTAATCATGCATTTTGATCATTGCCAGAAATTAAATTAGACTCATACCTTTCGATAACCAAAGAATGAACTAGACTTTTATAAACATTTGAATATATAAAACACATTAATATGCACAAAATCAAAAATAAAATTTCAATGTATAACATTTGCTAATCATGTCTTAAAGTGTTAACCGATGATAACAAAGAAGACTCATACCATTTAGGGTTGTAAGCAAGTTAAGTTAAGTAGATTAGAGCTAGGCTTGGCCCAAGCTTAAAAGTTTCCAGCTTGATTATATTTGCTTGAACTTTTTATAAAGCTGAAAAGTCGAGTTCGGCTCGTCTTGTAAAAAAACTCAAATCGCGAGCTGGCTTGGTCTTTTATTTTTTTATAGTTTTGCATCCTTAACACATTAATACACAAAATAAACACCTTTAATATATATGTATATATATATATATATATATTATAATTTATAAGGTAAAGAAATTATAAGTTAAATTCAATATGTTAAAAATTATCTAATTATAAAAAAAATCACATCTAATACATGAGGTTTAATATATGATTTTAAACCAATTAAATTTGAGTTATAATATTTTTTAAGAGTACATGCCTTTTTTTAAGTCCATGTGCATTGGTGACCCAAAGTTTCAAACCATGGGTCGGTTGTCATATTTGTAAAAAACAAGAAAGGAAGAAAAAATCTATGTTTCATAACCCAACTCCTCAATCCAAGTTAGAACCTAATTTTTTCAATTAATTTTAATTCCACTTTAGTTTTTATTTAATAACTTATATAATTTATCTCTTTTTGAGAATTTAATCACAAAATCTTGTTTGTTTTTTTTTGAACATCATGGTATAAATTTTATTAAAAACTGAATTATTTTCAAAAAAAATATTTAAAACATTTTTAAAAAATAACTTATTTGTTTATAACCATTTAGAAAGTTAATAATTAGTTTGTTTGAGATAAATTAATTTTTTAATATTTTAAAAACAATGACAGATCATATTTATATAATAATAAATATATTAATTAAACTTTAGTTAGGTTGAGTTGTTAATGTATATGTAAAAAAGGCATTTGTCCTATTGTTACCAAAATATGTTAAGTTACCCTTTTTAAGAAAAAAATTATAAGAGAAATTATCTTTTTATTAAAAAATTGGGGGTCAGTAATATTAGTAGTCTAATCGGAAATCCAAGTAAAGTTAAAGGTACAGGGAGTACATACAGCTGTATTTTAATGATTGAAAAGGTATCATATCATCCATCATACTATTAATAGAAAACGTTCGTAATTCCTATTTTCTATTTCTTATTTTCTTCAAATGAATGCACAATCAACAACATCTTAGACCGGCCGGTATGCCCCGTTACCGGGCGTGGAGGGGCGTGACACACCGCCCCTAGGGGCGTGAGAGGGGCGTGGGTACAATGGCGTGAGTCGAGCAACGGCGTGGGTGGGGTGGGTTGGGGAAGAATTCGACCGTTACACAAATTAAAAAAAAATTTAAATAAAACCTATATATAAAATCATCACACACCCTCTAATATTCACATCTCACTCTCTAAAACATTCACATCTCACAAAAAAAAAAAATCAAACAAAAAATCAGTATTTTTATAAAAATGGAGTTTGTAATTTTTTTATTAGTTTGTAATTTTTTTATTAATTTTTTTTATTAGTTTGTAATTTTTTATTAATTTTTTATATTAGTTTGTAATTTTTTATTAAATTATATTTCAATTTAATTTAAAAAGGAATGATGACGTGGAGTGAGTGGGTAATGGGGCATTTCCACCAAAATGGTGGGGTGAGTGGTTGTGGTGAGTGCTTATGTGACGCCTACGTGGCGCATACGTAGAGTGATTGGGTCACACCGCACACCCAATAGTCTTATAACTGTAAAGTGATTTTTGTCCTCATGCATTCAATCATAACACTTTCTTTTTTTTTAACGGCATTTGATCTCAACGTGTGAACCACTGATTTCCAGGTCATGTCACCAAGGTCTAGTTACCATGACCTCCGTTGAGACCCCACCACCACCCTAGGAGGAAACCACATCGGAAAACCCCCTGACCTCTCAAGAACCCCTATTTCGCCTTGAAGAGATTTGAACCCATTAGATTCCATTTAAAAATCCATGAGGGTACTAATAGGACAAAGCCCTGGATAATCATAACACTTTCTCTCAACTACTATTATTTCACAAGTAATTTCTTTTAATTTTCTTACTTTCCTAAAAAATAATTGACAGTCATCCCAACTACTGATCACAAACATATTAATTATTACGAGTGTTAGCATAAAAAAATTATAATTAACCGAAAAAAAGTGCTACCATATTGGTTAGTCGGTTTGCGACACCCTTGCCCAGAATGTCGCATTAGGCAACCGGTTCCTAGATCTTATCAGATCAGGGCATGAGCTCAAACTACTACATCTACCTTAACATTACATTATTCTCAAATCATGTTCATTGGCTTCCCTGCTAATTTATCGATTGTGAGCTGACCAGTGACCGTCACAACACCTGCTCTTTTTAAAATCGTTATTTTAAACATTAAACTATAATTCTAACTCATTATTACAACTTGACTATCTTGTGATTAACAAGTTATATAAATGCTATTGTGTGATTAGCCTGATTCATAGACTTATTTTTTTTAGAGATCAAGAGTTGAGTTTTAAGAAGAGTGTTTTTGGTGTACTTAAAAAGAGTATAATTGGTGGATTTATATATGCCTTCAACATTAAATTAAAAAAAATACTTAAATAACTTTTGTTTAGTGTGATTTTAAATGATTCAGACAATTTGGTGGTATTTTATTGATGTGTATTGACTTCATTTATATTAAAGTTATTTTATAAGCAATTATAATAATTCAACTATTAGTTTTAATGGAAAAAAAAATACAAGTGATTTAACATGAATGAAACATAGACATGCGGTGGTCGCGTGTATTCGAGTAGCTTTTGCATTTAATACGTACCTTTTTCTGGTACAGCAATCTACTTGTTTGATACGCGGTATGCCTGTACGTGCTTTAATTCTAATTTAATTTCATGATTGAGAAAGTGGCTGGATGACCCATATTTGACCCTTATCTTGTGGTTAAATTTGATATATAAATAATATCCTCTGAATTTATATGTAACATCAAAATTTTAGAATCTTATAACCGGAATAAAACGCTTCAAATATATCGATTTCATTTATATGATATATAATATAAATTACAATATTAAGTGAACAAACATGTCATTTGATATCGACACTAAGAGTGTAGTAGAATATGACTTGATTAATAAAAAAAAGTAACAAAATATGCATGGGAGGCCCTGAGGAGAGGCAAACCCGACCTACGTCCAGAGCCCATTTATCGCAAGTGCACAAAAATTTTAAAAATTGTTTTTAAATTATATATATTTACTTATATCTCCAAATACAAAACCGAAAAAACACAAGTTTATAATTCATTATGAGCCTTTTTTTCTCAGTACGTCCGGAACACTTTAATTCTCATGACCGCCCCTGAAAATATGTTTGCATGTGTAACTTTGACAAGTCCTTTTTGTGATTCATATCCTTTCATAAATTATGTTTGGTTGTATGTAATATAAAGTTTAAGGTAATAAGCAAAGTTTGAATTCAGAGCACTGCCGGTCCAGAGGATCAAAAGAATTCCGGAGCCTGATGCCAAAAGAAAAAAAACTAAAACCTTTCAAAAAATTAACTTAGTAATGTATATTTATATATATGAAAAGTAAATATTATGAATATAATTGTTAAACAAATTAACAAAACAAAAGTATTATACCGTCATAATATATCTTTATATAAATTTTCTTTTATATATCATACATATAAAAATAAAAATTTCGAGCCACTAAAAAGTCGGACCCGTGACCGTCGACTTCTTCACCTCTCTCCTAAGCCAGCCCTAATTTAAATATAGTAGAATATATAAGAATAGATATGTGATTCCACAATTAGCCTCATTAGTATGTTTAGAAAAAAAAACATGGCTTTATTTAAAATTTTAAAGTTATCATTCTAATCTAAAGTTTTTTTTTTATGTAGCATGTTATTAATAAAATTATGTTTTATTGTTTTTATACATGACTTTGAATTAATAATTTTAATGTGTCTCCTTAAGTTATAATCTGAACCAAATAAGACTAACAAGGCATTTCCTGCTTAAATCTTCTAGTATGTGTTTGAAAGATCAAACAATAATTATACATATGAGTGTTTTTAAGCAAACATCCTTAAGTTCAAATAGTGATATTCTACAAATAATCAACGACCAAAGATTAATCTCAGAATATTAGGTGTTTAATTATATAATTAAATTAATTTTACAGCAAAAATGTTTTAGACTAGTGGTAGATGAAAGCTACATGTACGTAACTATTTTACTTTATAACTTTCATACTTTGTAACTAATCACATCACCATGTATGCAAATTTGTAGACTGGATGGTCGAACGGTTTTAGAAACTTCAAGCGAACTAAAAAAATTAGGGTCATATTTTGATTCCGGTTTGACATTTAATCTAATGTTTAAGCCCAATGATAATATGATTTAACAAATAGAGACGGTATTCATAGTTTACGCTTTATAGAAATAGATATAAAATGAAAAATAAGTAAATAACAATGTAGATAACTAAGTTAAAATATCGATTCATTCAGAAATCATATATTATGTTACTGTTATAATAAACAAACATTTTTTAGTCACATGTAAATTTTTTAGACTATTATTATCATGTGTCATATATTGTGTTAAACAATTATTGACATATATCACTTTTTTATTCTTTCAATAATTCTCTCTCGTGTTAAATGATAATTATAATTTTATATTATTAAATAATTACAAATCTAATAACTAATGATCTTATATGTGTTTTTTCATATTAAAAAAAAGTTTTTGATATATTAAAAACACCTCTCTTATAAAAAAAACACACCTAAAAAACTTCACAAAATATGATTATTTTCTAAAAATCAAAATTTTAGAAAATAAGAAGTATTTTAAATCTTTATTTTTAGAAAAAATGAAAGTTTTATATAAAAATAAGTTTTGCTAAAAAAATAATTACTATTTAAAACATATATATTTTCTTACAAAGTATATATTATTTTAGTTATTAACTCGTGTAATGATATAAGGTTTGAAAACATAAAAGTACAGAACCAAATAATCAATATTAAGTTAGAAGGACAGTAGGGCAAAATGTGGATGAGAAGGATTGTAGAGAGTAACACCATCAATTAGGGGCAGTTCAGGGGAAGTCGACAACAAATCATTGGCAACACAAGGAATATGCTGACTAGAAGAATAGAAGAGATGAGCAATAGATCATATCCCACAATAATCAAATCAGGTTACTTCAGCACCGTAGCAGTTGCGATCGGATCTCTTCGTTAAAAATAATCGATGCAATACATTTCTTGTGTACCTATGGATGCTATAAGCGGTGCGCAATGAAAAATGCAAGCATGGCTTGGGGAGGGATTTTTATAGATCGTATCCCAAAATAATAAAATCACGTACACTATCACTACAATAGGCAGACCAGAAGGATAGAATAGGGGCATTTTCGGACTGATTTGAAGGTCTGCCGCCAGGTGCTTGATTGAAATGCTTGCTCAGGTGCTCTTTCATGTTACTTGCTTTGTAGGTTTTTCAATTAATTAGTTTAATTAATTAAACCAATATTATTTTTGTTTGAAATAAAATTCAATAGTATGATAAGATTATATTATTCAAGCATCTTGTTTCACATTGTTAAATCTGACTAAAAATTAATATGAGCGTTGACTGTAGAATTTTGTATAACTCTTCACAACTTCTGTTTTGCCTTAGCTACTTCAATTTTGGAGGTGCTACGTTTCATCACCGACTTTATATCTTTATGACCTTATTTCTGCTTTGATGATCAATTTAAGATTGCTTTTGAGATTCTACGTTTGCATTACTGCAAAACTCATATTGGGATTTGCAAGTTGGATTTCATTTTTTTATAAAATGAAATCTAGAGTTAATATATGTCTTTTCAGAATGATTGCTCTTTGTTGAGATGTGAAACCTAGGGTTTATTGTTATTTGTTGCCTTCGAAGTATCAAGTATTTTGTTACTCGGGGTGTGCAACATCAGTTTTGGGTTGGTTTTGCTACTCCACGTACTCTTCGATACCAATCATTTGATGAGTAACTGATGGTCGGTTCACCATGACTCGGTTAAGTTATATATGGTTATGGTTCGGTTTCGGTCGTAATGGGTTAATGCAGTTTTGCAAGTTCCTTTGTAATTTACCTCGGTTTTGAAGCTACTTGCAAGGTTTATAAGCAGGTTTCATGGTGTTTGAACGACTTCCAATAATGAGAAATAAACACTGTTCAATTAATGTTTCATTGTTTCTCATGTAAAGTTTTTTTTTTTTCTCTCCTATACTTTTTATAGCAACTGTTTAGCATTATAATTGTTTGTATTAGGATGCTTACGATTTGATTTAAAATCATGAAATCGTTCAAACCAGTCATCGGTTATGTTTTACAGTCGATTTTAATATGTAACTAAATTAGTTGATCAGAATCTAAATTTTCAAACCCTAAAAGGTTTGATTTACGATTCATACTAAAAACCGAACCAGACCATAAACTATGTTCATACTTTGACTATTTATATATTATATAAGACATATTTTTATTTATTTATACGTGACAGAATTAGAATAAAGTGGGATTAAGTGTAATTAAATAAAATTAAAGGAAAAAAGAATGACTTTCAATTGTCTTGGTGGAGTTTTCTTATTTGTTCAAACGGTCTTGCTGCAATTTGTATATATTCAATCCAATAGGACATCATTGTTAGACAATGTTTTAAAATCCGCACTAGACTTCTAGTTTACTCGTCGGACTAGTTAGGTTAATTTGAAAACAAAATAACATGATAAATATTATAAAAATTTATGTATGTAATTTAATATAAACAAATAAAACTCGGTTTAATCGGCCTATCAAGGGTACGATAGGTCGATCCGTCAATTTGACGAGTCAACTCCATCTAGTTCACTTGAATAGTGATTAAATTAGACTTACCGGATTAGTTTCATGATTACTTTTGGATCAGGTTCTAAAACACACTATTACTACGATGGGCTAGTTCATAAAAGGTCATAGGTGGATCACATTATCAGCTTCAGATTTATTTTTTTTCCTTAATTTGGAATTTCCACTTGGTTTATGTTTTGATTCTCATTCATCAATATGAGGACAACTACAGAGGACCAAAAGCACCTTAAAAGCCTAAATCATGAAACAAAATTGGTTTAGTTAGCAACGATTCAGATATGTTGGGTTAAAACTTTTAACAGTTTGATTCTGGTTTACCATAAAAAAAAATTATTGCTTAACCATCAAAACCCAATCATAAACACCCCTTTTGTAATTAGCATTTATTTAGCATGATTACTTGAGAGAGTTTTTAACTAATATGTATGTAATACATATTAATTATATATGTTTAAACATATTGAACTAAGAAGAAGCCCGGAAATCACTTGTAACAAATAGAAAGAGAAGTGGAGAAGATGTGTCAAACACGAGAAAACTACAAAATCAAATATAAAGAGTTAGACATGGAAAAAGAGTTGGCTAAACGGGAGAAACTACAAAAATAAATGGAGGAAATTATTATAAAATTGTTAATAACTAGTTTCTTGTTTATTTTGTAATTTGAGATGTTAAAATATGTTTTACATGATTCTAATGACTAAAGTATTGGCAATTATATGGATTGGATTTTTTGTCTTTTTTGAGATTATTCTGCATTATTTGCCTAAAAATTGATTTTTTTAGATTCTTTTTTCAATTTATGTTCTAAAATAAGTTTGTCAGTATATAGAATTAGTAATAACTATATAAAATTTAACTACTGTTACAAATTGGTTAGTAAAATCATTAAAAAAATTAGAATTTGAGTTTTATTAGAAAGTTGTCCATAATTAACTTAGAAAAAAAAATTGTTAAAAACTTCTTGGAAGAGTAAAACTAATTATTGTTACTAATAATATTGGTAGTAATAAAAATTTAAAACAGAGACTTATAAGATCATGCAGATCATTAATTTGATGGAAAACAATAGAAAGAGTTTGAAAACTCTTTTTTTTTTTTTTTTTTGCCGCAAATTTAGTTACAAGCCTGTTTGTCGCTATTTTGTGGTTAACAATTTTCAATAATTTTTCAGAAAAATTTTTCCTATGATGTTTTTCTCAAACTAATTTCATACGAATTTGTTTGTTGAAAAGATTTCATTTCATTCTGGTGAATAATTTTACGTGTCATTCTCAATCAACTGTTTTAGTTTTTTTAATATGAAAACCATTTTACTACTATATATCAAAAGATCGTATCCGTTTTCAAATAAATTAGGCTCTTATTCTAAGCTTATTGATATTAATTAATTTGTGTACCTGATCGACAAATCAAATTAATTATTAAATATACCATTATCTGTTAATAATTATAGCCATTATTTATAAAAAAATTGGCGATATTTTGTTTTTAAAGGCACATTATTATTGAAATATTTAAAGAAGATCACATAATCAACTTTTTGTGTAGTTGAAATCTAATAAAAGCCGATTTGTGGCCACTGTGATATGAAAGATTCTCCATTTATTTTATTTTACTTTTTTGAAAAGAGTTTAAGATGTACCACTATCACTAGTCAAGGTGCACGTCATTGCCAGCTTTTTGCATGGAGGTGATTATTTGTTGTACTTCCAAAAATATCCAAACAGTAATTACTTGCTTAATCACCACATCAAATTCAAGAATAATTAGTAAGTAGGTTTAATCTCACCCGCGCGTTGCGGCGGGTTATCACAATACTCTCCCGAGAACGGGTATTATATATCATTTGCAAAATCATAAGTTACATATGAAAATCAAATTTCTCATCTCAAACTCTACAATTATATATATATAAACATAAAATTATACAAAATCAAAAAAACAAAATTTAAAAGTTTTAGTGGCCAAAATCAAATAAACAAAACTTTATATTATATAAAAGTTTTAGTGACCAAAATCGAAAAAACAAAACTTTACTATTAAGTTTTATTGGCCATAATTGAAAAAACAAAACTTTATATTATATAAAAGTTTTATTGGCCAAAATAAAAAAAAAAAAAAAACTTTAAAAAGTTTTAGTGGCCAAAATCAAAAAAACAAAACTTTACTATTAAGTTTTAGTGGCAAAAATCGAAAAAAAAAACTTTATAATGTATAAAAGATTTAGTGGCCAAAATAGAAAAAACAAAACTTTAAAAAGTATTAGCGCCCAAAATCGAAAAAAAACAAAACTTTATATTATATAAAAGTTTTAGTGGCAAAAATCGAAAAAACAAAACTTTAAAAGTTTTTGTGGCTAAAATCGAAAAAACAAAACTTTATTTTATATAAAAGGTTTAGTGACCAAAATCGAAAAAACAAAACTTTAATTTTAGTGGCCAAAATCGAAAAAACAAAACTTTATATTATATTAAAGTTTTAGTGGCCAAAATCGAAAAAACAAAACTTTAAAAAGTTTTAGTGGCCAAAATCAAAAAAACAAAACCTTATAATATATAAAAGTTTTAGTGGCAAAAATCGGAAAAACAAAACTTTAAAAGTTTTAGTGGCCAAAATCAAAAAAACAAATTTTTTTATTATATAAAAGTTTTTGTGACAAAATCGAAAAAATCAAACTTTACTATTCCTTTCAACTGTCTTTTAATATATATATATATATATATATATATATATATAATTAGTATTTTGTTTTTTAAGAAAAAGACGACGACATGCAAGATTTGTCATAAATAGGGAGAATTACATACTTTCTTTTTTTTTTTCTAGGGCAGATAGTCATGTTATATTAACTTCATTTATTCTAATGGTTGATAACTAATACCGATTTCTTAATCGTCGACTATGAGACTGTATCTCCTGATGCGCGGGAACCATTTGAAATAGGTAAACCCTCACTCCCATTGATTCAAAACTCGATATTAAGTTCAATATTTCTCCACTCACCTGCTATCGATTAAAGTGTCACTAGTGAGATTTGAACCTTGTTCTCTAAGTATAAAAAGTAAGCTTTAACCACAAGGCTAACTTAGCTGGATACACATATTTCTCTTTCTCTAACTTGAAAGATTATATATTTCACTAATGTTTAAATTTTCAATGCATAATGTACAATGTTCTTATAGCATGATTTGACAAGACTATTCTTGAATTAAATATAAAAATTTAATGGTTTAAATTTTATAGAAAAAATATAATGTATAAAAAAGTTATGAATGTTTAAAAAATTGGGGGTAAACTTTTTTTTAAATGAAATTAAGTACGCCCAGCAAATGTCCAAAATATCCTTAAACAAATCTCAGCCGCTTATTTTTTTCAAAATTAATATGGACCACACATTTCAAAAGACTTTATTTAAACAACCAATAAAAATAAGTTAATGGGTTACCATAATTGGAGTACGTTATCATTTGAAACATCCCCTATATATGTGTGTGTGCATACACATATATTTATTTAGGATCCTATAATAATCCACCTTAATTTAGAAAACTTGATAAATATATATATATCTATACTACTATATAATACATATATGAAAGACATAATGGTCTTTTTACCAAACACTCTTAAAATTAAGAGTTTTACAACTCTTAGAACATAAAGTGCAACAAATAAAGCTTTAAAAGCCATAAACTAAATGGTTTCTTTTACTTTTTATTTTGTCACATATTGATACATTTAAAAAATAATATGTCATATAATACCTATAAAAGAAACCTCTCAAATCAAATAAATTACTTATTCACACTTTTGTCATATCATATTTGTCATTTTAAATTATGAATTTTATCATTATGAATTTTATCATAATAAATTTGTTAGTTAAAAGAGTTGATTTGACAAAAATTAGCTGTTACAAGCCAAAATCAGTAGCCTAATTGTTTTAGTTTTCCGCCGCATCGCGCAGGCATCTCACTAGTATATATATATGATTAGGATCCTATAATAACCCACCTTAATTTCGAAAACTTGATTAACTCTGACAAGATCAACTCAAATATTTGGGGTTTTTATGATTTTTGTTCTTATATGTACAAGATTATGTTATTTTATAAGTTTGTGCAAATTAACCAATGTTTCATTTGGGCACTTACGTCAGTGTAAGCCGTAGCAAAAGGAATTGTAAAGACGTTCTTAGACCGGCGATTTCACTTTGGACGAAAGGTTAGAGTTTGCACACAAGACGAACATTAAGATGATGAACAAAATCAAATGATATATTGATAGAATCGAATGATTACATGGTTGAATCCACATCATAAAAGAACATAGTGTTGCCGGAAAGAGATCGAGCATGATCTCTCCCCCTCTCGTGCTCAAACCCAAGAAGAACACACACAAAAACCTTAAACTCTAAAAATCTGGAAACTGGTTTATATAGGGGTTGTAGCCCATTCGCCCGAATGGAGCCATTCGGCCCCTCATTCGGCCGAATGGACCCCTTTACATTAGACTCATTCGCATATGCTCATGCGAACGACTCGGTTTCCAATGTAACAACATACAAACACATACAAGTGATTACAAATAAGCAAATACAAATCTAATTTATTCGAACAGTAGCGGACACCCAATATATGCACCAACAGGAATTAAATATTTACAGTGTAACAAAAACTTACACTTAGTTTAAATCATAAACGATGATGAATTTACACATACACATAAAATAGTATAGTCTTACACATGTATTATAAAGATCATTAAAAAACCCCAAAGATTTGTATATGTATATGCATGTATATATATGGGATTTATTAAATAAGAACCAATAAGTTGTAAATAATTTAAAAAAACCATAATTTATAGCCACGCGATTAAAAGGGTATAAAATTAATTTTCATTTAAAGTATGAGAAATTACTATTATACTCTTTAAACTTTTGGGTATAAATATTTTCTTCAATTCTCAAGTAACAATGGTTCTTACTTGAACATTTCTCGTATACGTGTGTGTGGGATATATTCATTTCAAACGTTGTGCGGGTGGTACCCTCAGGAATAAATAGGAAACAAAACTAATAATTCTGATATCACTGAAAGACGTATAAAAGCATAGCATATGCATTGTCTTTAGCCTTGTACTAGTCCAAGGAACTACGAACTTTGAAAAAAAAAAGCACCAAGTCAATTTGACATCTTATTGAGAATCCAAGAATCTTTAATGGACTCGAATCTAATAAATCATGGAAAGAATATAGCATTTAACTATTACACTAGCCAGAAAAAAATTCCTATATTCCTTTGAACGATGTTTTGATTCACCATTATTACTCAAGTTCAAGCCATCTTTTGATGGGATTTCGGCAAAAATAATTGTTTAACATTTCTTGTAAAACTCAAACACGAGACCATTTACTCAAGCGGAAAGCTAAAGAAAAAGCTTTTATGTCCTATTATGACATAAATTTGTATCCAAAACGTCTGAAATTAAAAGTTAATATGTGGGACTAGCCTACTTGGTAGAGGCTTGCCTCTTAAAATGGGAGATCATGGGTTCAATCCCATGCAAAGGTGTAATTATGGTGTAATTTAGGAGGAGAGTAAGTTTAGCCGTTCAAAAAAAAAAAATAGCATATTAAATAAGCGGTAAATGATAGCCAACATCTATATGCATATATAGGCACAAATAAGGAAGATCAAGGGACATCAACATCAATCATGTTGGCCCTTATACGTCGATCATGGTTGGTATAAGAGCCGGCTCAAAACAAAGTGAAATTAAGCAAGCGTTTCCAGTTAGATTCAATATATAGTTATTTTGTGTATTTATGTCAAACCTTTATCAAGAGTTATCGGTTAGTTTGCAGCAGGTTTGATAAATTTGCATGTATATTAATTAGTATTGTGATGACCATACCACATCGGGAATCGTTTGGTTATTTTTTTATTTTTTTATTTTTTTTAACGGTCAACTAATCAACTGCCGGGTAGCGGCCTCCAATGGCTAAAGGATGCCCAAGCTGGCCACTAGTCCAAACGGACGGAGCCCTTATCCCACCAGCCACCAATTCCCGGGGAAAATCCGGCACAAGCACCCGCCCAAAGGCACGACAATGAAAGGCCGGTAAAACCAGGCGGGATCAAGAATCGAACCCATGGCCTGGGTCTTCTATCACTTCCCCCATACATCCATCTTACCACTAGGACAAAACATCATTGGTAATTATTTGGTTATAACCTGCTAAAATTTACACTACCATCATTGGTAGGTGTGTTAAATGAGTTGGGTTGGCAGGTTGATGGTTAGTCCGACACGAACCCAAAAATTTAACATGAACTTGAACACGAAGCAAACCTAAAAATCTTGACATACAAGCACGACATGAATACTCACTAACATGAACATGGCATAATTGATCGGAAATTTTAATTTTTTTTATTAGGATATAAATGCTTGTAATTTTTTTTTATTAGGATATAAATGCTTTTAAAAATATAATTTTATATCAAAAAATATAACTATGTCGTCATCTAGTTTAATGATTAATCTGGTCTAATTAGTGAACCAATATATTAATAGAAAAAGCGATTTAGATAAGGGGACAAGGGATTTTCGGTAGGGGTGTTAAATGGGTTGGGTATATAGGTTGACGATTAATCCGACACGAACCAAAAAAATTAAAATAAACCCAAACACGACGTAAACATGTCATACAAACATGGCATGTTAACTCACGGGTTAACACAAACATAGCTTGTTAGATCAGAAATTTTTACATTTTTTATTAGGATATAAATGTTTTTATAAACATAATTTTATAACATAAAACACGAATATACTATTTTTTTATTATAGGATATAAATGCTTTTTATAAACATAATTTTATAACCAAAAATACGAACATACAAAATATATAACTTTTAATTGTAAAATTTTATGTTAATTATTTTAGTTTAAACTTTTGATATTAAATATTGAACCAATTTTAACATGAAACATGATTAAATATACTCAAATACATATAAATAAACCAAACATGCAGTTAAAATAAGATGATGTTATAACGAATTTAAAGAGAAAAATAAAATGAGTATAAGAGTACAATTTTTGTAAAAGATAATATATTATAAAAAATTTATGAATGTAAAAAAAAAAACTTTAAATAAAATATTATATGATGACACTTGTTACAAACATATTAAATTAACGTAATAATAAGTCTTAAATGTCATTTCATATTAATAAAAGAATAATGACACGTGATATCATATTAGAAATTTGACTTTTTAATTAACAATTGGATGAGCATTAATAAAGCTTATGAAATGATCTCAAAATTTTATATATATATATATATATATATATATATATATATATATATATAGGTTGTTGTTACTTTGTTAACCCATGTTTATTGCGTTAACCGAATAACTACATCTAATTACTTTGGGGCCCACATTAATAAAATGAAAACCCTATTTTAGATTAGAAAATCGTGAAAACAAGGTAAAAATCATGTAAAAACATATTTTTTTAGAATTTTTTTTTGAATTTTTTTTGCAGATTTGTAACACTATTAGGCATATTTTTATAAAAAAATAAAAAAAACGCCAACTAAATATTTTAAAAATATATATTTTATAACCTCATGTAAAACATATGTAACGATGCGTCAGATCTGACGAGATTTTTTTTACGTTTTGTTCGTATCTTTTACATTGTTTTATAAAAATTTTTTTTTCAAAATATCTACTCGGCGCTTTTTTATTTTTTTTAATAAAAATGTGCCCAATAGTGTTACAAACCTGTACAAGAAATTTAAAAAAATATGTTTTTTGTATGATTTTTGCCTTGTTTTCACGATCTTTTTACAAAGAAGTGGTTTTAATTTATATTTTCCCTATATATATATATAGGATGTGGTTCCATTGTTAATCCTTTCTTATTGCGTTAACCGAATAATTACATGTTATTACTTTAGGTTCTACAATAAAGTAATATAAAAGTGCAAGTTTTTTCTTATTTTTTTTTATTAATGTAGGTGGGCCTTACATTAATTAAAAAAAAAAGAAAAAAAATGTAAATGTATATTTACTTTAGTGTAAGCCCCAAAGTAATAAGATGTAGTTATTCAGTTAACGTAATAAACATGGGTTAACATTTGATTCTTTCCCTATATATATATGAGAATGATCAATTGTTAATTCTTCTTTATTGCGATAACAGAATAATTACATCTCATTACTTTGATCCCACATTAAAGTAAATCTAAAGGTGTATGTTTTTCTTCTTTTTTTAATTAATGTAATTAATGTGGGCCCCACTTACATTAATTAAAAAATAAGAAAAAAACTTTCACATTTAGATTTACTTTAATATGGACACCTAAATTAATAAGATGTAGTTATTCGGTTATCGCAATTAGGAAGGGTTAACAATTGAACCCTTCCCTATATATATAGGATTTTGATCAAATAATAACTCACTCTTAGAGCGATAACCCAATAACTTTGCTAAAACGAAGCCGAATCTTGAATTTTTTTTAGCATCATTGTAACACAATTAGAACACTATGTTCTTTTATGAGTTTGTGAAAATTCATAACCGTTTAAGAGATATCATCGTTGTAAGTTTTTGACAAAAACAGTTACAGTGCTGTAAATCAAAAACTTACAACGATGATATCTCTTAAATGGGTATAAATTTTCACAAACTCGTAAAAGAACATAGTGTTCTAATTGTGTTACAATGATGTTCAAAAAAAATTCAAGATTCGACTTAGTTTTGGCAAAGTTATTGGGTTATCGCTCTAAGAGTGGATTATTATTTGAACACTTCCCTATATATATATATAATATACATACAAGGCTTTGAGTTATTGATAACGTATAATAAATTATATAAATAAGCCATTAAACAATTCTGGAAGTTTGTTTTTAATAATGTAATTTGAAATGAGTGGTTAGATCGATTTCTTGTAGGGTATTTTGGACATTTGTAAACTAAACATAATTTTATTTATAATGAAAAAGATGTTTGCCCCTATATTTTCAAATATTCTATTAAACTCATTTTGTTTTTATTTTTAATTCAAGTATAATTTTGTCAAAAAATTTAAAGAGTTCATAATTAGACAACTGTAAACGAGTTGTAACATTAAATACAAATAACAACATTGGTGTACGTAATTACAGCTCGTTACGTAATAAAAGTTTACCCTTTTATTTTTAAAACTTTCATAAGTTTTATTTAAATTTTATTTTTTTTATAAAAATTAGAATGTTAAGTTTATCGCATTTTTATATATAATTCTTGTAATTCTCATCAAAATTTTCAAATTATTCAAAATTACACTAATATAAAAGAGCTATAATAATAATATTATTAGTTTTTATTATTTTTCAAAAAAAAAAATCTCTTCCATTTTGAAAAGCTCCCTGCTTGAAAAAAATAATAAATTTTAACTCTTCTCATGATATTTTATACAAGTAATAAATTTCAATTAAAATTACGTCATCAAATAAAGATTGTTACATTGATATCATTAGTACTCGTTATGTTTTTTTTGAACGGCTTGGTACAACGACACCCAAGACGGGATTTCAACCGTCCCCTCGGATTTGACGCTCTGTGGCGTATGCTCGAGCCCACCCCAGGAGGAACCCCACAACTGGGTAAACCCCCTGACTTTGCTTCGATCAGCAAATATGCCTCAGCCCGGATTCGAACCCAAGACCTCTCATAGGGAAGTCAAGGAGGTAACCATTAGTCTAGAAGTCCTTGGTTAGTACTTATTATGTAATTTGTAGTTTCTATATATATTAATTACAATTATTTTTATTGGTATAATGTTTATTGATATTATAATTCGTTATATTGATCGCACGTCTGAGTTGTATTACGTTAAATTTATTTAATAATATAATTTTTATAAAAATACAACATTGTAATTTATATTCTAGATGAGGGTTTTTTTTAAAAAAAAATATGGTTAGTTTTTTAAGAAAAGAAAAATTAGTGTAGCAATATTAATGCTTGCTAGTTGCTACATTGATATAATTACAAACACTTTGGAAAAAAAAAATTGGCATGTTATAATAGAATTAAAAAGAAAACTACAACAAGTTTAATGGTGTATTTTTATAAAAAGCAACATAATATATAAAAGTTAAAAATATATAAAAATCTAGAAAAAAATTATTGATTTAAAAATATGAAAATATTGAGATTTTGAAGAGTGTGACACTTGTCACACTTTTTTAAAACTTGATTTTTTATTGGATCAAATGACTTAAGTACTCTTATCAATTTATTATAAGGGTGTATATACGTGACAAATTATTATTAGTTAAAATAAATTATTTAGCTAATATATATATATATATAAATGTTCTTATAAAAAGTCTTTTTTGCTTAAGAAGGCTAAGAAAGATTTTTAAAAACTCGAAAACCGACCCAAAAAAACTCCGATTGAATTCATTTTTACGTCATGGGAACCGGCTTGTAATTCCCTAAAACCTAAACCTTTAATCATACACAATAAACCCTAATCATAAAACCAAAATTATAAAAACAAACCCTAAAGCTAAAGATAAAACCTAAAAGCTAAAAAACATGCCCTAAAATATAAACTTTAAAACTAGTTGTTGAAGCTAAAACCAAAAGGCAAATATTGTAGGGTAAGATGAGACGGTTCCAATGCCATCGAAATGAGTTCAGTCGGAGTTCGTTTGGGTCGGTTTAAAGATTTTAAAAATCCTTTTTAGCTTTCTTAGGCAAAATTGACTTTTTATTTGATCATTGCGCTATATATACTATGTTATAAACCCGAGTATTACACATGTTTAAGTAAAAAAAAATGATGCAACTAAAATATATTTATGATGAATTACACAATCTCTTGTATACAAATACATTTTATAATTACAAATACAAATTATAATTAAATCCCTTAAAACTTCTTTGTATACAACGCATTGGACATTGTGTTACTAACATTATCATTTTTATCAAAAATTAAAAGTTTCAAATCACTCCTAGTTTTTGACTCTGTATAAAACAACATACATTTGTTCATGAAAAAATTGGTTGTTTTAATAACAAACATGCTTTTGATAACAGTTGGCCTTGACTTTTGTTTATTAACATTGCAAATGATGTGAGAGTAAATGTCTTATTTGAACTTTAACAAAATTTTCTTATCAGACAGTGTTAAAGTGATTATAGGAATGTATTTAATAGTATATAAAAATATAAAAATAAATTAATTTTAATGCCGGATACATACCTACAAATGGATTGTAAATTACCACTTTGTTCTAAATATCATATATGTATAATTTAGAGAATTTTGGTTTAGAACCATGTTTGGATAAAAAAATGTCCCGTGCTATAATAATTTTGACCACTCAATTTAAATATAAATAAAACGTTGTCTTTGTTGGTAGAAACATTAACATTTCTACCTATTAACGTAAATGAGAAAATTGAATTGTAACGAAGAATATTCATAAATAAAAATCTACTTTGACAATCTGAACCATTATAGAATGCTTATAATTCGGTCATTTTTTTTGAGATGTCAAGATTGATAAACAAAATCAAAGTTTTCTGCTACTAACACGACATTAAATTTTCTACAATCCAAATAAAGATTTATTGCATTTTGAAGTGTTTAATATTATATGTCATTAGTGATGTTCGTATTTAAAACTGTAGAAAAAAATTAAAAAAATTAATTAAGTTAGTAAAATATAAAACATTAATAATAAGAATTATTAATGTAAAAACGTAGTACAATTAAAATTTAAAGAATTTTAAATTTTTAAACACATAATGCATTGAATATATTCTGAAAAAATAAATAAAAAATATTTTTTACAAAACCTAACATAGTTGTGAAACTAACATAAAAGTAAATCTTATTAGTTATATTTTAATTAAAATATAACTTTTCTACGTAAGTTATGTTTGTATTTATACAATATTCCTTTGATTTTGAACAAAATATTATTAATATATAATTTTAATATAATCAAATAAATGTTAAAAGAATAACAACTTGAATTTGTCACCAAAAAAATATGATTGGTTTAATTTAACATAAAAAATAGGATCTACTTGTTTTGTTGTTTTTAATTATAAATTGACACATGTCAATAATTATTTAAATTGAATGTGGGGTTGACACATGTCAAATTTAATGAAAGATTGATTGTGGTAATTGGTATTGACACATAAGCAAAAATGTTTTCCTTTATTATAATAGATATTTTTTTTTTGAACGGCAAAGAAAATTTTAATAAAAAAATCACCAACTAGCAAGTTGCTAGAAGGAAAAGAACTCATAATACATTTTAGCTAGACTTTAACCGTTTACATTAAACCCATTCCAACTACTCCAATCTAGGCCACCCAAATTTGCTCTGTTTGTGATCAATAGGAATCCTAGATTTTTGACTTCTTCTACAATGCTTCTGACCGAAGGAATTCTCCTTTTGTGTATAATCTCATTCCTTAGCTTCCATAAACACCAAACCGCCGTGATTATCACTGCATGGATCATTTCCTTTTTTTTTGCATATTACCTTTGTAACTTTTAGAGAGCTCCAATAATCCTTTACCTCAAAAGCATAGATTGGAGGAATTTTACACCATTGTGAGATGCATTGACATACGGTGGTTGCAAAAGGGCATTCTATTAGTAGGTGTGCTGTTGTTTCCTCTCTTTCGTTGCATGTTGGGCAGAAAGAAGAGTGAATACTTACATTTCTCTTCCTGAGCGCCATTCGAGTAGGAAGCCGTTCCCTTTCCGCCCTCCAAGCAACAATATTTGCTTTAACCGAAACCCATTTACTCCACTTCAAGATAAATTTATCACTATTCCCAATAGACATCCTCTTTTTTAAAGATTTTACTGAAAGTATCTTATCCTTTGAACCCAACCAGCCCCATCGGTCCGATCTATCTGATAATTGTACCAAACCAAGGAAAATTTTTAAAACTTCCAATTCTTGCTCCTCCATTGGTTCTCTGCTCCATTCCCAATTGAAGACCTGGCCCATATTTGTGGTTTGCAACATTTCCTTAATACAACAATTTTTGTTCCTTTCTAACTTGTATAGCCGATTAAATTTGAAACAAAATGGGATTTCCCCCATCCATAGTTCAGACCAAAATTTCAACATGCTGCCATCTCCCACTTCCCCTTTGAACAAGACTTTTAAATTTATACCTCTATCATGAAAAACACCTTCCAACTTGACCATATTATTCCAAACTCCAGTAGTAATCGGTTTGCTAGGAATAATATCTCCCACTGCAGTTTTATTATGGATTCCATTTATGACCCTTACCCATAAGCTATTTGGTTCCACGGACTTCCATCTTTAATCTCCACCACCATTTTGCAAGAAGACATAGATTTATATCCCTCAATGAACCGATGCCTAGACCACCTAGCTTCTTTGGTTGTACCACTTTTTCCCATGCTACCCAGTGAATTTTATTTTGCCTTTCAGCACTCCCCCAAAGGAAGATTCTTCTTATCTTATCCAATCTTGGTATTACGGATACTGGGGCTTTATATAATGAGAAGAAGTACGTTGGCAGACTATTCAACACCGAATTAATAAGAACAATTCGGTCCCCCATTGATAAATATTTTGCCTTCCAAAGAGAGAGCCTATTTTCGAAGGAGTCAATAACCGGCTGCCAGTGACGAATGAGGTTCATGTTTGCACCCACCGTTTATATATTAGACAAACAAAAAAATTTGTATCAGTTTTAAATTTACTATGAAATTCAAATGTTATTTAAAAAAAAATAAAAAATTAAAGCAATCCGACCTTAGATAATTCTTTAATGTATAAGTCTCTCATAGATGATGAATATGTCTAATCTTGATACATGACCCCAAGAATTCATTCCTTATCCTTATTTGTTTATCGACGCGTGAGTGCAAGCTATCTTGTAAGGAAAGGGATGGCGCATCACCCATTTCTTGTTACTAATAGTAGCGAGTGCAGTGTGACACTCATGCATATATATATTCTTATCTTGGTGAACATCACTATTTAATTAATATAATTGAGGCTTAATTTAATTATTTTGCGATCGGACTCATGGCTGCAGTAATATATGTTAATTAATAATTATTTGCATTTAATCTTTCACTTGATCATATGGGTTCGTGTTTACATATTGTTAATTGGCATGTCAAAGGATATATCCAGAAATTAGACATTATCGATCAGACAAGACACGGAGTTTCAAATATATGATATGGTCAATATTATCTTAAATATGGAGGGGTTTTTTTCCCCTCCTCCTAAAATAGTGTTTCTGGGAAGAAAAAAGTTATTTATTAGTCTAGCTAATGTTCTTCATAAATTATTTACCAAAATCATGTTTCAATCTGCCTCTGCTAGTTTGGACATCAAAGGATGTTCCTAGCTAGCCAGTAACTATGCCAAGAACCTTAAGTTTCAAATCTTTCGCGGATTAAGAATTTTTTTTTTACAGGGGTCAAAAAATGGGTCAGTAAAATGGCTCAAGATAAAAAACGGGTTGGGTTAGTTCAAACCACAAAACAAACATATTGGTTCGGGTAGAAAGCAGTCCACCAGTTCGGTTGAGTTAAAATCACAAAACAAACATATCAAAAGAATGAACTTTTTTAAAAAATGGGTCCCATTTTAACAAAGGGAGGTTGAAATTTTTTTCTTTCACAAATGGGTTATCTCCATTGGTAGTGGCGAATTTGAGAAGAGATAAAATGGGGTTGTATGGGTGTAAAAAGTCAGTACCAATTGTCAGCATTTCATCATTTTCGTCACTAGAAGTAGAGAAAATGCTCATTTTCGCCACTAGGAGTGGCTAAAAAGTACACTGGTACAAGCTATAGGAGTTTTCACCACTAGGAGTGACGAAAATGAGGTCCAAATCATTTTTTAATTGCTCGCAATTGTACTGACTTCTTACACCCCTACAACCCATTTTATCTCTCCTTAATTTCGCCACTACTAATGGAGATAACCCCATTTGTTAATATAAAAATTTCCAACCCCCGTGTAACCACTTTGTTAAAATGGGACCCATTTTAAAAAAAAATTCCAAAAGTATTTAGAAAAACAATTAATTAAATAATCAATTATAAAGTTAAATCACAAGTTAATATTCATATAAAATATATGAAAGAACACATTTTTTATTATTTATTTTCAATTGTGCCCCTTTACAATTAGATTTGTACCCCTTAAAATCAGATTTGTGTCCCATTTTGTCTCAAAATTAAGCGGAACTAATTAAAAACAAGAGTAAACTTCTCTTTTCCTCCCTGTGGTTTGACAAAATTAACAATTTTCATCCAAATTTTGAAATTTTGCAATTTTCCTCCATTAGTTTCAGAAAATTAACAATTTTCATCCAAAGTCCATTTAAACTTTGGATGAAAATGATTACTTTTGTCAAACCACAGGGACTAAAATGGTTAATTTTCTGAAACTAATGGAGGAAAATTGCAAAATTTCAAAATTTGGATGAAAATAGTTACTTTTGTCAAACCACAGGGAGCAAAAGAGAAGTTTACTCTAAAAACAATGTTTTTAACATTCTATCATGGGAACCAGGTTTCAAGGGACGTGTAAAACTTCAACTCAAAGCTTTTTGATTAATTGTTACTTATTTTGTAAAACATATATTTAACCCTCTCTATTTGGCAGTATTTGAAAACTTTATCATAGAGCGATAACCATTTTAATTCAAAAGGATATAATCTAACCTAACTTAAATCTCATGCTATAAGACCATACGCAGTGGGTTCCCCGCTCACCTCTGCGGCTTCCCCCCTTCTGCAGCCACTAGCGGGAACACCGCCCCCCACATGCGTGGCACCCGCCCGGTGCTTCTCCACGCCCCCCGCTCCCCGTGAAGCCCCCTCTACTCCCATTGGCTGATTTTTTAAAAATGGGACCCACTGTGGGGTTTTTTAGTGGGTGATGTGGCACAGCGGGGAATGTTTTTCAGTGGGGTGACCACTGTGGGGGTTTAAGGTTTTCAGTGGAGTGATGACATAGCAGGAAATTTCGATGGGGAGGGATTTTCAGTGGGGTAACCGCTGTGGATAGCCTAAAAGGGATATGTAGATTGATGCATGCTTGTTTTATAAAATTACTATCAATACAAATTACAAATGCAATGATTGTGTGAACAGTAAAATTGTTTAAATAAAAAATATTATATAATTAATATCTATATTTTGCCAAAGTTGGCAACATTGCAAAGATGGTTTACCGGTAAGAGGGAGGCAATGTTTTGGAAGGTCGGGAGTTCAACCCTCGGCTGTGCTACTTTCTTTTTATTGTTTCCTTTTATTTTAATAATAAATAATAGTTAAATAATAAAAATAAGTAAACGTCCATTTTATTTGCGCTATGTTCGTATTTTTTTTGCTAAATTATACGAACGTAATTTTTTTTTTATTTTTTTTTCCAGCATTTGCTAACACCACGTTCTTATGTTTATGTCCCTATTCTTTGAGAGTGTCGCATGCTTTTACGATGGTTTAGTTTATTGTTTTAGGACAGATTAACAACCATTAAGGCTGGTACGACTCAAGTGTTTTCTTGATACTAAATTTTTTGACTAAGCATGGCTCTTTTATGTCAGGGTGACAACCGTTATGTCGTGTTTTTAATATCTACATTTTGACATACGATATTATATTTTCATTTTGATATTTACAGATGTAGCGTAATTTCCTCCGCAATGTGCGGAGAACCCACTAGTTTGAAATATGTCTCAAAATTGCTTACGAAGTATGCATGCGTGGATACGACCCCACACGTACCAACAAATTCCACTCTATGTGCATGGCTATACGCATCCCACTTCAAGTATCAAGAAACTCCTTTTTTTAAAAAAAAAAAAGAAAAGAAAAAGGAAAAAGTAGTATTTATAGTTTTTTGTCAACTTGGCGACTTGTTATTATAAAATGTATATTCTATAAAATAAATATTTTAATTATTCAAATAGAATCTGTGGGCAGGAAAGCAAAACCACGGTCTTGCTGCATTTTGTTGAAAACCCATCCATCCAAAAAACGGCAATATATAAGTCAATATCGTTTTCTATTTTTTTTTTTGAACGGCAGATATCGTTTTCTCTATTTAAATCTCACCTAATATATATATAGGGCTTGTGTGTATGTATATTATATATATATATATATATATATATATATATATATATATATAGATGAAATATCAAATAAGAAGAGCTTTTTACCTAAGAAGAGTGGGAACTAATAAGAATTTGACACGTGTCACATAATTTAGGTATAAAATCTTGTTTTTTATACTAGATTTTTATTTTTTTTGTACTAGATTTGTTCTATATTTTTTTATACTGGATTTTTGTGGTTTTTTGTATTAGATTTTTGTTTTTTGTACTATATTTTATTTTTTTTGTACTAGATTTTTGATTTTTTGTACTGGATTTTGTTTCTTTTTGTACCGTATTTCTTTTTTGTACTGTATTACTGTTTTATGATGACATGTGTCAAATTTCTATTGGTTCTTACTCTTCTTAGGCAAAAATCTCTTCTTAGTGGATCCAACCCCTATATATATAGGAGACGGATCGGATACAAAGGGTTTTTAACGTGAGAAGGATATGAAGGATTTCTGACCCTAGATCAAATTAATCAATGGTTAGGATCTAGTTGCCCCACTTTTCATTAAAAACTTCCGTGATTTTAATGATTAAAGTGCAAAAAAGAAATAACCCACACTTGTTGACTTTTTTTATGGTTAAATCAAGTTCCATCATTTTTTTAAAAATCGAATAACTTTTAAACGGTTAAGTGTTTTTTAAAAAAATTACACCATAAAATAGAGAATTTTATTATCTTTAAGTTGAGTATAGTATTGTTGTAGTTTTTTTCGATTTTTTTTACGTTGTACATGATTTTAGTGTTTGGTACGTGATTATTGGTACGTGATTATTGGTACGTAATTATGTAGTTGGTCATTTGATTATGCATGTTAAATGACGGTCTGTGATTTTCATATAACGTGGTACGCGATTTAATGGTACGTAATTATGCAGTTTGTCATTGATTACATGTGCTAAATTACGGTATGTAATTTTTTGAGTCATGGTCTGTAATTATATACGGACGATATTGTCCTTTACCCTGATGACATATGTCAAAACCTTGTGGCTTCCAACGCTTCTCACGTTAAAATCCTTTGTATTATAACCGCCTTCTATATATATATATATATATATATATATTGCTTAATAAGAAGGATATAAGAGTACAATATTTATCATTTTTATGTTTGAAATTGTATATATAATGAATATAAATAGGCCATAATAATATATATGATTGCTTAAAAAGAAGAATGAGTACAATATATATCATTTTTGTGTTTGAAATTATACACTGCGCAATAATATTAAAATGATTATTGACTAGATGTCGACCGAGTTAATTGTATAATATGCCATATAATGAATATATATAGGCCATCATAAGTGCCCCAACTTCGGGACCCTACTATATTTAGCCTATGAATTGATGTATGTGAGCATATCCTTTCTTTCGTCTTTATTATACATACGTGATGGACGATGGACCTCTCTAAAGTATTGTGTTGATTTCTGTCTCCTTCATATGACCCCTATGTCTATATATAAATACTATATGTGAAAACCCGATCTTATAGAGAAAACCCTTAAACATTATTTTGTTGTATATTTAAAATTTTGAAAATAAATATATGATCCACATTAAATTGAATAAAAAATTAAGATTTGAATAAAAAATATGGTTCATTGTGGACCACATATTTACTTTCAAGATTTCAAATGAACGACACATATAGGGTTTAAGGTTTTTTTTCAAGATCAGTTTTCACATGATACAATTCATATATATATATATATATATATATATATATATATATGAGAAAGATAATTTGAAAACCCCTCTTTAGTGTATATATACATATATAGGGGAATGATCAAATGTTAACCCTTCCTTATTGCGATAATCGCATAACGTAGCACTTTTTTGCGTTTTTTGCCCGAATCATTCTTTTTTTTTATGGTCTTTATTATACATAAATAGGGAGAGTTTCTTTTTTGTGTTTTTGTTAATTCATCACCGTTTAGAAGTTATTTACAAGTGTAAGTAAGTGTAAGTACTTACACTTGTAAATAACTTATAAACGGTGATGAATTAACAAAAACACAAAAAAGAAACTCCCTATTTATGTAAAATAAAGACCATGAAAAAAAACCATAGATTCGGGCAAAAAACGCAAAAAGTGCTAGGGTTATGCGGTTCTCGCAATAAGGAAGGGTTAACATTTGATCCTTTCCCTACATATATATATATAAACTAATATATAATACATAAAGGAATGACACAATGATATTTAACAAAAACTATTAAAATTAAGATTTTACAACTCTTAAAACATAAATTACAAAAAACAAAGCTTTAAGAGCCATAAACTAAATGGTTTTCTTTTACTTTTTAATTTGTCTCACATTGATACATATAAAAAATAAAGTGTCATATAATACCTATAAAAGAAATTCTAGGGGTGTTCAAAAAAATCCGAAATCGAAATATCCGAAAATCCGTATCCGAAATATCTGAAAATTCGGATATCCGGAAGTTCGGATATCCGAAAGTCCGGATATCCGGAAATTCGGATTCGGATAGTAATTTTGAAAAATTTCGGATAGTTCGGATATCCAAACTATCCGAAATAGTTATTTTTTCGGATATTTTTTCGGATATTTCGAATAGTTTTTCGGATATTCGGATATTTCGGATATCCGGATGTATTTTTTTACATTTTCCCCCTTTTTTTTAGAGTTCGGATATCCGAACCCGAAATTTCGGATTCGGATATCCGAAATATCCGAATCTCCGGATATCCGAATTTGAACACCCCTAAAAGAAACCCTCTCAAATCAAATAAATTACTTCTTCACACTTTTGTCATATCATATTTGGCATTTTAAATTATTAATTTTATCATAATAAATTTTTTAGTTAAAAGAGTTGATTTGACAAAAATTATGTGGTTTAATCTTTTTAAGAGCCAAAATCATTAGCCTAATTGTTTTGTTTTCCGCTGCATTGCGCGGACATCTTAATAGTGTGTGTGTGTGTGTATAGGAGAAAGATAATTCGAAAAGCCCTCTTTAGTGTGAAACTATGAAAACCATGTAAAAAACTTTTTTTTTTGTTTTTTTTACAGGTTTATAACATTATTTGGCATAATTTTATAAAAACCACTGAGTAGATATTAATTTTTTTTGTAAACCACGTAAAACATACGTAACATCTGGGCGTAGTGTTTCGTATGTTTTACGTGGTTTTACAAAATAATTTTTTTAAAATATCTACTTGTCGCTTTTTTATTTTTTTTTATAAAAATGTGACAAATAATGTTATAAACCTGTAAAAAAAATCAAAGAAGAAACCTTTTTTTTACATGGTTTTTATAGTTTTCACATTAAGCATGTATTTTTAATTACTTATACCCTATATATATATATTTTATGTGTGTGTGTGATTGTATGTATGTATGTATGTATGTATGTATGTATGTATGTATGTATGTATAAACATGTGTGTATAGGCTTAGTGGCGAATTTAGATTTTTTTTTGCATGGGGCAGAAAATAGGTCGGTGAAAATGGGTCTAGGTCAAAAGCAAGTCATTTAAGTAAAACCATAAAACAAACTTATCGGTCCGGGTAAATAACGGGTCGCGTTAGTTGAAATCATAAAATAAACATATTAAAAGTATTTAGAAATAATTGCTTAAATAACAAATTTCAAAGTTACATCTGAAGTTTTTATTTACAAAAAAAATTAAGAAAAGAAAACACAATTTTTATTGTTCACTTCCGATTGTATCCTTTTGTAATAAATTTGTGTCACTTGCAATCAGATTTGTGCCACCATTTTATATAACTATAAAATTTCAAATATAAGTTTTAAATTAAATATTAACATTTTATTCTTACAAAACGCCGAATCATCCTAAATGATGAATACGTGAATCAATATGGAATGATAAATCAGTGTGACACTATAATACAAAAGGTTACATCAAATGCAGAAACCGAGAAACGTGAGGCATCTGTTTTAAATCGTTCATGCATATATAACTTATATAGTGCAAAAACAACGTACTTTCCAAATTTTATTTTTTCTAATATTTGTAATGCGTGTAATTTGTGGCTTTTTTTTAATTATAAGGATAAAGGAGGGAAATACGTACTTCTTCGTGTTTTATTAAGTTTATAGGATTAAGATCAACTAAATAGTCTCTTTATTCTAAAAAGTCTAAGAAAGATTATTGATCATTAGATTATGAGATCAAATTTAAAAGTAAAAATTTAAAATTTTAGAAGGAAAAGTTGTTAGAGGGTAATTTAGTCATAGCCACTTTCCTCCACGTTTTTTAAACATTCATGACTTTTACATACGATATTATTTTTTCAAAAAAAATATATCATAAAAACAAACATTTTTTTATCTTTAAAATGAGTATAATATTTCTACAAAAAAATAATTTTTTTTCAACTCATTGTGTCTAATTATTATCATTGTGTCTTTTTAAACGTTTGTGTATAATTATCTTTTTGTGTTTTTTTAAAGATAATTATGTTTTTTTTATTAGGTAATTGTGTCTTTTTTAAATATCAATGCGTTATTTATACTTGTCGTTGTGCTATCATTGCTTAACATTATGTATTATGCAAACATCATTTTGTCTCAAATTGTTTAGGAAAACACAAGATTGAGCAAAAACACAAAAGACATAATTATGTACAAAAGACACAATGTCTAAACAATAGACACAATTACCTGTACAAAACACACAATGTATATACAAAAGACAATATTGAGGAGAAACACAAAAGACACAATGTATATTCAAAAGACACAATGTCTATTCAAAAGACACAATGCATATACAAAAGACATAATGACTCATCATTGTGTATTTTTAATAGGTAATTGTGTCTTTTTTCAAGATTATTGTGTTATTTATACTTGTCATTGTGTCATCTTTGCTTGATATTATGTATTATGTAACATCATTATGTCTTAAATTGTTAATGAAAACACAGCATTGAGCAGAAACATAAAAGACACAATTACTTACACAAAAGACACAATTACATGTACAAAAGACACAATTATATGTACAAAAGACACAATAACCTGAACAAAAGACACAATCAACTATAAAAACAAAAATTTTCTATAGCAAAAATTATATTAATTTGAAGATAAAAAAATGCTTGTTTTTATGGTATTTTTTTTTCAAAAAATAATTCCGCATGTAAAAGTTATGAACATTTAAAGAATATGGGGTAATTTGATAAAAAGTCAACAAAAGTATGCATGACTAAAATACCCTCCAACAACTTGATTTAATCATAACCATTGATTAATGATCTAATGGCTCAAGATCCTTCTTAGGTTTTTTAGGTTAAAAGGCTTATTTAGTGGAACTTAACCTTAAGTTTATATAACTTTTCATACAATATTACTTTTTAACTCATATATGTTGAACACAACGTGTGATATTACATATAGGGTTTAATCCACTGAAAAGACATTTTTGCCTAATAATAGTAAGCACAAATATAAGTTTGACATATGACATTATAAAAACAAAAACATAGTACAAAAAAAAATATAGTACAAAAAAACAAAATGTAGTACAAAAAATCAAAAATCTAGTATAAAAAATCCAATACAAAAAAATAAAAATGTAGTACAATAAACAAAAATACAGTATTAAAAACACAAAATTTCAATACAAAAAAATATAAAACAAATTTAGTAAAAAAAAGTAAAAATTTAGTAAAAAAATAAGATGTTATATATCTAATTTATCATAACAAGTGTCAAATTCTTATTACTTCTCACTATTTTTAGACAAAAATTTATTATTATTTAATCTTTCCTCGTTGCATATAAGCAATATGTTATCATATATCTAATAATATATATATATATATGTGTGTGTGTGTGTATATATATATATATTGATACAAATATTTATAACGTAAGTTAAAGTTATGTAATGTTACATATATTACGTATATATAATATGTCATAGTGTCCTGCTACTATATATGTGCAATCTACGTATTACATACGTACATGTAAGACAACCACCTTCATATTTAGTAAATTTAATTTACTTGTACCATGTAATAATATGCAAAAAAAAAATGATTTTCTATATCACAATAATATTCTAAAATTTAGGATAATAATAAAATAACGTATTAAAAAGTTATTAACGTTTTAAAAATTAGAAGAAACTTTATAATAGTCAACATATGTGACTCTTATAATTTTGTTCCTACACGTAGTAGAAAACAAAACGTGGAGTGTTTATCATGTTAAATAACAATTTATTTAGATTTAACTTTTTTATGACCATATTCAAACAAAAATAATTGTTTTACAAATATTCTGAAGTGTTTATCAGTAGAAAACAAACATCGTTTTATTTAAAATATAATCTTTATATTTTAATAAACAAAAATAATTTTTGACAATTGTCAAATTCTTATATGTTTATTGTCACTTGTCATTTTTCTACCAACTTATTCAATTCTCTATCATATTAATTAATTATATTCTCTCCTATTAAATACTTATAATATTAATATGTAATAACTAATAATATGATTTGTCTTTTTTAATGCAAGAAAAAGTTTTTAATAAATTAAAAATCAAATATTTTTATTAAAAAGCACACTTAGAAAAGTTTATAAAATATGAAATTTTTGAAAAAAAAAATTAAAAGTAAGAAAAGTATTTTAAGGTATTAGTTTTAGAAAATAAAAGTTTAATAATTTTTTTAAAATAAAATAAACCATAAATCAAGTTTTCAAATAATGGAATTTTTATAAACAAATAATGTTTCTTAAAACAAAATGCTTATAAAATAATTATTTTAAACCAAAAATTATAAAAATGTTAGGAAAAATTAAACTTTAGTTATTTATGTTTAATGATATTTTCAAATTAAGTCATCTAACTTTAATAATTATATTTTTCTATTCTAATAAACAAAAATAATTTTTGACATGTGTTAAATTCTCATGTGTTTATTGTCACTTGTCATTTTTCTTTTACCAACTTATTTAATTCTCTATCCTATTAATTAATTACATTTTTGCTATTGAATACTTATATTATTAATATGTTATAATATTATTTGTCTTTTTTCATTCAGGAAAATAGTTTTTAACAAACTAAAAATTGAATATAAAAAGCACACTTAGAAAAGTTTATAAAATATGAAATTTTCGAAAAAAAAATTTAAAAGTAAGAAAAATATTTTAATGTAGTATTTTTAGAAAATAAAAGTTTAATATTTTTTTTAAAATAAAATAAACCATAAATTATGTTTTCAAATAATGGAATTTTTATAAACAAATAATGTTTCTTGAAACAAAATGCTCAAAAAATAATTATTTTAAACCAAAAATTATAAAAACGTTAGGAAAAATTAAACTTTAGTTATTTTTGTTTAATGATATTTTCAAATTAAGTCATCTAACTTTAATAATTATATAAATTGTAAATTATCTCCTTGATTTTTATCAATTACTTTTTGAGAGAAAAGTAAATGAACTTTTAATATCAATTGGTTTAAGAATCTTTATTCTTACAAAACAAGTAGGTCACGTATTATTTTTTTAGTTATTGAAAATCTTAATTGTTATTTTATTAGTTAAAATAATCATTAATATGTAATTTAATTAATTTACAACAAAATATTGTATAATTTTTAAATTTTTATTAATGAATATTTAATATTTAATATTCAATCTGTGTAATACTCGTGGTAATAATCTAGTTGTTTATAAATATAACATTTTTGAAGAAAAAAATCTCACAACAATTATTATTTTTTACAATTTTAATTTAAATATTTTAACAACAATTTTAGCATTATATTGCTAATTAATATAAATTATCATATAATTAGAATAATTAAAAATATGAAATAATACGACACACATTACATATATAATCAATTAAACCAAATATAAAATATAAATATATGACGTATGTTTATACATAACAGAATAAAAAAGCACAAATGTAATACTAAATGCAAACTAAGGCGCCTCAGGATATTGTCGTAGAGGTGCTGACAAAGGAGGCTCAATGACAACTTGTCTCGACCGATCAATTATACGCTGAACCAACCACTGTACCATATCCTAAATTTGATCAATCCGACGCTCTTGCTGCTGGCTAGCCTGCATAAGTTGACATGTGGTCTTAAAAACCTCCTTAAGTAAGGTCTTGGCACAAGCAGGAAGTCTGCGTGATAAATGTGTCGTGGATGTTGCACCGGATCCTCCTGATACAGTGGAGCCCCCTCACCTTTTGTCGAACCCTAACTTGCATCCGACCCCTCAATAATTGTCGACCCCTCTCTTGGATCTGGCCCCTCACATGTTGTTGACCACTCACGTGATCTCTACCAGGATGCTTCGACTGCCCTGATGGGATCACAACAACTAGCGGTGGAACCCAAATCTCTCCAGGTCGTATGGAGAATCATAAACCGACGCCCTGAAATTCTCTTACAATCCTCATCCTGAATAATGTCTGCTGATCTAACCTAACAGGTTCATAGATGGATCCAACTCCACCTTCGAAAGCGGATGTAAAAGCTCTATTACGCGAATGACCGCCATCGTGTATGCTCCGTCGTATATTGCTTCACAAGTAAATTAGTTAGCTAAGCTAGACACAAGCTGGAAAGCCATCCTCATCATCAAACAATATAGATAAACAAATCATGTATCATGCACAACTCTCAACTTTTGTCATCTCGTGATGGACGTGGCAATAAGTCGGTGCATATACTGACAAGAAGGTCGTCAATGCAACTAATTCTCATCTTGGTGCCTTAGAATGCACCATTGCCAAACTGATGCTACCAATAACGTAAGATGTCATCCTTTACCTCTGTAATCCACGTCGTATATAGCGAGGTAACAGTCTTCGGCTTGCAATACAAAACTTATTTATTCCAATCACCACCAATAATGTAATTGTTGTCTAGTACTATTTTTTTAACCCAATCCACAAATCCATCATGAGACATAAATTGCTAAAAAATCACTAAGGATAAACTTATATAAAACTAAGAAGATAGTAGCCAATAAAATGTCATACCTGGTTGATATTACACAACACTTTTGCGTCATGATATTCCTTGAAATAATCATCACTGCTTTGTTGAAGCTTGGAAGGTTCACCAATTTGTTCGTAATTGGCTTCTTGTGTACATGATGGTTGACTTTCAATTCCAAACTCCTGATTGTTTTCATATACATAGAAAGGTTTAACGCAAGGCATCACATTCAAATCAGGGAGCCTATTCATGTTATAAGATTGAATGTTAAATTTTTCATATAAATATGACAGCCCTTGTGTCACACCCCCACCTCTCGTCACCTCGTGTCTAGTCTGACGTCACCGAACCGGTTGCGGAAGCATAGTGGTGATGTCTCCGAGGTGAGGGGTGACTTACTTGAACCGATATCATAAGCACCCAGATTAACTTAAAGTAAACTTATTACAAGGTTTCGTCATTACAATCAGTATCATAATTTACAACTAAGTTTATTACACAACTGACTTATTTAATTACTAGTGTTTGAAGTGCTGCCTCACCGAGTGTCACTGTCTTCCTGCAAAAAGATTTAAGTTTGAAACGTCAGCACAAAGCTGGTGAGATCGACAGTTCAATTTAAAACAATATGATATGATAAGCATGTTCTCAAAAGTTCAGTTCCGGATAACCATGGGACCTGTATCTAGTTCCTTTCGGACGTCTAGTCTGTCTCAAGATATTACCCGTCGGTACATATCTTAGTGCCTCATTATCTTAATGTCTATCACACCATTAAGAAGTTCAGGAAACAGATAACAAACATTCACACAAGGGGAGATGCAATCCTCCCAGCGAATGGGGTGTCAACCAATAGTACTATCAATGTTTTCTGCTCGGCCACACATGGGTTCACTAGATACAGTTCAAAAATGAGGACTTTCAGTTCCATGATAGAGTTCAGTCTACAGGCAAAATCCCATGAAATCCCACAAAATCACATGAAATCACACAGATATCATTGATGCATATCATATGTTCAGACAACAGTTTGCAGAGTTTCCCCGATGTTTATAAAAGATTAAAAATAAAAGGGGTTGTACGAAACTCACCTGATAGTATAAGGGTAGCAGGGTATCACCAAACTGATAGTATATAGATGATTCTGCATTTAGTTATCTTTAATAAGTTATTTATGTTCTAGTTTACTGACTAGATCTTTCTGAACGTTCAATGTCAAAGACATTGCTTAGTAAATCATCAACTCAATATTAATTATACAATTAATTAATTTAAGGTTATATCATACAATGTATGATAATGTAGGAACCTACATTGCATTAGATTCCTAATACAAAGTTGATGACACTCTTGATTAATCAGAATAATCTCTGATTAACCAGATAGTTAATGTTGTTGATTATAATGCTAAAACAGTTTCTAGATGATTTAATGGCTTAGAAGTGATTAATCCTTATTATTGATTACGAAATATCACAATGTAGCATCAGAATAGGTGAAATAACCATATTTAACATACTAATCTGACTGTTATCACAAACATCAGATAATCATTCCAATGAGTATGTTAATGATTATGATTAGTTTGAAACACTTGGATTTAACCTTTGTATTTCAAAGATTAATCAAACTAATCACCTACATTGTTACAATCAAATGGTTTAAACCATTATAATTATAGTTATGATTTCATGAAAATCGGGCATTACAACGGATCAAAACAAGGATTTAACCGTTAGAACTTCGTGTTCTTCGTTTATAATCAATCCTAGCCATCATCTAGGCAATAATCAACAATCCTAACTATCTCATTACGTTCAAAATCAAGATCTAATCAATCAAAATCAAACTAGAAGGTTAAAACGAACCGTTACCTGTTCTGACGAATTTCTGCGGTTAAAACAGCGATCAGGACTTGAAAATACAATCCTTGGTGAGATTTATGACTTATAATGGGTTTATGATGGAGTTAGAATGATCAAAGGTTGTATTTTTACGTCTGTAGGTAGCTTAGGGACGAAGCAGGTGAAGAAATAACGTTCTGGACGACTTCGGATCACTTAAACTCATTTTAGCCGACATAAAGCCTGGGGCGCATCGCCCCAACTGGAGGGTTGGGGTGGGCGTACCGCCCCACGTTTTTTTCTTCCAATATTTGATTTAAACTTCGTTTCGCGATTCCGGGAGCATACGAACTCCGTTTTGCGCGCGGTTTTCGCCCACGTTCATCATTTTTCACATACTATCAATCCCCAATAACAAAAGTTACTAAATCCTCGTGGATTTCAAGCACGACCAAATGTGCTCACGTCATAATTGCCGAATTCTTCGTACGCAACTGTCACAGTCTCCTCCTGTTAGAGGAATTTCGTCCCGAAATTTAGTGAAGACTTACATTAAGACAATTGTTTATGAGAATAGATGTGGGTACTTTGCTTTCATTTGATCTTCACGTTCCCACGTATATTCGGGTCCTCGCTGCGAGTTCCATCGCACTTTAACGATCGGTATGCGACTACGTTTTAACACTTTCGTTTCTCGATCCATTACCTCTACTGGTTCTTCACTGAACTGAAGTTTTTCGTCAATATGAATCTCTTCGAGATGTACGATCAATGATTCATCAGTTAAACATTTCTTTAGATTAGATATATGAAAGACATCGTGAATGTTACTGAGTTCAAGAGGTAATTCAAGTCTGTAGGCTACTGATTCAATTCGTTCAAGAATTTTAAATGGCCCTACAAATGTTGGCGAAAGTTTACCTCGCTTCCCGAATCTGAAAATGCCTTTCCAAGGTGACACTTTCAACATTACTCGATCACCTACTTGAAATTCGAGTGGTCTACGGCGATTATCAGCGTAACTCTTTTGACGATCGCGAGCAGCTTTGATTCGTTCCTGAATAAGGGCGATCTTATCAGTTGTTTCCTGAATGAATTCTGGGCCTATGATTTGATTCTCACCTACTTCTGACCAACAGATAGGTGATCTACATTTGCGTCCATAAAATGCTTCGAATGGAGCGCATTGAATGCTGGTATGGTAGCTGTTATTGTATGAGAATTCAACAAGTGGAAGATGAATATCCCAGCTACCTCCAAAATCAATCACACAGCTTCTGAGCATATCTTCAAGAGTTTGATTTGTTCGTTCAGTCTGTCCGTCAGTTTGTGGATGATAAGCTGTGCTCATATTGATTTGCGTGCCCAGAGCATTCTGAAGAGTTTGCCAAAATCGTGACATAAATCGACTATCTCTGTCAGAAATGATAGAGATCGGTACTCCATGTCGAGATACAATTTCATTAACAAAGAGTTTAGCGAGTCGATCCGTAGAATAATCTTCTCGGATGGGTAAGAAATGCGCAGATTTCGTAAGGCGATCAACGATAACCCATATAGAGTCATGATTACGTGATGTTCTGGGTAATTTAGTAATGAAATCCATAGAGATCTGATCCCATTTCCACATGGGAATCTCAGGTTGTTGCAATAACCCAGAAGGTCGTTGATGTTCAGCCTTAACTTTGAGACATGTTAAACATCGATCCACATATTCAGCTATGTGTTTCTTCATTCCAGGCCACCAGTAAAAGTCTTTAAGATCTTTATACATTTTATCAGCACCTGGATGAATAGAATACCTGGATTTGTGCGCCTCATCCAAGATAATCGTTCGAGAGTTACCGAATAGGGGAACCCACATTCGGTCTTTGAAATACAATAGTCCATCGTCTTTGGTATCAAGTTTCTTATCTAATCCTCTCAGTCCTTCAGCAGAATAGTTCGTTGTTTGTAAAGCTTGTTGCTGAGCGTCTTTGATTTGAGGAATTAGACTGGTTTGAATAGTCATACCTAACGCTTTCACACGTAAAGGCTTGACTCGTTCCTTGCGACTTAAAGCATCAGCTACAACATTTGCTTTGCCTGGGTGATAACGAATCTCACAGTCGTAATCGTTCAACAGTTCAACCCATCGCCTCTGTCGCATGTTCAACATTTTCTGATCTAGAATGTGTTGGAGGCTTTTGTGATCAGTGTATATAATACACCTAGTTCCGTATAGATAATGTCTCCAAATCTTGAGTGCAAACACTACTGCACCAAGTTCTAGATCATGTGTGGTATAATTCTTCTCATGTACTTTCAACTGCCGAGAAGCATAAGCAATTACCTTATCCTTCTGCATTAGAACACACCCAAGACCTTGACGTGAAGCATCACAATACACTGTGAAGTTATCAGTACCTTCCGGTAGTGCCAAGATAGGTGCATTACAGAGTTTATGTTTCAACAGTTAGAACGCCTCCTCCTGTTGAGAATCCCATATAAACGGTTGATTTTTCTGTGTCAATGTAGTCAGTGGCAAGGCTATTTTTGAAAAGTTCTTGATAAACCGGCGATAATAACCTGCCAACCCCAAAAATTGGCGTATTTCAGTCGGGGTTCGTGGTGTCTCCCATTGTTTCACCGCCTGAATCTTACTGGGATCCACTTGAATACCGTTTTGATTTACTACATGACCAAGAAATTGAACTTCTCGTAACCAGAACTCACACTTGGAGAACTTGGCATATAATTTTTCACGTGCCAAAAGTTCTAGAATTAATTTCAAGTGTTGAGCATGTTCTTGTTGATTTCGAGAATAAATAAGAATATCATCAATAAACACAATTACAAATTTATCCAGATAAGGTCTACATACTCGATTCATCAGATCCATGAAAACTGCTGGTGCATTTGTTAAACCAAACGGCATTACTAGAAATTCGTAATGTCCGTATCGAGTTCTGAAAGCAGTTTTAGGAATGTCATCATCATGAATACGTAACTGATGATATCCAGATCTTAAATTGATTTTTGAAAAATAAGTAGCACCTTGTAGTTGATCAAACAGATCATCGATACGAGGTAGTGGATAACGGTTCTTGATTGTCAGTTTATTGAGTTCCCTGTATTCAATACACATCCTGAATGAACCATCCTTCTTTTTCACAAAAAGAATAGGTGCTCCCCAGGGTGAGAAACTAGGTCTGATAAAACCTTTGTCTAACAGTTCCTGTAATTGGCCTGAAAGTTCTTGCATTTCTGATGGTGCAAGCCGATACGGGGCTTTAGCAACAGGTGCTGCACCTGGAATTAAGTCGATTCGAAATTCAACTTGTCTTACTGGGGGTAATCCTGATATGCCCTCAGGAAAAACTTCAGGAAAATCCTTGACTACTGGGATATCTATGATTTCTTTGGGTGAAGAATTGTGCTCAGTCACATGTGCTAGGAAAGCATAACAACCTTTCCTTAAGAACTTCTGAGCTCGCATACAAGATATGATACCAAGTTTTCTACCAGCTTGTTCTCCTTGAACTATCAGTGTATTACCGTTAGGTAATGGAATACGGATCACCTTGTTTTGACAGACAACTTCTGCTTGGTTATTAGAAAGCCAGTCCATACCAACAACGACATCAAAGCTTCCAAGCTCAATAGGAAGTAAATCAATATCGAAAAGATGATCATTCAAATTCAAGGAACATCCTTGAATAACATTGTTTGTTTTGATCAACTTGCCGTTAGCAAATTCAATAACATAAGGAGTTTCTAGATCTACCGTAGGCAATGAAATTAATGATGCAAATTCAGGAGAGATAAAGCTCTTATCCGCTCCTGTGTCAAACAAAACTGATGCGTATAGATTATTAAGAAGAAACGTACCAGTAACAATATTTGCATCATGTCTCGCCTCGGTCGCACCAATCTGAAAAGCTCTCCCCCTAGCTTCAGTTCCCGGATTGGTGTTATTGTTCGGACAGTTTCGTATGAGATGATCAGGGCTTCCACATTTGTAACATGACCGGTTGGTTTGAGTAGTTTGTCGTGGTGCTTGGTTTGGTGTCTGAGCAGGAAAGTTGCAATATTTAGCATAATGTCCAACTCGGTTACAGTTCAGACAAACAGGACATGGTCCCGTGTGATGGAGTGGACACTTATTGCATTTGGGCGCCTGCCCAATATAAGTTTTCCTCTCAGGAACATTTGCACCATAGTTCTTCACCGTTGGTTTGTTCTGACTGATCTCAGCCGGAGCCCTTGTTTTGTTCTTACCAAACCACTTTCGTTTGGTACCTTTTGACACATTCGAGGTACCGACATCACTACGACTATGAACCGTCTGAGGTTTCAAAGACAGAGTACCACTTCTTACCGCCTCATTGGTAAGCTTAGTGGTCAAAAGAATGGTATGTTTCAGGGTTGTAGGTTCAGCAGCAGTCACCATTCCCCGGATCTGGGGAATCAAACCTTTAATGTACTTTTCGATCAAGGCTGCTTCCGTAGGAAACATGTCAGGAAGTAAACAAGTGAGTTCATGAAAACGATCGGTGTAAGCAAGACAGTCAGCACCGATCATCGAGTGATTCCAGAATTCCTCCTGGAGTTTTTGAATCTCAGTAATTGGGCAGTATTCTGATCTAATCAGAGTTTTGAAATCATTCCAGCCCATCGAGTCAACTGTGGCTGAACCCAAAGTTTTGGCCTGGGTATTCCACCAAGTCAAAGCTGAGTCTTTCAAAGAACAGGCAGCATAAGACACCTTATGCTCCTCCAAACACTGACTTATTTTGAGCTTAGTTTCCATCTCCTCGATCCACCTTAAAAGACCAGCCGCTCCTTCTTTGCCAGTAAAAGTAGGAGGGTTACAGGAAGCAAAATACTTGTAAGTACATCCCTGTCGGGGTGGATCAGGAATAATGGTAGTTGTACCGGTAGTGGTATGAGTTTCAACGTGACCACCAGTAGCATTATGCTCATCATGATCGTGTTCCCCACCAGAACCTGCGGTGATATGTGGTTGGTGTTGTGTCAGAACACCACAAGCAGATAGTTGTTCACGCACAATACGAGCTATCATAGCTTCATTTGTTTCAGATCCGCTTGTACCAGCAGGTGGAACAATGCCTGCCCCAGGGTTCACTGGTGGAGTAGTATTCGTTTCCAAGTTCCTAGGTGGAACCACGTTCGCTTCCGGATTAACATGCGGATCCGGATTTGATTCAACATTCACAGGTGGAACTTGATTTTGTTCAGGGTTTGTAATGTTCTGAGCAGCTTTCTTAGCTGGTCGACCTCTTTTAGGAGCCATTAATCTGCTCATAAGCAGATAAATTCAGGTCAGTTTAAGAACATTAAAGATAAAACCCATTCTATCACATAAATTCTATCATATTCAGTTACACTGAAAATTTATATTGAAATGTGATTATAAAGAATATAGTATAACTACATGAATTCAGTCCAGACATGTTTGTATTACACACAGATCACACAATTGTTCGTAGTTATACTTAGTCCTGTTATTTCAAAAACATGTTAGAGTCTTACCCAGCTCTTTGCATTGCAACACATGTTTTTAGAAATATGTTCATACAGAACTAGGACATGTTCTCACACAAGTTCTCTAATATGTTCTCAGTTCATACATTAAGTTCTCATACAGACCATAGATATGTTCTCGTACAGTATGGCTCTCGTACTGTACTTTAGTTACAGATATATTTGCATACAGTATTGCTCCCGTACTGTATTCCAGCAAAATATATATTTTAGTTCAACATGTTCACATTTTAGTTCGTTCGCATACGGTTATGTTCCCACACAGAAAAAAAAAATTAATTATAGTTCACACACATAGCTCATTATACAAACAGATATACAAAACACCCATATTATTACAGTACCCTAATTTCATACATCACAAGGTTATAATACAAGTACTATCAGAACCGATTCATCCATACTAACTACCGGGGATCCATTTCACAATCAAAATTTCCCATCCACATCACACACTAACAACCTATTCGTCTATACATAGGATATCCCAAAAAGAGCTACATAAACATACTTATCGTAAAAAGTACGATAAGCAGGAAAACACCATAGCCACTGCCGCCATGATCACGCCCAAAACTATCATCTTAGTCTCAAAACTGGCCATCCCAAGCCAAATCAGAGACTCTCTCACCCTCGCCAATCCTGCTCTCAACAACTCAACCTACCGCCAGAAGGTAGCATAATCCTCCGAACCCACGTCCTACGCAATCGCTCCTCAACTGAAATCCTCCACTCTTGTGTGTCTGCCTCCAATGTGTTCACTCGATCTATAATGGTCAAGTGAGAAGTCAAAATCTCTAAAACAGTGCTACGGGTATCATCTATCATAGCACTCTGCTGCTGTATGTCCTGACGCATCCCTTGCAGATCATGAGTGATCTGCTGTAACTGGGCTCTCCACTCTGCTTGGTGGGAAGATTCTCCCACCTCATGTATCGTCGGTGGCTCATCTCGGGGAGCCATCTGTCGTCTCGGGGGTAGCCCCGTCGTCTTGCGAGCTTGGCCTCGCATTCGTCTCAACCCGTCCCACTCAGGGAATCTCCGTGGAGAGGAGTCCTGTCTCCTCTCAGCAGAAATATGAGCTAAAGGTGAATGAGGTGGACTAGGTAGAATGGGGGCTGCTGGTGGTAGTACTGGTGATGATGGTGGTGGAGTAACAGGTCTGGGGTCTGAAGGTGTATGAGGTCCGGTAGGGGTCGCCTGTGAGGCTGCCGATGATGCCTCACTAGGACCTGAATCTGATCCTGCACTAGAGCTAGGTGTGTCATCCAACCTCAAATAAGGGAACCTCTGATAAATATACTGCTCGGCTGGATCGGCCATCGCTGTACAATCAAAATTTCTAATCAGTATCATGACATAAATATTAAATAACAATATTTAACATAAACATGAACATGATATGATGCTTCTCCCTATCTCAGAACAACTATTTGTCTTTATAGTTATTAATGTTCCGCTTGAATCAAATCAAACTAGAATGCACACGTGTTGCAAATTTCAGTTATGCTGGCCACTCATAACTGGAATTTGTACCACCTGATTATCCTGGCTTAATTCAAAACAAGTTTTGTTCATTTATAATGTTCGGTGCTCTCTGTGTTACTATACGAGCCTATGGTTATAGTCTAGGTCTCTAAGTCAACCTAATTCTCTATAACCTGTGGCTCTGATACCACCCTGTCACACCCCCACCTCTCGTCACCTCGTGTCTAGTCTGACGTCACCGAACCGGTTGCGGAAGCATAGTGGTGATGTCTCCGAGGTGAGGGGTGACTTACTTGAACCGATATCATAAGCACCCAGATTAACTTAAAGTAAACTTATTACAAGGTTTCGTCATTACAATCAGTATCATAATTTACAACTAAGTTTATTACACAACTGACTTATTTAATTACTAGTGTTTGAAGTGCTGCCTCACCGAGTGTCACTGTCTTCCTGCAAAAAGATTTAAGTTTGAAACGTCAGCACAAAGCTGGTGAGATCGACAGTTCAATTTAAAACAATATGATATGATAAGCATGTTCTCAAAAGTTCAGTTCCGGATAACCATGGGACCTGTATCTAGTTCCTTTCGGACGTCTAGTCTGTCTCAAGTTATTACCCGTCGGTACATATCTTAGTGCCTCATTATCTTAATGTCTATCACACCATTAAGAAGTTCAGGAAACAGATAACAAACATTCACACAAGGGGAGATGCAATCCTCCCAGCGAATGGGGTGTCAACCAATAGTACTATCAATGTTTTCTGCTCGGCCACACATGGGTTCACTAGATACAGTTCAAAAATGAGGACTTTCAGTTCCATGATAGAGTTCAGTCTACAGGCAAAATCCCATGAAATCCCACAAAATCACATGAAATCACACAGATATCATTGATGCATATCATATGTTCAGACAACAGTTTGCAGAGTTTCCCCGATGTTTATAAAAGATTAAAAATAAAAGGGGTTGTACGAAACTCACCTGATAGTATAAGGGTAGCAGGGTATCACCAAACTGATAGTATATAGATGATTCTGCATTTAGTTATCTTTAATAAGTTATTTATGTTCTAGTTTACTGACTAGATCTTTCTGAACGTTCAATGTCAAAGACATTGCTTAGTAAATCATCAACTCAATATTAATTATACAATTAATTAATTTAAGGTTATATCATACAATGTATGATAATGTAGGAACCTACATTGCATTAGATTCCTAATACAAAGTTGATGACACTCTTGATTAATCAGAATAATCTCTGATTAACCAGATAGTTAATGTTGTTGATTATAATGCTAAAACAGTTTCTAGATGATTTAATGGCTTAGAAGTGATTAATCCTTATTATTGATTACGAAATATCACAATGTAGCATCAGAATAGGTGAAATAACCATATTTAACATACTAATCTGACTGTTATCACAAACATCAGATAATCATTCCAATGAGTATGTTAATGATTATGATTAGTTTGAAACACTTGGATTTAACCTTTGTATTTCAAAGATTAATCAAACTAATCACCTACATTGTTACAATCAAATGGTTTAAACCATTATAATTATAGTTATGATTTCATGAAAATCGGGCATTACAACGGATCAAAACAAGGATTTAACCGTTAGAACTTCGTGTTCTTCGTTTATAATCAATCCTAGCCATCATCTAGGCAATAATCAACAATCCTAACTATCTCATTACGTTCAAAATCAAGATCTAATCAATCAAAATCAAACTAGAAGGTTAAAACGAACCGTTACCTGTTCTGACGAATTTCTGCGGTTAAAACAGCGATCAGGACTTGAAAATACAATCCTTGGTGAGATTTATGACTTATAATGGGTTTATGATGGAGTTAGAATGATCAAAGGTTGTATTTTTACGTCTGTAGGTAGCTTAGGGACGAAGCAGGTGAAGAAATAACGTTCTGGACGACTTCGGATCACTTAAACTCATTTTAGCCGACATAGAGCCTGGGGCGCATCGCCCCAACTGGAGGGTTGGGGTGAGGCGTACCGCCCCACGTGTTTTTCTTCAATATTTGATTTAAACTTCGTTTCGCGATTCCGGGAGCATACGAACTCCGTTTTGCGCGCGGTTTTCGCCCACGTTCATCATTTTTCACATACTATCAATCCCCAATAACAAAAGTTACTAAATCCTCGTGGATTTCAAGCACGACCAAATGTGCTCACGTCATAATTGCCGAATTCTTCGTACGCAACTGTCACACCTTGCAGCCAACTCATGTAACAGGAATTATGGTCATCCCTTGTTAATAAAAAAAATAAGTGATAAAATGATATACCTAACTACATGATCATTACAAAAATATATAACGTCACAAAAATGACATTGTAAAGTAATATGAATTTTAGGTTTTTCATTCAAATATGACTGCTCTTGTAATCTACTCTCGTAACAGGATTGAACGACAAGGCTTTCTTTAAACAGTAATATGGTTAGTGTTTTGTTAATAAAAAAATAAATAATTGATAAAATGATATACCTGAATAATATGATCTTTACAAAAGATAAAATTAACGTCACAAAACGAAATTGTAAATAAATACAGTTGAATGATTAAAATTGAATACGAGTTATGGAATATGAAATGTGAATAAGAAAACAATCAACGTACTGTTCGATATAAATAAATTTTCATGGAATCGTACATCGCTTCAAATAGTTGTATGTTTGAACAAATTTTGAATTCGTGTAAGGATCATATAGCACTATACGCCACGTATAACTTTATTATATACGCTGTGTATTACTTTTTCATTATGACAAACACAAACCACACTTTATATGATTGTACATTATAAGCTATACGAGACGTATGACATTTAACCATTCTTCAGAATTTTCGTACGAGAATGGTTGGGTAATAATTACGCCTTGTATATGATTTTACGAAGAGTATAATGCCCTGTATGTGATTTATGATGCTATACGTATCGCATGATTATGTATGAAAATAAGTAATTGGTGTAAGATTAACATGAATTGTTTATGTATTTTGAATTTGATTGATTTGGCAAAAATTTGTTGAATGTCTATCTAGTGGACTGTTAATAAGACAAACAAATGAGTGATCAGGGCGTAATCATGAGAAAATGAGTCGAAGTGATTAAAAGAGATGTGATGGTATTTCATATACCCCACAAGGTAAATGATAGTTTTTTTTTTTGGTGGCAACTGCTTGTGGGCTGGAGGCCACTACAAAATCTACTTTTTTTTGCAATCTTATTATATTTCAAAACTTTATATTTATGTATATAACATATCATTATTATAATGGATCATGTCAATTAAGATACTAGGGCTGTAATCGAGCCGAGCCGAGCCGAGCCAGGCCGAGCTCGAGCTCGAGCTCGAGTTCGAGACAGTTCGAGCCGAGCCGAGCCAGCTCGAAAATTTTTTCGAGCCAAAAAATCGAGCTCGAGCTCGAGCTCGAGCTCGTAAAGAAACTCGAGCCTCGAACCGAGCCACGAGCCAGCTCGGTTTTTTTTTTTTTTTTTTTTTTTTTTTTACCTTCTCCTCCACTTTACATACATACATATATAATATATATAAAATCTAATATAAAAAATTAAATATATATAAAATCTATTATATATATACATAATTATATATAAAATTTAATATATCTATGTATATATATATATATTATATGTGTGTGTGTTTATATATACATACATATATATTATACATAATATATACACACACACATGTATAGATTTATATAAATTTATGTATAAGATATTAAATATATATAAATATATATCTATATATGTGTGTGTATATATATTATGTATATATATTTATATACATATATTTATATATTTGTGTGTAATATAACATATGTGTGTATATAATTATATATATATATATATATGTTAAAAACCGAGCCGAGCCACGAGCCGAGCCAACGAGTCGAGCCACGAGCCGAGCTCGAGCCGAGCCAACCCTGGCTCGGGCTCGGCTCGTTTTTATCGAGCTTTTTTCGAGCCGAGCTCTTTTCGAGCCGAGCCTTTTTCGAGCCGAGCTTTTTTCGAGCTTTTTTCGAGCGAACTTCGAGCGAGCCTCGAGCCGCGAGTTTTTTGAACAGCCCTATAAGATACTCTCCTTTTAACTTTTCTAATTATGTTTCTCGCATTGTGAAGTAACTTATCGCCAACTATCCTAGAATCTGCATACGAGAACCATCTTTGACTGATCAATTAATCTCAACTATTTTTTTTAAAATTTGACTGATCAATTAATCGCAACTATTTTTTTTTTAAAATTTGACTGATCAATTAATCGCAACTATTTTTTTTTAAATTTGACTGATCAATTAATCGCGTCTATTTTTTTAAAATAATAATTATATACACACATACACACGAGTATGTATGTATTAATTAATGATCTAATAATAAATAAAATAAAACATGCTTGCAATATATGTTGTTAAGATAAATAATTCAAAAGAATATAAGAATATGAATAATTACCATTTATTGCAAAATGTTATAATGAGGATATTCGAAACTAAAATTTGTTAAACAAATAGAATTAAGGATTTATTTTTATTTTATAATAATAACAACAGTAGCAAGCTTGATTTACATCAATTCTTTAATTGTATAATTTAATCAATGTTTTCATAACCGGACCGGACGTCGAACCGGTCTCCTTACCGGTCAGAGGTCGGACCGGATTTAAGAACCGGATGATTTTATATACATTTTATAAATATATATATATAAAAAATCAAAAAAATTTAAAAAAAATTTAAAAAAAAAACAAAAAACCGGTCCAACCACCGGCCCGACCACCGGTCGCCGGTTCAACCGGCCGGTTATCACAAAAACGGTTTTGAATGTAGAACCGGCCCGCTATGCCTACCGAATCCCGGTCCGACCGGCCGGTCCGGTCCGGGTTTAAAAACATTGAATTTAATATAAAGTGGAAGATTTTCATGTATGTTTATAACATGGTTGTAGAAGTCGCTAGGCGCTAGTCGGGCGGCGAGGTACCGCCTAGGGATTAATCGGGATTAATCGGCGCTAGGCGGATTGGAATTTTTATATGTAATTTTACAAATATTTATTATATACACACATTAATATCAATAATATAATATAATACTTCTAATATATTAAAAAATAAACTTAAACATACTAAATTAAGTACTTCAAATTACAAATTTAAACAGAAAATTCAGAGTTTATAGATGGATTACGATGTTTAGTGGCAGGGTTCAATGTTTCAGATGTTGGATTTGATGTTTTAGAGACATATTACGTATTTGGGTTGAGAAATGTCTCGAATAATCATTTATCTGGGTCCTTTTTACTCGAAAAAAGCCAAAAAAAAACAAAAAAACCAAAAAAACCAAAAAAAAAAAAAAAAAAAAAGGCCGCCTAGGCCCCGCCTAGGCCGACTAGGTACCGCCTAGCGCCTGGGCACCGCCTAGGGCAAAAATTACAAGGGAGAAGGGCGCCTAGCGCCTAGGCGCCGCCTAGGCGGCCGCCTAGGCCGATTTTTACAACCATGGTTTATAATGTTGTTTACGTCTTAGAAATGTTACGCCTAACAATTCAAAATGATTTATATATAATTAAATCTCTTTATATAAAAAAGATGTGTACTAGGTTAGGGCTGTTTGATAGCATCTGAATGTGTCTGAATCTGAACTATTCAGATTTAGATCGTTTGTTTGGGACGTCTGAATGAAAAAAACATCTAAATCAGGGTCCGAATGGTTCAGACTTTGAACCAAGTCTGAATGACACTTAATGAAGAAAAAGGAAGGGTTCTCGTCTTCCTTCCCCTCCTCCCCCACAGCCGACCTCACCCAAGCACCGTCGGCTTCCTCCTCCGTCACGGCCGCCTCTCCCCGCCGGAACAAGCACCGTCGCTCGACGACTTACATGCTCTCCCCCACCAGAACAAACTCCGTCGCTCGACAACTGACGCTGGCGACGGAGCTATGAAGACGACGCTGGTGACAGAGCGAATCTGGAGTGACGACGGCTGATGCTGGCTCAACGAAGGAGGTCGACCGTGACGGAGACGGAGCTGGTGACGGGAAGATGAGGTCGATCGGGGCCATGTTTTTATTTTTTATGGTTTTTTTTCAAATAAATGGGTATCTCATTCAAATGCTAAAACAAACAACACCACTTAATTGTTCAAACCCTCTTAACCATTCAAACATCTTAACCGTTCAACAGTTAATGGTAGACTCAACCAAACGACCCCTTAATCTCATATCTAATAATCCAATTTCATTACTATAATGAGTAAAATATATATATAAAAAGCAAAGACACGATTTTAATAATGTGGTTTTCAACTCAAGACATATATGTATTATATTAAATAGTAAATATTATATATACATATACACATATATATATATATATATATATATAGAGAGAGAGAGAGAGGGAGATGATCAAATATTAACCCATATATATTGCGTTAACCGAATAAACAAATCTTATTACTTTGGGGCCCATAGTAAGTAAATGTAAATGTGTATGTTTTTTCTTTTTCTTAATTTATGTAGGGTCCACTTACATTAATAAAAAAATAAAAAAAACCTACACCTTTAGATTTACTTTAATGTGGGTCTCAAAGTAATAAGATGTAGTTATTCGGTTATCGCAATTAGGAAGTGTTGACATTCGAACCATATATATATATAAATATATATATATATATATATATATTATATATATATATATATATATATATATATATATATATATGGGATGGAATTTTTAATAACCCTCATCTTTTGCTACAACCCATTAACCATCATCCAATGGTTGCTTGAAAAAGGTAAGTGTGTAGGATCGTGCCACGTGTCAATTCTTTTGTCTTTAGTATGAAGGGCATTTAGGACATTTGTTATAGACAAAATTACATACTTGAACCTTTATGTTTGTAGTAAATAACAAATATGAACATTTAACTATATTAATTACGCTAAACAACCTTTAAGTATTTAAGTTGTTTCAACTTTCAACCTTTACATTAACCCTGGTTAGATTTACTAGTTAAATCTAGTCATGTGCAAAACATGTGATAGATATTCTAGGTATTTTGATCTTTTGTTATTTTTAAACATAAAACCCACTATTCACGTATTATCGTATCTTATTCAATAATTTACTCCAAATACGGGTGTTTGAAAATTAGGGCCAAAACCCACCCAGAAGTTCACGTGGTTCCTCCCTCTTCGGTTAGCATTCACCCAGAAGTTTACGTGATTTCTCCATCTTCAGTTAGTGTTTGAAACCTAGTGTTGTAGTTGGATAGGATTTATCATTGTTACTACTGCCATTGTTACATAATGATAAAAAGAAAAATGATAAATGCTATCCAACTACAACCTTAGGTTTCAAACACTAACTGAAGATGGAGGAACCACGTGAAATTCTGGGTGAACACTAACCGAAGAGGGAGGAACCACGTGAACTTCTGGGTGGGTTTTAGCCCTAATTTTCGAATACCCCTATTTGGAGTAAATCTTTCTATTATAATAAACAAAAATCTTTTTGCCACTTGTCAATTTTTTATGTTAATATTGTCACTTGTCACTTTTGTGTCATCCTACTCAATCCTCTCTCTTATTAATTATATTTTATCTTTTCTAATAAATAATTATACTATTAATGAGTAATAATATTATATGCATTTTTCATGCTAAAAAATAGTTTTTGATAAATTAAAAATCAAATATTTTTAATAAAAAACACACTTTAATAAAAGTTTATATAAAAAAGAACAGCTAAAAAACAAATTAAAAAAATAATAAAATAAACTATAAATCATAGTTTTTAAATAATGGGTTTTGTATAAACAAATGATGCTTCTTTTAGCGAAATATTTAAAAAGCAATTACTTTAAAACCAAAAATTATAAAAATGATAAGAGAAATTAAATCTGTTTGATGATATTTTCAAATTGAGTCAATTAACTTTAATTATATAAATTGTACATTATTTTCTTGATTTGTAGCAATTAGTTTTAGATAAAAAAGTAAGTGAAGTTTTTTGCATCAGTTACTTTAAAAATCATTACTGCTACAAATTAAAAAAAAGTCAAGTATCATATCGTTAGTTATTAAAAATTTTAATTATTATTTTATCACCTAAAATACTTATTAATATGTATTTTAATCAATTTATATTAAAATATTGTAATACACGGGGTAATAATCTAGTTATTGAATAAGATACGATAATACGTGAATAGTGGGTTTTATGTTTAAAAATAACAAAAGATCAAAATACCTAGAATACCCATCACATGTTTTGCACATGACTAGATTTAACTAGTAAATCTAACCAGGGTTAATGTAAATGTTGAAAGTTGAAACAACTTAAATACTTAAAGGTTGTTTAGCGTAATTAATATAGTTAAAGGTTCATATTTGTTATTTACTACAAACATAAAGGTTCAAGTATGTAATTTTGTCTTTGTTATTTATGTAAAGTTTACCCCTTTTTTTTAAACATTCATAACTTTTTTATACTATATTATTTTTTTTAAAAAATTGCACCATTATACTCGTCTCATTTTTCTCTTTAATTTCGTTATAGTCTCGACTAGTTTTTTTTATTTTTTTGATATCATGTATTTACATCATTGTAACAAGCTTAACAATAGCAAATTAATTAGAAATTTTTTCTAACAATGGTAAATTACAGTAATGTAACTCAAAATGAAGTAATGTAACCCAAAATGAAGTAATTTACAATGACATAATTAACGGTGACGTAACACATTATTTACAGTGATGTAATTTTCTCTTTAATTCCCGTTATAATGTTGACTAGTTTTTTTAATTTTTTTTCTCATTGTCCATTATTAAACATCGATATAACGAACATAAATATAACACATTATTTTGAATTTTTTTCTAACAATGATAAATTACAGTAATGTAATATAACACATTATTTTATTTTTTCTCAAAAAATAATAATTACAATGATGTAATATAACACATTATTTTGATTTTTTTTCTTTAACAATGATGATTATAATGATGTAATTTATCATTGTTCGAAAAAAATTCAAACTAATTTGTTGTATTTAGGCTCGTTACAAATTAGGGATGAACAAAAAGCCAAAAAAAATCGAACCGAAACCGAATTAACCGGAAACACAGAACAACCAAATTCACCGAAAAAAACCGAAACCGAATTTTACATCAATGTAAATTACATCACGATAAATTACGTCAATGTAAATTACATAACTGTAATTTATCATTTTTAAAAAAATTTCAAATAAATTTGTTGTATTTAAGCTCGTTACAATGATGTAAATATATAACATTTAAAAAAAGTAAAAAAAATTAGTCGAGATTATAACGGAATTAAAGAGAAAAATGAGACGAATATAATGGTGCAATTTTTTTTAAAAAATAATATATTATAAAAAAGTTATTAATGTTTAAAAAAGAGGGGGGAAAAACTTATAAGGGGTAAAATGACTATGATGCCCTTTTTAATATTTTAATGAAATGATTATGTGTAAGTTTATGATTGGTTGAAATGGGTTATGTAGTTGTAGCAAAAGATGAGGGTTATTTTTTATACCTTGCTATATATATATGGGGGAGGGTTCCATAAAAAACCTTCCGTTTTGAGAAAACTTAGAAAACTAAACACAATTGTTATCAACCAATTTCGTTTTTTGTTTTACATTTTGTTTTATTATAAAGTTAGATTTGTTAACAATAAGAAAAATATAAAAGAATGTACGTAACTCATGTTATTACATTTATGTAACTCATTGATTACATATATGTAACTTGTAAATTACATATATGAGTTACATATATGTAACTTTATAGGTTACATATACGTAACTTCGCGATCTACATATTTTTATTAAAATTTCTTTTGTATATAACATTTCTAAGCTAATAATAGAAAAATCATGAATTTTTTTAAAAAAATCAATTGGTTAGTAGGAGTTTTCTTAGTTTTCTACAAAGTGGAAAGTTTTCTTTTGAACCCTCCCCTATATATATATATGAGAGGGATATTTTGAAAACCTCTTTTAGTTGAGAAAACTTTGAAAACAATGAAAAAACCATCAAAATTTTTTTTTTTCATTTTTTTACAGTTTGGTTACATCCTTAGGGTCATTTTTATAAAAAATACAAAAAGCGCCGACTATATTTTATAAAAATAATAAAAAAAACCGATGTAATACAAACGTAACACCACTGTAAATGTCTGTAAGAATGTTTTACGTCAGTGTTACATTGTTGTTTTATTATTATTTTTTTTAAAATTTTGGTCGGCACTTTTTTATATTTTTCATAAAAATGACCCTAATAATGTTATAAAACTATAAAAAAATTTTAAAAAACTTTTTTTATATAGGGTTTTTAAAGGTTTTTTCAACTCAAGGGGTGTCCATTTTATACATCCCCTATATATATATATATTATATTTAAAAATATGGGCATTTTTAAGGTTTTGTTGGTGTTCAAAAAATGTAACAACGATTTATTTAATTACATAGAAAATCGATGCTTGCTTAAATATTTGGGTTTTTCTTTAATTTAACCAATTGGTTGCCAATGAAAATGATTTTGTGAGTAAAGTATTCTATTATTTTCGTAACATATTTGTACGGATTTTGTATTATTTTATGCTTTTATGATAAATCTGTATATAGTTTGTGATGAGAGATTTTATTTTGTTATGTAATTTATGTTTTGCACATGATATATAATACATATTATCATAAGTGTACTATGATAACATACCGCAACACACTGTGAAAAAAAACCTAGTTAAAATAATAAACCATCAATAGTAAAGAACCATCAAATACTTCAAAATTCAGAAAAGATCCTTGTAAGTTGTAAAACCAAATAAATAGTTTATTTTTTCTAAAAAAACTAAATATTTGTAAAACCAACTTTAATATTGATCACATATTTTTTTCGGTATTTAAATTGACCAATCATGATTGGTTTTAGAAATCAACTCTCTAAAATTAGGTTATCATAAGATACACATGTCCTTTCATTTGTAAATTGTAATTCATTCTTTTGCATTTGTGTCATATTTCACTGTTTACAACCTTATAACAAGTAAATATAAAAGCATACCATCAAACATTATTTCACTAATTAATTTGGTTACTGAATTACGACTTTGTAGAGTTTCCAAGTATTACATATATCTTAAAAAACGTTCACTTTCCGTTATCTCCGTTCTCCTTCCGTCTTCTTTATTCCAACGTTTTTTTTAACCGTCCATCTTCTTTTTCCACCGTCATCTAATAACTGCTTCCCTGTTTTTCTTTTAACCGCACTTATTCTTCTTTCCACCGACATCTAATAAACTCTACAAGACCGAATAAACATCCATGATATCCCCATCGATTATCCTGTTATGGCTTCCTAGCATACCTATCGTTCCCATGAATGTCGGTTAACTTTCATGATTGTCCATGTTAACAGACACCGCTCCTTTGCGACAAGACTGCATCACTTGCACAAAAGATCATGGCTACAATGTTGGCAGAAATTTGGCAACCTTAAACAGGATTGATGTTCTAATGGTACTCGCCACACTCTGGATACTTACCCTGCAATGCAGTCAAACGTCGCTAAGAGTTTTCAATGACCAATGGTACTCTAAATTCCTCATGTGCGTTGCGCCGCGTTTACAAAACATAAGATTTTTATATGAACAATATGCAGGATTAGAGGTACAAACCGAACTGTCACTTTTTTATTTTGATCATTGTTGGAACAAAATATAAAAGAATTATGGTATTGCTAATCTCAAGAGCAAGTCCTATTAAATGATTTCAAGAACTTGATTTGAATACAAATCTTTATAAATGATTAAATTCGATGTTCGTTTCGATTCTGAAGGTCAAGAAATATTAGAAGATGTGATCAAGAAATTCTCATGTAAATGTTTCCGTGAATGCTATGGTATTTTAATGGTCCCATTTTTCAGACGATGATGTGTTATTTTTTAATTTCGAATATTATGTTTGTTTGGTTCAGAATTCGTCTCTTCTACTCCATTTTCATTTACTATGAATTTCAATTCTGAGTTGTTTAGGGAAATTCAACTTTATCTTTTAAGAATCGAAATCAATATTTCAGAAGATGATATGATAAAACTAAAACCAAAATTTGACACAATCACATAGTCGGAATCTGAAATGCAACATAACTTTTTTTTTTTACTCTATAACCCTAATTGAATTATAAGATTTCATTGTATTCCAAGAAGATAACGAGTAACGAAGGGTTCTTGGATTTTCGTAGTTTTGAGCATGGGGATTCCCCTTTCTGATTATGTGATTTGTTTGATGCGAATCATAAAAATATAAGTTTTTTGACCGTGTGAGTTCTAATGCATTTTGTTGGTGTATGATGATGATTTTGTGATTTAATATAAATTAAAATAATAAATGAACAATATTGTTTTAATGGGTTTTCATCTAAAAATGATATTTTTATTTGTTAGCTTAAGTGAGTGTTTACACTTCTAGATTTCTTCATAGTGAACTTTTTTTTAGATTTTTGATGTTTAAGAAGGATGACATTTGCGAATTGTGAATCAAATTAGATAAAAAAAATTGGGTTCTTTTTGCTGTATTTTGCGATATGCGATGTTTGTCTCATTATTCTTAGCTTTTAAATTCACTCTTTGAAATGGGTATAAAATGATTTTTTTTTAGATGTGATCAAATTAATCAAATATTGAGTTCTTTTTGTTGGATTTTGTGATATATGAAAGTGAGTCACAATTTTTATATGCATAAGCTACCTCCAAAAAATATTGGAAGCTAAGTGACTTTTGGCCAATATTCAAACAAACAAACAAAGCAGACTGAAAAAACTTTTGTTGATCTTTTTTTTCCAAAACAAATTTAATAGTTACTTTGTTTATTTTTATTCACATATATAACTAAAAATTGCACCTAATTGCGGTTTCAGAGGTTCTTAATGTAGCTCATGCGATAAGTAATGAGTTGGTTATTTGCTATAGAGTTTGTTTCGGCTGCAAAGCGCCGGGCACAAATACTAGTTTTACTTATTATCAATAATTCATCTCCTAAACTTATTTACCTTTGTGTTTAATTGATTATCATCAACCATTTTTCACTTTTTACCTACTTAATTTATCTAGTAATTTGCATTTTCCTGTCATCAAGTACGTTCTCCTAGTCTTGTATTACTTATCATCAAACTTTTATCAACTATATAAAACCTTACATGTCATAGTGAGAGATATTAAGTTATGGTTATGTATAACAAAATTTCTAAAACGGTTGACTTGAAATAAAAATTGAAGTAAATTACTAGAAAAGTCAGCCAGAAACATTTAAATATTATGAATTAAAATTTTTAAAATGTAAGACTTATAATAACCCTTGAGGCGGTTTCATAGACACATGTCCATGTGATCCCTATAATTTATTTTAATTTTAATTAATAATAAAAAAGAAGTCAAAAGACAAATAGTTAAAATGTCAATGCCAGTTGGGGTTGTTCGATTCCTAACATGCACCTACTAATCTAATCCTTGTTTAGTATATAATTATTACGTATATATCATAAATCTACTCTAACCTATGATGAATTAATTGCACGTACTGATCCTTAATAAATTTTGACTATTAGAAATGTCAAACAAGTTGCTTCCTATGTATTTTTTTTAATAGATTAAATATCTCTTGAATCGTACTAATCCACTCTAGTTTTAACGCTAAAATATTATAATAATGAGTCGGTTAAATATTTTCTCAATTAAAATTCATATAAACTAGGATTTAGGACCCGTGCGTTGCGTCGGGTCCGATATACTAAACCGATATATCTCAATGTAAACCCCCGTTTTATTGCAAAGACATTAACAATAACGGAAATCTCATGTGATGTTTGGCACGTTGAAAGGTAATCATGTGAATATTGTTGCAACTAAAAGCAAAACACTTTCCAAAAGATAGAAGGCCAATCGTTCTGGGTTTCAAATTCTTTAGCCTAACTATATCTAAGATAGCAAACTCCAAGTAAGTCCATATAACAATTATAATTTACCAAAAAGTTACTATGCAAACGTATCGATAGCTAATAAATTTTCAGGTGCAATACACAAAACAAAAACACGACAAAAAGTAAATTAACGATTAACGATAAATTCTACTAACTTGAAGGTACAAAGGTAAAATTTACCCATTCTATAGCACAATGTCCAAGATAAACGCAAAAACTAACTTGCTACCTTAGAATCTACACTAATTTCAATAATTTACAATATAACCGCAGGTAAACTCTGAGTACAAAAATACAACAAAAAAGGAAAATTTTAAACCACACTTGTATTTTTCTTCATTATGTTTAATGCAAGTCACCAACTCTTGTAGAATTCCAAAACTAAAAATGAAAAGATCAGCAGATGCAAGAAACCATTTTCTATTAAACTCACAAAAAAACTAAACAACTCGTAAAATGTAATTTCATGTTCATTTCCATATATAAAGTTACCGACATACGACATGAGTGAATAACAATTATTTACTTGAAATCAGAATCCAGAAGGCTATCAAGAAACCTGTGAAACAGATCACAAAACTAACAAAGAGAATGTCAGAAACGTCTTCAAACAAAAAAAATGGTGCGGGACTCAAAAACAACTCACTTAAGTGCTTGGAGTTTCAAGTCAAAGTTTAAACATATATATTATTGCTCAAAGAAGTTGATGATGATCAAATCAATTTAAGGTATTCACCTAAAATAAACATGAAAGTACCCTACACTCTCAATCGGTACCAACACAAATCCATTAACATACAAAACACAACGAATTCATTGATCACATAAACTATGTTTCAGCAACATAATACATGCTACAAATTTCAATTAACACTTCAAACTAAATAAACCACACAAAAAGTAAATAAAAAAAGGATCCATACAAAAAAAGGGAAAAATATATGGACGAACCATCATTACATCAAGTACTTTTAAATGGTTTTAAACTAACTTCAACCAGCAACCCACGTTATAACCAATTTGAGGTAACACACTAACTTAGGATCATGTATTGATGTGCATAATAGCTTGCTAGATCCTTAAAAAAATTTTTATAGGTCGTTACCTAAGAAACAGGAGTCGGAGCCAATTCAAGACTTAGTGACAGTGTTGATGTGGAGGTAAATCTTTTATTCAGCATCTGTTCATTCGATTTTTATTCAAGGATTAATCTCGTATGCAAGTTGCACAAATCCAGATCTTATAAATATACCTACTAAGCATAAGTAAGAAATAAAAAGGAGGAAACAAATTACCTAAAACTTTGTTAGGTGAAGACAAATAAGACAAAGACAACATAGCTTTTAGGCTTCTGTAAAATCTAGATAAAAAGCTGAGAGAGACAAAAGTCATTGTAAAAAATATGAACATGCAGCGGGATGCGGGTCGATTTTTTAAATAACCGGTTAAGCAAACCATTGATTACTAAGTTTGTATCAAAGTGAATAGTCACCAAATGACTTTGTTGTACATACAAATTCAGGTTGACCATTTGGGTTGATTACCTAGTTGATTCTTTTTACCTAATTTGTGTAACCTAGATCAACATACACAATATTCCATTTCAACATATAAGACATCTCTTGTAGCCATTTTAGCATACACCACGTGGACAGAAACCTGATTCTCAACAAACAATATACTTTGTGTTTGAATTTCAACATAAGGTTTCAATTGCCGTGAAGCGTAAGCAATAACCTTACCATGTTGCATCAATACACAACCAAGTCCTTTCTTTGAAGCATCACTGTAAATTTGATAACCGCCTGTGCCCGAAGGTAAACTCAAAATAAGAGCAGAAACCAATCGCTTCTTCCCAACCCACTAAGAGTCCCCATTTTCATAAACACATAACCTAGCATAAAAATTGAATTATAAGAATCTATATCACAATATCAGAATACCTGGAGAAAAATTAGCACAACTATAAATAAGCCATTTTCAATTTATGCAAACAACACACCATCGTGTAAGTCCACCATCTTGTTTGGTCAAGTCGGACATGATATCTCAAGTCCGTTTAGATGTTTATGAACTTGAGCTTTCGTACAATCAAAAGAAGTCTCATTCAAATTTTATTACCAAAAAAAGGGGGGGGGGGGCTATGATGCATTAAAGAATTGGTTATCTTAATTACATTTATAAATAAAGTATGCTCACAGAAAACTAATGAAGTAAAAATTAAATGTTTTTTTCTTATTACAGTTCAAACAATTAACACAAACCTGGTTGTAAGTGTCATAACCAACTATATGACACTAAAAGTTGCACCAACTTCTACAATAGTAGTTTTCAGCAAAAGTATTTCACAAATAATATTTAGAATCTTATAAGAAAAAATATTTGATCAATTTTCTTTTTATTTGTCTCGTATGACATGAGACACATTCAAATCAATTCATTCGTAAGCCAAATAGTTAGATTAAACATTCTTGATGTTGGAACCTAATGGTTTGTAACTTTATCTCTTTATTATTAAGAAAACCATGCCATGATGCATTATATAAAAAGTCTGTTATTTGCATTACAATTTAAAAGGGAGTCTAATATTCTACTAAAGTTTGTTAATCACACGCATAGACACAATATTTTTTAGCATAGCAAAAGAAAAACCATTTTCAGTTGCTTTGCCACTAAAGAAATTTATAAGAATAATAGCTAATCGTTCACTAAGTTGACCTCACCTTTTGTGTCCGGAGATTGTTCCTTTGGTACACCAAAAATAAATTCAATTAAAGTTAAATTAGTTATATGATTTGGTATATTTAATCACCTCTAATTTCTAATGAAACCCTAAATTAGGCTAAATCCCTAATTCAAAACACAAAATAACAACATTTTGTGAAAGATGGCAGAGGTATGGGATCCCATACATGCCTATAATATCCAAAACTACCAAGCATGAATCTGAACCCAAATGAACCTAGAATTAACATATCATTCAAGTTCACGAATAAACTAACAAACACGCAATCAAAAGTCACAGAGTCTTTAAAATTGCTTAATCAAAAAATGATCGCATCTTTTAAAACTAATCAAATAAAAAAATCACAAAGCAAAATATATATATCCTTAACAAATGGTGCACATAGACACAAAAAAATAAAGTACGTAATAAAATACGGTCAACCAATTCCCAAAAAAATTGATCCGCCGATTCCTTCGAATGTCGACAAAACGAAGAAGCAAAATTCCTAGTTAATTAACTTACCGTCCACAAAGTCTCAATCAACACCCACTTCCCAAATATTCAAATCAAACAGATCTGCGAGTTACTTGTGGTGAGAAAGGAGGTAATTCGATGCTCCGGTTGCCGGAAAAGAATATGGATTTTGTTGCCGGTGTGATGATTTGGTCTGCGCAGAGCACCGATACTTCGATCAGTACAACGATGATGGCGTAGTTGGATGTGCGGTTGGCAAGGCGGCGAGGTGAATCAGATCGGAGAGGATAGTGGAAATCTTGGAGTTGGGAATCGGAGAAATCAGTCCTTTACAATCCTAGCTAAAGGGTGTATATGGAATTTGAAAATTTCAACTTACCCTACCTATTTATCCTGTTCTTTATCTCATGCGGTTACATAAAATGTGAAAAATTAAGGTTTGATTGAGAGGAAGCCAAATGAAAATCAAGCAGAGCATAAAAAGAACCATGATCAAAGATCAAAACAAAATAAAACACGTAGTATAATCATTTAGAACACTAACCACTGGCACACATATGATTAGAACTAAAACTAAAATTTAACCTTTATCTGTTGTTGTTTCAAGCAAACATATGAATAGACATAAAACTAAAACTTAATTAAGCTAAAAAATGGAGGCATATTGGATAAAGAAACCAAGCATAGATTAACAAATGGGCACCTTAGACTTTACATGATCAAGAAGTAGTATCACACATGGATAGACACCTAACTAAAAGTTTCAAGTCATTAGGGTTTTGAATCAAACTGTATTAGACAGAAATTAAACTGTATAAGACAAAAATTCAAAAGGGAAAACATAATAGTAGCGAATTAAGACCTTGCCTACCATGATTGAAGGAAAATAAATTAACAAAACATGGCAACAATCATAGAAGATGAGAATGTGGAAAAGCCCTAATTAATCAAGTCTTGAGAAGAAAGGATTCGGTGGGCAGTCGTGACAGCCTTTCGAAACCATTGAAACCCTAACCCAAAAGAGGCGAAGCATACGTACCATATGAGGGTAGAAAAGAAAAGGCAAAAGCTCGAAGATCTGCAAGGAGGCAACGCTTTGAGGGCAAGGTATGGAAGATTAGAAAGAAACTGAAGCAATAAGCTTTGAGAAGCAAGAAGGCAAGGTATGGGAGAATAGAAAGAAAAAGAACGTGGTTTAGAAATGTTAGCCAGAGAAGTGGTCATGCATAATAGAGTTGCACCACACGCAAAAGAAGATGTGCAAAGTGAATAGTGTTTACCTCTCATAACGAAAATTTGGTAATTAATATATATAATAATGTGATTCATGTGACTATGTGAGGGTGATTTTTTTTTTCTTTGGGTGTAAATTATAAAATTATAATGCAATTTGGGCTTGTTTTATAAACTTTGTGGGCTTTGTGGGCTTCATGTTGAGAATTAATGTTTCCAGTAGCTTGGATTTGGACTTTAGGGCCCTACTAGATCCTCATTCTCTTCTTAATTACCAGTTTACCACACGTGTATGTACTTGTACAGTTTCCAAGTTCCAACCCAATATGATAGTAAATTTGTTTTATAATTTTATTATTATTCTTTTTCATTTTAGTTTTATATTGTTTTAGTTTTCGGATTATCGTTTCGTCTATGTTTATATTTGGGTGGAATATAATACATTTACGTTACATTTACATTCAAGTTTCTATTATTAATTCGTGCAAAATAGTACATCTTTCACACTTTTTACATGAGTTTTAGTATATGGATCGTGTTGCAGCGATCACAATGTGTTAATAATGTTATTTTTACCGTTGTGGTTGCCTCCGCGTCTTTATTTAAGTGTTAAAATTAGTTCGCTCCTAACACGCTATGACTATAAGTTGATATGATTTTAATCATGTACGTGAATGGTGAATGGTGAATGGTAAATACTTTGGGCTAATAATTCCGTTGATGCATGCTATTTTAACGTATCATGTAAATAATATAATATAAGTTATCATTGCATTTCATTTTTAATTTTCTGATATCTATAAGGGCATAAAGAGTGAAGAATGGGGAACATCCTTTCCAAGTCGGTGAAAGAATTTCCTAGGAGGGAACATCAACCCTTGTTTTTGAGAAGCTTTTTGGGGAAAAATTATTAAGTTTTTGATGCATATAAGCATATTGTACAACATAATTATGGTACTTGAGAAGAATGATAAAATTAGAAAGGTTTATCTTTAAGAAAAGATAAACCTTTTAGTCCTTGTGGTTTGACTACTTTTGCCATTTTAGTTCATGTGGTTTGAATTTTGTCATTTTGGTCACTATGGTTTCATTTTATTGCCATTTTCATCCCTATGGTTTCCATTTTATTGCCATTTTAGTCCAATTAAATTTAAAATTTTGGACTAAAATGGCAAAATTTATCAAACTAGAGGGATGAAAATGGCAATAAAATGAAACCATAGTGACCAAAATGGCAAAATTCAAACCACAAGGACGAAAATGGCAAAAGTTGTCAAACCACAAGGACTAAAATGACACTTAACTTTTAAGAAAAATAGAAATAGTGAGAAATCTAAAAAAATTATTGATGTGATGCTAATATAACACGGAGGGAGTCTGGTAAGTATGCGATGACTAACTCTCCTCTTATACTCTAACAAACCAAGCGTTATATGTTACACACATAACATTCCAATACCACGGCTCCCGTACATCGTGGTTTGAGATGAGAAATAAAAAATGATGATATGAGATGAGAAGGGGAAAAAAAATGAGAAATAAGAAAAATAAAGGGTAACCATTACAAGAAAAATTAATGTTCATTTCTTTACCTCGTCATTTCTCATGTAACATTTTTAGATGGGGTAGCAATACAATTAAACAACATTTGATTATCTATTTATCTCCAACACCGATATGTAAGTAACTCGATATTGAACATTGTTAGTATACTAACATTAGTAGCAGCCATGTACCACTTACGTTGAGAGGCAAAGAGTGATAGAATTGTGTCTTTAAATATAAGAATGATTGAACACGTTTTCGTTTTAATATATATAATTGTTCAGTTGTTAAATTTATTGTTCAAATATTTTGTTGGACATACATCATGTCTTAAGCATGTTCAAAATGCAATATTTAAATATTATAATATTTATTACCGAAGCCAAATCTACTAGTACTACTACCTCCTACATATATATATATATATATATATATATATATATATATATATATATATATAGGGTAAGGATCAAATAAAAAGTCTTTTTTGCCTAAGAAGGCTAAGAAGGATTTTTAAAAACTTTAAAACGGACCCAAACGAACTCCGATTGAACTTATTTCGATGGCATTGGAACTGTCTCATCGAACTCTACAATATTAGATTTTAAGTTTTCGTTTTAACATCTAGATTTAGATTTTAGGTTTTAGGGCTTGGTTTTTAGCTTTTAAGTTGTGTCTTTATGTTAAAGATTTGTTTTTAAAGTTTTGGTTTTAGTATTAGGGTTTATTGTTTATGATTTAGGGTTTGGGTTTTAGGGTTCGACAAGCCGGTTCCAATGACGCAAAAATGAGTTCAATCGGGGTTTCTTTGAGTCGGTTTTCGAGTTTTTAAAATCCTTCTTAGCCTTCTTAGGCAAAATAGACTTTTTAGGGGAACCTTCCCCTATATATATATATATATATATATATATATATATATATATATATATATATATATATATATTATAAAAAAATATTTTCTATGAAATTAGGTTTAATATCCTGAAACGATATTCCAGGCCCTGCTCCTATTAAGTATACTATCAAAATCACACACTGAATGATACAATCTCTTGATAGTTGTTAAAGTAGTATGCATTATTTATCACTAGATGCTCACAAATTAATCTTAAACTATATGATTACCGATCTTCGTAACACAATAAGAAATATAGCCTAAACATAAAAGAAGCTATTATTATATGAGTCCTTTGGTGGGAAAACCAAAATATCCAGTAAATGTGAAGTTTATTCAAATACTTAGGCTATCGATCTGTTATGCATCACCCCTATCACTCCACGTAGGCGCCACATAATCAATCAACACTATCACCTCCTTATCACTTCACATCATTTTTACATATGTTATCCATCACCCCCCCATCACTTTCCTATCATTTCACGTCATCACCACCACCTTTTTCCCCTTTCTTTTTTCTTTCACCCCGTGATGCTCCTTCACGCCTACCTCCTTCACGCCCCCATCACCCACCATAACACATAGCCTTACGCTCTATTTTCGAGTTCACTTAAGGGGAGAATAGAAGGGAATTGGAAGGAAAACAGAAACATATTTGTGTTCACGAGTTTCATTTAACGAAGAAGGGAAAGAAAAATAACAAATGTTGGGTTCTCGAGTTTCATTAAAGGAGGGAAATGGAGAGAAATGGAAGGAAAACTAGGCAAAATTATTTAACTTTTATTTTCTTCCGATTTGGAAGGAAATGGAAGGAAAGAATTCCCTTCTTTTCCTTTCCTTTCCTCTCGTTTCTTTTCCTTTCAATTATCTCCTTTAACAATTTCGGAAACATAATGTTGGGGTTGTTTGATAGCATATTAATGGTCAATTATTAATATTTAAAAATTTGCCTCTTATGTAACTTTTTAATTATATATACTTTTTAACCGTTAAAAAAATATGAATTATTAAAAGATACACTCTTAAAAATGAACCCCACGAACAACCTTAATATTCATCTCTTAAAAAATGAACCCCACGAAGCTCCCATCCTCTGCACATCATGCACCAGACGCACCCAAATGTCAATCGAAATCAGATTCAGATTCAATTCAGATAGTTACATTTGACTTATGATGCTGTCTGCCACAGTCAACTGCTTGGATTCTTCGATACATCGCAACAACAAAGAAACAATTCGCAAAACCCAATTCATATCATTAACATTTCTGATTGATTCAAACATCTATATCGGAATTATGTCAACCAGAGCCAGGATTTAGGGTTCTTGGGCAATCAAGAAATGAGCTGGAAAAACCCATTTAAAGAACTATTGTTCTTGACGGTGTATGGTACCCTGTGTTGGGAATTTATGTGGTATTCAGTTTGATTTTTAGGTAAAAACAAGTTTGACCAATTACTATATTTAATATAACGCAGCGGAATTAGGGTTTTAAACTTTAACACTTTTATAATTCCCAATCAGAATCATGGTTACTAACATACAAACACGGATATAATATTAACTAATCTAATCTACCGATGAGAAAATATTATACCCTTTCGGTTAATGATTAACCGTTTGAGACACCGAGGTTAACGGATTCCTGGTTCACAGTTGAAGCAGGAGATGGTTTGAATTGGTTGATCGGAAATCACGAATTTATTTCTTTTCCTTTTGATGTTCGACAGCAGAAAATAAAAGGAAAAAGGAATTTCCTTTTGATTTCTAGGAAGGCAGCAATCCCAAACCAAAAACCACAAAACTCTATTTTGTTTTCTTTTTGTGAGTTCGACTGAAGCCACCACCAAAGACCACCTTTTCCTTTTGTTTTTACGGCCGGCAATCCCAAAAGAAATTAGGGCTCCTTAAATTAACTTCTAATCACTCATGGGCCCCAAAACTTAATCGGGTTTAGTTTAGGTCCAATAAGTAACATCAAGTCCAACACCATTAGTTTAATTAAATAAGTAATTAAACTTATATAATTTATAAATCCGTTCATGATTAACAGTTAATCAAATTAAGTGGATTTAATGTTCGTTGACCAAGGTGTAACTCTTACGGGTCACAGCTCGGTTAATTACGTTAATTTATCGGATCCGTACATATAAATCCAACACCCTGTTGATAGGAATCGTGTTCTCTGCTATTTATGTGTTTTCCGCCGTCTACTCTCCTGATTCCTTCTCCTTTTGGATCATATCTCAACGTATATCTCTTCATTTTTCTATGCATTTTTTACGTGAATTCTATGTATGTTCTTTTGCTGTAATTCGGTAATCATTTGGGTTGTGATCTAAAGTCAACCACGTAGGGTTGACTTATGGCATTCCATAGTTTGTATTAGATCAAAATCTTGTTAATTTAGGCTTTTTGCTGAATTGAGCAATAGCTTACACCCTAGTAGCAGAGAATTTATAAATTGATTATATCAGAAAATCATAGTTTTGTATCTTGTTAATCTGATCAAATGATTGGCTGCTTAAATTGTTGGTTTGCATTTGTGATTACATCTCTTTTATTCATGATTTTAAACCAAAAACTCTGTAAGTATATCAGAATTCAAGATAGAATTTATATTATGAAGCATAGCTGATTTGCTACCAATGGGGATCAAATAGGAACTATTATAGTGAATCAAAACTTGGGTTTTTATTGTTAGTTTAAATTTGTAATCTATTATTTCTTTGTTGGTATTATGATAGATGTGACACCTTCGTCCCCAAATCAAACACATAATTCTCCTTCACTAAGAGTGGGTGGCGGTATAATGTCACCTGTGCGTCAACCTCAAATTGGGAAATTAAAGCCTATTTGGGAAATGCCTCCACCAGGCTCAAAGATGCCTCTGTTGGAGACGTTTCGACTAACAAAAGAAATGGTTCAAGAAAGGGTGAAAGATAATGTTATAGTAGCAACATTTGGTATCTATGCTTTCATGGATTTTATCCTCACATGGGTGAAACACTTGACAGATTTAGGCGTTGAGAATCTTCTTGTGGGTGAGTTGATTAAAGAAAGTTTAAGAAACTGTAATCTGTTTTTTAGGTGCAATGGACATAAAACTATTGGAGGCTTTATATTGGAAGGGTGTGCCGGTTTTTGATATGGGAAGTCATATGAGCACAATAGATGTTGGGTGGGGGTCACCAAATTTTCATAAAATGGGAAGGGAAAAAGTTGTTCTCATTGATTCAATGCTACCACCATTTGGTTATGAACTACTCGTGTGCGATACAGATATGGTTTGGTTGAAAGTAACTTTCTTGCACATGTTTTTCATCTATTCTTTACAGTAGTTAAAGGTGCAATAGAATAATAATAATACACTTTTATTATAGCCTAATTAATTAATATATATTTTGGATTGGACAGCTGGAGGTGCATACAACATAGGTATTTTTCACTGGCGACCAACTGATTCTGCTAAAAAATTGGCAAAAGAATGGAAAGAAATGCTTTTAGCTGATGACAAAATATGGGACCAGAACGGTTTCAATGATCTTGTGCACAAGCAACTGGGCCCGTCTGTTGAACACAACTATTTGATTTCCTCGAATTTTAGTCTCACTACGGTCAATTTTGTTAATGTCTGAACAGTTGAAAACGGTGTTTATCCCATTTAAGAATGTCAAAGTCATCCAATTTTCATCAATGCAAGATGCATTCCTAGGATTTACTGACAAGGCAAGCAATTTTTTTCTCTTTTTCATTTTCAATCTCAAGCGGATTTTTCAATACAAACATCATAATCCCAATTTTGCCCTTCCGAATTTGGAGTCGTATAGTTTCTATTTCGATACAAATTTATATAGTTAATGTTTCTATTTTAATTTGCCTCAAATATTAATCTACTTTCAAATGTGGATGGTTACAATTTCAACACTAATTTATATAGTTGCTGTTTCTATCTGAAAAATTCATGGAGTGGTCATCAAAGAGAAATTGTTGGAGTTACCAACTTGTTTGACCTCAAAAGTCAAACAAAAGCAGTCTCTTACTTGCTTAGATCATATGCATGTTTTTTGTTTTTTGGAACGAAACATCTCATCATAACACTGAAAATCATCGTAAGTATTTATATGATCAGACGAGGGAAGAAAAGTTCAGGAAGCGTGTGAAGCGATATGTTGGAATATGGTGTTGTGTTGATGGTCACAATCCATGTCACATTTATTATGACATGTATTGGGACGAGAAACCCGATTGGAAGCCTCTCCCTCCTCAAACCTCAGCAGACGATCTACCAGGTTAGTGATTGATACTGATGCAGCATCACTGGCTTCCATTGGAGTCCTAACCCTGATTGAAATCATTAGCATTGTGATCCATGTTTATGTTTTATACTTTAGTTTTCATGGAAGAGGTCTGGGCTTTGAAAAATCATGTTTAATGAGTTGTAGCTCATGCATTGAAAGTTGTATTTTGTTGTGGGATGGAGTAGGTGTTTCTAAATGTAACCAAGAGGGAAAGTTGAGGCTTTTGCATAGATTTGAATATTTGATGTTCCAAGTGTATGTCGTGTGAAATCATCTGCTTACATTGGATGTGTTTTTAATGATCAATAATACTCCATCCATCTCCACTGTGATGGATACTTTTCTTGGTAAATCTTAGAGTTGGCAGAATGGGCGGATTGGGTCAGGTTGGATGACGGGTTAGAATGGATTCGGATCAGAATAGGTTTGGGTTAAGATGGACCAATTTAGATAAATAACCACTTTGATTAGGGACAGAATGGGTTTTCTCAAAAAAACACATGGGTCGAAACGGGTTATGTTAAAAAATGACCCAACCGTATGAGAAACTACTCTCATTCTCAACGTCCAAAAGTTTTGTGCAAATTTAGTTTCTCAATCAATGAGCAAGACATATTAATTATGGAAACAAGCAAACCCCATGGATCACAATCCATCTAAGCTAGGGCTGTCCAAAAAGCTCGAATCTCGGATTTGGCTCGTAGCTCGTTCGGATAAAGCTCGGCTCGAATAAGGCTCGTTTGTAACCGAGTCTGAGCCAGAGCTGACTCGGCTCGTGGCTCGGCTCGTTTGTACAACATGTTATACTAAAATATAAAACTACAGTGTTTCACTAATAAATATATTTTGATGTTATTTTGTAATTATGTTAAAAAATAGAAAGAAAAGAAAAAGGACAGAAATACGATATTAATTTCAATTCTCACATGCTCCACTAATTCTTAATTCTCAAATCATATTATTAATTCCTAGTTCCACATATTCACACTTCTTCTCTTATTTAAAAACCGAGCCAAAAACGAGTCGAGTCCAAGCCAAGATTTAAGGCTCGGTTTACAATCCTAGCCGAGTCCGAGCTAACCCCTGGATCGGCTCGGTTCGGCTCGTGAACACCCCTCCGAGCTACCCGTGATAATTTTAACCCATTCACTAACGCATGAGACTCTAATCTTCAATAGGTCAAATTTAAGAACAACAGCCTACGTTTAAAATTTTAAACCTAACTTCCACTTGTGCGCTAAAAAAGTTAGGAATTGTTTCAAATTCTTACAAACCCACACCGACAGAATTAATTGCAATCATCATATGAATATTCCATATGACACACACACAAAATTGGCATGTGCAAAACACAATTTGGTTCAAAATATAAAACCACGTGGATTTAATTGCAATCAATTGTTGATCATTAAGAAGAAAAATACTTAAATCATACCAAAAGAAGAGATGTGGAAACAATATTCCCTGGCAGCGTGGAATTGTGGATTGCTTGAGGAAGAAGTGGGTGTTCCACTTTTTTTTTTCAATCGCCCAACGTTTGCTCTCTGCCCATCTTGACCCGTTAGGGTTATTTTTAAAATTTAAGTTTACCCATTCTAAACCCTTAGTCATTAGTCATATTAACTAACCCATACCAGTCCATGTATTTGAATATTATGTCCATGTAAGCCCAATATAATACACATGGGCTAACATTGCCATGGCCCATGTGTAGACTAAATCTATAACCATTCATTAGCTATTTTCAGCAGGGAAAAAAAATAATTAAATTATTCATTGGATTTATTGTCTAATTTTCTTTTTATCAAATTCATTACATTCTTCACGGTTCCAATTCTCAATTAATTAATCCTAAAAGTTTTGCTTTTCTCACTACTTAATTCCATAAAAAGTAAAAAAAAAAAAAAATGATGTTAATTGTTTGATTTGACTGCTCTTTAATTATACATTTATACAACATATAGGTTTTGCTAATTTTTCTTTGTGTTCATGTCTGAGGAATCTTTATTAGTTTATTTTGATGACTACAACTAACATGTTGATTCTTTCTTCTGTTCCACCCAATTACTGTATTTGTATATAAAAATTAAAAAGGCCCATGCATTTGGACCTTTGGATGCTCGGTATCATATTTTGTCATTTTGTGACATCATTCACTCAAACACATAGAGTGAATTTCATTAATTTTATAGTTATTTTACTTACTTTTTGAAAATAATCGTTAAAAGCATTGAGATGATTAACCTTAAACGATGACTTTAAGTCGGAGACTATTTCAGAGCAGTCTCTCTGTCCCAACTGGGATATGAGTAAGGTTTGTCTCTATCATTCCCCCCAGACCCTACTCTAAGTGAGATTTTTACTGGGTATACTTTTTGTATTCACACAGACACATAGTGGTCTGAGGAATACACACACAAGTCGACCAAGCTCCGCCACTGCACATGCGGTTCAGATGCGGCTCAGCACAGCTTGGCTTCAGCCCAGTGTGGCCTTGCGCGGCTTACTCACAGCCTGGCTTGGCCCTTGATCCGGCCTAATTTTAGCTTGGTGCTTCCCTTGGTCCGGCCAGCCTGCAGCCCGTGCTGCCCTTTTATGCGGCCTAGGAGTGGCCTGATTGTGGTGGTTGTTTCCGGCCGAGAACCCCAAATCAATGGGTTGTGACGGCTGGCTTGGGTGAAGAGCAAAGGGAATTAGGGTTTTTAAGAATTTTTCAATTCTAGATCCACCAAATGTGGAGTGTAAACCCATTATTAATAAAATAATAATTTACACTTAAAACCCTTAAGTAATTAACTTTTAATTACTTTAATTCCCATTTAATCAATTAACAATTAATTGATTGATCTTTGTTAACTTAATTTAACTAATTAACTAATTAACTAGTTAAGTATAATTAAACAAATAATGTTTAACTAATTAAACATCATTTATTTAATTAATCCTCTATTTTATTAATTAACATTTAATTAATAATGCCTTATAACAAAGTTCAAAACTTTGTTAATTTAACGAATTAATTATCTCTATAATTAATTCCCACCGACTATTATTTCAGAAATAATAATATCACCAAATTCTTAAAACCGATAGTTTGTGATCGTATATTATGTTTGACAATTAAACATTAAGTTGTTGCCTTCCAAAGTGTAACTCTTTGAATCATACGTATTATAGTAACGTTGAATTTATCGTTAATCGGACATCCAATATCCAACATGTTTTGTGGTTGATAATCATGCAGGTGAACGAAAAGCGTGTTAATACCATGGCTACATCTATGTAGTTTGCTTTATGTGAGTATTGTTTCAACTTTCGTTACGAGTTGCGGAGCTTGAGCGTATTGAGAGGAGGAGGTGGCGAAAATTTACGAGACCCAAAATACATGATAATTTTTTGAAACGAAGAGGTTTGAAACCACTATTTTTAACTCAAAATAACATTTCAGTCGAAAAATTAACACCACAGATGGAAAAAGAGGGGATGATCCCCCCCACCCACCCACCCACCCGGCCCTTGAAGAGCTTCGCCTATGTTCATTAATGAATTTGCCACTACTCCTTCACTACCATGATCATGTCGTTTGCTTTGAACCAAGTGCTTGTAACATAATAGTATCCTGACTTTCCTATGAAAGATCTTGGGTTTGAATCCGAGTTGAGACTAGGGATGTGCTCGGTTCGGTTTTTGGCTAAAACTGAAACCGAACCGACATAGTCGGTTTTTAGTTATTAGAAACCATTTGGTTTTCGGTTTTCGGTTTCCCCTTTTTTTTGTCGGTTTCGGTTTGGTTTTCGGTTTTCGGCTTTCGGATTTTCGTTTTTTTTTTTTGCTTTTTTTATTCTCTCTCACATACTGTCACACCCCGAGCCGGCGGGCTGGATCGACTTTTCCGTCGGGCGGAAGGTTCCCGGGGCGTGATATCGTTGTGATAATCGAAATGATCAGATTGTTTACATGGCACATGATGTATAATGAGAAATGCTAACATGACATATGATATAGAATTACAAAGTTAAATTACAATGTTACGTTCATAATTTAACTAAGTAAATCTATCCAAAAAGAATCATTGAGTTCCTATCTTGTATCTGCACAAGATTTACAAAAGATGATTCATTTTCTGTCATTCAAAAGTATGTTCTACACAAAATGAAGCTAGGTCCACTAAAGTCCGCTAGCTTAATCCTTGACTGCTGGTGACTAAACATGTTCGTCACCTGAGAAAACATGCATTTAAACAAATTCAACACTAGGTTGGTGAGTTCATAAGTTTGATAATTGAAAACCATTGCCCTATTCATGTATTTCATGTTCACAATGTTACACGCAAGTCTTGTTTAGGAATGTTCTATTTGTCACCCATCATGTCCTCTCCATAGTTATACTTACAAATAATATTTCATCCAACCAAGCATGCTTATATATAGGGCATACGAAAAGGTCGAGCCTACGACCCGCCCAGACGCTATCCCACCACATGCTTGACCGAATTCGACACTACTTGTAATACAAATATGGATACCCATTTCCTTTCCCCATGAATCCCCAAGTATGAATCTCCCGTCTCCGTTAGCTATTCCTTACGGAATAGCCCGGCGTGTAAAATATCCCATTATTTGAAGAGAGACTTAATTGTCTCTGTTAGCTAGTCCTTATGGATTAGCCCGACGTGTAAGATATCCCATTATTTGAAGAGAGACTTAATTGTCTCTGTTAGCTAGTCCTTACGGATTAGCCTGCCGTGTAAGATATCCTCCTCGATATCTAGAGCAAAACTTAATAGTTTTAGTAGCCAATCATTTCTGATTAGCCCGGAGTGTAAGATATCCCACCAAGATATCTAGAGCGAGACTAAAGAGTCTTTGTGACTGTCAGTACTGCACAGTCCGGTTTGTAAGATATCCTCCACACGATATCTATTTGAGTGAGACTTAATTGTCTCTAGGTGTATTACGATTGATAAGTTTTGGCGTGTAAGATATCCTCCCACGATACCTCGATTGAGACCTAATTGTCCCAGTGGTTGTCAGTTCTGACCAACCCGGTGTGTAAGATATCCTTACCAATATATCTATTTGTATGAATGCGTTCCCAAAACTTTATGATTTGCATGAATATGAATGATAGCACCTCTCGTGCCCGGTATGATCCCCTTTTTATTACCCAAGATGTTCATTATGAATTATGTAAACGTTATGATTATTTAAATAAGTTATCCAAGTATCCCAGGCTCACTACTATATGATCCCCAGAACCATGTTCCAGGCTTATGATTTATTACAACCCGTTGATTAGTAGTTAATGTTTGATGTACCCTATGATGATCACAATAGTAACCCCTCTGTCATGTGTTCTCAGGTTTTAACCATGTGTGCCAAGATCCTGTCTTAGCAACCAGTGGTGGCATGTGTAGGGAATGACATCCCCAAAAGTATGTTATCATAATATCCTACTCGATATCGTACGTAACTGTATCAACTGTTATCACGATGTTGTGTGTTCTCATTGTCTTTAACAAAGTGTTGTAAGAACTCATCTTATTACACGATGTTAATAATGTGTGAATGATCTTGTTATCATGAAATTATATTATCATGAATATCATTCTTGTTATTTGTAATTGTTATCAGCATGTTACCACTTGATTATCTCGTTGTTCATTCGTGTAAGAATAATAAGGTGTTATAAGATATAATCTTACAACTAGCATTATTCTATTGTGTTGATGATTCATGAAATTAGATTATCATGATCATCTTAGTTATGTCAATCATGTTATAATCATACAAGCATGCATACAATGATAAGTGATAATAAGTCAAGCAATATTATCTAAATTATGACACCTCACAATTTACATTAATTTCCTTTTGATAATAATATGTATTATTATTTTATACGTGGCACTAGAATAATTGTATTTAGTGTGACACGTGGCACGACAGTCCAAACAAAGTCATAATTCGAGGAATTATCGCACAATACTCGCACGTGTCTTGAATGACGAACGTTGGTGAACGGATCAAAACACAGTACACTATCACTGCAAAAGAGGTTCCGGGGAACCTAAGTTAGTTGTAACAATGCCTAAATGTCGAGAAACGATGTCCGTAATCGTGAAATTCGCGAAAAAAGTTTCAAAACAATGAAATTGGGCTTATTGGGCTCAGCCGAGACCCATCGCGGTACGCAAAGCCTAGGCAGGAGAATTTGAATTCTCCGAAATCCATCGCGGTACGCGACGACCGATCATCTTCCACCATCGCGATACGCGGCGTGTTTCGGGAACCGAATGATTATTTTAATCATCGCGCTACGCGATATTGCTTTTTGGCCATTCGTCGCGGTAAGCGACGACCCAAATACGCAAATAATCTTTATAAACCCAATGTTAATCATTTTTACCACTCTTTCACTCCACCTCTCGACTGAAACCTTCTCCCTCGACCATTTTCACTCTGTGACATCAATAATCAGCAGCAAGAAGCAAGATTGAGCTCCTTGGAAGCTATAGTTGAAGGATTGAAGCTTTGTGGAAACTCCAATAACATCCTACCTTCTTGTTCTTTGCGTTTGAGTCGATCCCAGCCTCCCTAGAGCTGTTGCAGAAGCTGCTCAAGTCTCATTTCGTGGATTAGAAGCTTGTGAGGTAGTATTTGAGTTCAATCTTGTCTAAAATCACTAGAAATCACACATGCAAGCCATTTTGGCCACATGCATCACCATCACCACTTTAGTCACGAAATTTTGATGGTCTAGACCTATTATTTGTTGATTTAATTACTGATTTGATGATTTGAGGAGGATCCTTGGTGATTTTGAATGCTTATGATGACTATTTGTTGATTTTATCATAAAATGGATATTTTCAACAACATGCATGTATGATCCATGATGTTTTATGTGATTTCCAATATTGAAATGTCATTATAAGTGCCATTGATGATGTTCTACATAGTTTAGAAGGATTGATTATGTCAAGAAATAGTCATTTGGTGATTATTGCCTAAAATAGTAACTTTAATGTTTTAAAATTGTGATTTATGATGAAATGGCTTATTGCATGTGTTTAGATCCATAAGCTATGATTAAAATGATGTTTAGAAGTTAATATGATGATTATTTGATGCATTGGAATGATTAGAATTGCTAAAAATACGATATTTATGAAGGTTACTATAAATAGTAACTTTTTATTACAAATTTGCAAATAGATGATGAGTTTGATAATGTTTTGAGTCTAGCATGCTTGTTTGATGTCAATATGATGATATTGAAGGATTGATGTTGTTGAAAGAATGAATTTTGTGTATTTTTCACAAGTTACCAAATATAGTAACTTTATTTTGCAAAGTCGATGACTTGTCTCATACTAGTCGTAATGGTTATGGTTAAATGGCTACTTAGAACTAAGATATTGATATTTAGTGATATTGGCTATTAAAACTTGATGAAACATACTTATTTGTGCAACATTCTAAATATAGTAACTTTTACGCGCGCAACATGCTAAACCGGCTATATGAAACTATGTGCTATGTGATAACATGCTCATTTAGGATAAATAAGCATACTAGAATAATCGGATTATGATTTCTTGTATGACTTGCCTAATGTGGAAACTTTCCTGAAATAGAAATTTACTATAAATAGGAAGTTTCCTCACGAAAGTGACTTTGGTATCCGTGCACATCACACGACACTAAACCGCACATCACACGATCACATGATCCAAGAACTGTCACCAACGGGTCGTTAGGTCAAACACGGTCAAACACTCAAACCCCACATGTATGCAAACACGAACTCATAACACCTATGTGATATAGGTAACTACTAGCCGGCGAGCTACTCCGTTCTTGTACGAAAGCACATCACTCTACTAAACTCAGGTGAGTTTACAGCCCCACTTTTACTTTTAACTGTTTTTACTTAACTTTGGGGTGAGAATACTATGCAACTGTTTTAGATATATGACTGGTTTGTTGAGAAAATCATTTTCGAGTGTAACTATTATCGCTTAAAGTCCTCACTTATCCTTACCGTTAGTTGTATAACAAAAGAGTCGTAATTATGTAGTACCACTCGGCACCAATGTTGACTGGAGGTCATAACGAGTGTAATTTCGATGTTGATGTCGGGTTCAACGATGACCCGCGGAGGCAAACGGGAACAGTCGAGTTTTGGTAAGATAAACAAACACACTCCACGGATCGTAGATCCACAACTAAACTTAACATGCCCAGTATATATCTGTTTACTTTTTAGTCTGTCTAAACCTGTGAACTCACCAACTTTTAGTTGACACTTTTCGCATGTATTCTCAGGTAACTAAATGGAGCACACGCTAGGATGCGCACAAGGAAGCACTAAGGAGTCTGGCTCGCATATAGACTCGTGTCTTAGGCTTTGTGTGCATTGGGTTTGTTTTAAAACAAGTTAATCTATGTAGTGTCTTAAACAATTTATTTTCCGCTGTAATACATTACTATTCCGCTGTTTTTGATTAACTTATCTCTCCGCTGCGTATTTATGAAACTTGTACTAATTTACAAAATTGTGTGTTGTGTAACTCATATAGAGTCGTTCTATATGACCATGAGCTATGATCCTGGCCACGTCACACCCACGTGGACTGACCCCACAAGTGAAAATTTGGGGGTGTGACATAAATCAAAGTATAAATGATATGTTGAACTATAACTTTTAAATAAATACAAGATTTAACATGTTTCTCAGCCCCGAGAGTTAAAATCAGTTAAGATTAGAAAAGGGCATATGAACTCACCTTGTATTTGAAGTGGTTGACTAAGTATAAACAGAATGCACGCGCTCGTTGTTGTACTTGTTGTCGTATTCACAATCATGTATTGTTTTCATGTTGTTTGTAACTTGTAGGTATAAATTGTATGTAATTGGGTGTGTGTATGTGTTAGCCCTAAAGTTGGCTAACACCCGTAAGTCTCGGTCATCATTCGGCCTTGATTCGCTTGTGGTGGGTTTTACTAACACTAAATCAATTTAGATTTAGCTTGACATACCTTGTTATCGCTCTTTTTGTTTCACTTGATTTAGCCAACTTAGATTGTATAAGCTTGAACTGAAAAATAGTTTCTAAGTATAAAACTTAGGTTTATTGTCTAAAAACTTTGCATGTAATTATTGTAATCACTTAAATTAACTATTATTTCTTGGACATTTTGATAGAAAGGTTCTAGATGTTATGTATTTGTTTAACCAGGTTTCCACCACCTTTGTAGTAATAATAACAAGTCCCCATGCATGTTACCCATAAATTCATCTATGTTATTGTTTACAAGTCTTAGGTTAAGTGGGAGGAGTGTTGTGACAATTCAAATTTTTCTGGTTAGAATCATAACTCGGAAATGAAGAAAATGAGTGTAAGCGGAATCACGAAACGAGGTTCCGATTTCAAGGTACGCTGAGTTGAAGATAGCGTTAAATAAGAGATCATATATTTTGAATTTTTCAGGTCTTGAAATTATAACCATTGGAAAGAGCTCGAAAAATCGTGAATGTAGGCGAAAACCGTGCGCAAAACGGAGTTCGTATGCTCCCGGAATCGCGAAACGAAGGAAATCCAAAATATCTGCGATCACCCATCCGCGCGGTACGCCCCCAACCCAGCATCCCAGCTGGGGCGATGCGCCTGGGGTCTGTAGAGTCGGCAAATTGGATAAAAAGATCAGATGGCGTCCACAACCTCATTTTTTCTTCTTATCTCGATCTCTCACGCTCAAAATCACCTCCAGATCATATTTTCATCATCCAAACTCCATTTTGAAGTCATTTAATTGCTTGGATCGTACTAGGGAACATATCTACAAGCCCTGACCGTTATTTCTGTCCGAGAAATCCGTCAGATCAGGTAACGGTTCGTTTTAACCTTCTAGCTTGATTTTGATCTTGTTTTTGAACATAATGAGATAGTTAGGGTTGTTGATTATTGCTTAGATGATGGCTAGGATTGATTATAGACGAAGAACTCGAACTGTTAATGGGTAAATCCTTGTTTTGAGCCGTTGTAATGCCCGGGTTTCATGAAACTATATCTTAGATTAAAATGGTTTAAACCATTTGATCGAAACAATGATTGTGATTGTCTTGATTATTTCTTGAAATACTAGGTTTAAATCCAAGTGTTTCAAACAAATGATAAGCATACAGATAATCATCGGAATAACGATCTGATGTTCATGATAACAGTCAGATGAGTACATTGAGCATGATTATTAAATCTATTTTAATATCACATTCTTATGTTTCATGATACCTAAATGATCAATAACAAGGATTGACTATTCCTAAGCCAGAAATTCATCCAGGATTCGTTTTAAGTGAATAATCAACAACCAACATCTATATGATTAATCCGAAAATGTTGTGATTAATCCAGTTAGTCATTAACTCCTTAATATGAGCCTAAATCATTATAGGTTCCTTGTTTATCGCACTTGGTGCAATATTAACTTAAGGAGGCTGATTAGGGATTAAGATCAGCATTGATGACTTAAACTACGATTCCTTGTTATCAAAAGTCAAGGAGTATTTCGATAATCCAATTCAAACACAAGAACTCATAAAACATTAATAAATTGCAGAATTCTCTACGAACCTTGAGTGATACTTCAATAACAAAACACTTCGGTGAAACAGGTGAGTTTCATAGTCCCCTTTTCAATGTTTTGTTTTCCAAAACTCGGGGTGGAACATGCAGATATCATTTCAAAACATATTTCATTTATCATTGTGAAATCATATATCAGTATCATAAGGCAAATCATGATAAACATTTATCAAATACCATGAAATCATATATCATCATCATGAGGAACGTCATGATAAACATTTATCAACTACCATGAAATCATATATCAGAATCATCAGAAAAATCATGGTAAACAATCATCAAACAAATATTTTATCAATGTATTAAAAACAAGCGTATCACTTGGGAACTTTGGTTATGTGGAGGCTACTTGAGGACATTCTTTATGTGAACATCATTAACTTGTTATCAAGCCCTTTGTAGTACTGGTATGATCATATGCGGGAACACAAGATTCTTTATCACGGCGCTCTGGCGGGTAGCTAGACGTCAGCATTACGGCGTTCCGGCGGGTAGCTGGACGTTAGCATTACGTCGTTTGGCGAGTAGCCAAATGTTAGCATTTATCATTAGGTTTGATGTTTGCATGCTCAGGTAGATTCAATTTCAAAGTACCTGTTTGATCACTTGTGATTACTATATCATGAAATTCATTGTTTGAACAATCATTTTACATCAACAAAACCTATGAATCTCACTCAACTATTCGTAGTTGACTTTTATCTACATGTTCCAGGTTATAAATCACCCACCAGCTCAAGAACAGTGGAACAAGTATCTATGTAAACCAGAAGTCAATGGAGATCTTCAACTATGGCTATGTAATCATTACGTCACGCGCCGTGGATTCCGCACTCGGTGTGGGTTGTGACAGGTTGGTATCAGAGCCATGGTTGTAGAGATCTAGAATAACCCTTTAATGGATTACCTAGACTACAACCTAAGAATCTATTATGTGTTTAGACATCGTGTCTAAACTCTATCTCCCTTGATTCTTGGAACTTTCTGGTTTACTAAATCTTTTGCTTTCCGTTCTTAGAATGACTAGCAACAATCATGAAATCATTCGTTTGGCTATTATCATTGCATGACAGATGACTGTTGTATTAGCCAAATTGTCATTTGATTCTATAGTACCCTTTGGTCTTTAAGTAGTACTTTAATCAGAATCACGATCACTCTGTTGAAAATTTGACTTCATTCTTTTCGAACTGATTTCGGATGCCAAACCCAATCTTCTACGGGCACAGAAGGTACATTAGGAATCATACAATGGAGTGAGTCTGTTGGATATACCTTTGGATACCTTAATTGCTTTATAGACCAGAATGCCTAAACGGCTGTAAATACTCTTTCAACAAGGAACATTGATCTAATGGGATGACGAAAAACCTAACTAGAGAATGAGAAGTTATTCCCAGTATGTCATTGGAAGACTTTAGAGTTCTATTAATCGATCACTACTATTTTAAGCATGGGATCAGGAAACTTGAAAATAAACTCTAGAACCTAGTCCATATTGAATGGGACAATAAAACTTACTCTACTTGATTTCACGAATTGAGTATACTAGTCCTAATGGTTATTTCACTACATCACAAACATTGATAAGTACAGTAAAGGATAATTAGGAGGCAACCTACTACTCTCAAGTTAGCTACTCACTCCAGCACATCGGAACCAACAAACATGTGAAAGTAAACTACTTCCCACAAAAGGACAACAGTTTGGGTACAACAGATCAAAAGGTGAAATCAAAACCTCTATGAAGGAAACAAAAGAAAGCTAAGAACCTTGTTGAGTATATCTCTGACATATTATTCAACTAAGTTCTTAAACTCATACCTATGTGAGAAACCTATATATGGAATCTCAACCTTTAGGAGACACATGCAACTACCATCATTCCATTAGACGCATATGTCAGTTATGCGCTCGATGTGAACAATTAGATCATCCAACGACAACTTGCCGGTTAGCTTGAAACCCACCTAGAACAAATACACTATGTCAACTAGTACCAAGGATAGAACCTGTTATGCCTGCAACTCAAGTGCCTACATCAAAAGCCAACATTTTAATCTTAACCCCTATGCTCAAAATGCACCTTCTCCTTTCCTACTTGTTGATGCATCATAATCATAAGAATGAGCTGTTGAAAGAACGGTCTCATAAAATCTTGATTGTCATCAAACACCAATGTTACATCTTGTACCACTTGGATATAAGAGTTCTAAACCGGTTGAGGGTGGTGGGTCGATCAAGGGTCAAGAAACCCTAATTTTCGAGACTTAAATGCTCAAGTACCTCTGTTTTTGGTGGTTTTCTGTAACAACCGAAAAATTAGCATATTTGATCGTGTACGAAATCCACGTTGAGTTGACAATTGAAATTACTACAGGTTGATAGTACACAAGAAATGATGAACGTGGGCGAAAACCGTGCGCGAAATGGAGTTATGGATTGACCGGAATCGCGAAACGAAGATAAATTTCTAAGTGTTGGACGACTGGACTCATCGCGGTACGCGATGGAGGGGTTGAGGATCCTTCGCGGTACGCAATGGACCAAAAATATCTAAGATTCCTCCGGAAATCTTCGCGGTACGCGAAGCCTTATTTGGCCCCGCGTCGCGGTACGCGACGGGTGGGGCGGTGGAATAAGTTGATATTTTCATCAGATTTCATGAAATTTTATCTCATCTTCATATCTCGAACAAGAACGCCACCAGACGAACATCAGACGAGTTTTTCATCATCCAAACTCAAACTTGAAGCTGCCAGAGTCGACGGATCGCACCAGGGAACGTGTTTACAAGTCCTGATCGTTGTTTTACCCGCAGAAACCCGTCAGATTAGGTAATGGTTCGTTTTACCCTTCTAGTTTGATTTTGATTGATTAGATCTTGATTTTGAACGTAATGACATAGTTAGGATTGTTGATTATTGCCTAGATGATGGCTAGGATTGATTAGAAATGAAGAACACGATGTTCTAACAGTTAAATCATTGTTTTGATCCGTTGTAATGCCCGGTTTGCATGAAATCACAACTATGATTATAATGGTTTAATCCATTTGATTATGACAATGTAGGTGATTAGCTTGGTTAATCTTTGAAATGCAAAGGTTAAACCTAAGTGTTTCAAACTAATCACAATCATTAACATACTCATTGGAACGATTATCTGATGTTTATGATAACTGTCAGATTAGTATGTTAAACATGGTTATTAAACCTATTCTAAGACTACATTGTGATATTTCATGATATTTGGGCAATCAATGATAAGGATTGATCATTTCTAAGCCATTAATCTGTTTAGGAACTGTTTTAGCATTATAATCAACAACATTAACTATTTGATGACTTTTAAGGCAATGTCTTCGACATTGAACGTTCAGAAAGATCTAATCGGTAGGTTAAAACATAAATAACTTATTAAGTGTAAACTAATGCAGAATTACACCATTAGTACCAGTTTACGAGGAATCTTGCTACTGTAAGATATCAGGTGAGTTCTTAAAGCCCTATTTTAAATGTTTTATCATTTTGGGCTGATATGCATGCTATAAAGTTCTTTTATGAAAATGATTGTATGTATGTATAAAGTATTGTATGAAAGTGATTTTAACCTGATTATGGTCAGGTAAAACATGTTTACAGATAAAGAATGTTTACAGATAAAGAATGTTTTAAAGAAAATAATGTTTTAAGTCTCAACTGCGGTTGAGAAAGAAATGATTTTTGTAAGACACTCAGCTGAGGTCGAGGAGGAAATGTGTTATGAAAGTCCCGGCTGCGGTTGGGCAAAATATGCGCACTGCGGTGAAAGGAGCCGCTTATGTGTATGATAGTTTAAATGATTTAAACCATGTTATGATGTATGTTAAGAAGTCTTGTACCGGTATGAGCCGTCAATTTCGGTTGATGGTTAAAGAGTCCTGTGGAAACATAGGCCTGCCGACTGTGTGTCGCCAGTTCAGTTAAAGAAATCTTAGGCATGCTTGAGTTATCAGCTGCGCGTTGATAGTGTTAAAGAAATCTTATACATGTATGAGTTATCAGCTGCGGGTTGGTAGTTTAAGAGCCTTGTGCTGCACAAACCTGTTTGACTTCAGGGTCAGCAGTTGACAGTGAAGTTCCTTCACTGTATGAATTATGTTATGATGATATGTATGTTATGGAATTATGTTATGATGCTATGTTTGTAATGTAATTATGATATGAGAACACGTGTGCTATATATTTGAATTATGACATATGACGTCATGAATGAATAAGGATTTTTCTAAGAAATGAACTTAGAACTCACCAGCATAAAGCTGACTTGTTTTACATGCATATCAGGTTGAAAAGTTTGAGAAAGGAGACCAGGAGGGCTCATGGCATATGTTGAAGACTACCTCTGGCATAGACTGGTTATGTTATAAACCTAATAAAGATATGAGCTATGTATTAATGTTGGTTTAGGTTTGTATAATATTTTATGTAATCACTTTAAATTCCGCTGCTATGGTAATGTAAATATGTTTTAAAGAGTATGGGTTTGATGTTTGCCAACCGAGGGGCTCGGGGCCTCTCATTTTCCCCTCAGATCCATTGTACTTCTAGGTAGAGGAGGTCGGGATCTTTGTTTAGACACCAAGAACACCAAAATCCATCAAGAAATGAGAGAGATCTATGGATTTTTCTTGATGAAATCTTAGAGAGAGAGAGGGATTCCGAATTTTAGAGAGAGAGAGAGGTAGGTGATGAAATCGTAACGTAATCACGTATTTTTACAAATCCTTGATAAATAGTTTTCTCGGACTGTTTTGATGAGTTTCAAAATTGTAAAACATAACAAATATTATGTTTCTGTTATTTTTACTGTTTCGTTCGAGATTTACTTGTTAAACTTCGTTATTTCGTCACGTATCGTAATTTACAATTTGTTTTACATAGTTGATGTTATAAATTAGGGTTTAGGTGTAAATTTATAGAATGTATTATTTTTAGTTTATTTTAATTATTTTAATGTTCATAATCGTTTGTTTTCGTCGTTTTGTCAGAAAACGTCACCTACGCATCGTACAGAGCGCTAACTGTACGAACACGATCGTACGTTTCACTTTCTGATTTGGTTTTCTACTTTTCAGTTATCATTCAGAACACTAAACCCACAGATATGTTTGTGTGAATCGTCACCCACGCAAACACGCTGTCCGTTTAATATTCGTATACAATAACGAGTTGTTGTTTTACATTGAACATCCTCACCGACGGACTTAACTATACTCGCCTATTTCACATTGATGTTATTGGATTCACATTGCTTTAATACCGAGTTTTCGGCCATCTGAATCCTGTCATCTGCGGATATCAGATCGCAACCGATTTGTTCTTGTCATTTGTTTGTACACTGTTGTTTCTCTTGAGTTGTATTTCCTGTATTTAAGTTTTCACTTAAACACATACATCTGTTGTTTGTTTTCTGAGTTCTGTTGTCATACAACTATTTGCACATTGTATTTTCACACAGTGAATAGTGAAAGTACACATACTGTACGGACTTGCCGGACAGTCAGGTACTGGTTGTCACAGTCTCCCATTGTTAAAGAAATTTCGTCCCGAAATTTAAGTGTCATTGTCGGGTACTACTTTTTCTTTGTATAGGTGGAGATGCATTTGATATCATGTGTTTCTCATGTTCTCCGGTTTAAGCGGAGTTGTGTTTGGGCTTCATCGAGTCCTTTGGTGTAATATGGATTCGTTTTCAGTCTTTCGACCGCACAATCCATAACGTTGTTTGTATGTGACCTAGTCCTTTTTAATGAGCCTAGGCTTTTGTATATGGTTATGTAATGAGTAGACTCGATTTCACTGTTTATGTCAATTCATTAAAAAAGATTACATATCGGTTCGGTTCGGTTTTATCCCGTTCAATATGTATAAAAATAGAAACATATGTATATTAATTTTTAAAAAAGATTACATATCAGTTCGGTTCGGTTTTTTCGGTTTTTAGAATATGAAAAACCGAAACCGAACCGAATAATTCGGTTTCGGTTCGATTTTCTTCGGTTATTCGTTCGATTCAGTTTTTTAGGTTCTGTTTTTTCGGTAAATTCGGTTCCGGTTCGGTTATTTCAGTTTCTTGCTCACCCCTAGTTGAGACATATTTGCTAAGGCAGGGTCAGAGGTTAACCCAGTTGTAAGATTCCATCTGAAGTGGGCTCTATGCCATGAGGGGACAGTTAAAATATCGTCTCATGTACCAAACCGTTTTAAAAAAACCTCCGGTTTGCTTTAGGCATCTTCATTTTTCGGTTCAAGTAAGGGTCAAAAAGAATGGTCATGGTTTCTATAATTTAAGTTTAAGCCATATGATTTATTTGGTTCGATCCTAAGCAAAATAAATTGATGCTATTTATTAGAAAAAATTACTCACAAAATCCGTCTTACTAGCAACCAGTCTTTGAATTAAAATAAAACTCAAATCTCTAAACAAATCTCTCAAATTTAATAAAAACTCAAATTTATAAATAAATCTCTAAGATTTAATACACTTATCTCTGTTTATAAATTTTCAAAGTAAAAAAAAACTTCTGATAGTATTAGTCTAAATAACATGCCCACTTACTATATAACAATATTAAATCAACTATTTCTTTTTCATCATTTTTAATATATATAATATAATAATTTGGGTTCATATAAACATTACTTATTTATATTAGCACATAGGGTATTCTATAAAGGGTTAGACACGGTAGAATTACATGTTGAAAATGTTTCTAACGACCAGGGCCGTTAGTTTTAGACACGAACATTTTAACATGACACAAAATTAACAGATTTTCTGTTTAAATTAACAAGTTTCGTGTCTTTAAAGGCCGATATGTTTAGACAAGATATAAACATGTCTTAATAGGTTAAAAAAACTTGACAACCTAATACGAATCAACATGTTATAGATATATTCCAGAGCGTCAAATCCGAGGGGACGGTTGAAATCTCGTCTTGGGTGTCGTTGTACCAAGCCGTTCAAAAAAAAAAAAAAAAGATATATTCCAGCCGGCTTCTCAATTAAATTCTCATTCCTCGTTCTCACCTTTTCGTCTTCTACCCTATTTTCCTTGCCGTCTCCGTAACTCCTCGCCGACTATCACCTCGTCGTCTCTCCTCACCACCGATCTTCCCCTCACCGTCGCTCCGCCCCTTGCCGTCACTCCTCCGCTCTCCGTCTCCGTCTGCCTTCGTTCGTCTCGCCGCAAGCGACTCCTCCCGCCGCCGTCTCCACCACCCTCCTACCAGGTATGCTTCGTTTAAACCTTAAAATTGAAGAGATGAGTAGGAAGAGAATACCCATTGGAATTGATTTTAATGAATGTTTGATAGTGATTCCAATGTTTTGAATGAATGTTTGATAGTGATTTTTATCGTGATATGTTATGGGTTAAGATTTTTGTTTGAAATAGATTAAGGTTTATTATGGCATGGATTATTTAAGACTTTTATGGGATTTTGGTAACCTTCTTTTCCAGCAAATATGTTTACATTATAGTGTCCCTGACAGGGCTTCTCGTGTAATCAGTTTTTAAGGGGTTAGTGTTTGAAAAAAATGACACAATTAGTTATCGTGACACACACCTTGTCCGTGTTAATGTATTATCGTGTCCGTGTCGTGTATGACCTGTTATGTGCAGCTCTACTAATGACTCTGTGCTGAGAGCCGGGGACCTCACCTGGGTACCCATGGTTGCCCGATGAATGAACGATTGAAGTGCTGTTCACCACCTGTTCTTGATCGAGTTGATAAAGAAAACATATAAGATCGACGATACACTCACTTATCTTATTGTTGTTCATCAAAGAAGCCGTAAGTTGTTTTTGCCGATCGAATCTTTCTCTTAGCCAATTAACATCTAAAAGTACTTGTTTCTTGATCTATTAAAATTGTTCTTGTTGATGTTGTAATTTATCTACTGATTGATTAACTTTAGAAACCCTAATATTTACATAAAAGAATCACACGATTATTCCTGCTTGTAAGATTTTTCCACCATGCCTACTATATTTACATAAAATGTATTCCTGCTACTTGCATAAAACGGTTTATTTACATGGTTTTTTCATGTTCCTGTTGATGCCTAATATATTTACATAAAATCTTTCTCTGCACCAAAACGTGTCAATTGAACGAGGTAAGGGAATCATGATACTTTCCATCGAAGTTTCTTTCCCTCTACCTTAAGATGGTACAAGTTTTATTGGTATTATTATGGGTTCTTTTATGATTGCATTTGATTATTATTTGGGTATATATGATCATGAGTTGAAGTCATAGTTATCGATAGCGAATAGCGGTAAATAGCGATAAGCTACCTATATGCTACGTAGCGAATAGCGATAATAACGGCCATTATTTCGTGTTTAGCAATAAAATAATATAAAAAGTCGATAAATATTTCTAATCATCGAAAATAGCAACAGAATAAACATTCATAGTTTTACACCAAAAAAATAGCTAAAATATGTTATAATTTGTCACTACTACTCACTTAAAGTCTCATAAGTACACCTTGAATCAGCTTCCTATAGCATTCTAAACTTTAAACAAATAACCAATTTACTAATTCAGTAAATTAAAGACCCAAAAAAAAAAGAAAAGGCGGAAGTGCAAAGCTAAATTTAGATGCTTATAACCTGGGTTAGCCAACTCCAACTCCAATTCAGTCCCGACTCCCAGTCGATGTCCAATTCGTCCAATTCAGTCCAGATTCCAATTCGTCGTCCCATTCACTGGTTATCATCTTTGAAATTCGAATTAGGGTTGATAGTTGGCTTCGTCCAATTCCGTCGTCGTCGTCCAATGCCGTCGTCGTCGTCCAACTCCAACTCTCTGCCCTCCGTCGACTATTAGGGTTGACAATTGGCCAAAAACGTTGTGCCGTAGACTATTTAGGGTCCAATTCCGTCGTCGTCGTCCAATTCCTCCGTCCAATTCCCGCTATTGTCACGCTATCGGACCGCTAAACACCAATAGCGGTGTGCTCTCGCATCGTGCCGTAGCACGCTAGAGCGCTTGCTACGGACGCTATCAATAAAATTGGTTGTTGATGTATCATTGATCATAAATACAAATGGCAGCTTTGTTTGATTGGCTCTTCTTTTTAATCTATATATATATGAATATGATTCTGTTGTTGAGCGGAAACAGTGATTAAGGATGCATTTTATCTCTCAGAATCTAATCCAGCTCATGATTATCGTGTTTTTGCTTGTGAAATTACTCAACAAGTGTTAGAAGTGTGAAATTAGGAGTTTGATGTGATTTTTATTGAAAAGGTGAAAGAAAGAATATAAACTATTGGCAGAACTCAATTTACTTCTGGAGCTGTAGAAGTTTGATTCAAATTTTAAATTGGTTGAATGACATTTATTGTAGGAGATAGATGGATAGACTCAGGGAACAAAAAATACAAAAATTTGAGGAATTTGTTGACCGCCGATTAAAACCGGACCTTGTTCGTGCCATTGCTGAAAGGTACAAATTAATTTTTCACTGCCCTCTAGTTATTATTTAATACTTGTTGAATATCTATAATTTTGTATTTACATTTACTTGTCAACTACACAATTGATTTCAGGAGTAGGTATTTTAATACCTAAATTAATTTTCCATTGATATTGCAGAGACAAGGTTTTTGAACAACAGAAAGTCTTGTATCCTTTGGTCATGCATGCCCTTCATTTTTTTTTCAAACCTACTAACTCAATTTGTCTAAAATCATTGCAATATCCCCTGGATTATAGTAACTTGTGCGTATTCTTGAAATTCAAACTCTGTGTGTGTACACTTGACACCATTTACTTGTAGCTCAGATCTGAGAAAAAATCTGGAGAATTTAGAGAAGAACGGTATAACAAGTCTCAGATCAATGGTCAATCTTGGTTCTGAAGTATATGCGCAAGCTGATGTGTAAGTATATCTGTATACGCATGTTATTTTGGTGGCTGTAATTTATTAAGTTAAAGAATCAATATGATGCTAACTCTTTAATGTCTGCAGACCCGATACACGCCACATATTTGTCGACGTAGGGCTTGGATTTCATGTTGAGCTCACATGGTCGGAAGCTTTAGAAATTATCCCTGCTAGGGAAGAAAAGTTGGCTAGGTAATTTACTAAGTTATTTTTTCTCTTGTTTTGTGTATTATATTTTTTAGGTTTTGCAAAAATCTTGTGTATATAATTTGTGGTGGTTGTGCAGGCAAATTGAGGAATACACTCGTCTCATTGCCCAAATTAAAGCTCAAATCAAGATGGTAAGTTTACTTCCAAAATGTTGAACGTTTGTTTCCGAAAGGCTAATGCTTACAGTATATTATTTTCGGCCTCACACAGGTTTCACAAGGGATACGAGAGTTGCTACAACTGCCAGAGGAATGACTAGGGATGTTTGTGGTGCGATTTGGGCGGTTTTGCGAGAATTCTTGAACCAAACCACTAATTGCAGTTTCAAAAAACGACAACCAAACCGACCACATAAATTGTGTAAACCTAATCAACCGGTTTTACGGTTCGGTTTTGCGGTTTTATAATAAAACAACTGAGAACGGTTAATCTATGATGCAAAAGACCATAATTCATTTCAAATTCAAATTTCAAAAGTCAAAAACTATAATACAGAAGCCAACCATTATTAAAATAATAAAACTAGCATAAAAAGAGTGATGAACGGACTTTGCTTGAAGATCAATTTCGAAATTAGTAATATTATCATATGTTTTCATTTTAATACAATATGTGAGTCATGAATAAAGAGAATGGAGACTCATGGGTAAGGTAAATGAAAAATGCAAACCGTACTGAACCACTTGGTTTTTAGAATACTCAAACCGTAGACCGCATTATCAAGTTTTAAAACCGGCCAATTGTCTTCGGTTCGGTTTAGACAGTTCAGTTGGTATATGGACATCCATAGGAATGACTACAAAATTATGAAGTTAATGGTCATCCGTTCTTGGATTTAAAGGAAGTAAATCCCAAACTGTTTAGAACGATTTACACAAAAAAAAAATCAGACCTAAATTCCCCCCCCCCCCCCCCCTCCCTCTTTTTTTTGGGCCGGGGATCAATCAGTTCTTGGCAGAATTGGTACAAATGGTTGTGATTTTGTGATCTGCAACTTCAGTCAAATCCAAAAGGTGATTTAGCAGGGTCCATTGAACATTTGAATGGTAATGTCTAATTTTCTTCTTGTTTTTTTTTTAGTCTAGATTTATTTTTATTAACAAAAAGTGAAAGATTACAATAAACTGGCATGTAAGTGGGCAGCTAGTTGCGTCGCAACTCCCTTTTGAATTGCAAAGCCAATTTTTTGATTTGTTTTAAACACCTGCAAGTGTTTGCTTTGACATCATTAGGTTAAACTTGACTTCAGTCCAATTGTTAAGAGGGTCATTTACCTGTATGCAATCTTGGTTATCGGAAATAGCTTTTAGTAACTTCAATCTCAACATTAGATTTATGTTCAGCTGATCAAAGAGGAAAGTGTCGTAACATGGGTACGACCCTTTTAGTAGTGGTTTTATTTCTTAGATGGAGAGGTCAAAGGGTTTAAAGCTTTGCAAATAAGTGATAGATTTGTCATTAAAAAAAAGTATGTTTGATATCACTTGTTCGATTTGTTGCAGCTTGCAACAATTTACATTATGCATGTCTTATACATAACATGATGTGAAAGCGGATCCGAGTTTGCATTAGATGTTTCAAGCTAATCTTTATGCTAGAATTTTGACTTGTAAAATAAGCAACGTCTTATTGCTTTAAATATACAGAGGTTTATAGGCTTCTAAACAAACTAAACGTGTATGAATGTTAGCTTTGTGTTTGTTTGTTAAACTTTATATGAGCAAATGAAATCAAACGAATGGATTTTCATCCACATGTATGTTTGTCAACAAATGTTTTTTGTTTGTTTATATTCAAGCTAAAATTAAAATATAATATCCAAATTAAAATTTAAATACAAATTGAAACAATTTATGGGAGAGCCAGTAAATTTAAATGGGTTGGTTCCAACTTCTTCGAATGAACATGTAAACAAAAGATAAACAAATACATAACATAAAAATACACAGTGCATAGATCTTACTAAAATTGTTTAGACTTTAGAGTATGAGATAATTATCTTTTGAAATATTAAAGGCTACATTTAAATAAATAAATTAAAAAGGATTGTTCGTTTCTTTTTGTCAATTAGTCCTTGTGATGGTGGCCTAGTGGTAAGGGGTTGGAATCTATAACGAAGATCTATGGTTCAAAGCTTGACACTACCTAATTTTCTCTGGTCATGCGATTTATCTCCCTCATGTTGTCTATGCGACTTGTCAGTGAGAGGCGCTTAATGGTGACGTTCACCATTTTTTTTTCTTTTTGTCAATCAAACAAATGAAAATAATTATGATCTATGTTTTCACAATCAGACCAGACGTATGACTAGATTTCACTGGTTATACTGGATTCAAGATTTAGATGACATAATAAATATATAAAAAATTCAAAAAAATATAGGATTATAAACACATTTAAATAATTTTTTTTGTACGGTGATGATTTTATATACCATGTATGTTGTCTTAACAAGGCCCACCAGACAGAGGTAAGACGCGGCAACACCAAATGCATGGTAACCCCTGAAATGGGTAAACCCTCGCCCCCATTGGTCCAGAACCCACTGAGAGGGCTCGAACTCACGACCTCTCGGTCACATGGTGAAACCCCAACCAGTAGGCTGAATTCATAGGACAAACACATTTAAATAATTAACATTAATAATTAAACAAACATAATAATGTTAAAAAATTATAGGGTTTAATTTTAATGTTTTATTATTTGGATCTTAGTAAGAAAAAAACTAAATCCGGTCTGACTAGTGAATCGGATCTTAATCCAATCAGTGAACCGGCCGGTTCATTCAACAGACAGTTCACGTAACTTATTTGGGCCGGCTTCTCCTCTGGTTGCTGGTCTAATCGGCCAGTTCGATCCAGTTATTAAAACACTTTATGATCTTAGAAATCAAATTCCTTTTATAAAGATGTCGGAAACCCAAATATGATCCAGTGAGTGAATCTTGTCTCCGTAGATTACGTTAATTGTTTGAAAAAGTATAACCATGTTATCAACAACATTACTTCTCACCAACTGTTTGATGTTTTGCCCATGAGAATTTTCTAAATTTTTAATAAAATCTAGTCAACAGTTCATACAACTAAGGATTTAATCACCTTAAGTTTCAGGAAGACCATTCGTTTCTGCTTTTGACATGACAGGTGTTCTAACAATATCATTTTCTACCAAGTGATTGTTTGCAATGATAAAATAATATATTAGGTTTAATGCATAGATTGGTTCGCCTGGCCTGGTCACATCACTTGTGCACCTATCTTTTTATAGTCGATTAATAATTAATTATACTTTTCTTTTGTTGAATAGCTTGAAACGAAGACACTCAAGACGAAATATCAACCGTTCGTCAGATTTGTTGCTTTGGGCCTTCGGGGCATCAAATGCACCCCAGGAGAAACATCATATCTGGATAAACCATATGAGCTTGCTTCAATAAACATGCATCGTCCCGGATTCAAACTCAAGATCTCCATAGAGAAGTGAAGGGGGTAATCGCTAAACTACAAGCATGTAGTTATAATAAATTATACTTGCAAGATATTATCTTTTAATAACCTGTAGTTTGTTTGGTCATTTCTTTTAGTTTTTTATTGGTTTTGATCATCACAACTAGTTTGTGAGAAGACTTTAGGTGAGTTGAGAATACACTTGGAGATGGTGGATGACTAATGTGGATTTCAGTACAAAAAATTGCTTAGTGGAAAAAAATGGATAGGTTATTAAATTGAGTTGTACTATTAGTTAGTCATACAACATGTTGGACATCCTTACAAACACTTGAAAGAACAAGGAAATGGATATTTTAACAAGTTGGGATTTTAAATAAATCATTAAAAACCGCAATATATATGGCTGATGTTGTTCATAAAACAAAGAATCTTGCAACCTAAGCAACTGTTGTTTGTGTGTGTACATTTACACTATATTTGAGGGACCAAGTATCTTTGAAGCAGCTATGGCCCATCTTTGATATTTTGTTTAAAGAAAATCTTATGTATGTTGATTGTAACAGTTGTAACTTATAGTGTTAGACGTAATACTATCAAGAAAAATCACATGTGTTGACTTAGTTTTTAATCAATTAGCCGCTTGACTAAGGTTTTATAATTAATTAAGCACATACATTTTACTGCTACAAATGATTACATAAAAATATAACCCAAAAGACAAAAAAATCTCCATTGATCATCTAGATGGTTATACTTATGGTTTTCCCGTATTTTTAATATTTGGTATGTGAAAGTGTATCATTAATTTGCAGGGTATATATCCTTGAAAATGTGTTCATTCAGTGAATGAAAAGTTGAAACTACAAATGCCACTTACAGGGTATTTTTAGGCTTTGTAACTAGTCACAGGGTACCAGAAACTTGGATACTATATGGGTCCTATTATTCTCACACTCATCTCACACCCTCTATACGCCTCATATAAGCCCATACGATGCGTATAGGGGGCAATCATTGGTTATCAGAATTTGTCAGTGCTAATGATTGAGCTCATATACGTCTCGTATATGCGCCATATAGGGTCGATGAGGTATTAAAATAAAAATGTTGGGTGTATAAATAATCAATCCCTAAAGTGGCTGCTAATCATGGACATGAAATCCATATCAAAATCCTCTTAGAAATTAGGAAAACATCTGACAAAAGTACATGTTCATGTGGTTGGCCAATGTACAGTTTACTCCATACCTATATATATTCTCTAACTCAATTTTTAAACGGAAATTACAAAAATAGCCATTTTGACCAAAAATTTGTATAATATAACCATTTGACTTTTCTTTTACAGAAATGACCATGGTTTTATGGGCGCCGGCGCCTATTAATTTGAGGGCGGCCGCCTGATTGAGAGCCAATAAAATTTAGCCAAGTGGCGTATACGGGCGCCCACGCCCATTAAATCTAACGAACGCCCCTCATAAAATTAAGTTGTCACGGGCGTCGGACCCCCCTGACACCCTTTATGGTCGGACGCCTCTTTTTAAAAGTTGTTTAAAAAAAAACCTTACAGGCGTCCGCCTGTAACTAACAGGTGTCCGCTTGTAAAGTTTTTTTTTTTAAAAAAAAAACTTTAAAAAAAAAACCTTGTATGCGCCCGTCTGTATCAAACAGGCGTACGCCTGTAAGGTTTTTTTTTTTAAAAAAAACTTTTAAAAAGAGGCGTCCGCCTGTATCAAACATACATGAGATGATCAATTATTTTTTTTATTTATTTTTTTTAGGGACGGACGCTCGTGACAAGGGTGTCAGGGTGGGTCCGACGCCTGTGACAACTTAGTTTTATGAGGGGCGTTCGTCAGATTTAAGGGGCTTGAGCGCCCGTATACGCCAAGTGGCGAAATCTGATTGGGGTTCAATCAGGCGGCCGCCCGTAAGTACATAGGCGCCGGCGCCCGTAAAGAGATGGACATTTCTGTGATTGAAAAGTCAAATGGCCATTTTGTGTAAATTTTTGGTCAAAGTGGGTATTTTTGTGATTTTCCCATCTTTAAATATACATGTGTGTGTTCTATTATAGCATTTTGAATGCTTCTTTGGTTAAACTTTTTTTTTGTAGAGATTAACAGTATTATATATTGATTTTGAACATATCTAGATTACATATAAACTCAACAGATATTATTGGAATACTTGGTGACATGATCATCTAACTGAAGATTCTTGTTTGCAGATAAGCATTCTCTGATAATTTCTCATGTACCATATATGTCTATCACATGTCCTGATATCAATCTAAATCCAATCAATGAGGAACTAATATTCCTTTTTATTTTGGATATATTTTCAGGAACCTATTTGTATGATCAGGTGTTAACCTTGAAACTTTGAAATTCCTCTTATCAGGAACCAATTCTACAGAATAATTACAGGTACGCGACCCATTACAAGTTGGTACATACAGGGTATCTAAATCTAATATTATTGTTGTTGTTGTTCTTATTCCTCTTCCGGCAAAATGGCATTGGTCTACAAGAAAATTGCATATCGAGTGAACTTGCTTCACCGAACCTTCTGCAATGCAATATAAGCAAGAAGTCGATAACTGATCAACATCATGGCCATAATCAACAAATCTACTGTTAAGTTAGACAATCCCATTGATTTGACAACCGGAAAATCTGCCACATGACAGTAGACACCTTTTGAACATTCGTATAAATCATTCACATTGTACTGAACCCCAAGAAGAAGCTTGAAACAGTAGTAGCTATAGCTCAAATACTTTAACCACACTATGAAAGGCGGGATTTGTTGCACATAATATCCTCCAGCAATGAGAAAAACCAGGGTTGTAACTGATGCCAAAGTGGTTGCTTGTTTGACATCCATAAGAATGGCACCAATGGCTAACCCGAGGCTTTGGGCTACAAGGACATTGTAGAGGACCACAAGTAGGGAAAGGACAAAAGTGGATGGGTCAGGCTTCAGCCCACCCATCCAATAAAGTATGAAAGTAAAGGCGGTTGGTAGAGCAAGCTCAAGTGGCAGGTCTCCTATGGTTCTTGCTAGAAAGTAAGATGAAAGACGGTACATTCCAGATGATCTTTCTTTTATAAGCATTCTTCTTTCTTGAGGAAATGTAAAAACCGCGTTGTAGAGTGGGTAAAACCCCCAAAAAACTGAGAAGAAAAAAAGCATTGCTATCTACAAGAAATTAAAAGATTAAACATGTTTAGCATCTGCTATTTAGAAGGATAAAAAGATAATCAAGTTCGGTTTGATTCTTTATATGTTATATATAACTCTTATTTAGTTAATTAGGCAAGAAAAAAATTAAAGTTATATCCGGCTTCCGTGTGACATAAAAACTTAACGAACATGATCAAAAGTTACCGGACTCAATATCAAGTTATTGGGAGTCAGGTTATCCTAAGTCAGGATTTTTAAGAGTTAGTTACCTCAAATCAATTTTTTTTCAAGTTTTCAATGGTTTTTTTCATTAACAAAGAAAAGAAAGAAAAGTTTACATGAAGTAAAATTTTGTTCAAAGTTGGTTTTTCATCAATTTCTTTAGCTACACATATGGTTTTGATGATTATAATCTTACCCTATCTTCGATATGAGATGTTGGGGTATGCCACCATAAAAGACCACCAAGTATAGCTACGCTTATCACTTGGAATATTCGCAGCCTGTTGAAGGATTCAAATCTTCTTTCTCTTACTCCTCTTAGAAGTAGAACCCGAAACTGATGCCACCAGCTTGTGCACCACTGCTCTGATCTCACATGGTTTCCTACACCATTTACAAATCTAAATTAGTTAGGTTTTATGCAAGTTATGCCACTGATATGATTATTCATATTAGTCTCACACAACTCACTTGTTGAAGCTTCTTTTGCATGGTTATGGTTGCTGCTAATGTCTAGACAATCAGCTTTCAATCTTGTTGAAATGTTTGTTTCATAAGAAGTCAAGAGTTTTTGCCTTACTAACTTCTGCTCCTGTTGTGTCTTTTCACTTTGTTCATATTCTTGCATGGCATCAGGTGCAATTCCTGTCGTTTAATTTTACATAATTGGTTAAAAGTTGAACTGAATTATGCAAATTTATGAAGATAAAATGGTTTGCAATGAAAATCAAGTAATGACAGTTGTCATAATGGAGCAGTAGTGAAAGGCAGGGTCTTTCTTTTCTTCATTTTCAAAAGTACAATTATGAACACACACGGATTGAATCAAATGTGATCAGTCACTTACCATTAGCAAGATCTAGCAAAAGATCAGCTGGATTCACAGTAACGGATGTTGCAAATCCAATAGATGAAAAATACTCCATAGCAGTGGATGCAGGACCATAGTAAATTGGTGAGCCCTCAGACAGCAAAACTAGTTTATCAAACATGTGGTAGAGCCGGCTAGATGGCTGATGAATGGTTGTGACCACGGTTCGGCCTCCACTAGCAAGCCGTTTGATTGTGGTCAGAATCCTCTGAGCTGTGGTCGAGTCTAGACCAGATGTTGGCTCATCTAGCAACAACAAGCTTGGGTTGATTAGCATCTCTTGACCAATGCTCACCCTCTTTTTCTCTCCACCTGAAATACCTCTAAATAGTGGACCACCTATCATACTATTCTTACATCGAGTCAACCCCAACTCGGCTATGACTCGCTCCACATGGTCAACTTTCTCATCTTGACTCAAACTTGTAGGTAGCCTTAACATAGCAGTGAATAACAGGGTTTCAGTGACAGTAAGATGAGGATAAAGCACATCATCTTGTGTCACAAACCCTGTTTTCCTTTTCATAGAACCAGAAAACGGGTGGCTGTTATATGTAATCTTTCCAGACAGTTTGCCAGTTAGCCGACCACCTAGAGCCGTGAGGAGGGTGGTTTTACCACTGCCAGATGGACCTAACATTGCAAGTATCTCCCCAGGGCAAACCTTACCCGTAACCCCATTCAGTATAATCTTCTCTTTCATGCTCACTTCTCCAAAGCAACATGTACCTTCACTCTCAATTTTAACTTTATAAACAACATCTTCAAACTGAAAACAAATGAGAAAACATAAAGAGGTTACACATTGAAACATTAAACATAAATGATCATGATGCATGTGAGAGAGAGAAACCTTTAAGGTTATCGGATATAAGGCGAGGTGTAGAAAGGATGCTGAACGCGCATGAGAGGGAACTTGATGCGCAATATAAGTAGAAGAGTGATCATGACTGGGTTTGGATTCAGCAGCAGCATCAGTAGTCATTATGCAAGAACTTAAGATGTTTGCCTAAAGGCTGAACTTTTCTTTTTCTTTTTTTTCTTTTTTGAATTTGAAGATTGAAGAAGTTAAAGAAGTTGTTTTAGTTTGAGTTTTTGTATGTGCATACCACAAGTGTGTGTGTATATATAACCAGCCAAGAAAAGCTGCAGAGGATATCAAAGGAATATGATGTGGGTCCATTTGTTTTCTTTCAAAGTATTCCAACACTCTCTTTTAGTCCATTATTTATTGTACTCTCTTTGGAGTTTCCCTTCTCTCTCTTTCTCATCATTTGATGCAATGCTTGCTTTTAGATCTTTTTCTTTATAGCCACCAACAAAGGCTGCATGGATGATCATGCAACTCATTTCCAGCATAAACAAGTGGAAATGAGACTCATACCACTTAATTTAATCCATTTCCTTTCGGTTCAAATGTTATTTTGTCCCAATTTAATTTGTACCAACATGATTGAAAAATCATTGAAGAATTAATGGCCATATTATATATATATATATTATATTAGAAAATTAAGCTAGCTAGTTAAGCAAGATTAAATTGAAATATATATCATGTCCTATGTTGGTTTAATTAAGCAAGAATCATAAGTACCAACAAAGGAGATCTGGAAAAGATCTTCCTACAGATCAAAAGTAATTTTATTATATATATATATATATATATATATATATATATATATATATATATATATGAAAACTCAATTTTAGAGAGAAAACTCTTAAACCCTATGTGAGCCACTGAAAATTGCAATTTAAACCTGAATAAAAAATTGAGTTTTGAATAAACAAATCATTTTTAATACGGTTTAATATGGACCACATATTTATTTTCAAGATTCCAAATCAATGGCTCACATAAGGTTTAAGGGTTTTCTCTCTAAGATTGGGTTTTCATTTTCATTGGATTCAATTCCTATATATATATATATATATATATATATAGGGTAGGGATATTCTACAAAGGAGGAAAACCATAAAAAGTGTAAGAAACAATAAGAAAGTGACATGTGTACATTAGGTTAAAGTGTATATATGTCAAAATAAAAAAAGAGGTTGCACATACAAGTCACATGCAAGTTTCTCTCATTTTTTAAACGTTCATAAATTTTGTATTCGTTAATATTTTCTAAAAAAAATTACACCATAAAATCAAGCGTTTTTTTATCTTTCTAATGAGTATAATATTAATATATTTTATAGTGTCTTAAGTTTTATGGTGTTTTTTTCGAATATTATTCAAACTAGACTTTTATGGTGTTTTTAAGACGTATCTGTACGTTTTATGGTGTTCACGTTTTATGGTGTTTTTCGAAAATATATTATGATGTTAATATTTTATGGTGTTTATGGTGTTCAGGTATTAATGAAATTAAAACAGGGCATTTTATAGTGATTTTAAAAAACTAAAAACACAATAAACGCTTAAAGTGTGTATATTGTGTTTTTTAACTTAGTTTTATGGTGTTTTTTTGAGATATTTTATTGTGTTTATAGTGTTCACGTTTTATTGTGTTTTTTCAAGTTATTTTATTGTGTTTATGTTGTTAACATTTTATAGCGTTTATGGTGTTCGGATATTTTTGAAACTAACCTGGGCAATTATGGAGTTTGTGAAAACTAAAAACACCATAAACATTTAAGTTTGTAAATGGTGTTTCCGAACTAAGCAACTTCATATATGAACACCAAAAAAACCATAATATTTTACCCTTTTTGTTTATTTAGAGGAAAAAACACACCATAAAATGTTCAGTCTTATGAACTTTCGAAAAAACAATATGAATTGCTTAGTTTCATGAACATCCGGAAAACATATAAAAAGTCACCATAAACGATTGTTATCCTTTTTGTTCATTCAGTGAAAAACACCATAAAATGTTCAGTTTCATGTATTTATGAGAAAAACACCATAAAACGCAACATTCATATACATCAATTTAGGTCGTTTTTTATATAACAATATTATACTCGTTGAAAAGATAAAAAATGCTGGATTTTATGGTGTATTTTTTTAAAAAATAATAACGTACAAAAAAAGTTATAAACGTTTAAAAAAAGTAGAGGGAAGTTGTTAAAAAAGTCAACAATGGCTACAATACCCATTATATCCCTCCGACCACTTAAATTCCCCCTTAATTCTCTCAAATGAGGTGACATCCTTACAACCATTCATCTTAAAAATCAATTGCTAAGATTTATTCCTACACTTTTTAAGGTTTTAACCATTTTTAGCCTAACCATATACTATATATATATAGGGCAAGGTATAAAAAATAACCCTCATCTTTTGCTACAACTACATAACTCATTTCATCAAATCATAAACTTACACATAAGCATTTCATTAAAATATTAAAAAGGGCATCATAGTCATTTTACCTTTATAAGTTTTTCTCTCCCTCTTTTTTAAACATTAATAACTTTTTTATAATATATTATTTTAAAAAAAAATTGCACCATTATATTCGTCTCATTTTTCTCTTTAATTCCGTTATAGTCTCGACTAATTTTTTTTTACTTTTTTTAGATGCCCTATATTTACATCATTGTAACGAGCTTAAATATAACAAATTTATTCGAAATTTTAAAAAAAATGATAAATTACAGTGATGTAATTTACATTGACGTAATTTATCGTGATGTAATTTACATTGACGTAAAATTCGGTTTCGGTTTTTTTGGTAAATTTGGTTCCGGTTCGGTTTTTTCGGTTAATTCGGCTTCGGTTCGGTTTTTTTTTTGGCTTTTTGTTCATCCCTAATTTGTAACGAGCCTAAATACAACAAATTAGTTTGAATTTTTTTCGAACAATGGTAAATTACATCACTATAATCATCATTGTTAGAGAAAAAAATCAAAATAATGTGTTGTATTACATCATTGTAATTTATCATTGTAATTATCATTGTTAGAGAAAAATAAATAATGTGTTATATTACATCACTGTAATTTATCATTGTTAGAAAAAAATTCAAAATAATGTGTTATTTTTATGCTCGTTATATCGATGTTTAATAATGGACAATGAGAAAAAAATTAAAAAAACTAGTTAACATTATAACGGGAATTAAAGAGAAAATTACATCACTGTAAATAATGTGTTACGTCACCGTTAATTATGTCATTGTAAACTACTTTATTTTGTGTTACATTACTTCACTTTGAGTTACATTACTGTAATTTACCATTGTTAGAAAAAATTTCTAATTAATTTGCTATCGTTAAGCTCATTACAATGATGTAAATACATGACATTAAAAAAAAAAAACTAGTCGAAACTATAACGAAATTAAAGAGAAAAATGAGACGAATATAATGGTGCAATTTTTTTAAAAAAATAATATAGCATTAAAAAGTTATGAATGTTTAAAAAAAAAGGGTAAACTTTACATAAATGACAAATGTCCTAAATGCCCTTCATACTAAAGACAAAGGAATTGACACGCAGCACGATCCTACACACTTACCTTTTTCAAGTAACCATTGGATGATGGTTAATGGGTTGTAGCAAAAGATGAGGGTTATTAAAAATTTCATCCCCTATATATATATATATATATATATATATATGGTTCCATTGTTAACCCTCCCTTATATCGTTAACCCGTGTTAACCCGGCATTTTTTTGCCCGAATCTTTGTTTTTTTTTTCATGGTTTTTGTTATACATAAATAGGGGGTTTCTTTTTTGTGTTTTTGCTAATTCATCACCGTTTAGAAATTATTTACAAGTGTAAGTAAGTGTAAGTTACTTACACTTTCTAAACGGTGATGAATTAGCAAAAACACAAAAAAGAAACCCCCATATTTATGTATAACAAAAACCATGAAAAAAAAAACAAAGATTCGGGCAAAAAATGCCGGGTTAACACGGGTTAACGATATAAGGGAGGGTTAACAATGGAACCATCCCCTATATATATATATATTAATTGTTACGATATAGAAATCACATTTATAACCATGATAAAGCAAATTTAAAATTATCAAGTCAATATTCTGGAACATCCACTGGAGAGCAGCATTGATTGCTGTCCCAATAATTGCAATGCTTAAAGTAAACCAAGAACATTAATAAAGAGGGAAAGTAGATCAAAGCCTAAATGCAGGATGGGTTAATTAAATTAATCTTGTAAAGCTGATGTAGAGCTTGGGAAGCTTTAACATGAACAACTTCTTTTAACAAATTCTAACCGATCTATGTGTGCATATGTTGTTGTATTTCATCTGATTTTCAATATTCATATTCGATATGATCTTTCCCTTTGCTCATTAATCTTTATAACCTCAATCCACCTTAGTGAATTTTCAATTGAAATAAATCCTGTGCACAAACTCTGATTTGGTCAAGGGGAGAGTTCATGAATATGAAATTATTGCAACTTTAATTATTGATTGACATCTCTAGTTAATTGCGTTTGGGATAGCGCGCATTAGATTCTAAGCTAAACTTTTTTCTTGTAACATGGTGATAATATAGAATCCACTTTTCCTATGCTTGTCACATGGTTGAAGTACTTTGACATACATGATAAGGGATCCAAGGGGAGTTAATCTTTTTATGCTGCCTACATATGCTATATATATATAAAAAATGTTTGTGTCTTGTATTGTATAGCCATCTAGATTGTGATTCCTTAGCCAGCCTAACCTTTGTTTGAGAGTAGCTAGGCATATATGCCATGAGGCAGTAATGCACCACCTTAAAATAATGTGCTTGTATAAAGTGTTCTACATGCACTTAATCTAACCAATACTTAAATAGATGAGCCAAATGAGCTAATGATGAAATTAAATAGCTACATGGAATGATGCTTTATGTTGTTATTACTCTGTCAAATTTAGAATATGGTTTCATTTTTAGCCCAATCCAATACAAGCTGGCTTCTTGGTATTTCTTGAGATAAATATTGTATACTTTAATTAATATTATGCATGCAAGACTAGATAAATATTTCATGTATATTATCTATAATATATATTGTTTCTTCTTAATTTACACATGGTGATCATTTCTAATTGTGAAAGTGGTTGGTTGAAAATGGAACTTGGAATAAGAACCGAGGGCACATGCATGAGGGGGTGGTGCACGTGGTCAAGAACCACATGGGACACGACCAGTTAGAAAGAACCACTTAATTGGGATAAGAAGACCCAAATAAATAAAAAATAATAATAAAAAACGCTTTCTTCTTTGTTCCTAAACTAAACATGAAATAGCTAGTAACTTGTTTTGAGGAAAAAAAATGTCAACATAATCCACCTGGGTTGCTCCAATCAAAACCTGTTCAATGTCATTGTGATCATAGATGATCGGCTCTTATTGTCAGTAATGGTTTCTTATTTTGTGTCATCACATGCATGGAAACTGTTCTAACTCATCATCAACAAGAAATTCAAGATTATTTCACTTTTTCACATCAATGAGAGTACTTACTGAAACAATTGGAAGATTGTTTGATGTGCATGCTGTTGAGAATTATGCCACATGATGATATAGTCACATTTGATTTAGTTTGATTTAGCCGTCTGTTGATTTAGCATATGGGTCAAATTTTGTGAGTCAGGTTGTTATCTTAATTATGCAGTTTCTATGTATGTCATTTAAGACTTTATTTTTGGTTTTTAATGAAGTTTGGTTAACTTCTTTACCATTATATGTGTGTAGAATTAATTCACTGAATGTACAAATCATTTAAACCAATTAACATTTGGTGTCAAAGCTGTGTTTGAGCATTGAAGAAAGTAAGTAACATCTAAAAGATGGTGCACAACCAAGGAAATCAATCTCTTCCTCCTCTTTCGATCTTCAAAGGGGAAGGTTATGAGTTTTGGCATATTTAAAAACCCCTGATTATGTCACAAGACCTTTGAGAATTAGTAGCAACAGGTTTTGGTGATATTAATGGTGATATGATGCATTTGAGGGAGAATTAAAGAAAGGATGTGAGGGCCTAGTCTCTCTTCAACAAATGATCTATATATATTTGTTAAAGTTTTAATTATTATTTATTACGTTTGTGTGAGAAGATTACAACAGATCAAACTGTGTCTAAAGCGAAACTAAGATGAATTAGATACCAATACTCAAAGTTGTGTCGTTAGAACATTAATTATGTAATAAATACGGGAACATATTCCCTTGACAATAAACCTTGCATGGGTTTGTAAGTAAGAACTATTGTAAAAATGTATTTTAATATAACAAGACACACCTCATGGTAGTTAAAAGGGTGTGAGGTGTACCTGATGTGTTAGAAGGCATGGGACTTGGTCTGTGGCAGAGGCTTATGGGCATTCTAATGGTGCACTTTGCACTTTCACCTGACGCACCCCGCCTTGACTTGGGACTAGGTATGTGGCCAATGCTGATGGGCGTTTTGATGTTGCACGCTTGCATCATTGCAAGTTGCTTGAGAGTCATGCATTTTAGTATTTTTGACTCATAAAGATTGGGTTGGTTCGGGTTGATTGCGGGTGTTTGGTTGCGGTTTGACGAGCCCATGTGCATTTTTGCTCTTGGAAGTGTCAAAATGGATCAACTTCAATGCTTTAATTCGTTGGTTTTAACTCAACTGATTTGAAATTTTGGACATTTTTATAATTTTATGTTTTAACTGTTTCGTGTTCTCTATCACAATGGAAGTGCAAGGGTAAAAGGTTAATTCTGGTAGAACATATATCTACTTCGACCGTTGTACAATAGGAAACAGACAGGTTCACTTGGATGACCCGAAATCACTTTTAAAGGACATCTGTTGAACAAAAATACTCGGCCACACATGTTTCTTTTGTTTAAATTTTTTTAATTTTGTAACTTGTATCGAACTAGAGTACCTGTCTTTCACTTTTTGATATTGTTAAGTTAATTTTAGGAAATGAGATATTTGATACTTGAATAATTGAAATAATAACTGCTTTAGAAATTTTATTCGACAAGTGTATATTAAAAAAAATATGATAACATGTATTAAATCACATAACTAATGAAAACAAAGAAAAGCCAGGTAAAAATTTAATTTAGAAAAGGCAAATGTTATGATGACAAATGTAACAACCGAAAATTTAGCACATTCGATCGCGCATGAAATCCACGTTGATTTGACAATTGTAATTATTATAGATTGAAAGTATGCGAGAAAATGATGAACGTGGGCGAAAACCGTGTGCAAAAGGAGTCCTGTATTATCCGGAAATGAAAAACGAAGAAAAATTTCTAAATATGGAACTTCTGAACTCGTCGCGGTACGCTAAGGCTATGTTGAGGGTTCTCGGCGGTACGTGATGATCGAAGAATATCTGATTTCTCCGGATTTCTTCGCGGTATGCGAAGCGTTGTTTTGCTTCTTGTCGCGGTACGCGACGAGGGGAAACCGACTTAAAGTTGGTAGAAACATCAGATTTCATTACAGAAGGTTATTTTTATTCTTCCCTCGATCTTCAACCTCCAAAATACGATATAATCGATTTTTGATCATCAAAACCTTGATTTCAAGGTATACGAACATCATAAACAAGCTGGGGATAGTCGCTACAACATCGGATCATCGTTTTTCAACCGAGAATCCGTCTGAACAGGTAATGATTCGATTTCTCCTACTAGCTCAATAATATATTGATTAGATCTAATATTAGAACGTTAATTAGTGGTTGTTAGTGTTGATTAAGAACACTAAACAAGAACAAACATGTGGGTTTGTTGACATGATTAAGATCCTCTTAAAATGTATGAAATTAGTTAAGAGAATCTTAACACATGTGAATGGATTAATGAATTGTAAGGATATGTGTAACCATGAATTTGGTATGATTATATATTATGTGATCATAGAACATGTGTGAACATTTATATAGTCAAAGGGTTGTGGGTATGGTTGGAATGAGAAAGAAAGAAAGAAAAATTCATGTAATATTTATGTAATTATGGGTAATTTGAATGGTTATGAAAGTCTGATGTGAACCACTAGAAAAGTGGTAAGATTGAAAGAAAGTAAATGAGTATTGTGCAAATGAGAGTATAGCAAAGTATGAATGTCAAGCATGGGTGTGAGTGGTTAGGATGAATCATGCACGTAAGAACACAGTTTAGTCTAACCACTAGCCCGAATAGTTTTATATAAGAATGTTTGAGTTATATATTAAAGTAATAATGTTATATAGGTTATTAACAATTCCTAAAGCCGAGGCTAGTTGGGAATTTATTGTAAGTCAAGCTTTGGATTAAGGTGAGTTCTTTGTAGCCCTGTTTTAAATGTTTTATCATTTTGGGCTGATATGCATGTTATAAAGTTATTGTATGAAAGTGATTTTAACCTGATTAAGGTCAGGTAAAGAATGTTTTCTGATAAAGAATGTTTTCAGGTAAAGACTGTTTTCAGATAAAGAATGTTTCCAAGTAAAGAATGTTTTAAGTCTCAACTGCGGTTGAAAAGTAAATGATTTTAAGAGTTTCAGCTGAGATGTAAAAAATGTTTTAAGTCTCAACGATGGTTGAGAAAGAAATGATTTTTTTAAGACACTCGACCGAGGTCGAGGAGGAAATGTGGTTTTGCCAGCTGCGGTTGGGCAGAACTTGTGCACTGCGATGCGAGGAATTGATTATGATTACGATGGTTTAAATGATTTAAACCATGTTATGTGTGAATGATATATGTAAAGAAGTCTTGTACTGGTATGAGCCGTCAACTTCGGTTGATGGTTAAAGAGTCTTGAGGAAACACAAGCCTGCCGACTGTGTGTCGCCAGTTGAGGAAATCTTATGCAAGTATAAGTTATCGACTTCGGGTTGATAGTTTAAGAGTCTTGTGCTGCACAAGCATGTTGACCTCGGTCAACAGGACATGCTACATTTATGCACAGTATGATTGATATTATGATGTCATGTATGTTATGTATATGAAATATGTTATGTTATATAAAGATATGAAAGGTTAAAGATTTTTATAAAAGGTTAACTTAGAACTCACCAGCGAAAGCTGACTTGTTTTAGTATGCATGTCAGGTTGAGCAAGTTATGATAAGGATATGATGGCCGTGGAATGGCATGAGGACTACCTATTCAAGAGCTGGCATTCCTGTTAAGATTAAATGTTATGTAATGATTTCCGCTGCTAAAGTACACGATTATTCTACGGTTTAAGAGCTATGCTTTTGATGTTGAACCAACCGAGGGACTCCCGGGGTTTGGGGCCTCTCAACAAAGAAGAATGACAATCAATAGAAGTGTCAAATGAATAGTTAGTTATCATGTTATGAATAATTGTAATTTATATTTTATTTAAAGTTACATATGTATGTGCCTTTTTTATAAATTAATAGTTAGTTATTATAAAACTAACCTAAAGAATTTCTTATATTATCTCTTGTTTGCCTTTACGAATTATCATCATGGCCATGGGGGTGTAGATGTTGCCAATTGCACTTGCAAAGCACATTGGGGAGTTGCAAGTTGAGCTCCACCACATATCGCTTGGTTTTCTTATTACATGGATAACTTAATATTTTATTTTTCGACACTTTTGTCTTCTACATTCAATACAAATGTTTGATACTTTAAAGTAATGATTGGTAGCACAAAACGACCCTCTACTACATCTAAAGCTCATAAGCACACAACCTAAAAATTTATAATTTGAATTTACAGATTTTTCTTCAAGTATTACCCATACACACACATATATAGATACATACACACATACATACATTCATGCCAACTTAAAAATATATGTCCAATTTTTTATTAAAATGACTACTTTGATTTATTCATCATCATTAGCTAATTTCTAGATTTTCTTAAACTCCGAGTTTAGTACTTATTGTAATTAATACACGTACGGTGATAGAAAAATGATTGAAATTTTTCATCAAATATATATTCTTACAAAATCAGATGTTTAGCTTTAGTTTAATTTAGAGCTTGTTAGCTTATCAATACACAATAAGTTTTTTTTTGAAGTTGTTTAGCAAGTTGAATTTATATGGAGATGATAAGTTTAAACGATTAAAACCATCTTAAGTCATAAGCTTATTCTGGTATGCTTTTTAGGGGTGTTTATCGGGTCGGATAACAAGTTATTCAGGTTTTTTGAATCGCGTTATTCGGATCTGAAAATTTTTTTGGTTTGTCCGAAACCCGACCCGACCTGAATCTCAAAATATATTATCTGACCTGAAAAACCCGAACTGTTACATCCAAATAACCCGAATAAACCGGTTTTATTCGGGTTATTCGGATATCCGACCCGAAAAACCAGTTTTCTGCACATCCGAAACCGACTCGAATCTAAAATCATATTATCTGACCCGAACTAGGGGTGTTCATCGAATCGAATTTCGAATTTTTTAAGATCATTCGAATTCGAAATCGAAAGAATTCGAAATCGAAATTGATTCGAAAAAACCAATTCGAATTCGAAATTTGAATTCGTTCTACAATTCGAAATTCGATCCGAATTCGAATTGGTTTGATTTGAATTTAATTAAAAAAATATTTATAATTGCTATATTTATATATTCAAAATATCAAATAATCAAAACCTTAAATATCAAATAACCATCATATAAGTTGTTATATTAGAGATATGATTTAAATAATAAAATGATAAAAGTTCAATATATAATGCCAATGATAATATACAAAAAACACAAAGTGACAATTGATCAAAATATTATAAATTAACAATCAAAATGATTAATTTTTCAAGCTTAATGAATTACGCTTTTATTGTGAATGTTTAGGTTTAGCGTATTTAAAAGTGTTAAAATTATGGGTATTTTATAATTAAATTGACATTTGTGTAATAAGCTTTTAGTTTTTATAAACTAAACCACTTAATTAAAAAGTCTTTTTTTTAATATAATATTATATATAAAATAAAAATATATAAATAATTTAAATTTGAATTTCGAATCGAATTGAATTAAAAATATGAAATTCGATTCGAAATACGATATTATCTTACGAATCGAATCGAATTTCGACTTGGTGTTTTTCGAATTGAAATCGAATCGAATTTTGATTTTTTCGAGACATATTCGAAAACTGAACACTCCTAACCCGAAAAACCTGAATTAGATTTTGGATGAGTTTTTTAGAGTTTTGGATACGATTCAGATTTCGAATTTTTTCGAATTTCGGATATTTTGATCACCCCTAATGCTTTTATATATATAATCTATCCCAATTAAGCCACTCCAATGTTTGTAATCATAAGCTAATGGTCTAAGTTAGTGATCGAAATCCAATCAACAACGTTACTAGTAGAAGTTAAACTATAGTCATATTTTTTTAACAACAATATTATCCTAGCTACTCTGATTCTACTCCTCAAATATTCACTTTTTGCCTTAATTTGAATCCAATATCTTGTTTCTAAGAGAGAGTGCATCCACCAAATGAACTGATACCACATTTTGAACCATAGTCATGTAGGGACATGTATTATGATTTGAATCTAGATTTTAAAATATAGTTTTAGGTTTAGGTAAACTTTACTTTCAAGTTGTAAAGATTTACATACGTCATGCAATTAAAGTTGTATTTTATATTGGAATTGCCGATTTCGGTTATATAAAAATGCTATCCCAATCTTTCACATATATGATATATCTTATTGAATACTTTTTAGTTATTTATTACTTTTTGAATTCTGGTTTTTAATGTTAACATGTTTGCAGTTAAATGAGAGAGTTTGATTTATAAAGAACGAATTAATAACATCAAAATCTACCATAAAAGATAAAGGATTACGTTTATCTTTAAGTGATGTCATAAAGGTATACGATACATATGAGTGACTCAAGGATATGACTGTAAATAAAGCAAACATTCAACCAACAGTTCATGAATTATTTGACAAGAAGTTTGTTTGCGTTTATTTCTTTAACAAACGTCAATTAGTTGTCTTGTTACTTGTTTTAGTTGTTTACAATTGTGATAGTTTTATTTAACTTTTTAACCTGTTTCTTTTTATTATAAAAGAAGTTAAGGATTCGATAAGTGGGTGACTTAAGTATATGGTTGTAAACAAACCAAACATTCAACCAGTAGTTTTCAAATAATTTGACGAGAACTTTGTTTACATTCGTCCGATTAATGATGCAAGGGCAAATCCAGAAACAAGATTTAAAGTCATCTATCCCTATGTGATTACTCAACCTCTTTGAATTTGTGATGTAAATCGCCCTCGTGACGCTTTAATTTCATTCTTTACATGGGATCGTTAGAATCAAGAGCGTGTTCCTAGCAAAATGTTTATTTTCTTTGTTTTCTTAAAAATTAAATTAAGTGGTTTATAATAAGACAATTGAAGAATTCAATAATTGTATATATATGATTCCCGATCAATTCAACTGTCTTGAGAGAATATCTGGACTGTTTAAAATGACTGAAAGTAAATCTTAACCATGTAAATTCAATTTAGTATGTAGTTATGAAAACAATGTATCCCCACTTTTCTACTATCTCATTTATCTCAGTTAAACAATTATTGTTTTTTGTAAAATAAATTTTACTAAATTTATTCGATTATACCATTGGACCCGACCACCGAACGGGTATAAAATTAGTTGAGAATGGTGTATTCTCAAATATATGACTTGTCACAAATTTAAGTCTATTTATTTAAGTTAAACTCTCTCAAGCTCTCTCTAATTATAATATATGGTTGAGTTTTTCTTTTTAGCTCAATCGATCACCAATAAAATCCTCCAGTCGAGCTCAAATTTGCGGCTCACTGAGTCATCGTGCTAGGCATATGAATTTTTTTTTTTCCAATTATTATCTTTCTACTTTTTATCAGATAAAATATAATATTTGTTCACTTATTAATTTAATCTTGTAGATATGAAGATAAAAGTAAACATAAACCCGTTTAATTAACTATGTGCCTCCAGGTGTGACGTTTCTTGCATTATCTTCCACTAAACCTAGTTGTGTTGCCTGAAAGTCATCACATAATATTATTATATATAATTCGTAATTATTATGTATAATTCGTAATTATTATAATAGTTATGCCCTCAAAGATTATTAGTTTATGCATATTTACGCGTTTTTATATGGTTCTCTGCACGATTAAATATTAATGGTTCTCTGCACATTTTTAAAACAAAAGGCTTAAAAATTATTTTTTTATAAATCAAAATTATATAAATGATAGGGAAAACTATGCTTTCAAAAGAAAAAAACTATATAAAGTTTTCAACATAAGTTAATTTAAAAATCTCATTTATTACAAGCTAAGATGGTCAAGAACAATTCTTTAGTTATTAAAGTTTTTAACTATTTATCTATTACTGAAAGTACTTATATATATATTTACCTTAATCATTTTATACCAAAATAACGTTTTATATTTCTTAAATTTTTATTAATAACTAATTTTGATATTTTATATCCAATCCGTGTAATACACGGGTTAATAATCTAGTATATATATATACGGGATGAAATTTTTAATAACTCTCATCTTTTACTACAACCCATTAACTATCATCCAATGGTTACTTGAAAAAGTTAGTTTGTAGGATCGTATCACGTGTCAATTCATTTGTCTTTAGTATGAAGGACATTGAGGACATTTGTCATTTATGTAAAGCTTACCCCCTTTTTTTTAAACATTTATAACTTTTTTATACTATATTATATTTAAAAAAAAATTGCACCATTATACTCGTCTCATTTTTCTCTTTAATTTCGTTATACTCTCGACTAGTTTTTTTTTTTTTTTGATATCATGTATTTACATCATTGTAACGAGCTTAACGATAGCAAATTAATTAGAAATTTTTTCTAACAATGGTAAATTACAGTAATGTAACTCAAAATGAAGTAATGTAACACAAAATGAAGTAATTTACAATGACATAATTAACGATGACGTAACACATTATTTACAGTGATGTAATTTTCTCTTTAATTCCCGTTATAATGTTGACTACTTTTTTTAATTTTTTTTCTCATTATCCATTATTAAACATCGATATAACGAGCATAAAAATAACACATGATTTTGAATTTTTTTCTAACAATAATAAATTACAGTATTGTAATATAACACATTATTTTATTTTTTCTCTAACAATGATAATTACAATGATAAATTACAATGATGTAATATAACACATTATTTTGATTTTTTTCTCTAACAATGATGATTATAGTGATGTAATTTATCATTGTTCGAAAAAAATTCAAACTAATTTGTTGTAATTAGGCTCGTTACAAATTAGGGATGAGCAAAAAGCCAAAAAGAACCGAACCGAAACCGAATTAACCGAAAAAACCGAACCGGAACCAAATTAACCGAAAAAACTGAAACCGAATTTTACGTCAATGTAAATTACATCACGATAAATTACGTCAATGTAAATTACATCACTGTAATTTATCATTTTTAAAAAAATTTCAAATAAATTTGTTATATTTAAACTCGTTACAATGATGTAAATATATGGCATCTAAAAAAAGTAAAAAAAATTAGTCGAGACTATAACAGAATTAAAGAGAAAAATGAGACGAATATAATGGTGCAATTTTTTTAAAAAAATAATATATTATAAAAAAGTTATTAATGTTTAAAAAAGAGGGTGGGAAAATTTATAAAGGTAAAATGACTATGATTCCCTTTTTAATATTTTAATGAAATTTTTATTTGTAAGTTTATGATTGGTTGAAATGGGTTATGTAGTTGTAGCAAAAGATGAGGGTTATTTTTTATACCTTGCCCTATATATATATATAGGGAAGTTTTCTAATGCTAATCTTAGGATCAAGAAATAACCCCACCATATTTAATGATCAAATTTAAAGATTCTGATCTAAGGGTTGATATTTAATTATAATAAAATAATGTATTTGATTTGAAAGAAAAAGGAATAAGAGTATTAATGTAATTTGCTATATTAAATATTTTACCGCCTCTTTTTTTATACATCCATAACTTTTATATACTATAATATTTTTTTATAAAAATTGCACCATTTTACTCGTCTTATTTTTCTCTTTAATTCCGTTATAGTCTTGACTAAATTTTTTTATTTTTTTCGGATGTTCATATTTACACCCATGTAACAAGTATAAAATAACAAATTATTTGTAACGAGTTGTAACGAATTTGGGTTTACATTGTTGTAGAATAAATAGGGTTATGTTTAAGAGTGTAAACGAGCCAAGCCGATCCCAAGCTCGTTAATTATGTTATATTCTTGACTAGGTTTTTTTATTTTTTCCGAATGCTCGTTAATTACGTTATATTCTTGATTTTGTAACGAATTTTGGTTTTTAAAGTATTAAAATGTGTTTACAATCGTGTAGATATAATTTTTAAAGTATTAAAATGTATTTACAATCTTGTAGATATAACGAATTTTGATTTTTATCAACAAAATGTAATAGTATTTTTTTTAAAACTATTAAAATGTATTTACAATCTTGTAGATATATTTTATTTAAAGTATTAAGATGTATTTACAAGAACGAATTTTGGTTTTTATTAACAAAATGCTATAATATTTTTTTAAAGTATTAAAATGGATTTACAATCTTGTAGATACAATTTTTTTAAAGTATTAAAATGTATTTATAATCTTGTAGATATAACGAATTTTGGAGCATCCGGAAAAAATAAAAAACCTAGTCAAGAATATAACGTAATTAACGACCTCGGGATAGGCTTGACTCGTTTACACTCTTAAACGTAACCCCCTTTTATTGTACAACAATGTAAACCCAAATTCGTTACAACTCGTTACAAATAATTTGTTATTTTTATACTTGTTACATTGGTGTAAATACGAACATCCGAAAAAAAATAAAAAAAACTAGTCAAGACTATAACGGAATTAAAGAGAAAAATAAGAAGAGTAAAATGATGCAATTTTCATAAAAAAATATTATAGTATAAAAAAGTTATAGATGTATAAAAAAGAGGGGGTAAGTTAGTACAATGAGCAAATTACTAATGTCTCTCATCAGATTTAATAATAGAAATCTATGTGTTTAATTTTGATTGGGTAATTAAAGTTAATGGGTTATTGCCATAAGTGTGAGTTTTAATTAGATCACATCCCTATATATATATATATAGGGTAAGGATATTCTAAAAAGGATTAAAACTTTATAAAGTTTAAAAAGCCACAAAAGAATGACATGTGGATTAGAAGCCTAAGGGTAAACATGTTAAAACAAAAAATGAACTTACACATGCAAGTCATATGCAAATTTCTCTCATTTTTTTGAACGCTCATAACTTTTTTGTACGTTAATATTTTTTTTCACAAATTACGCCATAAAATCAAGATTTTTTTACCTTTCTAAGAGTATAATATTAATATATTTTTATAAAATAAAAATAAAGACTTAAACCGAGTTTTAAGAACTGTTTATTTTATGGTGTTTTTCAAATGTTATTTAAACAGAATCTTATGGTGTTTTTTTTGTAACGTATCTTTATATTTTATAGTGTTCATGTTTTATAGTGTCTTTCAATTTATTTATGGTGTTAACATTTATGGTGTTTATAATGTTTAGAAGTTAATGAAGTAAAACAAAGCATTGTATGGTTTTTTGAACACAAAAAACACCATAAATACTTTTATGGTGTTTTTTATGTTGATTTTTTGTAACGCCTATATACATTTTATGGTGTTTTTTGAATTATTTTTTGGTGTTTATGATATCCATGTGTTAATGAAAATAAAACAGAATATTTTATGGTGTTTTTTAACTTAACTTTATGGTGTTTACGTTTTATCGTGTTCTTTCGAGATATTTTATTATGTTTATGGCGTTAATATTTTGTGGTGTTTATGTTGTTCGGATATTCATGAGATCAAAGTTGGAGATTTTATGATTTTTTTGTGTTCAGTGTGATAAATATCTAGAAAACACCATAAAACACAAAATCCATATACATCAATTCCGGTCGGGTTTTTTTTATATAGCAATATTATACTCGTTGGAAAGATTAAAAAATGCATGATTTTATTGTGTAATTTTTTTTTTGAAAAAAATAACGTATAAAAAAGTTATAAACGTTTAAAACAAATAGGAGGAAGTTGTTAAAAAGTCAACAATGGCTAAAATACCTATTATATCTCTTCAACCAATTAAATTATCCCTTAATTCTCTCCAATGATGTGGCACACTTACAACTATTCATCTTAAAAATTGGCTTAGATTCCTTCCTACACTTTTTTATAGTTTTTCTCCTTTTTAGCCTAACCTTATATATATATAGGGAAGTGTTCAAATAATAACCCACTCTTAGAGCGATAACCCATCAACTTTGCCAAAACGAAGCCGAATCTTGAATTTTTTTTGAACATCATTGTAACACAATTAGAACACTATGTTCTTTTATGAGTTTGCGAAAATTCATCACCGTTTGAGAGATATCATCGTTGTAAGTTTTTGAGTTACAGCACTGTAACTGTTTTTGTTAAAAACTTACAACGATGATATCTCTCAAACGGTGATGAATTTTCGCAAACTCATAAAAGAACATAGTGTTCTAATTGTGTTACAATGATGTTCAAAAAAAAATTCAAGATTCGGCTTCGTTTTGGCAAAGTTGATGGGTTATTGCTCTAAGAGTGGGTTATTATTTGATCCCAATTATATATATATATATAGGGAGAGGTTCAAATGTTAACCCTCCCTTATAGCGTTAACCGCTTAACCCTAGCGTTTTTTGCCCGAATCTTAAATTTTTTTTTTCATGGTTTTTATTATGTAAATATAGGGGGGATTTCTTTTTTGTGTTTTTGCTAATTCATCACCGTTTAAAAGTTATTGTAACTGTAAGTTACTTACACTTACTTACATTTACTGCATCAGATACGGTTTTGTAAGTAAGTGTAAGTAACTTACACTTACAATAACTTCTAAACGGTAATGAATTAGCAAAAACACAAAAAAGAAACCCCCCTTATTTTTGCAAAATAAAAACCATGAAAAAAAAAATTTTAAGATTCGGGCAAAAAACGCTAGGGTTAAGCGGTTAACGCTATAAGGGAGGGTTAACAATGGAACCTTCCCCTATATATATATATATATATATAGGGTTAGGCTAAAAAGGGTTAAAACCTTAAAAAGTGTAGCAAGAAATCTTAGCCATTGATTTTTAAGATGAATGGTTGTAAGGATGCCACCTCATTTGAGAGAATTAAGGGGGAATTTAAGTGGTTGGAGGGGTATAATGGATATTGTAGCCATTGTTGACTTTTTAGCAAATTCCCTCTACTTTTTTTAAACGTTTATAACTTTTTTGTACGTTATTATTTTTAAAAAAAATTACACCATAAAATCCAGCGTTTTTTATCTTTTCAACGAGTATAATATTGTTATATAAAAAAAACGACCTAAATTGATGTATATGAATGTTGCGTTTTATGGTGTTTATGGTTTTTTTTTCATAAATACATGAAACTGAACATTTTATGGTGTTTTTCACTGAATAAACAAAAAGGATAACAATCGTTTATGGTGACTTTTTATATGTTTTCCGGATGTTCATGAAACTAAGCAATTCATATTGTTTTTTCGAAAGTTCATAAAACTGAACATTTTATGGTGTGTTTTTTTCTCTAAATAAACAAAAAGGGTAAAATATTATGGTTTTTTTGGTGTTCATATATGAAGTTGCTTAGTTCGGAAACACCATTTACAAACTTAAGTGTTTATGGTGTCTTTAGTTTTCACAAACTCCATAATTGCCCAAGTTAGTTTCAAAAATATTCGAACACCATAAACACAATAAAATGTTAACACCATAAACACAATAAAATAACTTGAAAAAACACCATAAAACGTGAACACTATAAACACAATAAAATATCTTGAAAAAACACCATAAAACTAAGTTAAAAAACACAATATACACACTTTAAGTATTTATGGTGTTTTTAGTTTTTTTAAAATCACCATAAAATGCCCTGTTTTAGTTTCACTAATACCTGAACAGCATAAACACCATAAAATATTAACACCATAATATATTTTCGAAAAACACCATAAAACGTATAGATGCGTCTTAAAAAAACACCATAAAAGTCTAGTTTGAATAATATTCGAAAAAAACGCCATAAAACTTAAGACGTTATTTTAATTTTTTTTAAATATATTAATATTATACTCATTAAAAAGATAAAAAAACACTTGATTTTATGGTGTAATTTTTTTTAGAAAATATTAACGTATAAAAATTTATGAACGTTTAAAAAAATGAGAGAAACTTGCATGTGACTTGCATGTGCAACCTCTTTTTTTATTTTGACATATATATCCTTTAACCTAATGTACACATGTCACTTTCTTGTTGTTTCTTACACTTTTTATGGTTTTCCTCCTTTGTAGAATATCATTACCCTATATATATATATATATTTGTGTGTGTATTGTATCATGTGGAAACCTGATCCTAGCAAAAAAAACCCTTAATCTCTATCATGAGCTCTTATACCTTTTTTTATTGCTTCGTTAATTTGTTACATTTCTTGTCGTATTTGTTCTTGCAAGTCCTCTCTTGGTCTTCTTTTAGCTTCTATTTGAACTTCCAAATTATATATCTACAAATTTAATAAAACATTTATAATAGTTAGTATATAAACTCGACATAAATTTTAAAGCTAATTGTCACAATAGAAATTCAAACCCAAACACAAACAAGCCAAATTAACCCAAGTAAATGAAACCTCCCCTTTAAGGATAAATTCAAGCCTAGACCCAATTAAATAGATTATGCTCGGTTTCAATTTACGAAACACACCATAAATTTAACAAAAGTCCATATTAAATAACAAGATTCAAACAATTTGATTTTTTTATGGTTTACTTCATATTCTTACAAACCAACACATTATTACCATATTTCCTTTGGAGTCTATCTAAAAATAGAAGAGATTCTTTGAAAGTGTCTCTGTACTAAGGAGCTAATGATTGATTTTTTTTAGAGAAACCGCCGCAGATGATGAATCTTTTAAAATAGCAAAAAAAATTAAATTATTGAGGAGTATGTTTTTGTTGAAACTTATGATTATTCAACTCATCATGATAATGCTACTTAAATGACTTGGTTGATCATCTAGTATGGTGAACATGTTTCATCTATTAGCTAGAATCTAGTAACTTCTAATTACTAACCATGTTGATTATATCTAGGACTAATTTTAGTGTCATATAATAATCTAAAGGGTAAAACTTTTAGTTTTTCTAAGATGCTGTTTTAATTTGAACTTTTTCAATTGAAGTAATTTATGGTGTATGATATTAGTTATTTTCTTTGGATATCGTTGCATGACTTTTTCGAATAATTTTAACACCAGGTAAATTCCAACTGGATTTATTAGTATATAATAAATCATAAATAAATCTGGTACTCAAAATTTGTATAACATAGGCTCCTCTGGAATCTTAAATAATATTACCAATACTTGGACATAATACATAACAACTAGTGTCTAGTTTTTAGAAGAGGCAACTCAAATAAAAATTTCTTATGTTTGAGTTATACCTGGCAAAACAAACCCACCTATCAAATTTTGGGTCAATATGGGTGTTTAGGAAAATTAGATGGGTTACTTTGGACACCAAGTAATTTAATGTTGGTTATTAATGGGTTGAAATAAATAACTCAAAATATCAAACAGGTCATAATGGGTGAAATCAAAATAATAAACGGGTCAGGATGGGCTAGTGACCTATATAAGCATCTCCACTGCGTGGTCTTTTTTTGTACCCAAAAGTCCACCATCGTGAGTCACATTTTGATCAAATCAAGAGATGCAGGCAAAAATGATTACACAGATGACATTTAATGTATTTTTGGAGTTTTTTATTTCCTTATTTTCTCTGTTTCGTTGTATCATTTCTGTGTTTTAAACCCTAGCGATTGATGACGACATGGTATATTTGCAATCCAATTGTTAAAAGCCACCAACAAGTATACATAATTCTGGTTATTTTTAGATGTTCTAAATGGATTATATTTAAAATTCTAGTTTTTTCATTAAATATGGATCAACATATTTTTTTACCTTTTGGTGTTAGTTGGGTTATTTTTTAACACGGCCCGTTTTGACCCGTGTTTTTTCTTGTAAAAACCTGTTTTGACCCGACCCAAAATGATCATTTTTCTAGAATGATCCTTCTTGACCCGAACCCATTCTGACTCGAACTCATCCTGACCCATCACCCAACCCAACCCGTCCATCTTGCCAGCTCTAGTTTGAATAAAGTATTGATAGTAACAGACATGCATGGGTCATTAGCATGGCTGCAACGGTGCCTTTAACGAGGGTTAGCTTCAAACATTTTATACTATAATTTTGCAACTTTAGGAGAATATAAGAGGTATAATAACACATAAAAATTGTTTTATTGAGCTTAATACTTATAAATATCTTCTCATCATATAATATTATTTGGGAAGTAATTTAATCTCGTTATTTATATTTATCTTTCTTAAATCTTACAACCTTCTAAATTAAATCACAAAGTTCATAGGGGTCGAGAACAAAATTTCTTCAGGGTCAGTCGAGATCGGATCATATATATAACGTTAAAAATCAAAAGTTCATGGGGGTCGGTCGAACCCCATAATTATATAATAGGTACGCCCCTGCTCTTAGATCTGACGCTCTGAGGCATACGTCTGAACCCACTTCAAAAGGAACATCATAGCTTGTTAAATCTCCTGACCTTGCCTAAGTTAATATGTCTTGTGCCGGATTCGAACCCAACATCCCACAAGAAAGTCAAGAGAATAGTCAGTAGACTAGAATCCCTTTGATTAAACCATCCAATTTGATATCATTAAAGGATTGTTAACAGTACCCAGGTGTTAGATAAGTTTAATAGATAAGTTTTAATGTTTTTGTTAGTGTGACAAAAAATATATTATATAATTTATGTCATTAAAAAAATTGAATTTTATTATCATATTTTAAATAGTCTTTATAACATATTTTAAAATAAAAAAAAACTTGTATTTAAAAATAGTTTTTTTTAATACTTGAACTATTGGTTTTTAATTCTCAATAAATTATAATGGATTCGAACCCAACCTCCCACAAGAAAGAAAGTCAAGCGAATAGTCAATAGACCAGAATCCCTTTGAAAAAACCATCCAATTTGCTATCATCAAAGGATGGTTAACAGTACCAAGGTGTTATATAAGTTTAGTCGATAAGTTTTAAAGTTTTGTTGGTACCACAAAAATATTTTATATACTTTAAATCATTAAAAAATTGAATTTTATTATCACATTTTAAATAGTCTTTATAACATATTTTAATGCTTGAACTATTGATTTTTAATTTTCAATAAATTATTAAATTCTAATGGAATTTGGTGTCCAAGAGGACGGTGGCCCAATATATAATCCACTTATGACTTAATCAGGGATCATTAACCTAATTGCTCATTTACAGTTTACTTCATTTCCTTCATTACGCACCAAAGGGCATTTGTCCTAATGGTACCAAGGTGTGTTAAGGTGTCCTTTCTAAAATAGGTTGAGGAATCTAGTCCTATAGTGGACAAAGGTGGAAAATTTTGCTGTTCAAACAAAATTTCCTTCATTACGCAGACAAATCAAATTGGGGAAATAGATCCTCAAATCAAATCTTTTACGTTGTCTAACCTACCGCCTAAAGAAGTTATTACAGCGAGATCTTCATTCAATAATAGTGTGTGTGTTTATGATATACAAGGAATTGAAGATCGATTGGTTACCTGAAAGGGGTGAACACACGGAGGAATGACTTCCATTGTCGCTGGTGCAGTTGTAGTGATGGATGGAACGAAATAACGACCGCTAAATCTATGTTCCTATAAACAGTCGTCCCTTGATCTCGGACCTGACATACATTCGCAACAGGGGACGGTGATGGGGTTACTTTACGTCTAGGGCGTTCTGATTTGATCATATTAGGTTTCGAATATAGGCCAGATAGATCGAAAATCAGTGTTTATAAGTTTTACTCGGTTTTTAGACTATGTGTAGCGGACTAGTGGTCACCCGACTAAAATCTTTTCCTATCAAAATTTTCTGACACGTTATCATCTCATTCAAAACCTTAAAACCTCACAGTGGTCACCTTATTGAACCATTGTGAGAGAAGAATAATGGGGTGTGAGAAAGGAGAAAACGGGGACGGGAGCCATGGAGGGCCAAGATTTGTTCCTGTCGGGAGAGGGGGCGGTGTTCCAACCGGTCCCCTCCGAAAGATGGACGCTGTTTGTCAGACAGGGCAACCATTAAACATGGTCTTAGAGGTCTTGTGCTTAGACTACCCGGTATGCCTCGTGAATGGGCGTGGGTGCATGGGCGTTAGTCGAGCAACGGGCGTGAGGCGTGGGTTTTGGTGGTTTTGACCGTTAGACCCATTAAAAATTTTTTTAAATAAAACCTATATATAAAATCATCACACACTCTCTAATATTCACATCTCACTCTCTAATATTCACATCTCATTCTCTAAAATATTCACATCTCACAAAAAAAATCAAACAAAAAATCAGTATTTTTATAAAAATGGAGTTTCTACGGGAAGATGACGATTTTAGCGAAGGAGAAGATTTTTTAATCGAAGCCGCACAACTTACTCTCGACATCATCAGACAACAAATTGAAATACCTGTTGTAACTAGAAGATCACAAATTAATCGAGATCGTCTTGGAGCTCACGCACGTCTTGTTGAAGATTATTTTTCAGAAAATCCGAAATACCCCGAACATTTATTTCGGCGTCGGTTTTGTATGAGTCGGAATCTTTTTTCACGAGTGCGTAATTATTTGGAACAAAACTATGATTTTTTCCAACAACGGTGTGACGGAAGAGGAAAGATCGGGTTTTCCGGTCTTCAGAAATGTACTTCTGCAACACTGCAACTAGCCTACGGCACTTGCAGCGATTCGTTTGATGAGTATTTACAAATGTCTGAGAGAATGGGGCGGGAATGCATTTATAAATTTTGTAAATGCGTAACTAGATTGTACGCGAATAAATACTTGAGGAAACCAAATTCCCATGACATCTAGCAGATTTATACGTTTCATGAAGAGGTTCATGGTTTCCTCGGTATGTTAGGTAGTCTCGACTGCACCCATTGGGAATGGTACAATTGCCCAACAGCATGGCGAGATCAATTCCAACGAGGCGACCATCCAAGACCAAGTTTTATGCTAGAAGCTGTTGCGTCTCAAGATCTTTGGATATGGCATGCCTTCTTTGGTGCATCGGGATCGAACAATGATATAAATGTTCTAGATCAATCACCACCGATTTACAACGATCTTATTGAAGGCAAGGCACCCGGTCAGCAGTTTATTTGCAACGACACAACATACAAATACGGGTATTATTTGGTCGATGGTATTTATCCACAATGGGCTACGTTCGTGAAATCCTTTACATCATGACAAACTGAAGATGAAAAACGTCTGTATTTCCAAAATCGTCAAGAGGGGGCAAGAAAGGATATTGAACGAGCATTCGGCGTTCTAAAACATAAGTGGCACATGATTCAACACCCTGCTAGAGCATGGAAGCCAAGTCGGATCCGAAACGCGTTATACGCATGTGTGATACTACACAACATGATAATTGAAGATAACGGTCGAGCGATATGTGAATTTTATGAAGAAGACGATCCGAATTTGTTGGAGCATGTGGAGATCAACGACGAAGAAAAACAAGCAAACCGTCGAATGCTTCGCAACGAGGATACACATGCGAACCTCAAAGCCGATTTGATTGAACATTTATGGAAAATCGTTTTTGTTAATTTTTTTATTAGTTTGTAATTTTTTATTAATTTTTTATTAGTTTGTAATTTTTTTATTAATTTGTTTTTATTAATTATATCTCAATTTAATGTAAAAAGGAATGATGACGTGAAGTGAGTGGGTAATGGGGCATTTCCACCAAAATGGTGGGGTGAGTGGTTGTGGTGTGTGCTTATGTGGCGCCTACGTGACGCATAGGTGGAGTGATTGGGTCACTTGGCATACCTTATAGTCTTATGGCGTTAGAATAAAAGGATATGGTGAAAGCTAAAGCCCTGGTTATGATGTGTTGTTCAACATGGTAGATGATTGATTAACTTGAAAAAAAAAAATCAAGGGATAATTTGGTTATCATAATGTTAATGTAGTTAGAAATTTATGGTGCAACAATAGCGTTTGTCAACAAAAAACCTAAGAGAGAGGCTTGAGTTGAGAGACGATCATGCTTGATCACGTGTCAACAAAAGACGGAAGAAGTCCTAGATTCAAGTCAGTATTATTTCATTAACATTTTATACAACATAACACTAACAAACATCTTAGACCTAAGTTAATCATTAGGAAGTTACTTAGGTTAATCAGGCCGTAAAAAATCTTTTACCTTTTGTGGTAATCACAATTAGATCAACTATCCGAGTTGAACGTTATGTGATATCCTATTGCAACTAAACAGTTTCTCAAATTTTTTACCGGCAACAAACAATGATATGCTTAGCACATCACAATCAAACTCTAGCAAAAATATAGAGATATAAAAGTCGCACTTTTAAAGTTCATATATTATAATTACACTAACTTCTCAATCTTTCTAGAGCTGTCAATCTTTCCAAATCAAAAGAAATATGTTGGTTTGGTCGAATAATTATTGTATAATGGGTAACATTATAACATGGAATAAGCTCAGATGGATAACACTTTAACACAATACGGGTCAAGATGTGTAACCTAAAAGCTATATGAATGCGATGTATTCAAAAGTTTAAGAATGAAGCCCTGTTGCCTTTATTTTATTTTAAAGAAAACTTTCCCAAAACTAAAACCTGGTATGCGAACAAGAAAATCTGGAAACTCAAAATTTATATTGAATACTAATATAACTTTCGGTACAATTTAACCTAAAAACTTTACCCCTATTTATACTAAAACAAAAACACAAAAGTCAAAATTTTATCTCTAAAAACACTATCAAGTTAACTAGGAGTGTGCATGGGTCGGTTTGGGTCGTTTTTTGCATAGTCCAAACTCAAAACCGAAATCTTAGTTTTTTCAGTTTTTAAACCCATTTGGGTTCGTTTTTTTTTTTGTTTTAATCTTTTTAAAACCCATTTGGGTTTCGGTTTTTTCGGCTTTTTCTACTTAGGCCTAAAATTATGCTTACAAAAAATAAACCAAAATATCGTATATGTACTAAAACTATTTGAAGTACTACACTACTTAACATTTAAAATCATATATAAAAATCCTTAAATTTAGTAAAAATCATATGTGTTTTTGGTATCATAAGCCTAAAAAATAATAAAATAAACGATTTTTATATGACTTTTGGTATTAAGAATCAAGAAAATAAAAATAGACGGTTTATAAATTATTGAAATTTTTGATAGTTATATACACACACACACACACACATACATACATACGCATGCATGCATTCGGTTTTTTCCATTTTTATTGTAGGTAAAATCAAACTCAAACCCAAACTTTCGGTTTTTTAGAAAACTTAAACCAAACCCATCAGTTTATATTTGGGTTCGGTTATTTCGGTTTGAACTTTTCGGTTTTTGGGTCGGTTTTTTCAGTTTCATGCTCACCCCTAAAGTAAACCAATCTAATCCAAAACTCAATCTAACCGTAAACTTTAAAACAGTTAAATAAATCCAAAAACTAAACTTTCCACTTTGCCCCCTCAACTATTTAATATTACAATATAAGCTCGACAAAAAAATGATTAATAACATATTTGATAAGAACATCAATAGAAATTCTTCTAATAGGCTATTTGTTTAGTTTTAACATATGTTAACTTAAACCAAATTGATATTTTTTTTAAAAAACAATCAATTTTAACCCAAATTGGGATGGGTGTCAAGTCTGATGGATTCGGGTCAAGATTGACCAATACAAATAAATGGTCATTTTAGTTCGTATCGGAATAAGTTCAAGTCAAAACATAATCTTAAAAATTACCAAACTCTTAGACCAAATTGGTAAAAAGTTGACCATGCTTGATTTACAGTCAATAATTTTTTTTGATGAACTAATATTGGTAGAATATATAATGTTTGATAGTAGGTGCATATATACTCATTATGTCATCCGGTTCTTAAATATGATCTGACCAGTAACCAGTAAGACGTCCGGTTTAATGTCCTGTCTAGTTACGAAAACATTCGAGTTACAAGTGAAAGGAACTAAAATAATATATATATACACACATCTTCTTACTTTGACAATTTTTCGTTATATTTTAACATAATGAACGATGACCGTTGATGTATTTGCTCACCAATAAAAAAAAATAATTATTACTTTAATTTCATTATAAAAAATCCATAAATAAAGTTTTAGTTTATTTTACGAAATAGATTAGGCAGGCATGTGGATGGGTACTTTTTTTGGAGAGGGACATGAGTGGGGAAACATGATTAGGAAAATTATTGAGCGACCAGAAAATCCACGAATATTATCATCATTTATGCGAGCAAAGCACGCGTACCATTAATTATTAACTCCTCATTGCAAATTTAATTCTGTCCACTTACTAATTAAAAAGAAAAAACGAAAATTGCAAGGCATGCATAAAAAGTACAAGAAAATAAACAAGTTTAAAAAAAAAAGAAAAAAAAACCTTGATAAAATCACAAATTAGATTCGAATTTAATTTGAAGTCACCAATTACATACTAGATTCGAATTTTCAAATTCGTATTTGATTCAATTCGAATTCTCATATCGAAATTTCGGATTTGTGATTTTCGATTCGATTCAAAACCATAGGCAGACACACATATGTTTGATACCCATACGTTTACTCTCTACTGACCCTCAATAAATTTTATCACCGACCCTCATAAATTTTTAACGACCACAATGAAGCTCAGTTCTAAAACCAAAATTAATACCCAAATAACCCAATATGCATTATCATGATGAAACTCAATTCCCAATTAACAATTTAATTCAATATTCAATCGCTTATAGCCCAATATTCATTTGTTAAATAGTTAAATTTTCATGTGATTCGTTCATTTAGGTATAATTTTAAAAGTTAAAACATGTTATCATGATGAGAATATGGAACACATTTCAAAAGAAAACTTGAACTACTATCTTCTTTAAATCTTTGAACTACTATCTTCTTAGTAATAGTTTCATCTAATCGTAAACAACTCAATGACGAGTTTCTCTTGGTTTAACCGGAATCTACCTAAATTAATTATGTAATTCGATTAATGTGATAAATATAGGGATTAATATATATCACACCATCCAAATTTAACAAATCGCGATTAAAGCATAAGCATGTCAAAACATTGGTTTTAAATCATATATAACAAAAAACAAAAGAGTAATTTATAATAAAATCCAAACTTAAATATACATATTCATAAATTAAATTGCACGGTTGATTATCAAATACAAATAGGAAACCGAATACAAATGAAGAAGATGATTCGGATGAAGGGGATGAATGATTTACAATTATTTTATGTACTCGATCTTCCGTGTTTTAAATTAGATAAAACTATGGATTATTTTAGTAGTGACTTTTAACTTTTAGTGGCGACTGAAAATCGTTGCTATTGATACATCCAGGTTTTTGAATTCACCTTTAGCGACGACATGGTCCTTAGGCAGCGACATAATAGCGGCGATTAATGGCTATTAGAGACGTTTTATCAGTAACGACCCTTTAACGGTGACATGACTGCGATTTTGGGTGTCTTTAGTGGCGATTTTTGTGGCCGCTAAATATCCTTTTTCTTGTGGTGATAATTTACAACTATTTTCCTCTTTGTTAATCAGCTTGATTAGCTTAGTTACTACTAGAAAGTTTGTTTGTGGTGAATCTTACTCTGACGCCAAAAAAAGTGAACAAAAATGAAAAAATGTGTAAATATTTGAAAAGAGAACCCTAAACAAACTTTCTGTTTTGAGAATATAAGAGAGCTCTATATTTTGCGTAATCCAAAACAATAAAACAAATAACATAAACATTAACTAGACAATTGGGGTCCAAAAAGTTTGAGGGCCCAAGGCTCTTGCCTCTATTTTGACAACTCCGATGATGGAAAAACATGGCATATTTGCCGAGTGCCTCTAAATTTTTATATTTTAAGGACCTATTTTTTTTAAAAGGAATTGTTTATATATATATATATATATAGGGTGTGATTTCTTTGTTAGCCCATGTTTATTGCGTTAACATAATAACTACATCTTATTACTTTGAAGCCCACATTAAGGTAAATCTAAAGGTGTAGATTTTTTCTTCTTTTTTTATCAATGTAAATGTGGCTCACATTAATTACATTCATTAAAAAAAAAGAAAACTTACACTTTATATTTATTTAATGTGTGTTCTAAAGTAATAATATGTAGTTTTCTGATCACTTTTTTTTTTTTTTAATTTGATAACATATATATACATATATGGTTTTGCAAAAAGAATAGGAAGCCAGAGGAAACTATTCAGTGACTGACTCTAGTATTTCAGTGCTAAAGCAAACTACTCATTTTTTAGTCATGTTTGTAATAATTTAAAAACAATAATTTGTTTTAAAAAAATATTCTTTACGTTTAGGCGTTTAGCAATGATGCAGTCAAACCTGCCATAAGGTGAAATGTTGGTTAACATTAGGGTTTTTAGATTATTTTTTAATGTTATTTTTATAAACCTTTTAAGGCATATGATGAAACTGTCTCCACTGCAACAGGATATGATATAAAATGTGTCACCTTTTAAACCATTGGTTATGCCTCTTGGTCCAACCACTCCACATATGCGTCATGTAGGCGCTACGTAGGTACCCACCACAGCCACCCACTCCATCAAAAGTGGTGGAAATGCCCCTTGGTCCAATGACTCTACGTGTCAATAACAAGTCTAGAGAGAGACGGTCAAATTGAGCTAGCAACGGTCATTTTAGCCGTTGCCCCACCCACGCCGGCCCACCCACGCCCCCATGCCCCGGAGGGGGCGGTGTTCCACGCCCCATCCACGCCCACTCACTTGGCACACCGGGCGGTCTTACTAAGCTTATGCAATGGTGAAGTGTTCGAATCCATTCCTCTCATTTTTACCTCTTTTTCTTTTTCTTTCTTTTCCTTTATTTTCTTTTTCTTCTCGATCTTAAAATATGATCTTTCTATATAGTTTAGGTTAATAAGACAATATTATTCTTATATCTGTATTCCGTTATAAATATTAATTTAAATTGAGTTTGTTTATATTTCCAGTAGTGTTAACTCTGATATTTCTTTACTTATTATACGTTTCGGCATAAATATATTCTTCAACCCAATATATTTTTAAACAAGCTTTGGGATTTGTATTTACATCAATATGATGTTTTACCTACATTTTGATTGTTTTTTTAACATTTTTTTTACAATGATGCAACTTATGCATGATTTTCAAACATATCGACGAGACATGTTTTTAAAAATACACGGTTTATCTCCTGTATTATATATAATTTGATTTTTCACAATAACTTTCTTTTGTTAATTTAAAATGTATATGTATATATATATAAAAAATCGTATGTTATATTAACTGGAGATGACATGCTATTATTGAAAATAAGATTGGCACCATTATTGTGGTCTATCTGCGTCTTAATCTTCATATCCGATCAATCATGGCTTTTTATGTGTCTTCTAATCGTAAAACAATGTTACAGCACACGAATCTTAATCGTATCAGTAGTTTTCTAGTTATTAAAATGTTAACATGTTTAAATTTTTGAAAGTACATTTTAAAGGTTATGACCGCCCTTCAAAAAACACAAGTTCATGGAGAGCGTCCGTAAATTCGTTTGGCTGTTTGTTTGTTCATGGCGATTCGCGTCAACCATTTGGGATTTGTGTTTCCAAACTTTTATTAACCCTAGACTAAAAGGATCCCCAAATTTCCAAATCACATCATTTCCTTTTCAAACGCGTTGATTTTTATTTCCTTGAAAAATTGACAAATTCTTTTCTATGAATTGGAGATCGATCAGTTTTTCTCCACTCATCCTACAAAAATTGAGGAGAAAACAACTAATCTGATCGATCGGAACCAAATCTGCACTTGTGTATACAGTATACACGTAGGTAGATAGGAGTTCTGTAGTTTGTGTGTTTGTGAGAGGTAACGGTAGCAATGGTGATGGCAGTCGAAGAAACACGGAGAGCGCATGCAGCGATGACAATGGTGCAACTTTTCGCCGGAGGATCCCATGTCATCACAAAAGTAGCACTGAATTTTGGAGTAAACCGGCTTGTTTTCTGCGTCTATCGTGACGTACTTGGTCTCTTAATCCTCGCTCCCATCGCCTATTTTCGCGAAAAGTTAGTCAACGCCTCTCAGATCTCAATTTTCCGATTGGATAAAAATCTATTTTTCCTAGATTCAATGCTTATTTTGCTAATGTGCTATGCTAAATCAGGGATCCTATGATCTTTTTATAGAGATAGCTAACATTTGTTGCTTCGGACTGAAAAATTGTTCTACAATGTGTTCTTGATATAGATCTGTTTTAGCAGTTGAAAAATAAGAGCTGCAATTGAAGATCATGAATTGTAAATGTTTTGTGAACTTGTATGATTTGAACTGTCCATATGACTTTCATTTGCAGAAGCCAATTGTATAGATTTAAGTTAAAATTAGGCGTTTGGAGATAGTGGCCAAATGAAGCATTCACTAGCCTACCCATATCTAACTTCTTCTAATTGAATTCCTGGTGTTCTGGTAACGAAAAGGTTATTGCTTTAACTTAATCTAATTATAAGCCATTAGGTTGTGCAGAGGATGACTGGGAAAAATATCATTCTAGCTAGAGATTTCAGTTATTGTACCACCCTAGAAATCTAGAATTATGTTTTATGGGTTTTGTTATACTCCGAGCAAGAATTCTCATGTTTTTGACGCATATGTGAAGTTCTTTATTATTATTATATGTGTGTTATACACTTTTGGATTACATGTACTTAATCAGTTATTTAAGGGCGTGATAGCTTTAATTGAATCCTTGAATTTTAGTGAAATCTGCTTAGCCTTTTTTTGGTAGTGTATTGTCTCATGAATAAACAGTTAGAAAATTTAACCAAGCTTAATGAATTATAGATGTAATTTAACATAATATTGAAGGAGTCTGCTTGGTGCTTAAGACGAGTTCCAGTTTGTCATTCTTGAATTGGTGATCAAGCGATTATGTTTTTGTGATATTGTTTTGGTCCAATATGGTTTAACATGTTAATTGATGCATCTTTTTTCTACTTTCAACTTAACTTTCTAATCATCATCTGCCAGTAAAGAACAAATGTATTTAAACTGCAAAAAGTGACAAGACTAAAGTTTTGGTTCTTACATTTTATTTTGTAGAAGAACAAGGCCACCTATAACTCGGCGTTTTCTTTTGTCATTCTTCTTTCTTGGTTTAACCGGGTAAGATTACATACTTACATGTCCAAATGCCTATTAGTGTTAATCATCATGATTCATGAACAAATGTATTATGTTTATGGACCCTCCTGTGCTTCTTGTACCATAATTTACTTATTTTGATTAAACTTGTTTGAACTTGTATAGGATATTTGGGAACCAGCTTTTGTTTCTTTTTGGTCTTGGCTACACAACTCCAACATATGCTGCGGCTGTACAACCTTCAATTCCTGTATTTACATTTATGTTTGCTACAGTTATGGGGTCAGTTAAACTAATTTTGTTCACTTTGATTTCTCTTTTATGATTCCAGCTAGCTCTATATGCAGCTTAATATAAATATATGTAGACACACACTTACTGAGAGTAGATGATTGTTCAATACAAAACCAATTTGCACTAAATCCAATGTGCATTACATGCATGTTTTTTATGTAATAATCGTAGTTCTCTACTTGGAATTGATGATGTATTGAATTTGCTCATACACACACCCAAATATCTTTTTCTTTGAGTCCATATGAAGTGTCTTTACTTGCAGTACAGAAACGGTGAATTTACTTAGAACTGAAGGTCAGGTGAAAGTCGGAGGTACATTTGTTTGTGTCTGTGGTGCCATCTTCATGGTTATGTTCCGTGGGCCTGTTGTTTTTGGCTATTCTGCAAATGATCTTTCTATACATGATGAAATTAGTGCAAGGGGTCAACCCGAGCCAGCTGGATGGTTACTGTCTACTTTCATGAGTCTTGGGTTTGACAACTGGCATCTTGGCGTCCTATGCTTAATAGGGAATTGCATGTGCATGGCAGCCTTTTTAGCTATTCAGGTATTCGATCATAGGACATGAGTTCTAGTAAGTAGTAATTAGTCATGATGTGGTTTCATTCTCTTTTTGTTTAATTTTATGTTTAATTGCATATGAAGTTGGATTTTTGGCTTTAAAATCAATGCAGGCTCCAGTGTTGGCCAGGTACCCTGCAAGCCTATCGGTTACAGCATATTCTTACTTTTTTGGTGTTATTTTACTGGTTTCAACCGCGTTTGTGATGAACAACGAGTCAACAGACTGGAGTTTGACCAAATCTGAGTTTTGGGCAGTACTTTATGCTGTAAGTATTATTTTTAATTTTCATTTTGTTAAAGCTGCAAGTGTTAAAACTTTATTTTATTTTGCATAATATTTGTTTAGACTTGACACTGGAATTTTGGAATGTCTGATGAATAATGAGAATTGATTTTCTTTGTTAATAATAAGGTTTCTTTACACACACTCCTTCCGATCATAACATACATATAATGAGGAATATTCTTCTATTTAGTCATTATCGAGGGTACTTAAGGATTCTCTTAATGTTTAACATCCTTTTTTAGTTATGTTATCAGTCATCTGTTGACATTGTCATTTTTCATTGACTGGATTAAGCATTTACCTATTTTACAAGCTAATATGGGTTTGGAGTACCCAATTTTGCATGCTATTCTTCATACACTTGCTGTCTGCTTGTTGAAATGAAAAAAAAATATTTTCAGGCTTTGTTTCACTGCTTTTGTTTTCCATTTTTACGTATTCATTAAAAAGAATGTTACCAATGCATAACAATGTTTAGCATGCATTTTGCATATATTGGGAACTGATACAACGGATATCAGTTTGCATAATTTTGTACATATCTGTTACAAACTGTTAACATGATTTTATTTTCAGGGAACCATATCATCTGCTTTAAATTATGGTCTTCTGACCTGGTCAAACAAGATCCTGGGACCTGCTTTGGTTGCACTTTATAATCCACTTCAACCTGCTGCATCTGCTTTTCTGTCAAGACTTTTCCTTGGAAGCCCGATATATATGGGGAGGTTTGTTCATCACCTCTTCATTTTACCCCCTACTTTTTAATTTTAATAAGCCCTTCTTTTAATATATAGGTAATGTTATCCTTTCCTTTTTGGCTGTTAAAATTTTTCGATGTGGATACAAACACTTACTGTCTAAAACGTTCATATTTATTTTTACAATTTAGTAGGTAAATATAAATTGAAGAGTTTTATTATTGTGTTTTTTTAGTACAATTATAAATGATTTAGGAGGTTTTATGTGTCACTTTTGCCAAATTTTGTCTTGTTTCCTTTTAAGATAGGTTTGATTTTTATTATTTTTAGAGATACATGATACATCATAACCAAAATGAACTCATTCATAGCAGTTGAAATTGGCACTCCACCTGAATCACGTTGTTTGTCCAATATCTGGCAGCAATTTTATAATTTATATGCCCCATGAAAATTGCAACCTCTAAATTTAGAGGGAAAAAAAAGTTGAATCATTATCATGACCAAATATTCTGATATGTTTCCCTGTTTTGAAGGTTTTTTTACATATCTAACATCCAAAGAGTTATCTTAAACTAATCAAGAAAATAACAAATCAAACATAACAATTTTCATGGTACGGGTTATTTGGCCGAATCTAAAGTTAAGGTACCTTGATTACCATTAGCAATTGACTCTATTTGCCCAAATTGAAGTATTTTTGTCGCAGTCCAACAATTTCACTAAACTAATTGGTCACCAATTAATCCAATTATTTTTTTGTGTAAACAGCATTGTAGGAGGATTGTTGATCATCTCAGGACTTTATCTGGTCACTTGGGCAACATATCGTGAAAAACAACAAGCGGTGTTAGGTGGTCGACATTCTCGGGCATCTGAGTCACCATTAATAGGTCACATTTTCTCAGGGACTCCAACCTCCTTACCAAAGATTATTGTGGATTGATTCTTAGAGTCGTCAGGTGCAGGATCATCTTGGTCTTGTTCTAATTTTATCTTTTATATGACTAGCAGGAAAAGAAAAATTATATAATACCAAGTAGGGATTTTGATCTCAAAGTTGCTGAACCTGACACATATCTTTAACCATACGTTAGTATTTATTGGAGCCGGGTGCTCCGGTTATATTGCATGAAATTTGATTCTTTTTATTTTTTATTTTTTTTGTTTTTAAACGCATTCAAAAGTTTATGCAATCCACCTGTGAGAAATTGAAAGACGAGGGTGTGTTTTGCAACATGCTAATCAAAGTGAGACTTATGGACACCACACTTGCAACTCTATGATCTTTGCTCTCATCACAACCGCTACCATTACCTGATTACCATCCTAATATTTCCTTCACCACAATGACTCTCCCAATCGTATACTTACTTCAGATGTTACAACCAAACATAGATTGTTTTACAAAAAAAAAAAAAAAATCACAAATTCTTTTCTTTTGACAGGAATCAATGACACGTTAGTTTGCAGAAATTCGATATAGTTAACTGGAACTGGAATTTGAATTTATTCCTTATCTATGTGTATGGTTCGATTTTTCAATTTTTTATTATTTATTTATCACTATTTTATTTATTTATTTTTAATTGAAGTCAAGATTCCATTTTGTGGTTTTTTTTTGAGAACTAAGATGGAATTGAAATTATTCATTCAAGCACGATTATACAAGGAAATCTAACGTGTCTTTCAAATCTTAAAAGAATTCAATTTAATGAATAGAGTCCTAATGTATTATATTATTGAGGGTTAGGCTATTCTAAATATTCTCTTATCATAAAAAAAAATCTAAAAGGATTTTAAACTATTAGATCATTAATCAAATGATATGATTAATTCAAGTTGTTGGTGACTATTTTAGTAACAACTATTTTTTTTTGACTTTTTACCAAATTTCTCAACTTCTTTAAATGTTCATAACTTTTACATATGATATTATATATTAAAAAAATAGTATAAGGTTTGGCTAGAAAGTCTAGAAACCATGAGAAGTGTGAGAAGGGATCTCAACCATTAGATCAATTTGTTTTGTGGTTGAGATTAATCTGATGGTATTTTCGTAATTAATTATAAGTTAAAACCATCAGTAGGGGTAGAATGGGAAGATCTAGCAAAAAATCTGCACATGCAAGTCACATGCATTTTCCTCCATCTTTTTAAACGTTCATAACTTTTTTATACGTTAGTATTTTTTTTAAAAAATTACACCATAAAATCGAACATTTTTTTATCTTTCTAATGAGTATAATATTAGTATATTTTTTAAAATTAAAATAACAACCTAAAATGAGTTTCACGAACCATATGTTTATAGTGTTTTTCCAATATATATGAAATTGATATTTTATGGTGTTTTTTACACATATGTATGTTTTATGTTGTTTTCAAAGATATTTTATGGTGTTTATGATGTTAACATTTTATGTTATTTTTTGGTGTTTACGTATTAATAAAACTAAAAGAGGACATTTTTTGATGTTTTTGAAAACGAAAAACACCATAAACACCTAAGTTTGTACGTGGTGTTTTTAACTTAGTTTATGATGTTTTTTCGAGATATTGTATTGTTTATGGCGTTTTTTCAAGATATGTTATTGTGTTTATGGTGTTAACATTTTATGGTGTTTTTGTGTTCGGATATTCATGAAACTAAGACCAGGCATTTTTATGGTGTTTTTGAATACTAAAAACACCATAAATCGCTATATTTCATAAACATTTGAAAAACACCATAACAAAAACACCTAGTTCATAAACATTTTATACATGACGTTTTAAACTTAAATGTCAATATATGGTGTATTAAATATGTTCATGGTGTTTTTAATTTATACATAAATGTGTTAAGTTTGTACATGGTGTTTTACATTGGTTATAAATATGTATGTTTTATGGCATTCATTTTCGGATTTTGCATTTTTTTAAAGTTTGTACATGATGTTTTTAGACTATGCGTCTTACTGTTAATATGAACATCGTGTTTTAGTATTTTACACATGGTATTTTACACTTAAATTACACAATTAAAAAGTGCCATGTGTAAAATTTCGTTGTTCGAAAACACCATGTGTAAAAACACAAAGTTTAGAACGACATGTTTTTTAGTTTTCAAAAACGTCATAAAACACAATGTGTAAAATTATACAGTCCAAAAACACCATGAATAAAATTACAGTTCAAAAACACCATAAATAAAATTACAATTCAAAAACACCATAAAATGTCTGTAAAAATTACACAGTACAGAAACACCATAAAACGTCATGTTTAAATGACGCAATTAAAAAACGTTGTGTTTTGTTTATGTTCAAAACACCATAAAACGTCTAGTTTCACAAACAATATGAAAACACCATAAAAACGCACAAGTTTCAAGAACAATCAGGTTTGTTCTTTTTCTATTGTTAAATATAACAATATTATACTCGTTAGAAAGGTAAAGAAATTTGTGATTTTATGGTGTAATTTTTTTTTAAAAAAAATTAACTTATAAAATAGTTATATACGTTTAAAAAATTTGGTGGAATTAACATGTGACTTGCATGTGCAGCCTCCATTTATGTGTTGACGTTTATACCCTTTACCCTAAAATACACGTGTCGCATTCTCGTGGCTTCTCACACTTCTCATTGTTTTTAGCCTTCTTAAAATATCACTCCCCTAAAAAAATATATATCATAAAAAAGAACATTTTTAATTCTTTAAAATGAGTATAGTGTTGCTATTGAAAAAAATATATTTTTCAATTCATTTCATTGTGTCTTTTGTACAACTCATTGTATCTTTTGTGTTTTCTGCTCAATGTGTTTTTCTGGATAATTCAAATCATACTTTCATACAATATCTTAACTGAATTATATGTAATGATCAATAAATTCAGTTGAATTCTAGATATACATATGTCAAAATCCTAGCAATGAATCTATAATCAATTCCATAAAGAAGAAAGATTTTCTATAGATAGTTAGCTGGAATTGATGAACACTTAATACCAATATTATTCTTTATTAGTATTAGGTCCAATAAAAATGGAAATGGGGCATAGCCAAGCGGTAAGGCAACGGGTTTTGATCCCGCTATTCGGAGGTTTGAATCCTTCCGTCCCAGAGCATATCCACGATGATGTTGCAGAATACATAATGTTAAGTATGGATGACACAATGATGAGTATGAATAACTTAATGACCTTTAAAAAAACACAATGGCCTATAAGAAAGATACAATTACATGTAAGAAAAACACAAAAAAAAAAACGATTATACACAAAGGTTTAAGAAATACGTAATGACGATAATTAAACACAATGGTATATTTTAAAAAAAATAATATTGTATTTAAAAGTTATGAACATTAAGAAAATGTGGAAGAAATTATTATGACTAAATTACTCTTTGACAACTTTTTTCTCTAAAATTTTGAATTTTTTTCTCTCAAATTGGATATCATAGATTTAATGGTAAATAATCATTCTTAAAATTTTTAACATAAGGAGTTTATTTAGTTGAACTTAACCCTATAAATTCAAATATTTTTAAAAGATTTAAATTTCTTCAAGTTTTAAATGCTTTAAGAAATTTTTACTTCCATATTCATGTTTTTTTCAGTTCCAATTATTTATAAATTTGATTTAAAAAAATTCTCATGCCAATAAAATACACCCTAAATCTTTCTATTTTCTTTTAAAAATTCAATCCTCAATAAAATTTCGACAATTATTTTTTTTGGTTGTTGTTGTGGTGCAATTCCACTTAATTTGATAAATGTAATAGAAAAAATTTTCCGAACCAAATACAACCTAATCTTTCAAATTCCTTTAAGAAAATTTCCTTCCTAAGTTCAATTGATATGTTATTTACTAGGTTAGAACCCATGTATTACATGGATTTAATAATCTAACATGTTGTAAACAACAAATTTTTTATAGATTTGTATTTTTAATATTATTAATTGTTAATAAAATAATAACTATTGAATGTTCAAAAATAACATATTACAAATAAGGATTAAGAATTATAAAATTATATTTTAAGATATTATATAATTGAAATTTTCTTATGATTTATTAAGTTTTGATTAATTATGATAAAAAGATCTATATGTTTTATATTTAATTGTATAATTTATTTATTTAAAATGATTTATTTTCAAAATTTAATATAAAAGATACTATTTAATAGGAAAGAGAGATGGAAAATTTTTTTAAAAGTTCATCCGAAGATGACAAGTGTTTATTCTAACTATTCTTTTATTAAAATAAAGATTTTATAACAGTTATCTTTTATATTTTTCTTTTTTTTTTTTGAACGGCGACGATCTCACATATCACGTATGTTGTCTTAACAGCACCTGTCAGGTAGAGGTAAGACACGGCCACACAGATGCACGGGAAGCCCCTGGAATGGGCAAACCCTCGTCTCCCATTAGTCAAGAACCCGAGATTAAACTCAAGATTCCTTCTATCACCTACATGTCCTTTAAATCGCTCCTTACATGACTCGAACCCATGACCTCTCGGTCACATGGTAAAACTCCAATAAGCAGGCTGAATTCGTAGGACTTATCTAATCAAGTGCTTCATAATTTTTTAATTTTCTGTTTTATTTTATATTTTGAACGACGTGTAATTATTAATAAAAATCTAGGGAGTGTCTCGGAGAAAAACAGGCACAAAGGAATAAAAACTCAAAACAAACCCATTTTCCCCAATGAATGTAGTCATATTTGTGTTATCCGTAAATATATTCGATCCGCAACTGAAATTATCAAAGATAGTCCGGTTTCTTTCCTTCCTTCCTTCAAAAAGGTAGCAACTAAGGATGGTCAAGTGAAAGACTTTCGGGCATTGGATTGAAAGGTGATACATGATTTTAAGTTTAGGTGTGTGAGTATTTTTTTCATAACCGTGTGAACCTACCTGCGTGGTAAACCTTCGGGTCTCCTCCATACCTGACTAACCGAGAGGAACATGTAAAACACGGTCGTAAACAACTAGGTCGGTGACATCTAAGGAAAATTGTTCTAAGTGGGAATTAAACTAGAAACCTATATGTTGTTTCTCGTGCACTCTCACCACTACACAACTCCCTTGAAGGTTAAGTTTATGTATATTTAATTATAGGGACCATGTGATATTGTGATGTGTTAATTATAAGTTTATGTAGTTTTTTAGATTATGTTTTTAAATACATTTTATTATTTCAAATAATACAAATTAAAAATGATAGTTTCTTTATAAAAGAATTTGGTTATGATATATAAATGTACAAAAGATTCTATGATATAGAAATGAGAGATTGTTTAAAAATACAAAAATATATAACACAAAAAATACGGTGTACAAAAATACATTACAACATATTAACGTATAGGTTATAAAAAAATTATATAACACTAGGGATGTCTAAAATGTTCGTCGCTCGACACTCGCTCGATATTCGCTCGGAAAAAGCTCGAAAAAGCTCTTTCGAATGTCGCTCGGTTTTAAACGGGCCGAGCACGAGCCAAGGTAAGCTCGCTCGGATAGTCGCTCATTTGGCTCGCTCGTTTGTGCTCGTTTAAGTATAACTAAGTTATGCATATATATAAATTTTTATTAGCACTGGCATGTTTTAAGTTTTTAAAGATGAATGATATTGGTGTATTCAAAGTAATGTATAATGATGTCTATGAACTATTCAAATTTTTTTTTTTGCTTTCGTATTAGCGGTATTCAAGGTCCGGTTTTTATGATTTTTAGATGTAAACATAAACCTAACCGTTATTAACGATTTTTTAATAATAAAAACCAAAACCAAACCATTAAAAATTAAAACCAAACCA